>CM065418.1:14721898-15389655 GCA_033060865.1 Dorcus hopei
TCTCTGTCTGTCTCTCTGTCTGTCTCTCTGTCTGTCTCTCTGTCTGTCTCTCTGTCTGTCTCTCTGTCTGTCTCCCTGTCTGTCTGTAGACATAAAATATTTTGAAAATCTTCATAAATGTTCAAAATGCCTGCCACCTAATTAATTAGTACATGGGGAATACAAAAATATATTAATTGAGGTGGCAGGCATTTTGAACATTTATGAAGATAACATAATTTCCATCAGACCTGTCAATCTCTAGTCCTTATCGAATGTTGTAATGTGTTAAACGAACTAAAATACTATGTGATAAAAATAACAGATTATCGTGTTTTTAGCTCATTATAATTTTTCCTCGAAAACTTGCAATTGCAATTTTCCAGAGGAACTGAAGAATAAACTCGTTTCACAATATATTTTGCACACTTGGTTTCAAAATTGATAAAATCAAAAATATCTAATGGTATAATAACATTGACCATCGTTAGAAAAGTGCTTTATTTTCGCGAAAACCTTTATTTAAGATTTAAAGTTATTTCGAAAGCGAAATGTCAGAAAAGATTTTAAATTTCCATGAATTAAAGGTTGTTATACATTGATCTGTTTACATATTGTCTGTAACTTACAAGTAATATATAAGAAATATGCTTCATTTAAGAATGTTTATACATACAGATTCGGTAAATGTTCAACTGGACATCCTGCTATAATACGTGCGACAGTGGACGCACTAGAAAAATAAAGAGAGAAATTTGACTAATCACGTCTACTTGTTTTCGATGCCGGCGAACACTCGACGCAGCGCGCCCAGCCGGGCCGATGCAATTAGTTCTCCGAGAACCGAATCGAAGCAAACTAGTGTCCAGTACACAAATTTCTGAATCTGTATAACAACATTAAAATATTGGAAAACTACGTAATCAATTTATAAATCTATTAGATTGTCCACGTGTGTCCTATTTTGTTTCATTATTTGATAGCATTTGCATGTTGGTCTAGAGCACATTGTGCAGCTCGCATGTTGATGGAGATGGAATATTCCAGGACAACAACATTTGCAATAGGGTCGATTATTCATCGGATTTAAGAAAGCTCCGGTAACAAGATCTAAACCATCGGTTATGGTTTCTTTTGCCACTGTAGTAAGCACTTCTTCAGCCTTGTTTTTGTTGAACAAGTCACTCATTTTTGATATTAACTGTTAAAAAATAAATTACAAAGTAATGTTAATATTTTTATTATAGGTTTATATTTATATTATGGCAACATTTTTCTTACCTGAGCATGTGAAGACTCTGCTCGGATTGTAAACTTGGATTGTATAATAATTTGTTAAATTATCTGCTTATATACTTTTTACAGATAATGAAAATCAGAGATGAGATATAAAAATACCTTACATTGTTGCGTAAGCTAATACAGTTCTTGTTAATATGTACTTCACCTTGAAAGATTAGGAAAGTAATCTAGTCTAATTGCAAAAAAAATAAGTTGATACCGTTGACTTAATTTAGATTGTAGATTTATTTAATTCGATAATATTATAATTACTGTTCAAATTAATAATATCGCCATATATCAAGAAGTTATCCCCACAATGCCCAGTGGATCCGAATTAACAATTTTTGGCAAAAATTCTGAATCTTTTGAAACTTTTTCAGAATTGGCTCGTGATTTTCGGAAAAATAATTTAAAAAATCTCACTGATAAAATAGGGTACTTTTCAAGGAGTTGAAATTGAAATAACAGGGAAAAATTCTAAAATTTCGGATTGATATATAATTCGGCCATTGAATCAAGAAAAAAATAATAGACAAATCCCTTTGATGAAATAGGGTGTTTAACACAAAATTACAAATAAACTAACATCGTGAAACTAGTAAAAATTTAAAACTTAACTAAAAATCAGCGTAAACATACCCAGATTTAAATTAAATTATTGTGTGTATTATATATTATAATTTAACTTGTCAAGTAGATAAACATAAATGTTTTTGTAAACAAAGAAAATGAAATGGAAATTAGTAACAATTCTATAAAAATATTCAAGAGAACACATTATTTTGATATAAGTAATGAAAATAGCGAGAATAGAAACGAAATAAAAAAGAAAAAAAAACTAATTAAAAATTAATTTGAAGAAGTATCTTTTTTAATTGCACTTTTTCGCTGCACGCGAATTGTAATCATTATGTGTTTCATTGTTTACTATAAAGTTTGTCCCATTAGCAGTTTCTGACGTGAGAACTAACAAATTTGGATGACACATCGGTTCTTCTCTAATTGATTTCACTCTACCGACCAATCCGATGCTTTTAAAGAAAAAATAGCAACAATCCCTGATAGCAGCTGCATTTTACTCACTAGAGGATTTTTTTAATTTATAATTATTTCTAATTCCTGATATAGGCTGAGAGATATAAGAAGTCCACGATCGGATTAAGTCCCAGGAGGCGGAGCCACTGTTTTACACACAGCACTCTCTCACTCTGTTTTACTTGTTTGTAAGGTAAAGATACCAGGTAAACGAATTCTTAAGCATAGTGCCATTTCATCCTAGCAACGTTACCATTGGGCAGACGTTAAATGAAGGGGAGACTTAATTCGATCGTGGACTTCTTAAATATATATCTTAGCCTATATTTAGTTACCTTGTACACACCTATTTGTATCCTATTTGTATGCTCACTGAAAAGTCAAATGTTCTCACTAAACATCTGTATTCGTATAGTAGGTATTGCATGTAGAACCTATTGACAAATATACAGGGTGTTAATAAAAAAACTGTACACCACTTGGCAGGTGATAGTAGAGATCAAAACAAGAAAAAAAATTCTAATAAACGCATATCCAATTCTCAATACAGGGTGTCCACGCAATGTGTTCACTCTTCTAGAATTTTTATTTTTTACATAAAATTCGGGAAAGATAAATTAAATAAAAAGCTGAATTTTCCGACATACCACTGGCCACGCAGGACTTCCGGTTTCGCCGGAAGTCATATCAACTTTCTTATTTTAAATGGAACGCCCTGTATATTTTTACATATTTGGAATCTACAGATCATTGTGAGTCCGAATATGTATCACTTGGCAATTTTGGTTTCCACGACAACGAAAAAAGATTTTTTTTGTTTTTCAGTATGCAAAGTTATGTATGGTGTATTTTCGTTCTAATGCGATCAAGTAATTCGAGAAAGCAACTTCTTTGGTTGCACTTTGGTTTATTAACATTTTTACAGCATGTGAAATTTTCATTAGGTCGTAAATTATTTTCTTTTTTAACGGAATTTATTTAAAAGACACTGTTTATGCCAGAGAAATTAATACAGAAGATAAACTTTGGCAGAGAGTTGTAAACGCTTGTCAGCAACTGAAAAATCAAGTTGCTTTCAATCAAGTGTGCGAGTCTCTTCGACGGCGACTGCAACTTTGTTTACAACAGCAAGGACGACAGTTCGAACATCTTCTGTGATAATTTTAGTGTGTTAAATTCGTTATTGATTGTTTGATTCTTTTTTAATTAAACCATACTTCAAATACCATTGAATATTGAACCTGGGTTTATTACAATCTTTTTTTGTTTTGTTCTCTGCTATCACGTGCTGAAGTATGTAAAGTTTTTATATTAACACTTGTATACCGGCGATGGCTTATTTTTCCAGTTAAGCTGCAACATGCCATCCCAAATTTCATTGCAAGAGTTGATAAAGAATTTAACAAAATAACCCTCTATTTGGTATCAGCGTATTAAAAAAATGTTTTATTAAACTACGCTAAAAAACGCAAGAAGTTCCGCTAAAAAAAATAATTTAGCACCTAATGAAAATTTCACATGCTGTAAAAATGTTAATAAACCAAAGTGCAACCAAAGAAGTTGCTTTCTCGTATTACTTGGTCGTATTAGAACGAAAATACACCATACATAGCTTTGCATACTGAAAAACAAAAAAAAAAAATTTTCGTTGTCATGGAAACCAAAATTGCCAAGTGATACATATTCGGACTCACAATGATCTGTAGATTCCAAATATGTAAAAATATACAGGGTGTTCCATTTAAAATAAGAAAGTTGATATGATTTCAGGCGAAACCGGAAGTCCTGCGGTGGCCAATGGTATGTCGGAAAATTCAGCTTTTTATTTAATTTATCGCTCCCGAATTTTATGTAAAAAATAAAAATTCTAGAAGAGTGAACACATGGCGTGGACATCCTGTATTGAGAATTGGATATGGGTTTATTAGAATTTTTTCTTGTTTTGACCTCTACTATCACCTGCCAAACGGTGTACAGTTTTTTTATTAACACCCTGTATTATTGTTATTATTAAAACAATTCTCTTGACCACTAATTTTCAATAAACGACTTCTACATTTCAGCTCTTTCATCCAATTGAATAGCTGGAGACTGCGATGCTTCGATTTAGAGCTTTAATTGCTGAATAAAAAAATGTTTACTTTTAATGGATCTATCGAAATGTGAAATAAAAATTTGTACATTCCGTTTAAGAAAGTATAAATTTGGTGGATAACTATAGCGACCATTTATTTTTTATACAAAAACGGGACAAGTTTTAAAAATTAATAAAAATTACATAGAAATCGATAAAGCATAAAATAATGTACGAAGTATTTTGTGTTCTTATCGATTTTTATTTACTTTACGAAACAAACTTCATGGGTTTTACTGTAAATAAAATGTTAAAGAACACATTAACTTTATTGGTTTGTTATTAATAGAAAATATAAATTTATTACGGCTAAAGTCTTTATAACGGGACATTTACGGCAAAAACTGTATAACGGGACATTTTCGCGTTAACAAGTACGGCGTTACTTCTCTTCGGATATACAGGGTGATTGACATTCGATGACCAGCATGGGATCTCGCTTATTATAAGAGACAGAGAATCGGTTAGTGGAGGCAAAGTTGTCAAATTTCATGCTGATTAATAATCTGTTAAGAAATTTGAAATATCTTGAATTTGGTAAATCTCCCTTAAATTTAAAAAGAAAACCACTTTGCCCACTCACATTTATTTCTTCTTGCAATAAATTCGCCACCTTGAAGATGTCAAATTTCGCACAAAGCCAAGATTTTCACCCCTAATATCTTTGTTATTTATTGATCAATTTTGATAACATTTGGCATGTACCTACTATCGGGGCCTTAAAGTTTCGCACGATATTTATCAAGTAGCCAGAATTTCTCTAAGTTATAGTTTTGTAGAACAGGCTCTTTCCTCAATTTTGACACTAAAGACATTTAACCAAAAGTCAGATTGTTTGGTTATATTTTAAGAACAGCAAGATAACAAAGTAATACAACTGAAATAACAGAATAAAAGTAGCGACCAACCACCATCTAATTTTGCGATTGCAAAATGTAAACTGTAAATGGCAGCATCATCAAACATCATTGCAATAAAAATATATTATTTTTAAACGGCTTTTTTCTTTATGAATTGCAGAAAAAATGTGAACAAATGTTAAGATATTGAACATTTCTACCTAATTAATTTTAATTAATTTAATTAATTAATTACCGAAAATAAGTAAATTACTGCTACTGTTCTTTCACAAGTCAGATTCTTTTATAATCGTGTTTGTATGTATTTACCATAATAACATCAACTCTGTAACAACAGAAAGCTGTTTAAAAATAACATTTTGCATTCACAAGAGATTTGACGTAGCAAAAAGATTCATCAGTAATCAATACATATTCTTACCAAATTTTGCTCTTTTCTATCCATAAACAACGAAGCTATAAGGGGTTAAAATCTTGGCTGGGACACTCGCAGTACAATCTGCCACTTCTTAATCTTCGCTTGTCAATTTGAGGCAATCAACATAGAGAGTCATTATTTAGGGTCTGTTTTTTTATTCTTATGAAGCATCAGATTGCGTCTTTAAATTCAACAGAAATTTAATAGATTCAAACATAAATCAATTTTTTCTATCTTTTTACAAATTGGTGGATCTGCTTGGTTCCTCATGTTTTGGGTGGGGAAGTGTAATTTCAAACTTGTGTTTTTTTTTATGTTATTTCATCGCTTTTATTTTGACAACTTAATAAAAGAAAAAATGGAAAGAATTCCAGCCGAACTAAATGATGAGGACAAAACATGTTAGGTACGTATTTGACCAATTTTTTTTTGATGAATTTGTACAATACTAATAATTCTTCTTCCGATAATGAACCTTCACTTGATGACTCAATAATATTTTTAGGTTGAATGGCGTTCAACTCTTTCATTAAACTATTACTAAATTCCTATACATATAACATAAATCCATTATAATCTAACCGAGGTGGATTTTTGTTCAATCACTTTCAGTAACTGTCCGCATCCATCACAACACAATGCCGAATTAAAAAACAATCCCTATTGCTGTCTCTATGTAAAGCATAAAACAATAACAGTGAGCATTAATCTCGATATATTAAGTATAACAGTTTAAACTAATAAAACTCTTTGATAATGTGTAATGGGAATTTTGGTATTATCCAATATCGCCAAATTCTTAAAAAGAAGGTTACCCATTACTTTATAAATTATTTCTTTTGGACTTACATAAAAAAGTTCAAGTTTCTGTATTGAAGCACATTTTTTTAGCGATCGAATATTTCTCTGGCTTCTAAAATATATTAATGATTTGCATTTCTTGGGAATTTCAAAATTACGCACGAATTACCATCCCCTTGTTCTATTTTGTTACTACAGGTAATCCTGCATTCAATAAAATCCGTCGAATTTAAGAATCCTTCAGAATCAACATCAGCATCAGGTAAAATATTCATCCAGAAATCCAGATTTTCTCAGAATGTCTAAATCTTGTGATAGATCAAATTATTACCGTGAAACATTAAAAAGTGAGCAAAAATCAGATTGGAGTAAGCGGTGCAAAGAAAATGTATGAATTAATTAATGTAATACAGGAGGAATACTTATTTCGCGTTTGATTTTAATAGACTAAAGTATTTGTTTGTTTTACGTATGTACAGTCGCGAGTATTAAAATTTGGTCGTCACTGTTAATCAAAACGTCAGTTTTAATTCCAGAAATTAAAACATTTCAGATAAATATCCTATTTTTTACCAAGAAAGTGTCGAAAATAAATTAAATTTTTAAAACGGAATAAATTAGTTTTTTCTTTTTCTTTTAGATAAAAAAGGCCCTAAGTACTTCTTTATAAAAATCTTCGAATACGTGTTTTTCTATTCCTTCTATAGTTTTAATTTCTTCGGAATCATTAAATTTTGGCGACGTTGAAGTTACTGCAGTTATTCATATTGCAAGGATTTATTAATATTTAATTCAATTTAATGGTATTTAACAAAAACATAAAATTATTTATTATTATTTACTGGTATTTACTGTTAATTAATTTAATTTAAGGTATTTATACATATTTATACCGTGATATTTTAAATTGCAGAAATAATTAAGTAGATTTAAATTTATTTTTAAATATATATATTACTCTTTGTACACTTATTTAAGAGATCTTCTACCCCTCGGAGATTCCATTACAAGTGCTCAGCAGTATTTAAAAACTTATCTGGAAAGAATCCAACCAAATATTTTTCCAAGTTGGATAATAATTTGAACTTCTTCATTTTCCATTGGAGTAGAATACACTAATCTCTTGAAATGGCTAGTTAGCCTACATTACATTTTTTAAATATCCAAACGTTTATCGCCCTGTAACTTCGAAACAAAGCGTCTTTCTGAAAATCATCCAAGGACACAAAAATCTTAAAATAGCCCAAGAAATAACCCAGTTAAATTTTGCCGCGTGTTTAGTAAACAGGCTGTATATTTATTGAAAAATTTATGTAGCGACATCCTGCGATCGCTTTTTGACCTGACATTGCGTTGGAATTGACAAATTTGCTACTTAATAAGCTATCTCACAAAGGCGGCCAAGCGTGCTGTCAAAGCATATTGAAAGTTTTAAAAATTTTGATGCAACGCTTCTGCCAACGAGATCCCAAATAGGGCCTATTTTATTTTGTTTATAAGTCAATGGAAATCCAGTAAAATATTGAAAATAAGTGTTTCTTTAAAAATAAATGCCTTGACCTTAACAATTCCGGATTAACAGTTTAACTTAATTCACTTCTTGATCTTGATAGCTGATAGAGTAAAATAAACAAACTAAATATTCACTTGTAAATTTATTTCAATAAATAAACTGTGCATACAAAAGTTCTGAGAAAATTACAAAAAAATTAACTTAAGTGGAAAATATAAACATTTTATACAAAAAAAGAACAAACAAATATCGGTGGTAACTCAACTATACAATATGAATAAAATTTACATCGAACTTCTTAAATACGTGTAAAGACATAGATTTTTCTTCAACTATAGCTCGTCTATTTAACTACAAGATCAAATCAAAAAAGAAACTATTTTCTCAACGTGACAGGGCTTAACGCAATTGTTAGCACGTTATATTGGCAGTACATTTTGATTTTTACTTATTCCTAGCAAAAAAAATTACATACACAACGAAATTTTAAAAGGAAGTCAATTTTATTTCACAATTAATCAAAGTGTCGCGCAATTGACAATTTTTCGTTTATTGCTAGTTATTTAAGTTATAAGTGTAATTAATAATTACATAACATGATTACTAATGAACATGATTTATAAAAACGAGTACCATTAACTTCTTTAAGTTTGTAATGTGTCAAATTAATTATTATTTTTTATAAATTTTTAGTTAAATTAAAAAACTTTTAAAATTTCGAATTATAAGTTATTATTTCTTCACCAGAAGGTTAATACCAAAATTTAACTGAACGTGTGAAAAAACAATAGTGAGTCTAAATAATGAGTAATAAGATAAATAATAATAGTAATGAAATAGTTTTTTTGAATTAGCAGAAATTAAGCCCTATCAGTTTGAAGCACAGAATTGACTACAATTACAATATTTCACTATTAATAGTCAACTTTTAAATTTCGTATTTAAACAATCAACTAAGAAAGCTAGTTTTTAAACATTATACGTTAGCATTTAACATTGGAATGTCACGGGTTTACCCTTATTATTACAATATTTAAATAATTAAATAAACTTACAACGAAAATATCAGTCTTGGATATATACAGACCAGCTGTAAGCTAGATCATTAAATGCATTTTATAATCTAATATTGCTAGTGCAGCACTTTATGTTACACGGAGAAAGAATTTCTTATTTATTTGTAGCATATACGTTACTTAAAAATAGATTTTCAACATTCATATACACATCTTTCTCACTTCACAACTATAACAATTGTCTAGCTAAATGGGATTTATTCATTCGTTAGTCGCGCACGTGGTGCAACACATTTGCTGGTACTTCGCTATGCGGCACATATTCATCAGCTTCACATTCGAACAGAACATTGAGTGATCCTTGCATTGTTCGTCTGAAAGAAAATTGCAAGATTAATACCTGGGCAAGAATAAGATCGCACAACGTACTTTTTTGAATATTTGCGATCGGATTCAAAGATCAGATCTTCATCAATGCAATACGTTGTGCACTATCTGAAACAAGTGTGAATAATAACATTTAATTTTAATTCATCAAACAAATACAGTGTCTTTCAAAAAGTGTGCTACAAGAAAGCACAAAGTTTTGGAACGCATTGAAATAATCACTATTCATATTATTTTGGCAGACACTTTAATCCCACCAGTATTTCCTAATGTAATGCGTATAAAGAGTGATTCACAATAAAATGTGATTTTTTTTATTCTTAAGATAGGCTGTAACTTTTAATTGTGAACAACTTATTCTTATGACATATTCTTGTATCTTGTAAAATAAGGGCACTTCACTCTTAAACCATCTTCGTTTCTCGGTGTCTACGCTGTATATCATTCAAGATAAATTTCATCTGACATTTCTCAATTTGACTTTGAAGGGATGCAGAAGCGTTCTGCGTCAATAAATTTTTATAAAAATCGACAATAAAAAAAATCCCATTTGTAGCACACTTTTTGAAAGACAGTGTATATATCATATTTCAAAGTGATGAAGCTCTATGATCACACGTTGTAGCTAATAAATATTTTATTATTTTTTTATACAAAGTAGTTAGACCTATTTCGTTAAGTTATGTAGTCTCTTAAAATGTAAATTCGTTCGTTCATTATTTATTTTAATTATTTCTTCAGCCATCTAAATGAAAATTAAGTATCAAACTTATGGTAAGATGAACGAGAACTGAAGGAAAATTGAAGGAATAACAAAAGTGAACAATGTAAGGAATAACACCATAAGAAAAAGAATCACACAAAGATTAGAACGGGAATAGTTTGAACAGCATGCAATAACACTGAAGAAGGACAGATTAAAAAGATTTTATCCTTTCTTATAAACAATTCAGAAATAATTTGTAATTAGTACCTGATACAGGACAAGGAGGTCCTTTGCATGTTTTCATCACAGGCGGACGCTGTTTGTCACGACACGCTGTACCAGCAGGTTTTTTCGTACCATACCAAACACACTGCAATATCCTGTACTTGACACCCTGGGAATCACAGAGAGCTGTGCACTGAAATAAACAATTAATAGTTACGATTTTATAATGAGAGCGTTATAAGCAAAGTGCGATTAAAATAATCTCATGATATACAGGCTGTTCGTTTTTCGAGCCTGACCATGGGGATCTCGGTTATCTTAAGAGATACGATGTTGGTTAAATTAGAACAAGGTTGCGTATTTTTATCCCAATCAATAATCTTCAAACAAATTTCACCTATTTTTTACGGTTTTCTAGATATTCGAAAAAAGGTAAAAACCATGATTTTCGTATTTATTTTTTTCTACAAAAACGAAGGCAGCTAGGTATTTTTAGGTCAGACATTGTTAAGGCACATTTTTATGAGGAATTTAAATATGCCATTGTCTTTGTCCTGCCATCAAAAATTGTGAACAAACGACATTCAACTTTTTATTTTCTCATGGACACCATCTTGGATTTTTACAGTGTTAAATGAAGCGTCTTTTTCTGATTACAATGATGTATCACACTTGATGATTAGAATTAGATTGTGGCCAAAATTTCGAAATCATCTGTTATACAAAGAGTACTTTCGAAACAAGAAACAACATTTTTATTTCCAAAGAAAATTTGACGGTTCAATTCAATTTTAGGTGTGATAGATACGTTTATTGTTAATTTCAGTAATAAAATGTATATACCACTGCGGGCTGTTATTTTAGCCAACTGTTAGATACTTGGATACGTACGGTTGTCGCCTAAAAAAACTAGTACAACAAATTTGCAATGTAATAGTATTTTCTTTAATTTTCATTAATGTGTAGAAAGAGAGATATGCTACCTCATTTAAATAAATTAGAAAACAATTAATTTTCGATTCATTTGAAAATATGAAATTTCAAGGATTACATTTTATGAATTTTAAGCCTTGTACCAGTTTTTTCTCGGCGATAACTGTACGTTATACCAGATTAAATGAAGACCCGATATTTTACACTCACCGTATATACACAGTGCACTGTTTAAATGTTAATGGTGTTTCTCTCTCAACTGAGTCACTTCGTTTGCTCTTTGGTTATAACTATAGTCCGTTTAGAAAGTATCCGGAAAAAGAAAATAACACTGCAACTCCCTAGTTTTGAGTTTATGAAGTAAACAGTTACAATAGAGGAAAGCAGTTCTAGTTATTTGTTTATGTAATTTCTGTTTAATCCTGAAAATTATATTAAACGTTCACGGAACCTGAAATCATCAACTGCATCCTGAGTAGATTTGACGTTTCATGCGTGTTCATTTACAAAATATACAGGATCCACGCCGCGGCTTCCAAAAAACTTAAATAAAATAAAGCTTGCCGGTGTTTGTGTACTAATCATCCTAGTATATATTTTTACTCCTGATATTTATCCATCTAACAAAAGGAGAACACAACAACAGCAAACACTGTAATATGTACATACACGGAATCCCAACGGTGTGTATTTCTTCTGTGGAGCCTATAGGACTAACATGCAGGGTGTTCCAGAAATTGGTGGTGTGTAGAGTGATTTTTTCTTGATGGCCCGTATATTTTTGCAAATTTAGATGTATATATACTGGTTTCACTCAGTTATTTTCGTTAAAAAGTTTAAAGAACCCACGCCGTCGCTTCCAAAAAATTCAAATAAAGTAAAGCTTGCCGGTGTTCGTGTACTAATCATCCTTATATACTGGGTGTCTCATAATGTACGGAGGAGATTGAAATGGTAGCAGGGGGAGATGAAACTAAAGCTTTTTTTGTTAAGAAACTTTGGATAAAAACTCAATAACAAGGAAGGTACAGCAATTTAAATTTCTTATAAATAAACGGGCACTTATTCACTACCACTGAGATTAATAGGAAATAATTTGAAATAATAGTTTTCCCATTTTCAAGGTAAGATATTGCTTACAAATGCTGATAGCTTGAAGTCATTTTAATTTTAACGTAAGTATGTATCCAATAAAAGAAATAGTGGCAAAAGCAGTACGTAGAAATCTTTTCAATTAATAAAACTTATTCTACAAAGTATTTAATTATTAAATAAATGAAATTTAAATAAAAATTTTAAATTATCGAAACCAAAAATTTCACAAAACATTTTGTTCAAAATGCTGACCCTGCATTTCAACGCACATTTCTGCACGACGAATCCAATTTCCGGATACTTGTGGCAATTGTTCCCGCAAGTGTTCTGTAATAACGTTGATGCGATGGCATAACTCTTCGATGGTATCAACTTCAGTGGCGTAAACCCGTTTTTTCATATACCCCATAAGAAAAAGTCAAGTGGATTCAGGTCAGGACTACGTGGGGGCCATGAAATAAATCCACACCGATCTATCCATCTTTGTGGAAAAGTAGTGTCAAGATAATTTCGAACAGTATGACTAAAGTGCGCAGGGCAGCCATCGTGCATAAACCACATATTGCGGTGCACATCCAAAGGAACATCTTCGAGGAGTTCCGGCAGAACGTAAGTAGGAATCGCCATTAAGGCGTGCTGGTAACTCAAAAGGCCCTATTAAGGTGTTGTTCACAATCCCAGTCAAACCCACAGTACGTACCCCGTGCGTACAGTCGAATGCGCTTTAACAGGTCACATGACAGATTATCCACCCGGAATATGGCGGCTCAGTTTGCGCGAGAAATTTTCCCGCCAAGGAGAGTGAACCTGCTGTATGTATTTATGCTACATCTAGGACGTAAGTTTGTACATTTCAAGGGCCACTCTGGCCTGTTTTCAATAAATTGCAGGTATGTCAGTATCATTATCACTGACGAAGACCTGTTTATTTCTTCAGTAAGTTGATATAGTGTAAACAAGCCAAATTCAGTGATCGGTCTAAAATTAATCTTTTCCATAGATGATTTAACTGGTGTATTGTAAAATATTGCTACAGCTCTGTGATCCAACATTGAAGTATCAATAATGGATGCGAAATATCTTCTATGTATTTTCTATGTTAGTCAGCATATTGTCAAGATAATGTCTTTCTCTTGTTTCTTCGTTAATAGTAATAAGTGTCCGTATAATTCTATTAAATTGAAGTTTGGATTCAGAGGAATTAAATCTTACAGCGTTTTCGATTGACCGCACTAGTGGGTACTCAGAGTATCTTCATCTCGTGTTATTATATGAGATAGAAAAAAGATGAAAATACACTGAGTGCAACTGGTGCATGTGAATCGAAAACGCTATAATATTGAAGTCACCAACTATTACGATCGATTTTCTTTCTCTACCTAGGACGTCTATAATTGGTCATTACATCAATAAAATTTCGAAGTTACCCGATGGGGGAGCGATACACTGTGACAACTATCCACGTTAGGATGACGAGCATATACAGCACATAGTTCACAGTTCATTTCTATAGATAATAATTTAATATCTTTGCTATTAGAATATTTATCTTTCATTTAGTTTTTGACAAAAATAGCCACTCCGCCATGTAAGAGTTCTGATCTAGCATAGTAGCTAATGGTAACATAATTACCTATTGTAAGAGAGTTTATTTCTTTATTTTTCATCCAGTGTTCGCTGAGGCAAACGATGTCGGAATTATTTTCCTGAGCTTCAAATTCAATCATCTTATTTCTTAAACTCTGTATATTTAAGTGGAAAATGCTAATACATATGTCGTTTTATTTTCTCGCTTAACTTATGTTGTTTATTAGGAAGAATATCTTCACTTATGTCCCTGGGGCCAGAAAGTAGGTTCCATTATTTTATCGCGGAATGCATAATTCAGTTCGATTTTAAATGATTGGTTTGTACCTAAGGTTTGAACTTTTTCGATTTGGATATTATTTAAATCACCGCATTGGCTCTCGACGAATTGGATAGGTTCAGTTGTCGAATTATTACCAAGAGAGAAAATAAAAAAAATACATATTTATAACAATAAATTGAAATTTACTTACTTTTCCGAACGAAAACACTAAACAGTTTTAAATATTATAGTACATATTTGCACAGCCTGTGAGTGGTGATAAAGTCCCGCATCAAGCTTATAATTTGCTTATTTAATGTTTTTTTTTTTTTTTTGCAAAATCCTGAAACAGGTAAATTCTTAATTCTAAAAAGACACCTTTTAGTGCAAAAATCTTTTCTTGATCGGTATTTGTATTTCCGCTGTGGTATCATCATTAATTTTCTTAAATAGCAACCCTAACTTTTTCATGCATATTTTGATCAACAAGTTTTTACAAAAAAAATACACATTACAATTCAAAAATACAATTTTATTTTAATTTAGGCCCTGTCTTTTAACATCTTTTTAAGTCACTTGTAAATTTATCTGTCTTGTAACTGAAAAATCTATCATTTAGCTGCCTATCAAGAATTATGCATCCCTTTCGGATTAACTAGACGATTGCATTTATCTCAATCACATGAATCCACGTTGCTGTAGCAATTAGTTTAATGTTCGTTTTAGTAAAAAGGGAGTTTACAAGGAAGTTAAAAGATCGGCCCTTATACACTGCGCCGCAAAATTAACGCATAATTTTTAAACAAGATTTTATTAAAACTAGTTTTTGTTTTTAAACGTCTTTCGCATTTACTAGAGATGTATCAAGTTGCCATTGAATACTTTTCAACATTTGCATGTCTCATTGTCAAACAATCTGTTAGTTTGATACGAAATACCAGAAACGTCAATTTTACTTATTGCATTTTTGGAAATTTTTGCAAAAGTTATTTCGGTTTGGACTTTTTCTTAAGTTCATTTTAAGAAAATGAACGATCAAGAACTTATCTGCAGAAGAATGTGCAGTTGTGGTTGCACTGGTCGACGAAGGATATACCCAAAGCCGTGTTGCTCAACGCTTTGGTGTTAATCAGTCTGCCATTTTGAGAGTTTTGGCTAGGTTTCGAGAAACTGGCAATCATAAGAGGAGACTCGGACAAGGAAGAAAAAGGGCAACAACGCTTCGTCAAGATCGGTTTTTACGGGTTCAGGCACTGAGACAGAGGTTTGTTACAAGTACCTCCCTACGTCATGACTTTGCCAATCACTATAACGTGTTAATCAGCAATGATACAATAAGAAGAAAGTTGGCTGAAAGCAATATTCGTCCGTACAGAGCTGCAACTAGCCCTCTGCTCACAAGGGAACATCGTAGACAACTTCTTATTTTTGGACGAGAACACTTAAATTGGGGAGAACACGAATGGGGCACCGTCTTGTTTAGTGATGAGTCACGATTTTGTCTACAGGGTGTTTAAAAAAAACGTTCGGATACTGTAACCATGAATAGTACTCGCCAAGAGAAACAAAAAAGTCATAAGTATAAGGTCCGCAAATAATTTTTTTCAAGGATAGAGTTGATTTTGCATTGAGGTTAAAAAATTACATTATTATGAAGAAGCAAACAGTAAACATGTGATTATCTAGACACAAAAAATAATTAAAGTAAATGTCCACCTCTCTCGCTTCGTAGAAAAGAAGCTATCATTCTTTCGAATAATCCTTGATTTTGTCGAAAGGTTTAGCAGTTATGTTCTATTCGCTGCTGCAGCTCATTTACGTTATTTACCAAATTGTTTAAATGGCGAAGTTAATCTTGACTTTTTAAATAATACTTTACCTCCATTATTAGAAGACATTCCTCTGATTGCTAGAGTTAATCTTTCGTTTTTACATGATGGGGCTCCTCCACATTTCGCTATCGTTGTAAGAAATTTCTTAAATGCAACGTACAACAATAACTGGATAGGAAGAGGAGGCCCAGTGCCGTGGCCACCTAGATCTCATGATTTAAACCCACTTGATTTTTGCATTTGGGGATATTTAAAATCTCTGGTGTATTCAAGACCCGTTAATAACGTAAATGAGCTGCAGCAGCGAAAAGAACATAACTGCCAAACCATTCAAGAAAATCAAGGGCTCTTCGAAAGAATAAGAGCTTCTTTTCGTCGAAAATGTGAAGCCTGTGTGCAAGCGGGAGGTGGACATGTAGAACATTTTCTTTAAATATTTTTTGTCTACATAATCACACGTTTACTGTTTGTTTCTTTATAATAATACAATTTTTTAACTTCATTGCAAAATCAACTCTATCCTTGAAAAAAATTATTTGTGGACCTCTACTTACTAAGACTTTTTTGTTGCTCTTGATGAGTACTGTTCATGGTTACAATATCCGAACGTTTTTTTTAAACAGTCTGTATATAGCGATGATCGCCGTCAAAGAGTATATCGACACCCTGGAGAGCGATATGCTGAATGTAACATTGCTGGAACAGTCAGATATGGCGGAGGGTCTGTAATGGTTTGGGGGGGTATTAGTTTAGAGGCTCATACGGATTTAGTGGTTGTGCAGGGTGGGCGTTTGACTGCAAACGAATACATAACAGACATTTTGGATCCTCATGTAATGCCATTTGCACCTTTCATAGGCGAAAATTTCTTGCTTATGCAAGACAATGCTCGCCCGCACGTGACACGAGTGGTTCAACAATATCTCCAGGAAGCTGAAATTCCCACCATGCTTTTGCCACCTAGATGTCCGGATTTGAATCCGATTGAGCACGTCTGGGATATGATGGGCCGGCGTGTAAGGTCTTTACAACCCCCTCCCGCAACCCTTCAAGAGCTCTCTGAAAGATTAATTCAAATTTGGGAAAACATTGATCAAAATGAAATTAGATCACTCATTTGAAGCATGAGAAGAAGACGTCGCGACGTTATAAATGCAAGGGGAGGAAATACGAAGTATGAAATTATTGTTTTTGTTATTTTTGAGTTATTGTTGCGCTTTGAGTTTTTAAGAGTTTACTAATTTGACAGAAAAAAAATAACTATTACTAAAATTACTTAAAACCGTGTTTTATTTCTTTTTAAAAAGTAATCTAATGATTCTAAACCTAAACCGTTGAGGTTTTACAACAGGTTGTGATTTTTTCACATTATGCGCTAATTTTGCGGCGCAGTGTATTAGTAAGTAAAAATTAACGAAAGTATTGAATTTGTTTCCCATTAACCAATTGTTCTATTGTTTAAGATACTATTTTTTTAATCACCATTTAACTGACAAGAAGGACGACAAAATCTCCATGAAAAACTTAGGGTTGCCATTTAAAAAAATTAATGACTGCGTCACAGCGGAAATACAAATACAAAATTAAAAATTCTCCCGTTTCAGGATTTTGCAAAAAAAAAAACAATAAATAAACAAATTATGAGCTTGTTGCGGGACTTTATCACCACTCTGTATAAGACACATTTGTACATCAATACAATGATTTTTATATTTACATCTTAAAAAATATTTAAGAAATAAACACTTACGTCCGACCACTGTCCGACTTTCCATTTTCCTACGCATTTCTTGCTCATGCACTCCTGCCTATGGATGGGTTTCTCCTTCAGATTGCATTTGGACGTACTCACTGTAGCATTTGATATTTGGCACCTAACCGTCCTTCTTTGCATTGCTGGAACAATACATTTATAAATTTTCTTCTTCAATTTAATATTCAGGCAACTTACCTGTACCCAAAGTGAAACACTTGGATTTTTGGCAAGGACTCCAGTCTGATGTAGTCCACTTTGGACACTCATCCAGACCGCATTTCCTTACAGTAGCTGGAGTTATTATACCAGCATCTTCGCAGAGGTTATCGTCAACTCCCTGAGTATTGTTGTGCAACCTTACAGTACAATGGGCGCTTCTTACTTGGATACCGTTTCCGCAACTCTGGGAACATTTCGACCAACTCGTGATGACCCACTGGAACTTCAGATTTTCCGGAGAGCCTCTTCCTAATACGACGACGTTCTCCTCATCTTCTTTATCGACGTCCTCGGGGAAGGATATCATTCGGTGGCCTCTTGAGTTGCTGAACGTCTGAAAGGGCCATAATTGCTATGCCTTTTATTAATAAGTAGTTACTTTTTCCCGATTAAATTTGCTAAACTAAGATAATTTGTTGTGTTACATGAATGAGCAATTGAAAATAAAGTTTAAGAAACTGATATTCTAATAAGATAAATAAAATGCAAAAAAAAACAATTTATGTGTAGTATAACTGTAGATGGAAATGCCTAAACACGTCTTTCACTCGTTTTAAAGTTTATCATATATTAAATATAAGGCACAATTTTTTTATTTTATTTTTTTAAATCAACCTTATTGTGAAATAAACGTTTCGAACAAGATAAAATAAAAAAGTCTGATCTTTTTGCAATTTTACAACAATTTACAGTTTTCGGTTCTGAATACTCATTCAAGTAACTTGTTTGTATGTAATTTTGTTCAGCGCTGCATGCAAAATACTAGTGTGTGTTTTGTTACCTAGAATATAGTGTCAGTGTAGACGGGAGGAGTGCAAACAATAATTAATACATGTAGTATTAGAATGGATTATAAATACAGTATAAACTGAAGCGTTATGCAAATTAGGTAAAGTTTGCATAATTGCCCGTTAGGTAACTACGTAAGTGTTTATAGTAAACAGTGTGATGTATGAAAATCGTGAGAATAACTTTGTTCAAAGGGGAAGGAAGGAATTTATGTGGAATTTATCGATTCATTTGAAAACGATGTAGCATATTAATTTGTTACAACAACATGCAGAAAATAACCACCTGTACATATGGAAGAAACTCAATTTGCACTTTTAGTCCATTTATAAATAATTGCTAATATCAATCACTAAAATAGTTAATAAAATTATAATATCCATTTTCGATATGTTATTCACTGACAAGGAAATATTCCAGGTAAATCCTTCCTATTTTGATGAAACTTGGTACATTTCGGTAGTTAAATGGCAAAAGGAACTATCTGTATTTTTTAAATGCACTTTTTTAGATGAACTGATTAGATATAGCATAAGCTTTAACGTGATAGAAGGATAAAACTGTAAAAAAATATTTTTGAAACGTAGTTGGTATTATTTGCGAAGTAATTATATTAACTAATATGGAAAATAAAAGTTTCCTTTGCTTCTATGGCACACTTTAATAAAAAAATAGCTCCTTTTGCCATTTAACTACCGATTTGTTGACCCTAAAATTATTATTAAATATTTAAAATATATACAGGGTGTCAAGGCTTTCCGAGGAAGTGCGAAAATGGCATTCTGCACCATCTAAACTTATTTTCAACTATATAGGTTTTTCTTTATTAAGTTATACACCAAACATATTTTTTTATATGCAACACTAGGTACATTAATGCATATACAAGATGTTATCAATTAAGATGGCAATAATTATACCACGTATAGAGGATATCAAAACATTGCGATTTAACCTAATTTATCTATATCCAAAAGTTTTTCGTTTCTCCCTAAGGAACAACTTGGAAAGTATATTTTCTTAAATATCTCTGGAACGGTTTGAGATAGATGGTTGAAATTTGATATGTGAGATAACTGAAATTCAAGGATGAATATGTCGTAGGCAAAATTGAATATTCTTCGCCAGTGACGTAGAAGCAAGGTAGTAGGTGATCATTTTAGTAAATAACTTTTTTATTGTCACTTTTTAGAGATATCTGAAATAAAAACTGAAAAGTTCACATAAAATTATACAAGATATGTAAGTTCCATCTTCGCCAGATTAACCGTTTTCGAGATATTCAGGTAGAAAGATTCAATTCAAAATTTAAAAAAAATCAAATATGCCTTGACAACTTAATAATCTTAAAATACAAAATCAAATAAAACTTTCTAACAATAATATAAAAATGGTTTCCATTAAAAATGAAAAATTTATTATTGCTAAGTCCAAAATTTACCAATCAAAATTAACGAAATTAATATAGCAAAATTATTGACTAATTTAGAGAATCTTGTCGATGCATTTCCAAAAGAACAAAGAAATTTAACTAGATTGAAATTTATTAGCATTACTACTAATTTCTTAAATAATCCTTCAAAAGGCTTTTCCCTGAACATCATATTTCACAGATGTAAAATTTTTTTGAAAGACAATCCAAAAAATTATGAAAAACTAAAACGCTAGTGTAAAAATCAGAAATAGTGTAACCGTAGTCTTACAGTTTCTAACTTGTTCTCTTTGCGTAAGCTGAATAAATTTGGCAGGATATCCGGCTATCCCGCCAAAGCACTATCCGCTGTATCTCTAATTTATTCACATTTAAATTCGATACTGTTTAAAGTTTTATTGAAACACATGTCGTCGCTTCCTATCCTACTGTGTAGAATGGCTATGAATTCTCTGTCAACACTGCAGAGAAGAATTTGCAAAAAAATTCATATACAGGAACCCTACATGAATTTATAGAGGTCAGTTGGTGACCGATGAACTATGTTGTGACTGAGTGGGGGTCGATTTACATATTTTGTATTACATTTAATTTTTTTATGTATTTTTCTTAACTAAATTCATTTATTTTAAAAGTTAGTTACTATTCATATCTCACTGCAAGTTTTTGAACAGCTTTTACGTTGTTCAGTGTAGAACGAGTCTTTCAGGCCTGCTATCTATTTACGTATATTATTTATTTAGTACACTGCTTAAAAATGGCACTATTCAGGGACACTCTCTAAGCATGGGAAAAATGTTTAAGAAATCTCGTAATTCCTTAAAGATATGGAGATTATAAGATTGGAAGTTGAATTTTTATTATTTACTAATTGGTATTCAGAATTCTGAATACATATTTCAACAGTTTTTGTAGTGAAAGACATTTAAAATGATGTTCAACAATAACTTTTATTTAAAATCAATAAATAGTCCCTTTGTAGGTTCTTTTTTCACAAAAATCTTCATCAATTGACAGAAACATAAACATATGGTAGATTTTTTTCCCATGCTCAGAGGGTGTCCCTGAATAGTGTAGAATGGCGCTGTTTCTCCATTTTTTAAGCACCCTGTACACAATTCGATTTAGAATTCGATGAAAATTTTTGTCTTGTAAAGGATCGGTGTTGTGAAAAAGGTTGGGAACTCTGCTGTAAGGTAATATCACAAAAATAAATGACTTGATCGACTTCGAAATTCTAGAGAGCAATAATTGCTTCCAGTTATTTTTTTAATCGACAATTTAAGCTCCCTTACTTTTTTTCTAAATAATAAGTGAGGTTTCACCGGTAATGACTGTATTAGCAAACTTTTTACAAGTTTGGTTAAATCGATAAGTTACATTACACTTTCTTCCTTGTCGATTTTTGAAAATCGAAAAAAAATTCAAATGTTTCTTTAAGGTGCAGATAGACATGTGAGAAAACTTGCGCGAGTTACTGTCCGACACTGATGTCGCAAGTTACTTGCGACAAATTTCGCGTAAGTTACTCGACTCGCAACTCTATTTATATCAGCGACATCAGTGTCGGACAGTAACTCGCGCAAGTTTTCTCGCATGTCTATCTGCACCTTAGTTTCGAAGAACTTCTATTGTTTTTATGTTTAAATAAAAAGCTTAATTTTTTGGAATTACCTGTGAGGCTTTAAGTACCTGTTTTGTACATAGGAAAAATTGTCTAATTTAATTTCCGTGAAATCAAGAAGAAGAGTTCCGAAATAGAATATTTATGATTTAATACGACTTTTGATAAGTACCGCAAAGGTAACAGAAAATATCTGACATTTTTCTTCTGATAACTATTTCGCAACCGCATGTGAATGAAATGCGAATGATGATGCAAAAAAACTTTCCAGATGTTAATCTTACCTGCAAGTTAGAAATCAATTGCTGAAAATGAGGCAAAGCTCTTGAGCCTGAGCTTGCTGAGTTGTCTCGAAGAACATGGGGTTTTACGGAACCGGCGAAAGTTGGAGGAGGTGACGCAAGTAATTTATCCTTTAGCAGCATTTGATAAGAAAAGGAAAATATAAAAGACATACGCCCACGTACTACCAAATTATGTACAGAAGAAGTTTAACATGCAGTAAAAAGAAACTCGAATTACCTGGCCTTGTCCAGAATCGAGAGTGCTTTGTGGTGACCATGCGTTCAAAACATTAGAGTCTATTCTTAATGAGGGAGACGTCGATGTGAATAATCTGGTACGCGGTGAAGTTTTTGGCTTTTTGAGAATATCAGGTCTTTGTTCGTGAGATTGATCGTCGTTATTCAATATGGGATTTGAGTCATCTAACCTCGGTTGTATACCAGCGAGGTCATAGCCATTCAAGTGCTCGTTTTTATAGCCACTTTGTCTTTGTATTTCCTCTGAATTCATAAATTCTCCTGGTTTGGGTCTAACAGAAAGAACTAGATCTGCAGATGATTTACCTGCGATGCATGTGTACACACCACTATCACGGTACGTCACATTCTGTATGCGCAAGGCACCTTTTTTGGATGTTTTGAATTTTTTTGACTTAGCCAGATAGTTTTGGTCTTTCGCCCACTGAATTTTAGTGCGATTATATCTTTTAACTGGACACTTTATTTTCACAACTGTTCCATAAAACACCGTGGCAGCTCCTCCTATTTTGAGGTATACCTTTTTCTTTTTTACGTTGTGTTGGATATATGTCGTATTCGACACGTCTATATGAGGTTTGTCTGATTCTAAGATACAGCTTTTGGTGTTGCACGGTTTTTTATCTGCAGGCTTTGGGTTTGGGCACATCGATGAGGGTCTATCTACCGTATGGTTTTGCGCCATCACTTGTTTGCATTCAACCGTGCGCATTTTTTCGCCACCTCCGCAAGTTTTGGTGCATTTCGACCATTCACTGAGTTGCCATCTAACAGGGCAGTCCAAGACGTTGCAGTACTGCCGATCCGGAGGTGGTGGTTGAGGGCACATATTATTTGGAACGACCACGGTATTCCCACCACCTTGGGTTACTTCGTGGATGCAGTTGACTTCACGCGTTTGTAATCCGATTCCACAAGATTGTGTACATGGTTGAAAATCCGAATAATTCCATCTGGGAGGACATGGATGGTCATTGCAGGTTCTTATTAAAATTTCTGGTTTCAATTCCTTAGGGCACATATACGGTGACGTAACTTTCTGAGTATCATCCCTTACACAGTTCACAATTAATTCTTGCACTCCACCCAAGCATGTTGCACTGCAATGCGTATATCCTTGCTCCTTCCAAGTGTAAGTACTGCCCGGAGTTCCTCCGGCTACTTTAATGTTGGAGTTGGACTCTGAGCGAAAGGGATCGTCTTTAATATCTATCCTTTCTGACGAGCAGGGTTCCATGAAACACCTTTCTGTTTCAATGGGTTTCGGACCACCGCATTGTTTGTCGGGCAGTTTTGCAACTGTTCTTGAAAATTCTAGAAATATTTTACAGAAAACTTGGCGTTTTCGGATTCCTTCGCCGCACGTTACACTGCATGGTCCCCAATCTTCTGGGATGAACCTGCAAAGAATAAAGTCAGTAAATATATAATTACTTTTGAAAATAATTTGTACATTCTCGTAGTGCAGTCATTCTTCTTTAATCATGCTATTTTGACTTTAAATTTATATCAGTTATTTTATTGTTATATTTAAACTTCAGTTAATTAACTTAAATATATGTATGACGGCTTCTAAACGAAATGTGATTGCTACACGTCTATTAGGTGATGTAAATATATGTATGTATGTAAAATCCTTTTAGTAGAATTTCAATAGTTAGCAATATCAAGTGAAGTTTTGTAAATATTGCTTTTTTAAGAACATATTTAAAAGAGTCCAATGTATTAAGACATAAAAATCTAGGTGGCTATGACAAAAGTTTAATATGGCCGATACTTCTTCGGCTGAAATTAATATTCCTAACTAACATTTCTGGCATTATTAACATATACTTATCTATTCACGATATTTTCGTATTGAATTTTACAGAATAATAAAAGAATAGCATTATTAGTAACATAAATAGTATCAGATGATTATAATAAATTCAATAATACATATTTGCGTTTTACAGGATGTTACATTAGAGAACGTAATGTAAGAAATACCATGTTAAATTGTTTAATTTGTTGGGTTTATTTCTTACAATTAATAGAATAATCGCCTTTTTTTATTATTCTTGGGTGTGTTATGTTCTTAATAGGCTGGCTTCACTACAGCGCCGATATATATTTCTTGCTTTTATTAAATATCAACAAAGACTTGATGATATTGTCGCGATGAAGGCCGGCTGCCTCCACCATGTCGCGTAACGAAGTGATTTAAATTTATTATCGAATTATGATTAGGAGATTAAAATTACGAGAATGAATTGCGAGAATGTCCTTAACTTACTTTTTATTTTATCTAATTTATTTGATAATTATAATTATTTTAAACATTATTCTTACTTAACGAACTTATTTAACCTTTTACTTTAAACTAATACTCAATAACTCTAAGCTCATCCTTACTTCTTTAACTTTACTTATTTTAAACTTATCGAACTTATTTAATCTCCTATTCTTTTAAACTTTAACTTAATTACTTGACTTTAGTTAAATTCTACATTACTTTTAGGAAAAAGGGCCTGGTCCAAGGCCAGCCCTGTGCTCGTGGAGAGCTCACTCGCTTGCTTTGGGTTCCGCGCACTCGTTCACAAATTCCTAACTAACTACTTTTAATAATACCAATTTCATATTCTTCACTACTAACTTTTAACACTACCTATCACTGACTCACTTTTAATACTACCTACTGACTCATTTTTAATACTACACTACTAATACTGCTCTCACTGCCTCATTTTTAATACTACCCTCATTCTACCTGCGGGTCGATCTTTTATACATCCCTATCTCTACGTCACAACTGGTTCCTTTGCTCTGGTGGCAGGGGTTTGATCAAAGTACAAAGTTCTAAAAAGCGTCAGCATCAATTGATTCTTGCCAAATTTGTTTTTCTTAAAGCGTTCTGATTGCCTCGATCTTAATTGGCACATGTAAACAACACACCTGCATTCCGCATAGCTTGCATTTATGCGTAGTGGAATGAAGTATGTGTATCGCGACATTGTTCTACTTAATTTCAATGGGTGCTGATTCTGCATCATTTTGAAATGCACATGATTGCAATAATTATGAAATGAATTTAAATTTACTTATCTCCTCAGATAATGACATCGTGACAATATGCACAAGAGTGAGATGTATTGCGACGAACATAAGAGAGAGAAAGATAGCGACGGTATAGCTGGTTGGGTCAAAACATTGGTTGACTGCGTGTTTTAGCGCGGCAATTGTGCTTTTGTTGTGATATTATTTTCTCGGTTTTAAGTTACTTGTTGTGATTTACCAAGAGTTATTTATGTTTATTATCTACTTACATTTCAATATTCTTTAATTTTATACTTTTCATTCCTGCAATAAATTTAGTACTTTTAAGATGGTTTTAATTTATACATATAATTTAGTTCATTATCCTTTTTGATCAAAAAATCCGTTTTAAACTTAAACATTAAATGAGGTTACATAAAGAATTTCAAATTTGACCCAAACCACGTGGTATCGGTATTGTGTAATTTTTGTCACTCTTAGAGGATGTTCGTTCTTTCTTTCTCTCTCTTTATGCAGCTACAACAGAACTGTCAAAATATTTAAACAAGAGCTAGTTGGATTTGATAAAAACAAAAATGTTGTCGGTCTGTGTTTGAAGCTAGCCTACTAAGAATAGAATACGCCCAAGAAAAATAGAAAAGGCGATTTATTCTATTAATTGTAAGAAATAAACTCAACAAAGTATATATTTTTGAAAACAGAAAAAATCGCTATTTAATGATGACATTGCCTGCCATGATATCAATTAAAAAAAGTATAACTTTATGTTATAATTCGAAAATTTAACTAAATATCAAGAAACCAATTACTGATTTATATTCGAAAAAGTGTCCTAATAATGTCAAAACAATTTTTTAATATCTGTAAAAATAGACGAGATATGCGCGACTGACGAAAAGTCGAAAATCTCAATTTTTGTTTATAATTCGAAAATAAAAGAGAATAGCCAATTTTTGTTTAAACTATTGACTTTGTTTCTAAAAAAGAGTTCGAGAAGTAGCCACTAGTTTTTTTTCTATCTGTTGGGGCATGTCATGGCAACGATACATAAATAAGATATGTTGTCAATGTGTCATTAAAAAGTATTCCATGTTTTATAATGTTCCTGAAATAAAACACATATTAAACGAGGTTTGGTTGAATCTCTTTCCTGGGTCAGAACCCTAACAATTTGGCGCTGCGGACAGGATCCAAGATTCAGGATAAAGGATTCAAGATTCGGCTAGGATATCATGACGGAAACTACGGAACAGATCCAGGCGTTGACGTCAGCTATCAATAGTCTCCTCAAACTGCAATTACAGAATGAAGAAACCAAAGCCTCAAGTACCAATGTGACACAGGTACGTTCAGATCTCTTTAATCAGTTGCACTCACGCATAGAAAAATTTGTGTATCGCACTGACGACGAAAATCAAACATTTTCAAAATGGTTGAAACGTTACGAATACACACTTGTATCAGAAGCTGCTTCTTTGCAACCAGAAATGCGAACTCGTCTTTTATTAGATAAATTAGGATCAGTCGAATTTGACAGATTAGCAGATCACGTTGCTCCAGAAGATCCGACAAAAATGTTACAAGCAGACTTAATTGAAAAACTCAAATACCTTTTCCGCGATAGAATCTCTCTTACACGTCGGAGAATCGAAATTTTAAACTTCCGATACGATAAATCTGTAGCCATTACAGAACACATCGATCGAATCAATCGCTTAGCCGCAGATTTTGAACGATCAAAGCTTAGCGATGACAATTTGAAAGTTTTATTACTACTTCAATCATTCTGTTTTTCAAAAGAAAATGAAGAATTAAAAAAGATTACTTTACGTGTAGTAGAAAAACACGAAAATGCTTCTCTAAAAGATATTTCCGTAGAACTAGAGGCCCATTTAAATATTTTTTCGAGCTTAAAGCAACTAGAAAATCCAGTCGGTGATGCTTCAGTATCTACAATAAATAAAATAAAATTTAAGAAAAAGAAATATGATTCACTTAAGAATTATAATACGTTGATCGGTCTTGATGGTGTTTACGCATATCTTGATGATGTGGTAATCGCAGGAAGTACTCGTGAAGAACATGACTTTCGTCTCAAACAAAAACTTCAACGTCTTCAAGATAACATCTAGGGAAAGATGTTTGGCAACGCCTAGGTTTTCCAACTCTCAACAAGTCTGAAGTTGTTGAACATGCAGGCGGCGACAAACTTAAGACTATAGGAAGATTTCAGTGCACAATTGAAGCTGCAGGGCGTAAGGGTAACATAACTATAGATGTTGTTTCACGAAATGGTTTGAATCTTTTTGGTTTAAATGCTATTGACTCACTTGACCTGTGGTCAAAGTCCCTCGCTGAGTTTCGGGATTTAAACTTTAACAAAGACGCTAGATGTTCAGCTATAAAAAACATAAGTCGCCAAAACATGATTTCAACATCAGGTACATATCAAAATTACATTTCTAGGAAGTTCCCAAGATTATTTTCTAGTGAACTTGGCCTGTGTAAAGATTTTAAAGCAAACTTTATATTAACCACAAATGCCCGTCCTGTACAGATACCATGTCGACAAATTCCATATGCCATGGAAAAACTTCTGGAAGCAGAACTAATGCGATTAGAAAAACTAGATATCATAGAGCGCATTCAATCATCAAATTGGTGTTCTCCGATTGTTATTGTGAAAAAACACGATGGTAAAATTCGTTTATGTGCTGATTATTCTACTGGAGTAAACCAAGCTCTGTTAGATAATCGACATCCTTTACCTACAATTGACAGTATCATTACAAAACTTAATGGAAACTCATTCTTTACCATACTAGATCTCAGTGAAGCTTTTCTTCAGATTGAAGTTGCAGCAGAAAGCCGAGATATCACCACGATAACTACACCTAAAGGTCTTTTCAGGTTTAAAAGACTACCCTTTGGTATTAAAACAGCACCAGCAATATTTCAACAAGCTATGGATAATACGTTGATCGGTCTTGATGGTGTTTACGCGTATCTTGATGATGTGGTAATCGCAGGAAGTACTCGTGAAGAACATGACTTTCGTCTCAAACAAACACTTCAACGTCTTCAAGATAACGGTTGGAGTCTCAAATTAGAGAAGTGTAATTTCGCTTTAGAAGAAATCAAATATTTGGGATTGATTGTGAATGCTAAAGGTATTGCAGCTGATCCAAATGCTACTCATGCAATTGCAGAAATGCCAAAACCTAAAAATATTCCCGAACTTCAAAGTTTACTTGGTATGGTGAATCATTATGGAAAGTTCATTCCTCACCTTCACCAAATCAAACAACCTTTAGAAGATCTAACTAGGAAAAATCGTCCTTGGATTTGGAATTATAAACATGACTCTGCTCTAAAACAGATCAAGAAAGTCATGCTCAGTCCATTACTGTTGGAACACTTCGATCCATCAAAAACTCTTATAGTGGCAGCAGACGCTTGTTCTACAGGTATAGGTGGTGTACTTCTCCAACGAGATCAAGATGGCCACGAACGAGCTGTTTATCATATGGCTCAAAGTCTCACGGATGCACAACGCAACTACTCACAATTGGAAAAAGAGGCATTAGCTTTGGTTACTGCGGTTGAACGTTTTCATAAATTTGTCTGGGGAAGAAAATTCATACTGCAAACCGATCATAAGCCTCTAGTCGCTTTATTACAAACCGACAAAACCAAAGGTCTTAAATCTACAACAGCAGCACGTCTTAAACGCTGGGCTATAAGACTTCTTGGATATGATTTTCAAATCGAATATGTCCGAACACAAGATTTTGGTCAGGCAGATGTTTTATCTCGTTTGATAGCACAATTCCGACAAGACAATCTTGAAGATTTGCAAGTAGCAAGCATCAAAACTGTGGAATTCGAAATTGAATCTATTAGAAATAATTCTATTGATAAATTCGGATCCGAAATGCGTCAAGAACTGAAGACATTTTCTAGGGAAGATGAAGATATCATGAATGTTATTCAAGCGATCAAGAACAATTGGTCATCGTCTTCTGATTCTGATATAGTCGAACACTATAAAAAACGTCGAGATAATCTCTCCGTCGTGGATGAAACATTATTACTTGGTGAAAGAGTGGTAATTCCAAAGAATCTACAAAATAAGATTCTCACTGCTCTTCATAAAGGTCACCCTGGTATAAGAAGAATGAAACAACTTGCTCGAGAATATGTTTACTGGCCAAAAATGTCCAATGACATAGAACAACTAGTTCGACAATGTAATTCATGCGCGTTAACTCGAAAATTACCTGTTAAAATACCTATCAGTCCTTGGCCTATCCCCACCAGACCCTTGGAACGTATGCACATTGATTACGCTGGACCTATAAATGGACAGTATTTATTAATATTCGTAGATGCTTATTCAAAGTTTGTCGACGTTGGTGTAACTCAGACGATATCTGCAAAACGTACCGTTGACTTATGTCGTGAAATGTTTTCAAGATACGGCCCACCAGAAGTTCTCGTTAGTGATCATGGCACTCAATTTACTGCAGATATATTTTCAAAATTTTGCAAAGAAAGGCATGTGACTCATTATTGTCTGCAGTAAATCATCCTCAGTCAAACGGGCAAGTTGAAAGAATGGTGGATTCCGTTAAAAGAGCTATCTGGAAGAACCCGAATGACTGGAGGAAAGAACTACAAGATTTTCTATACACTTATAGATACACACCCTGTACTTCAGCCCCCCATGAAAAATCTCCGGCAGAATTATTTTTAGGTCGACGGATAAATACACCTTTCTCTAAATTGCTGCCCAAACAATCAAATCAATATTTATCTGAAAAAAGTTTAGAAAAACAAATAAAAATGGAAGCTGAATTTGCTAACCACCATGGAACCCGGCAACGTGAACTACAAATTGGTGACAATGTTGTAGTCGCTTTAGCGAAAGATAAACGCGTTCAAGGTAAAGTAACAAAAATGCTATCTAAATCTCGTTACTTAGTTTGCCTTGACAATGGAAAAGTTATTGAACGCCATATAAACCATATTTGGAAAGGAGGAAGGACCCCGTCCCCGTCGAAAATATCTTCAAACTTAGATGATGATTGGGTATTTTATGATACGACTGATAGACTCCTCAATCACAATCCTTCAGTCTCGAATGAACGTTGTATTGAAAACTGCTCTAATCTTGATAATCTCAATGAGAATATGTCGATCCCTGTTCATCAGGAAAATCAAGACAACAAAAATACTGCAGAAGACATCGCAGAAACAGTACAAAATGACAGCTCCCATATTACTCCCTTAAGATCTTTACGACCCAGAGTTCCACCTCAAAAATTAGTTATTAAGCCTTATGCAAAATCTTATAATTAAATATTAACTTTTCAAAGGGGGAGGTGTTGGGGCATGTCATGGCAACGATACATAAATAAGATATGTTGTCAATGTGTCATTAAAAAGTATTCCATGTTTTATAATGTTCCTGAAATAAAACACATATTAAACGAGGTTTGGTTGAATCTCTTTCCTGGGTCAGAACCCTAACACTATCTCTTATAGCTACAGAGATGCCCATAAGAGACATCGAACTTGATCCACCCTGTACAGGGTAGGCCAAATTTGACACTTTTAATAGGAAATACCTGTTTTTAGAAGAGTTAGACAAAAACTGACCCCCGCTTCTGGAACTTGATCTTTAAGACAAAATTAATGGTGAAGACCGCATTTCGATATCTTGTACCGCTTAGGAGCTACAACGTGTTTTTCAAAATTCTACGGTTTCTAAAAACCTCATTAGCTTTCTTGTTTATGGAAATGTTTGATTTCTGTAAAAACTTTGATTTTTTATACAAAAATATAAAACACTTGATATTTTATTCAAATAGTTTTTTGAGATTCTAGAGCTTTCAAGTTTTCATTAAAATTTTAGTTGTTGTTGCGGCATTTAAATAGGCTAGAGAGGATGACGATAACTAAATATTTTTTTAAAGATTCAATGAGGTGTGAAAAAATATGCATTTTCATAATAGTGCTAAAGGAGACTTTGATTTAAAATCACTTTAAGCATAGGAAACTTATGGGAGCGAATCTGCTCATATCTGTGGCAACCGCAAGATCTGTAAGCCTGTAAGTCAATTATTAAAAGTTGGAATTTTAAAGTTCTCAATATGATACGATTTCTTGTAAGGTTATAAGTAGGGATCGGAATAACATATTTTGACGTCATCACATCAGCGGCATACGCAATATCTGCCGTCTACTCATCTACCATTCGTGTAAAAAAAGGAAAAGTTTTTCATTTACATCTATGATGTTATGACATACTCATGTACGAGATCTAAAAGCAATGGTAATGTGAAGCATAAAATATAAAAATCCGATCCCTAGTTATAAGATAATACCACAGAGACTTACGAGTAATCTTAGGGACCTAGGCGAAATCATACCTTCTACAAAATTTCAAAATGCCATATTTTAATAACTGAGTTACAGGTTTACAGATCTTACGGTTGCTACAGGTACGAGCAGAATCAACACATTAATGTGTTTTATAGATTAAAGTTCTATTATGAAAACGGCCCTTAATCAGTTTACGTGATTTTAGTAACGGAATATTTGAGCTCTGCCATATTTTGTGATAGTGTAAACAGGATTTTATTTTATTTTATTGTTATTAATGGAAATGTAATATTTTAAGCTATGTGCTAGTTGGGTTCCATGTTAGTTAACCAATGACTCAAGAAAAGAAAGAATGAAGATTTGCGCTGATCTCATAAACTCTATCGGGGCACATGAGTCATCTTTTTTCGACAGTATAGTGACTGGAGATGAAACATGGGTATCTACGTACGATCCAGAAAGCTGTAATCCTGTAATGGCTGTAATGCTGAATGGTTGTAAAGGTCCACTTTACTACAGTCTGTTTTTTAATTCGGAGGAGTGAACTGCAAATTCACACAAAACGAAACTTCGACCAACTGATGAAACAATATGGCTGATATGCTGCGAATTGCGATCGGCTGTGATTTTGCTAATGTGATTGTTACCGGCCAACTACCAATAACAAGCTCGTTTTTAGCGCCACAAAATTTCAAACTACTCCTCCGAATTAAAAAACAGACTATAATTGATTCTGAATTTATCATTTACTGCATGAAATGTCGAAAAATTAATTAAACGGTTCTTCATTTTTGATTTAAGGTTTTCTTTTTTTTTACTTCTGCAGGCTTCCTACTTTTAGAACATTAAATGCAGGATGAAAATACACCCATTGAAAATGTTTTCATTTCGCGGAGCTCAACATGCCATTTATGAACCTTGTGCTGACATTTTAATAAATAAAATAAATAAAACATGTATTAAAACATTTTCATAAATAACAAAAAATTATAAATGAAATTAGTTGAAACAGAGAAACTGTTACTGATACAGAAAAACGGATTTAACTTACATACATATACATACGTAAATCTATTCGTCTAGTTACATTTTCTGTGATGGCCGTTAATTTGAGATCGGTTATATTTCATTTTCATATAACACTTTTTATGTAATAATATCTAAAACCAAAATTACAAAGCATGAAAACATTACCTTCAACATGAAACAGTTCACTGCCAAAATTAAAAATCCAGTCAAAAAACATCCAAGACATCGAGAAGAGAAATCAAAAATATCAGATTCAAATGTGGCAGTTAAGAAAAGTGAAAAACGGTGCTTAGAAAACGGCGGGTGCTGAAATAAGCGTTTCGTTAAGTGTTTATAAGGTAATCATAATCGGTTCGACATTACACAGTTTGTTTACACTTAAACAACTTGGAATTTTTTTACTTCAGTTTGGACAGTAAGCTTTGTATTTCTTTATGGGTGCGTTTCACGGGCATCCTAATTACTAATTCCTAATTGTTTGATGACGATGACAAGTTGAGAGTATTGTAATTGAAAATTTAGCAATAGGTACTAGTAAACACCCAAAATGAAAGGAGTATTTCTGAGAGGAATGAAGCCCATGTTAAAAACATAATAATAAGACAATCAATGATATACCTTTATTCGTATATTTGTTTTGAGCAAGAACATCAAATTATTACATTTTTAGCTTATTATTCCCAAAACATCAAAGCCGCGCCAACCTTTGATCGCTCAGTGGAGTCATTCAGCGGATTCGCTGCGACATCAACTTAGCAGTGAACGTACTCAAATCTTCATAAAGTGAATAGCTGATTAGATTAAGGAAGTTTTGACTTTTTTAATGATCAAATCTTTCTTTATCATTACTATCTAAACTGTCCTAAATCTCGCCTCCACTTCTGCTTTTATAGAGGCTCCTTATGTGGGGGCTGATAAGAAATTTTCTAGCAAAATTCGAGTCTTTGTTAACTTGTACGCAAATCCTGTCGAAAGCTGTTAGATGGCATAACAATCATACAGGACATTCCGATGTAAAAATATTAGCTGCACGAGGCTAATCGTGGCAAATATACTTGAGCAGGACACATGCACCGATTTAGGTACTTAAACAATTAACTTGTCCAAGACAAAAGAGATCTACGGTTTGGGTGTACTCTTGCGCAACTCCTACTACTTCCTGCATTTAGTTATTTTATCTCATCAATTTTAATAATTTTTTGAATCTCAATATATCAGGTGTTCAACTGAAAATTTTATCAGGTGACCTTTGAATTTTTCGTAACATTGTGAAGCAGGTCTTGAATTAGATAACTTTCGATTAAAAAAATCTTATGTTCCACAGCGAAAGTCATCGTTAAATAAAAAAAGGATGTTGTTTTTAGCCCTGAAAGCAGCTAATTTGTAATAATCTCCCTGAAAGAGTAACTTAATTCGAGAAATCAAGTCACACAAGAAACCAAACATGTTGGCGGTGTTGTCAATATTTCAAATTTTTCACCAGTACTGCTAACTTTGTAATTGTAAATGAGACACCCAGTATTTTTTATTCGTTTAAGTTGCTAATAATTATTAACATAAAATGTGTAACATGTCCTATACTTAATGTTCACTGTTTTCGAAATATTTCAACATTTGTAAGTTCGTAACATTAAGTTCGCACGTTTTTTACAAAGCAGTTAGCGTTTGCTAAGAATTATGTAAACGCCAATTTTAAGTCAGTGTGAAAGATCTGACTTATAACCAAGGATCATATTTGAGACCACTTACCGGCCACGCACTTCTAACTTGACTGTACTCGGCCGTCCCCACCTTGTCTAAGGCAGCAGCGCAATCGGCGATCGATCCTCCCACTCTTCGATCTATTGTTCCTGTGTACACTCTGAATAGCAAGCTTTCGTATTTTCTCCGCAAGAAGTGACCCCAAATATGATCCCTGCTTATAACAATTTGGTTGAGATATTTAGAGGTTTCCATACTTTTGTTCCACAGTATATAAATACAAAGTGATCAGTCTCAAGTGTCCAGGGTAAGCAAGAAGATCCCTGCATTAGTATATTTATATATTTCATAGTTTACAAACATGATTCTCGTTATTTATTTCCGCCCGACAAACTGTCAAATGTGGTAGGTATTGAAATTTGTTCGTTTTTACTGTTTTATCCAGATTTTTACTTTGCTGTAACTCATATTGAAAAAAGTCTTTCTTGAATAAGAAATACAGTGCTGTTTACGATTGTGAGAGTGCCCATGTCGAGTATTTTTTAAAAGGAACCCTAGATTATGGACTTTACTATCCAGCATTAGAGATGTGCAAAACTGCGATCACAGTCACGGTTTAGAATCACAGATAAGTCAAATTAGCAGTAAGTTATAACTAGGCCGCGGGAAGTTCGTATGAAACGTCACGAATGTTGCCCCTCCAAATAAACGACTGGCAGTGCAGGTTAGTTACGGGCAAATGTATGAAACTAATGTCGCCTTAGCGGCAGCATAACGTTCGGAAACACATCACACGCCGCTGGACTGTGTTTCTCGCTCAGAAGTGGGGCGAATTTAAACGTTTATCCCGTGCCCTGGTTATAACGTAACCTTCCTAAAATCAATCGGGCAGTCAGTGACATAGCCAATTATTCAGGCATCTCACTTTAAATGAAATCAGGACAGTTGACATTGATCACCCCGTACGGGTAGTAGATAAAAGATATAAGATTTTATATTGATTCTATATTATGAATAATAATTCAAGAGCCAGGTTTTAGTGACTACCGAATTTCACTTTCAGTAGGTAGCGTAGTTTATACAGACCATTTAATTCACTGAGCTAAATTTCGTACAACTTCACAACAATTATTTTCTTAATGTTGGATTACAGTTAGGTACCTTACAGTTTTAAATTCTAGTTAATATTAAAAACCAGGGTGGTTTGAGTGAAAACAATCGGGTAAAGTCGAAATGATGCAGATTTGTGCAGTGTAGAAAAGTGTTTTTGGCAAATAATGAAATGAAGACAGTATTCGCTGTTGAGTGGTGTAGTGTTATAGAGTTCAAGGTTCATACTTGATAACGAATATATTCCATTTTATAATGTCTTTACAATATATTTGTTTTTTTAAGCTATTCAAAAATAATATATATTATTCATTAGGAACATCGTATGCGTAGTTTCCCTACTGTGGAAAAAATGAATTTATTTTTCAGGAAACCCAACTGTAGAAAAATTCGCGACGAGAATCAAAACTCGCAGAATGGTTTAGATCTTAAAGGAACTCCAACGGGACTCGCCTGATAGGAACTAACTCTCTTTTTTGAGATTACACTATTTAAATAATTTGTCCGGTGTCTCTAAGAGGGGTTAAAAATAAAAATAAAATTCTAAGAAAATGGATTTTTGGTCATAATTCTAACAAATTATTGTATTGTAGGTTGTAGATTACGCTTAATATTATCTGAGTGTATCGATTCTAGAAGAAAAAGATTAATAACTTTTGAATATCGCAATTTTTCATTTCCGAGACTTTCTACTTTTCAAGTTTCCAGCCGTATTTTAAACGACTGGTTGGATGGAATTGTCTTGTCTTTTATTTTGATAGGTGAACGAACTAACTGTAGTAAAAATTTTTCCCAAAAACCAATAATACATTTTTTTTCCCATTTGTTACGAACTTTATGAAAGGCACTGTATGTCGTACAAATGTCCAATACTTTTTTTAGTACGCCCAATCAAGATGAATGCCGATGTGCACATACTTTTGTGGCCATCAGTATTTTCCTTAAGGTTAGCAGCTGCGAGTATTCGTCGAATGAAGTCCGTTCTAATAAGATGAACACTTTCTTAGAAATAATTCCGTTGAGTTTAAGAGTTGTTTTGAGTCGTGGTTTCAAATTACTGTGCAATATGACGTTTTGTTTTCACTTGAATAATAAATCGATCTCTTTGTTTATGTTGATTTAGACTCAAATATTTAAATTCGTTTTCTAAGTTTGAAATAATAAATGCTTGTACAGAATTACAGTTTCCTACAGCTTTAAGACCGGCAGCACAGAATAATGGATTCGTAATTAATTTCAAAATACGCGAAAATCTGATATACTTAAAAGAAATATATAGGTACAAGAAGGAATACAAGAGAATGTTCGAAAATTTTGTACAGAACTAACTAAATGGTAGAATACGAATAGAGATGCAAAAGGATAAGTGCACAAGAAAAATTATTCTTGCAGTTTAAAAGTTGAGACTGTAGCCTCTCTCAACAGAAGCAAGGATTCAGCTGTGAAAAATTTAATAAGACCAATAATTAAGGAATTTTATCTACACTTGTTTCATAATAGATTTATTATGTAACTCACTTGGGTTGTATAATTAGACTTATTATAACACTAGTAATATAATGAAAAATATTATTAGTTATTATTATGCGATTACTACGGATTTGCGCCTTAACCAGGCTATTGCAATTTTCGCTTACTGATGGCTTCTGACAATATTTTTTAAATTAATAAAAATAAAGACCATGTTGCAGGCGTAGATAAAACGTTGTATATTACAAGTGGGATAGTGCATCATTATAACATTCGTGCTCCCATCCTGAACTCGGGCTGACGCCCTCGTCAGGATAACTCATCGCATTCAAATTATAATGATGTTTCTATCCCACTTGTAATATAAATAACTATTATCACAAGTCTAAACTTTAATCATAAGATCATAATACGGATCTATATCTGTCGTTAGACATAGAGTAAATATCTGTCACTTTAAATGAAGATTAATTTTTTTGAATCCACTTTTAACAGTTAATTGAGTGCAACTTTTGAGGGATACGTTTTTGGACCTACGATAAAGGACTTTTTTCATTTCTGTGAAGAACCCAGTTCCTGTTTTGATTAACTAATTCGAAAAAACCCCTGTATATTAATGAATGAAATAGATAACGACAGTTCACTGCTGTTATCAGCAGTTATAACCTTCGACAAAATTTCTAATGAAAAAAAAAAAAAATTCATGATTCAAGTTATGAAAATTTACAAAGTTTAAAATAGAAATTAATATGTTATTAATAAAAGTGAATCAATATACTCTGTGTTTTATCTGAAAAAATGTTATATAAAATTACTTCAGCAATACTGTCTTCAATTCATACGTTGCTCGTACGTACAAGAAAGAGAGAAGAAGCAAGATGTATGTAGTACCTCACATATACCCAACCGCAGGCAAAGAACACTTTGAAATTGCTGAAAATACAAGCACACTCAGCGACATGTAGAGAACACGGTGTGAGTAATTGGGATTGTAGGGGACTTTAATTAAACAGGAAGGGAAGGCGCACTATTACACCTAAAGTCGCAACCCTGAATTATGACGTTCATCACCGTAAACGCTGTCAGGTTTTTCTCCGTGCATAATAACACCCTAATTAGGGTTGCCGTGAAATTTTACGGGAGTGTCTGGTAAAGATTCTAGTTTAATGCAGTGTTTATACCAATTAATTTGTGGACGTAATTGCAATTAATTACATGGCCATTGATTTTACAAACAAATATTTATTAGTTATGTTGTGAGTTCATAATAGTTTTTTAATTAATCCAAAAATCTAAAAGTTATGTGATTGAGTGTGGAAATATGGCGCTCAAAATTGTAAACTTTACTCTAAAATGCAAAAACATTTTTCTCACCTATGCCTAAGGGTCAGTAGTATAAAACGTAGTTAACTACTCGATCAAGTTAACTGTGTGGTTAAGTAACATCATTGGAGGAAAGTTTAAGTTTCCACCAATGATATTGCTTAACCACACAGTTGACTTAATCGAGTGGTTAACTATGTTTTATACTACTGGCCCTAAGTATTACAAAAATCTTATTCATTTTATGGTAACGAAAATGGTGAATAAGTATTATAAATTTATAATGGCTGATCTAATACCCCGTTCACAATCACTTAACGTAACGTAAATTAATAATTTAAATGCACTGTTTGTTAATGCAAACGAAATAATTCTAAATTTAAATGATTTACTGCTCATAATTAAACACATTAATTAGTTTCAGTTTAGAATTTTAAGTATTTACATTAAAACAAAACGCTTCAAACCTGCATTTAGAGGTTAATTTTGTTACGTTAAGTCATTGTGAACGCTGTTTAACTCTTTGATAAATATTGTCAAAATATTATTTTTAATAGCATTCTCTTTCACCTTCATTTTATATAAAAGTTTGATGCTCGCATAGAATTTTTTTTTATTAAATAAGCTATAGCCTATAGTATCGTTAGGATTTCGATTGTGTACTTCGTTGTGATGTACCTACGTTCTTAGATAGTCGTAAATAAATATCGACTATTCTTATATACTATTTCGTGTTTTAGGCTCCACTTGTGTACTTTTTAGAAAATTTGCCGACTTTGTAATTTCTTTAATACAGTTACTTTTGCTCGATATAAATTTGTTTTCTTTTCCATATTCTGAAAATTTCCATACCAATTATTCTTATTGTGTTTAGTGCTGTACTTCCTCAAAAAATAACTCTTGATCGTCAATATTGAAGTTATTATAAGGATTTTCTGGAGCACGCTCTTGTCTTTTAGTCTATTTGTCCTATGCCATGTCCTTATGGTTGACTACCTTCTTATATATTATAACAATCTATAGAGTAACTTCATGTTTCCTTCAATCTACCCTATCTTTTTTAATAAATTGCGAGAAATAAATTTGTTAGATTTCAGAGCCAATAAATGTTTCATAAGGAGTCAAATTTTCAAATTTATTGATCATGTTTTCAATTCATACTTCAATGATCTACCTGATTTTAGACTGTCCTGTATGAAATAAGTTCTTAAATTTAGCTTGAATTTAAAATGGAGATTTATTTCCTTGCAGATTAATTATTTTTTCGTTAGTTAACCTCTCTTGTGAGAAAATTTAACATAATACTTGGAAGATCAAGTTTAATTTCATTCATTTTTCTTCATAAAAACTATAAATCTTTTTCGAACTATTGAGTCAACGCAGGTTGAATAAAAGTATATAAATTAATATATTTTTGAATAAATTGTAGTACAAAATTATCTAAACTTGACTTTTTACCAAAACTCTCTTAACTTCAATTATTTTAATTTATATTTTAAAAAAAGTCCGTAACTACACATTGCATAAAGTGTTGAAAAATAATTAGAAAATACAGTGAAAGCTCCCATAGCGGACAGCTCTCTTAAGCGGACACCTCTCTTAGCTGGACAATTTTTAATCTCCCATTTATGTAATTTACATGCATTTTCATCTCTCTTAGGCGGACACCTCTAATGAACGAACACTTTGCTGGTTACGGTCGGTGTCCGCCCAAGAGAGTTTTCACTGTATTTATTTCAATAAATCTTTTAAGGTTACTATAGGTATTTTAATAAAACTTCACGCCACAAGTAGTTTGAAACTGTTTCAGCTCTCTGATGGATTGATAATTTTTAATTTGATATCTTATAGGTCTTAGCAAGTATATTGACTTAAAATTGATTGAAAGTTTTAAAATTATATGTTAATTGATTAATTAAAGTAAATTATTACATTTTGTGACAAAATAAAATTGCAATTGTTTGATTACTTTCCTATCTTGAAACCGAAATTAAATCTTTAATAAAAAGAGAAAGATTTCAAAACTATTGAGAAAGGGTCCAAGTCCAGATTGTATATGTCTATTATTTTGGTAAAATTTAACTTACGTTTTGATTTAGTTATGTGATTAAACACGCAGAAATTTAGTATAGTAACAAGTGAAAGAAAAAGTTTACATATTAAAAAAAAAAACAACTTCAAAAACCTCTTTTCTTCACTTTCTCATAATCATACGAGCAGGACTTGGGCCCTTTTTAATCTCACATATTCAGTTTTTTCGAAGTTGCATTTGCTCAAGCAATTAATCTCTTAAATAACTCGTGCACAAACAGTTTTAATTTTCTAGTTTAAATTTCATTGAAATAAATTTTGTAATCATGTGTATGTTGGTCATGTAATAGCACAGTTTGTTAAGTCATTAGTATGCCCATAATTCAGGGTGGCAAAAGAAATGAGAATTGGTTACCCAGGCAATTGGGTGCTTCAATTTTGTTTCTTTTCCATCGTGTCTTACGTAATTTCATCTAAGAAGATATATGCGGTTTAACACAAAGCAACATCAAAAGCTCTTTACGACATTAAGGATCTGGAACACTCACGTGCTTTCTGAGGGAACCACTTGCTCTCCGACGAGTCTTTCCGCCACCGCCGGTGGCGGAGGTGGATAGGGCTGGATCAGAGGCTGCGTGTGATACAGTCCTGGAAGCAGTTCATCGCTGTGTTCGTCGATTGTATAGGGACACTGGATGCCGGTAGAGCATGCTTTGTTTGTTGTGGGTTTGGTGTGTGGCGGACACAAGACACTTGGCTGATCGTTGTAATTTCTGCAATCTATTACGCGAACTTGGATGCCTTCTCCGCAGGAAACAGAACACTGACAAAAAGTATTTATATCAACATTTAATATCTTCATGCATCTCGATAAACATTTCAAAAAGAACAATGCAATTTCTAACGTGTACATAATTCTGAATAATAAAGAAATTGTCGTTTTTTCTTTCATTAGCAAACTAGAAATTAGTTGCTTCACTTCCAACAAAACCAATTTCTTAAAGAGCATTATAGACTCTTCGGAAATCAACAAAATTGCGTCGGAAGTTCAGCAGAATGACTAATATGATAATCAAGATATAATTTTTAATCGGTCGGTAGAAATTTGATTATATTTTTGCCTTAATTCTCCTCAGTGGAAAGAAAATATTTAATTTTTTTCAGGAAAACGCACTCGCCCTCCCTTGTTCCATGGAGCAACATCATCAAAAATTTAGGGTTTGTGTAAAAAATTTCGACTTCACTATGATAATAATGATATGAATTTCTGCTATCATAACAAGCGATGTGACATGGATGTATCATTATATTTCACAAAGCAAAAATATTAACATGGAACAGCGTCACTCAAGTTTACGTTTACCCAAAAATTCAAAGTACACCCATCGGCGATCGCAATTATATTCTGAGATGCTATCGGGCCAATTTATGCCGATTTTATTGAAGACAGGAAAACGCAAACCATTAATGCTATTTATTACAGCAAGCCTCTTAAAAAATTGAGAGGGCATACGAACAAAAAAACGCAGACTTTTAAGCGAGGACATTATTTTTCTGCATCATTGGTAGTATTTCTACAATACGTCCTTAACTGTTAATTACAAATTTGCTAATTTGCTTATACAGCTTTTTCCATAAGAGAGCATACATCAAATATTTTTAATGAAACTTACAAATTTTTGAAACTATTGTTTATCAAGAAACTACAGCTCTAAAATGAAACATTTGAACTGTACAGCTGTTCACTTGCCCAAAAGTGTCGAAATATTATAGGTAGGTACTTAACTCATAATTAATAGTTACATAGAGTGTTTTTACTTTGCATAACATATTTCACATGTTATAATTATCATATGCAGGTCTTCTATAAATGATTCTAACATCAAAATAGGCATTGCATATTGCGTTGGATATTCCACCCCCTTTTGAATGTGTATTCTACTACCTAAGAAATGTCAGTGTCAATATTGTACTGTCATAAACTTGAAATATTAGGTTATTAAGTGAATTAGTAAAACTTCGTTTACATAAAATTAAAAAAATTAAAAATTAACTTAAACTTTCTCTTTCATGTTTTGAAATTACAATACCTGCTTTTTATGTCAGTAATAAATAATTTTGAACAAACATCACATTACAAAAGGTGTTGAAAATATTCACCGTTACTTGCATTTCCTGATGTATACTAAGACAGCAACGTCTAACTTCATTTTGTAGTTCTCCCAAATTATTAAATTGCTGTTTAAATACTTGATCTTTTAAATACCCAAATATTGAGAAATCTAAAGGCGTAAGATCTGGAGAACGTGTCGGAAATTCTGGATTAAGTCCCATACTTAAAACTCATCACCATAAAACTCCTGCAAATAAGCCAAACTTGTGCCTGCTGTGTGTGCTGTAGCTCCGTCTTGTTGAAAATAACCTAACTGAAGTTTTTCGTCATCTAGTTGATTTATAAATGGCTGCAATAATTCTTTCCTATATCGTTGTGCATTTATAGAACCCTGAAAAACACAGGTCCATAACTCCTTCTTCGAGAGAAACTGCTAACCACACTCCTATCTTTTGTGGATGTTTCAATAAAAACATCTGTAAATTAACATATCCTGACAGGTAAAACCAGGCCTCATCACTAAACAATGTTAAGTCGAGTGTTCTGTCATCGTTGAGATTATTTAGAAACCAGTTGCAGTATTGAATACGTCGAGGAGGATCTACAGGTAAAAATTCATGAAGAGTTGTAATTTTGTATGGATGCATATGTACTTTCTTCTTGACAATTTTGTGACACGTGCTTAAAAGTACACCAAATTGTAGAGATAATCTTGATAAAGGCGTTCGTGGATTCTGCTCAAGCCGTTCTCTCAAATCATCAACTACATTCCCTGCCACTTGAGATCTTCCTATTGATTTCCCTTTGCTCACACTACTAGTCCTAACAAATCTGTTAATCACATCTCGAATGTGAGACATTAAAGAAGCATCTTGAATATCCAAGTCGGGGAATCTTGCAACGTACTCATCTTTACAAGCTTGCATTGAATAAATCCATTCACCATTATTGAATGTTCCATTGCGGTAATAAGACATAACAATGAAAGTGTTTTGCTCCAAGGAATAAACCATTATTGCTAAAACCCAACGCCAGTATAAAATGTTTCAGTTTGAGTTTACAACTTGTTGATGAAAACCGATAAATTAAAATAATAACAATTTCATAAACAATAACAAAGCTTATTTGTTATATTTCTCATCTGCGTTGGCAGAGAAACAGTTGAAACTTAAAAATTAAATTTTCTCAAAAATAGCTGTGAGGTACTTGCTCGATGATATTAAGTGAAAAATAAAACTTCTTTTTAGATTTCTTAAAAGGCAATATAGGATGATTCTTGAATAGACCGACAAAAAAATACTGACGAAAAAAGAGACTTCCCAGAACATGGGAGAAATGTTTAAAAAATTCTATCTAACAATTTACAATTAATTAAAATTTACCCTAAATGCATGTTACGCTGATGCAGACGAAAACCATCTTTAAAATTACAAGGATACAGTAAACGTTTATGGTGGTGTTACGCAAAAAATTATAACTTGATCGTTAATTAATTAGTTCCACAGCTGATGATGAGTGCGCCGTACAGGGTTTTTGTTTATATTTTGAACGGTACCTACACATTCTATTATTAGACATATCAAAAAACGTTACATATAAAAGTTTTAGGAATTTACCTGAACCGACAGAATTTGCTAAAAAAATAAATGACGATCGAAAACCTAACAAATGAGTATCAACTTTGTTATTTTAAATGGAACACTCAGTATATTTTCTCGATTTAAGAAAGATATTTATTCCTAATTCCAAAAATATGTAGTTTGCTTATATTTGGTTTCATATTTTTTGCGATATTTAAGTTTGAAATTAAAAAAAAGAATTTAGTAAGTTTTGGATTAATGAAATTGTTATATTGATATAACCTTTCAAAGCAAGAAACTTGAACCAACTTTATTTAAAATATACAGTGACCGGTAGAAAGTTGGACACATATGGAATTTTTTTTTATTATTGATTTCTCAGAAAAATTTATTGTTTATGAAAGCTCTTCCATCTTCCCGAACTCAAAATGCACATGTCAAAATTTGAATACCTCTTGTCATATACCGAGGGAATAAAAATATTTGAAATCGACATAAGTGTAAAGTACCTTTATTTTTCAAAATACGCGGAAATCTTATTGGGAAAAGTTATTCAGAATTGTTATGAAATCTCAAATTTCACTTTTTTGTGTGCAAGAAATATTTTTTCGTCCTAGACAGCTATCTTTCATACTTGAGATGTCGGGTACTATTACCGCTGCTGTGGACTATTGTTGTGGACGATCTACTGAGGGAAATGACTGGTAAAGGACATCAGGTACTAGGTTACGCAGATGACATAGTCACACTGATCAGAGGAAAGCATGAATGCAAAATGCTCTGAATATTATCAATAGATGGTGCCAAAAGGAGGAACTTAGTGTAAACCCCAAGAAAACATGTCGGAAGCTCTTTGGTAAGACATGGGGACTGAAACCGCGAATGATTCAATAGTCATTTACAGCAGTAGTAACACCCATAGTTACCTACGCCTCTTTAGTGTGGTGGACGAAGACCACAGAGTTAACCACGCAAAATAAGCTGCAGAAATTGCAGCGATTAGCGTGTCTGGGAATAACAGGGGCTATGAATACCACCCCAACAGCAGCTCTGGAAGTTTTGCCAAATATCCTACCACTTCACCTTCAGGTGCATGCAAGCTTCCTTGAGACTAACCCGGACTAGGAAAATTAAACCAGGCGACCGTACTGGTCACCTTAGAATTCTGGATCTTTGGCAGCCAGACATATTAGATAAACCCACGGACATGATGCCGAAAACTCTTGACTTTGACATACCTTATGAAGTGGATATCGGTAGCCGCCATATGGCTAAAAGTCAAGCAGTACAGTTAGGCAACAATGTCTCCATCTGGTACACGGATGGATCAAAGACTGCAAAGGAAACCGGCATAGGTATTTATGGCCCAAAATACGAGGCATCAATAGCCTTAGGTACCACCCCTACAATTATGCAAGCTGAAACACTTGCAATAAATCTATATGCCCAGGAGTGCCTAAGAAGTAACACAAAGGGTAAAAAGATTTATATTCTGTCTGACAGTCAGGCAACCATAAGGGCACTCAAAGCATACTGCATTGAGTCTGTTTCCATATGGGAATGTAAACAATCTCTCAAGGAACTGGCTAAAGGCAATAAAGTTACCCTAATATGGATTCCCGGCCATGAGAGTATAGAAGGGAACGAAAGAGCCGATAAACTTGCTCGAACTGGTTCTGAGGCTTCCCCCGTAGGTCCTGAATCTTTCTGTGGCCTTAGCGAGTCACTGTATAGGAAAGAGACTGAAAGGTGGCTGGATAGGAAGAAAATGTCCTACTGGATTAATGCTCTAGGGTAAAGACAGGCGAAGAAATTTATCAAGTATGCGCCTGAGATTGCTCAAAAGCTTCTACTTCTGTCAAAGAATAAAATAAAGACTATTACAGGTCTTTTCACTGACCACTGTCCTGTGAGGTATCACCTTATGAACATGGGCTTGGTGGAAGGAGATATTTGTAGATTATGTGAATCGGAAACAGAAACGGCTGAGCATATACTCTGCAAATGTAAGGCATTAACAAGACTTCGGCTTAGTCACCTAGAAAGAGTGAGTCTGACACCTGACGAGGTGATAGCAAAGCCTCTTAGGAACATTCTGCACTTCGCTGATAAGGTAGGGTACCTAGGAAATTAATTACGGGTTTGAACAAAAGATCAATATGGTCCCAGTTCTGAAAGGCTTAAAAGCCTATCGACCCCGTAGTACAATACAATACAATACTTGAGATGTCAGAATAATTCTGAATAACTTTTCTAAATACATAATATTTTCGCGTATCTTTTAAAGTAAAGGTACTTTACTCTTACGTCGATTTCAAATACCTATGTATTTTAATCGGTATATGACAAGAAGTATACAAATTATGGTAGGTACATTTTGAGTTTGGGTAGAATAAAGAATAAGCAAAGAATAAACAAACAATAAACAAAGAATAAAGAGTAAAGTAACTTTATTTTTCAAGATACGCGAAAATATTATTTGGAATAGTTATTAAGAATTGTTCTGAGATCTTAAATATGAAAACATAGCTGCCCAGACTGAAATAATGTTTTGAACACAAAAAATTGAAATTTTTATGTTATGAATATTATTGATCATAATTTTTAGTTGGTAGATGAGCGAAAAACAAATTCCAGATTACATTCATGTCAACTTGAAGAAGCGTCCAGTTTTGCACATTAAAAGTTCTACGACATACGCGTTGATACGAGAAAAATTGAAAAATATGTCAAATTTCTTTCTTCATCGTAGGCGGTCACGTCATAACAATTCTGAATAACTTTTCCAAATAATATTTCCGCGTATTTTGAAAAATAAAGGTATTTTTACGCCTATTTCAAATATTTTGATTCCCTCGGTATATAACAAGAGGTTTTCAAATTTTGATATGTGCATTTTGAATTTGGGAAGATGCAGGAGCTTTCATAAACAATACATTTTTCTGAAAAATCAATAATAAAAAAGTTTCCCTTATGTGTTCAACTTTCTACTGGTCTCTGTATAAAGAAAGAAAAATCATTTTTTTGGTTAATCCTCGAAATGTTGATAAAACATGCTTTCTTTCATATTTTTCTTATTTGTGTAAGGGCCTAGCTATTAAGGAAGGAATTAAGCTGACACAATCAATAGTTTTCGCTTTTTGCAGCTAGTATTACTGGAAACAAAATTCCTCAATATACGTTTTTGTAAAACTGACATTGTTTGATATATTTTATGATGAGGAGCTCTTGTTGGCTTAAAACATATTGCTACGTTATTTTAGTTTTGAAGATTGAAAATTGTTGTAAAACAAATATTTTGGTATTTATGATATTGATATATTAATAGTAATTTAGTTCGTGATTTGTCATACATCAATTAAATTTTGCATATTAAAGGAAAATTATGATCCCAAAGTATTTCAACAAAAATGTTGCTATTACTAAAACACTAATTCTTGTTAAGAAAAACGAGGGAAAGATGCAATCGTCATCACCAGACTGTCACACACCAGTCTCAAAGCAGTTCCGATGTATACCATCGTGGAGCAAATCAAATTTGGCCGATTTAATGACATTTAATAACAAAAAATTGTTTTTCTATATTCATCATTGTATAACGCGTTTTCATTTTTTAACACAGCTTATAAATACAAGTACACGGGTTTGAACGTATGAACTGACACAAAATATTAATGAGCAATGATCATGAATTAATTTAAATTACGCAAGGTGAAGTGACAATAAATATTAGTTTGGTGTATAAAATCGTAAGAAATTGAACAGATTATTAATTTAATTGTAAATAAACAATTTGGAACTAGTTTTTAAATAACAATAATAATAGTTATGCCTTCAATTAACTAATAACTGTTTTGTGATATACGTATTTAAACAAATGGCCATTATAGGAACTTAATTTATATTAAATTCAACTAAACAAACAAACAGTCACTATTGTTGCAAATAAAGAAATTGTTTATAAAGAATTTTGCTTTATTTGTAAGCATAATTAAGTCATTATCTACCAATGTGCAAAAGACGCAAAAATGTACATAGATTTTTATTAATTCAAAACAAAAGAAAGAGGTTACGCCCTGTACCTAAGAGAATCTCATGTGCATCATTGGTATGGACTTCTCAAATAGCTCCTTAACTATCGATTATAAACAAAAGTATCTTGCATAAAAGTTATCGACTATGATAACTTCTACTGTTAATTTATTTTTTCTTTTTACTTTTTTGTTTAATTTCCTTTTTGTATTTGATGATATTAGTAAATTGTTTTCATATATACAGCATGTTCCATAAATAAGTTATCCACCAAACTTATACTTTTTGAAATGGAATGTACGAATTTTTATTTCACATATCGATAGATCTCTTAAAAGTAAATAAACAACAGACATTTTATTCAGATATCGACTCGCATATTGATGATAATGAATCAATGCATTTCTTGGTTGTCACTAACCTTTAGTATTACTTATTTTTTTATTTAAAATTCAACCAAATACGACTTAATATTAAAAAAATAAAATGAGACAAACATTCGCAAATATCAGCCAGAAAATTTTAGCAGAAATCACTATTTATCGTTTGAAAACCGTAAAAGATATATCACAAAATCTTTAAACCGGACACTAAATAGCGCACTATTTAGTGTCCGATTTAAAGATTTTGTGATACAATTTTCATCGGACAAGAACCAACTTTAAGTAAAAGATATAATTATGAATTTTCTTTTCAGCTTATTAACCAGCATAAAAATGCGCAATTTTGCCATAATTTAACCGACTTCGTATCTCTTCAAATAACTGAGATCCCCATAGTTGTCCTCGAAAAACGGACATCCTGTATAACATTTTTGAAAACCTAGACATATTTTTACATTGCGACTTTTTTCCTAATACAGTTCTCAATGAGCAAACATTTTTCCACAATAACAATTTCTTTAATTCTATAAATTGGAAATTGTGTGTCTGATTTCTTAACATACATTCAATAAACTACAATATTTACAGTAGTAGTTAAAACCTAAACTCAATTATTTAAGATTATAAAGTATTTGTTTATTTATTTATATGTACATACCGTCATTTACAAAAATATTATACTATATGTCCCAGATAACTTTTCCAGCATGGGGATCTCGTTTATTATAAGAAATACGAATTCAGTTAAACGGGATGAATTATTCCTATAAGTATGAGGGTAGTCATAAACTATTTTGAAATTTAAGAAATTCCATGTGGTTCAGGAGTTATAGCCAAAAAACAAAAATTTTCAAATTTCGTTTTTTTGTAACAACTTCTTTATTGTAATCGATAATTTGTAGTCTTTGACTTAGGACCCCGTTGGACAAACCACCACAGATAAAAAAAAAATTTCGTTATTTTTAGTTTCTTAAGGCACTTTTTATGCAGAGTTTAAATGTGCTTTTAGATTTCTGTTTTCACTTTCCGTTTTCAAGTTTTCGCCCTCAACTTCAGTTTTTCTTACAAAATTCTTAAAAAATTTAAATTCTCGATGTCAAAATTTGTTGCTTATTTCTAACATTCGTAAAATTCAACTTTAATATTATAATTTGTTTGCCTTTTCTGATTTTACAATATCGCGTAAGTGACAAATCTGTGTCGCGTAAGTGACACGAAATTTTTCGGTTTGTTTTATTACTGAGAATAGATTGACCTATTCCGAATCTGTATTAGAGAAATTCAGAGAAATTGACAGTTTTTATAATAGTATATTACATAACGAGAGTTGTAAATAGCAAATTACACGATGGAAAAGTTGCGCATGAGCCGCGCAGCGGCGAATTCAAGTAATTCCACAAGTGCGTAATTGCTTTACAACTCGAGTTTTGTACTATACTTTATCTACGACCACAAAAATTACCTTAAAAGAATCAGCAATGACACTTGCAATTTCAACGACTGACAGTCTAATGTGATGCGGCTACGTAGATCCAACTACATGCGTGTGTAAAGTAGGTGCGTTGTGCGTTTTTCTTACTTTACGCACGACGTTTGTAAACACCGGCTTACTTAGTTTATGCGTTTTACGTAATTCGTCATTTACAGTAGTGGTCGTAGATAAACGTTCTTTAACTCAGGTTGCACAGCTGTCGCGTAAGTGACGTTGAATTAAAAAAATTAAACTTACTAGAATTTAGCAAATTCTTTCATACAATGGATGTCATTTTAAACTTTAAGTATCAGACTTTTGTTTAAATGCTTCAAACAAAGTCATTCAAAAAAAGGGTTAAAATATAACTATATAACTATGGCTATAACTCCTGAACCACATGGAATTTCTTAAATTTCAAAATAGTTTATGACTACCTTAATACTTAGGAGTAATTCATCCCATTTAACCGAATTCGTATCTCTTACAATAAGCGAGATCCCCATGTTGGAAGAGTTATCTGTGACACATTGTATACAGCTTAAGAATTTAGGAGTACAGGCTGTTAGAAAAAGATTCACAAACCTTGAGGGGGGTAGTATGGCCCAAAGTATGCAGAAAAGTCTTAATGAACATGTGTCCTCAAATGGACGGTTTCGGAGATACGAAACATTTTGCGTTTACACAATTTTTTTTAAAATTTATGTACAAACAAAGAAACAATATTTATGAACAAACAACAAATGCCAAAAATCAAATGAGATGTTAAAAATGCGCTCCTTCCATTCCACAGCAGCCACGATATCTCTGTCGCAAGGAGCTTCGAACTATTTCATTGACATTCCTATTAGCACGACCATACATGAAATGCATGTCGGCTAATTCCATGTTAGAGTAAACAGGCATAGCGAAAATTCGTAAAATTGTGCACTAACCACTGAATATCAACTACAAACTGTATGTTTGACAGAACCTATGTCGACTACGATAAGAAAGTGCAATTTGCGAAACAATGCACAATTGGTCATTTGCGGACCCATGTTGTTAAAACTCTTCTGCAAAATTTGGGTCATACTACCCCCCCCCTCAAAAGTTTGTGACACTTTTTTTCAACAGCCTATGTACAGGGTTTTTGTTTATATTTTGAACGGTACCTACACATTTTATTATTAGAGATACCAAAAAATGTTAAATGCAAAAGCTTTAGGGATTTACCCGAACCGCCAGAATTTACTAAAAACAAAAACAAATGACGATCGGAAACCTAACAAATGAGTATCAACTTTGTTATTTTAAATAGAACACTCAGTATATTTTCTCGAATTAAGAAAGATATTTTCCCTCTAATTCCAAAAATATGTAGTTCGTCTATATTTGGTTTTATAATTTTTGCAATACAATAAATTTAAAATTATTATTGTTTTGCTATACTTTGATAAATTTATTTTATATAGTACGTTCATTTGTCTTAGTTGTTAGTGTTTTGTCTTATAAAATGTCCCAGATGAGCAGTCTTTTAATTATAATTATAAAATGTTACATAATAATATTTTTATTAATCAAAGTAAATTAGTTTTTTTTTTAATTTCAAACTTAAATATAGCAAAAAGTATGAAACCAAATATAGACAAACTACATATTTTTGGAATTAGCAAGAAAATATCTTTTATAATTTGAGAAAATATACTGAGCGTTTCATTAAAAATAACAAAGTTGATACTCATTTGTTAGGTGTCCGATCGGCATTTGTTTCTTTTTTTAGCAAATTCTGGTGGTTCAGGTAAATCCCTAAAACTTCTGTATTTATAATTTTTTTGTATGTCCAATAACAAAATGAGTAGGTATCGTTCAAAATATAAACAAAAACCCTGTACAAGGTGTTTCAAAAAACGCGACAAAAAATGAAGGGATTATAGGGAATGTGTCCGATTTCTACGCATTTACTAAATACAGGGCTTAAATTTGTTACACGTAAATTTTATTAACAGGTTGCTATGACTTGATTGTCATCCTTTTGGGTTGTTTAAAGCAAATGTTCAAAAACACCTCCTCCAGTTGCAAGACAAGTTTGATTGTGTTGAAATTGTGACACTTTTACAAGTTTATGCAACCTCCGTTTTAACCGAAATTTCGATTATCTGAAACAGGCCCGGTCCCCCGTACTTCGGATAATCGAGAGTCTACTGTAATACACTTTTATAACTACTGTATTTATTTCGTTCATCGCCTGCTATTTGATCGCCATGGAAGTGTCGTCGTTTGGGATACAATATTTCATTAATTATTTCTGGGCAACTAAAATATATAAAAAATTTCAAACATCTTTCCCATGTTCTATTCTTTTTCTTTGTTGGTCTATTCAAGAATCACCCTGTCTGTATATTTTGAATATTGTAACGAATTCGGGAATCGAAATAATAATCGTTTATGAAATTAAAAATATACAGTATAAGGTGGTGATAAAGTCCCGCAACAAGCTCATAATTTGTTTATTTAATGTTTTTTCGCAAAATTATGTAACAGGTAAATTTTTTATTTTAAAAAGACACCCTTTAGTACAAAAATATTTTCTCGATCGACATTTGTTTTTCCGCTGTGACGTCATTATTAATTTTTTTAAATGGCAAATCGCTAGCATTAATCACGGGCGCCTATTTACATCAATGCCGGCCGGCCATTCCACGACAAATTATGTTTTCTACCTCGCTTTTCGTCAGATCCGCTACAGGGATCATAATGTGCTAAATTACTCTTCCGAGGAGCAACCTAGAAGAAATAAGCCAAGACTGTCCTTTCCGATATCACAAAGGTCATACCATGCTGATCTCTGAACTTACAGATACGGAATTCATCATCACTCATCCAGCAGAAGATACTACCATCAAGTGTGGAAACGAAACGACCAAGCTGGAACCTCAAGACGACGCCAAGAAGGGAGCAGTGAAAATCAACCTGCCATGTCAATGCAGTTTGATAACAGGTAAAGAAGTCATCATCACTACCAGATTTCCCTGTGGCCAAGGAATGAGCAACATCCATGTCACTCACATCCTACCAGCTACATGGACCAATCTAAAGACCTTTGTCATGAAGCCATCCCTATGGTCTCAACCAATTTATACCAACATCAGTGAATGCGTTCATCAACGATCCCACATCTGAACATCACCACTAGCCAGCACCAAGTATATTTTGAAGATTTCATCGAAAAGATAAAGGAGGAGATGGTACGAAAAAATTAAACATCATTTCATGGTAATACCATGCTGTAATTATTCTACTAAGAAGAACAACTGCTCGTGCAACTGCATTAACTACGCTCACCCATGGATTTGAAATAGAACATGAAATTTCAATTTACGTTTCCACCGTTGTTTATAATTATCCTGCTGGTATTGTTAGGCCTGTGTGTAAAGAAAATTCTGCAGAAAAGAAACGTTAAGCGTCTGCCAAAAAACGCTTGAATGATAAAGACGTAGAAGGAGGAAAAATACAGTTTGAAAATCTTGGACGACTTAAAGAAAAGGCCGTCTAGTGATCAAGAAGCCTCCGGAAAAAGAATGGACCTATCCATGAATTGACAGGCTCAAGCAAGGGTAATGTTGAAGATATGAACGGACCATATGAAGAAATTGAAATTCCCGCGAAGGACTAAAGGAAGAATCGATCACTACAGTCAAAGAAAATGGGGAATCCGCAGCTGATTGCAGAGGTAACAAAAGGAGGAGCTATTACCAGACTTTCATTGGAGAACTTCGACCTACGGATCATATCGGACGACAGTATATAAGCATTTAATTTTTTTATTATTTTAAGATAAGTGGGGAATAATTTTAGTTAATAGAGGAATTTACTTTAAATTCATTTAGATAAAGGGATACATTAATTTTAGTAATTACTACATTCATTACGATAACTTGCAAAAACTTTATGCTTACGTATGTTTAGATTTTTATGCTTAAGTATGTTTTCATTTCTTATGCTGATGCTTCATTTCGTACTTACGATTTCCGGTATACTGACATCATGGCCATTCCGTTATCAAAATCTTTGGCTCAGGGTCGAACCAACTTGGTAAGGAAGGTTATGTCACGTTTACGGAAAAAATTGGAAATTTTATAATCTAAAAGTACTCTCGTTTAATTAAAGCAATGCGAGTTATTTGCTCATATGCATACTGAGCGACCTGCATTTCCAACGTTAGACGTTGAACTTGCAAGCGTAAACAGAAATCGACGACATAGCAAAATAACTGGAGCACTGGGTAATTAGTGTAACGCAAAAGCAATTAAGTCGTGATCTAAAAACGATTTGGAAACAGGGTGAAAATCCTGTTGGCAACTGTACTGGTCAACTACATTCTATGGTCATGACGTCACATATATTTTTAGTATACATGTGTAAATTTTGTAAAAAATTATCAGTTATATATCTGATCGTCATCGAGGAGTACAGTGATTTGTATTTTTAACCTTTGAACAATAAGGGTAATTATTTTTTGTTATGTGTTAGTTTACAGCTACCTCTGTTGCCCTCTTCCATCCCTGAGCTACGCAACCCCCGAGCACCACAAGTTCGAGACATTATTAATGACCACAAAATACTCGAAGACAACCTGTACTGATGTATACTGTTGTTTCGTGAAACTGGAGGTCTTTTCCGAAGAAAAACAACAGGTCAACCTCAAAAATGTACTGCCGAGCTTATCTAACTGCAAGACATAATGAAAAGTGCTTTTCACAACACATTCCGCCAAACATCACAACAGATTGAGCTTTCTGTGGGAACATGCTACAAGTTGTTACCTAAAGATGTTCAGCTCTATTCTTACCGCATGATATTGGTACAAGAATTGCTGCCCCCGGTGATCCCATACAGAGATTGTCTGTCTGTGAATCTTAATATAATATAGTAAATTATTTAATTTGTGATTTAGTGATTGTTATTTTATAATTTATGTCATGCTGACACTTAAAAGTCATGTTATGTTTAATTTTAACACTGCGACATATGTATTCCGAAACAGAATAATTTCATAGCCAATGCTACTGGAATATTAAATGAACACATGCCATAAACTACAAGAAACTGAACTATCTCATAACAACAAAAAAAATTGACATTTATCGTCATTTTCTTACCTATGAGGGAATACTACTTATAGACACTACACAATTTATTTATCTTTTATTGTTCAGCAACTGTTTATTACGTCATTTCATGTTAATATTTAATTTATTTCTATTATTTTGAAAAATAAGTGTTTGTTTCAGCACAACTTTCGTAATAAAATCATCGTAATTAGAAAACAAAAATTGTAAAAGTCCAAGATAAAATAAAAAGTTTCTTGCTATTTAAGACAAGATGTTTGGAAATCGTAAAAAATAGATCACATTTTACAGAATTGGGATACAAATATGCAAGTTTGCTCCAATTTAATTAACTTCATATTTAAATTAATTAAAATTATCACAGTGAGGCTAGAAAAACGAGTGGCCTGTATATTTGCTCTAAATTTATATCATTTATGACAGTTTGCTTTCTTTGTGCGATTTAATACCAGAAATAATCCCTATACGTATAACTCATTTTCAAACTTCACAAACACATTGGTTCATGCGAGATTACTTTCTGGTGGCGGCAAAGTTAAATTCGAACATCTTTTTAAAACTTTAATATTCCTAAGATATGGCATACTCACCCCGGACCACTGGGAAATATGCCATTTAGGGCAGTCCATCTGGTTACACGCCTCCTGAAATCTCGGCTTGTGCCCGCTGCACTTCATCTCGCTGACCTAAACACAACGGAAACCAAATCAGAAGGACCGCTTTCCTCATCTACATTACGCACATTCCGAAAGAAATAAAGATATTACAGATATTTACGTTGCGATTTTAATGTTTTCTCGAGAGAAGCTTTAAATTCATACTACTGCCCTACTTTCGGATTCTTCCATAACGTTGCCACAAGTAATTGGAATAATTCCCAGGAGATGTATGTGGTTGATGCAGAAGCATTACTAGAATACGGAAGTGCTATACTTTGAAATAACGAGATTGTTGGACTTATAAAAGCGTACGGACCAGTTCTTTTGCCGAGAAAAATTACACAATAATGCAACTCGACTGAAAATAGAGACAGAAAAAGTAATTTCAGACCAATAACAAAATTGCAACGTTAATAGCATTTTCTAATCAGTTATCAATAAATACATGTAGTTTAACGGTTTTACTGGATATTTATACTAAGGCGCTATATCTTAAAAAAGGTACTTAGGATTATTTTCGTAATAGGACTAAAGGGGCTTTTAATTTAAAGTTACTTTAAGAATACAAACGGTTTTTACATTTTAAAGTAACTTTGAATTAAAAGTCCTGTTCTGAAAACGGCCCTTTTAGTTATCTAAAGAATTCTGTGATTAAAAGAAAAAGTATAACTCTATTAAGAAAGCTAATTCAGCATGAAATCAATGATACATTCCTGTAACGTGAACTAAAATCAATACCTTCTTTTTTCGTGTTCTATGCCAAACATATAAAGTTTTTCCTCTATAATTTTCTGTTCAGAAAAAATTGTAATAGAAAAATTCGAACAATTTCCATTTGATATCTAAATAATACAGTTTCTGATTCGTTGGAACTTTATGATACAACATTGAATTAGCCCTCTTGTAAAACTTTTATAGTACTTTTGAATCATAAGTAAAGTCTAACGGATCGATCTATGGAGCCGCAAGCATTATTTCTTCGATATAGCGAGAATATTTTAATCATCTTTGTCACATTTTATTTTGCTATTTGCTGTATTTTTACAATACGATATAATTAAAGAAAAAACCAAAACATTAGTTTAGTTAAAGTATGTCCAAATAAGTTTTTGATAAAGGTAGGCCATGGAAGATAAATTATTACTAGAGTCTCCAAAGGTCAAGCCCGAATGTATAGGCGCTTCGAGGCCGCGAATGGTAGATCGAATTACGGCGCTGCAAACATTATTTCTTCGATATAGCGAGAATATTTTGATTAACTTTATCACATTTTATTTTGTTATTTGCTGTATTGACCTTTGAAGACTTTAATTATTACATTATTTATATTAAAATATCGTCTAGTTCTTGGGTAATTAAATAAAATTGAAGTTTAATTTGCCACATTTTACAGCTTGATGTGTCACTAACTTCAAAGACTGCTTGGTGATGTAGATTATATTTACACTTTCATGACCTACCTTTATCAAAAATTTATTTGGACTTATGGTACCTATGTATTACACAATCGTAAACGGCACTGGCCAGTCGACAGATTGAGGTTTACAGTGCATCATTGTGAGCAGTGAGTAGTATACAACTGGGTGGGTAAACGGGCCTTTTATTTGGAGACTTTAATCATAAGACACTGAACTATAATGTCTGTATGTATGTCCGTCTAATGGACGATTTCTTCACCGTTTTATCCTAAGGTTAATTTATCTGTCAGTTAGAATGTGACACATAATTTGTGTACAGCCACAGATTAATATCATAGCAGATACGAAACTGTTTGTTGGCACCTTTGATGTGTCTGAGTTTTTTGACCTTCAGCCGTTTTGAAAAGTTTGTGCTACCTTTTGATAAGCTCATATGGTAAAGTTTGCTGATGACCTATTTTCAATAAATCTGTTTTGGGAATGCGTATTAGCCACTTTCCCGTTACCCACTTTGCGCACGCAAATGAACACAAAAGCGCAAAAATCGCCATAATAAAACTATTACCTTTCGGAAAACAATTTGTCCCATTGTTTGTTACTGCATAGCATGTAAAAAATATCACGTTAAAAGTTAACATCAACTGACACACTTTTCTACAAAGGTGACTTGTTAAAAATAACCAAATCGGTAAGTTTCGTATCTGGTATAATATTAATCTGTGGTACCTACAGCCAACTGCATGTCACATTCCATCTGACAGATAAATTAACCTTAGAACATACACAGTGAAGAAATCGGCCATAAATTGAATACATTACCCAGCCTGAAGGTGATTTCTTACGCCGAAACCATTTATGCAAGCGAAGTATAGAAAAAAGTGATTTTATAAACTTTTCCTTATCAGTTTCTTTTATAAATGATACCACAAAATATTACCACCGACCAAATTTATATTCTGCTTTGAATATGAAAATTCTAAATACAGCATTTAAACACATACTAAATTTATAGTTGCATAATTAATTTCCACTGATAAGAAACTAAAGAATTTCGTCATAGGCCCGGTTTCTCAGTCGCAGTTTAACTTTAATCTCCTGTTTATTCCCATAGTAACAATTATAAAAACAATTGTTCCTATGGTAATAAACTCAAGATTAAAGTTAAACTGTGACTGAGAAACCGAACCTTAGACAGAAAGTAATTAATATAATTATAAAGTACTATTTATTTAAATTATATAGTATATATTCGTATATACCGGGTTGGGCAAATGTCTGGAACCAAGCTAATATCATCTGTACCGTTAATTCGATTTGGGATCATAATTGTAATAGTATACAAGATTTTAAGGCGGATCTAACTAACATTTGTTCATTCGAATCAGACTTTCGGTTTAACCGGAAATGATATCAACTTTTGTTTTTTAAATGGATTTAAAAAGAGCATTCTCTTAGGAATTCAATGATATAAATATATTTGGGTCTTACAATGTTAAATTACTCCAAAAGGAATTCTTTTAATTTTTCTGTAAATACATTTAAAGGGTCCAGGGGAAAAACGATAAGGTTCCATTTTTAGTCGAATTCGAGAAAAATGCATAAATAAGTTTCCTGGCTACTTGTTTTACTTGATATGTTTGTCTCGGTGATTTTAATAACTAATCGAGTTCCTTATAAACAATTTAGATGCAAATAAAACCATTATAGACTAATTTTCGACCAGGCAATGAATAAAAATACCATGTAAGAGTAAAAATGGACCCTCATCGTTTTTCCCCTGGACCCTTCATTTGTTATCATGGAAACCTTATAAAATACAAAATAAATTGAGTAATGTCAAAGTCAAATTAATTAAGTAATTAACTCGACATGGCTCAGTTAAGTGAAAAGGGCCGAATAGAAATATTGATGATGTAATTTGCAAGAATTAAGACAAAGAATAATAGATGAAATAGAATTGATTCGTCCAGAAAATTTGGCAAATGTTACACAAGGATTTATTGACAGACTATAGCATATTGTCAAGAAGTGAACGGTTATCACTTTCAGCAACTTATTAAATAGTTTTACATTGTTTTTTTGATATTTAAGTTTTTTCTTTTGTTTCTTTAAAAACTGTTTTCGTCCTAAACTAAATTTTACAATTTTTTTCTGTACAATATAGTTTTGATATAAGGTTTCCATGATAACAAATGTATTTACAAAAAAATTAAAAGAATTCCTTTTGGAGTAAGTTAACATCGCAGGACCCAAATATTTATATCATTGAATTCCTAAGAGAATGCTCTTTTTAAATCTTTATAAATATACAGAGTGTTTCATTTAAAAAACAAAAGTTGACATCATTTTCGGTTAAACCGGAAGTCTGATTCGAGTGAATAAGTGTTAGTTAGATTCGCCTTAAAATCTTGTATACTACTACAAATTTTTAGAGAAATTGAATTAACGGTACAGACGATATTAGCTTGGTTCCAGACATTTGCCCAACCCTGTATGTATATATATATACTGGGTGTCCGGTAAAGAATGGGCCATACTTCAAGGGGGGCTTCTTTGGGTCAAAACAAATCGATATAGATCAATTTATCTTAGTACAATTTTGCTTCTTTAAAAAGTTATGGCCTTTCAAAGATAATTTTTTTATTTCAATATTTTAGCAAAACTCGTTCATTTTTGGAGGTATTTAATTGTAATTTGATATTTAAAGGTTTCTTGTACTGCTGAATCTGAATATCTTCCTATTTTTAACGTAACATATAGGGGGCGCTCTCGAGATCCTGACATTCCTTTGTTTATTGCTGTACTTTTTTTTAATGTGAATATTTTTTAAATTATATTCATTTTCCTGAAAGAACTTTTAATTTACTTTAAAAAAGGTATACTTGTTACATGTCGCTAAAGTCTACCAGTTTTGAGAAAAATGGCTTTGAATATGATAATGCTGAATATTACTGTTTTAGGTCTACGTTGAATCAGGCACATAGACCCGTATTTCAGTTACAGTTTAACTTTAATCTTCACTTTATTTCCATGGGAACAACTGTTTTTATAATTGTTACTATGGGAGTAATCTGGAGTTGAAAGTTAAAACTATGAGTGAAATACGCGGCCATAGCAAACATAATAAGATTTTTTTACGTAATGTATCGTTGATTTAAATGTGGAATTGTAATTTTTTTTCAATTTTAAGTAAATTACGAAGTATTGCAACTTTAGGTAATTGTCTTTTCATCCTGCAGCAGCGTTACTGGTGTAGTAAGTATTCAACATTTTCACATTCAAAGCCATTTTTCTCAAAACTGGTGTACTTTAGCGACATGTAACAAGTATACCTTTTTTAAAGTAAATTAAAAGTTCTTTCAGGAAAATGAATACAATTTAAAAAATATTCACGTTAAAAAAAAGTACAGCAATAAACAAAGGAATGTCAGAATCTCGAGAGCGCCCCCTATATGTTACGTTAAAAATAGGAAGATATTCAGATTCAGCAGTACAAGAAACCTTTAAATACCAAATTACAATTAAATACCTCCAAAAATGAACGAGTTTTGCTAAAATATTGAAATAAAAAAATTATCTTTGAAAGGCCATAACTTTTTAAAGAAGCAAAATTGTACTAAGATAAATTGATCTATATCGATTTGTTTTGACCCAAAGAAGCCCCCCTTGAAGTATGGCCCATTCTTTACCGGACACCCCGTATATATATACAGGGTGTTAATAAAAAAACTGTACACCGCTTGGTAGGTGATAGTAGAGGTCAAAAGAAGAAAAAAATTCTAATAAACCCATATCCAATTCTCAATACAGGCTGTCCACGCCATGTGTTCACTCTTCTAAAATTTTTATTTTTTACATAAAATTCGAGAACGATAAATTAAATAAAAAGTTGAATTTTCCGACATACCACTTGCCACCGTAGGACTTCCGGTTTCGCCGGAAGTGATATCAACTTTCTTATTTTAAATGGAACACCCTGTATATTTTTACATATTTGGAATCTACAGATCATTGTGAGTCCGAATATGTACCACTTGATAATTTTGGTTTCCATGACACCGAAAAAAAATGTTTTTTTTGTTTTTCAGTACGTAAAGCTATGTATGGTGTATTTTCGTTTTAATACGACCAAGTAATTCGAGAAAGCAACTTCTTTGGTTGCACTTTGGTTTATTAACATTTTTACAGCATGTGAAATTTTCATTAGGTCGTAAATTATTATTTTTTTTAACGGAACTTATTTAAAAGACATTGTTTATGTCAGAGAAATTAATACAGAAGATGAACTTTGGCAGAGAGTTGTAAACGCTTGTCAGCAACTGAAAAATCAAGTTGCTTTCAATCAAGTGCGCAAGTCTCTTCGACGGCGACTGCAACTTTGTTTACAACAGCTAGCAAGGACGACAGTTCGAACATCTTCTGTGATAACTTTAGTGTATTAAATTCGTTATTGATTGTTTGATTCTTTTTTAATTAAACCATACTTCAAATACCATTGAATATTGAACCTGGGTTTATTACAATTTTTTTTTGTTTTGTTCTCTGCTATCACGTGCTAAAGTGTGTAAAGTTTTTATATTAACACTTGTATACCGGCGAACTGTATAACTGAAAAGCCATTTTTTCAATTAAGCTGCAACATGTCATCCCAAATTTCATTGCAAGAGTTGAAAAAGAATTTAAAAAATAATAATAAATAATAATAAAAAAATGTTTTATTAAACTACGCTAAAAACGCAAGAAGTGCACCAAAGTGCAACCAAAGAAGTTGCTTTCTCGAATTACTTGGTCGCATTACTTGGTAGAACGAAAATACACGATACATAGCTTTGCATACTAAAAAACAAAAAAAAATTTTTTTCCTTGTCATGGAAACCAAAATCATCAGGTGATACATATTCGGACTCACAATGATCTGTAGATTTCAAATATGTAAAAATATACAGGGCATTCCATTTAAAATAAGAAAGTTGATATAACTTCCGGCGAAACCGGAAGTCCTGCGGGGGCGAGTGGTATGTCGGAAAATTCAGCTTTTTATTTAATTTATCGCTCCCGAATTTTATGTAAAAAATAAAAATTCTAGAAGAGTGAACACATGGCGTGGACACGCTGTATTGAGAATTGGATATGGGTTTATTAGAATTTTTTTCTTGTTTTGACCTCTACTATCACCTGCCAAACGGTGTACAGTTTTTTTATTAACACCCTGTATATACGAAATCCCTTTCTACATTTCGGATGCAACTTGTTTATTAAAACACTGTTTATTTTCTCACTTTCTAAGGCCCAGTTTCATAAAACGTAGTCAACTACTCGAACAAGTTAATCGTGTGATTAAGCAATATCATTGGTGGAAATTTAAACTTTCCTCCAATGATATTGCTTAATCACACGATTAACTTGATCGAGGGGTTGACTACGTTTTATGAAACTGGGCCTAAGTTTTAAAATAATAATAATAATCTTTTTATTGTCATGCTGTAAGAAGAAAAAGGTTCAATGTATTAAGAAGGGTGTTGTTAATATAGGAAAACATGGAAACCTTACTTTGTAGAGGCTATCAAAAATAGAGAAGATATTACAAAGTTACTTAATAACAGAGACGATGTACAGAGGTCCCATTATATGAAGAATATGCTGAAATACTCAAACAAGTGAAGCGAAGAAAGGCAGCGGACCTTGATGATATTACAAACAAATTTATAAAGAGTGATGGTGTCAAACTGATGGAAAGAATGTACAAAGTGGTAGAAAAGTAATGGGACACAGAGGAACAGTGAATTTCTGACGTCAAAATATTGCGATTTAGCTAAACTCACCTAGTCCCGAAGTTGATAATAAAGGAGATACAGGGAATTAAAATAAAAATTTTAATTCAATTTTCTTCAATAATTCTTAAATTTTTTGGCATTTTACCTTAAAAATTGACATATGCGGGCTTTTTGGTACCAGAAATAATAATATGGTTTTGATGTAGCAGATAGAGAGCACCACGTATGGTAACATTTTTGCCTTTAAAATGCTCCAACTTTTTTGTGACTTGACTTATGGTGCTTTTAATAAAAGACTGTTATTCCTTTGTCTTTTTTAAACCAATTCAGTATACCTGTTCAACTCGCTAAAGTTAACCGTTTTCGAAATATTTGCTATTTTATCTTTTACTGCAACGTGATTTTTATGATTGTATTTGTTCGATTTTGTTCTGTACGAGAAATAATAGTTATGTATTGGTTATAAAAAGTTTGAACAAATATTTGATGAACAATGTTACGTCATTACAAAACACTACGAAAGAACTTAATTTTTTTTAAAGAAAACGTGTGTTAACTTATTTTGCTTAATATTAGACAGTCTTTAGTAAACCTCATAGCGAAATGCATTTATTAAGAGTTTTTCATATAAATAAAAGTAGTATTCCTGAATTAACATGCATTTTACTGAAAAGAAAAAGTAGAAATAAAACTACATTGTTTCATAGTGTTTTATAATGACGTTATATTGTTGATCATATACCCGAACAAATAAAACTTTGTTAAAAGTTTCATAAGTTTACTCACAAAAACGTTAGAGCACTTTAAAAGCAAGAATGATAGCGATAGCTTATGTATCTGCTACTCGTACATCAAAATTAAGGCCATATTATTACTTCTTGTTCCAGAAAACCCTCGTATGTCAATTCTTAAGAAAATGTGTCAAAAAATTAAAGAATTGTTGGGGAAAATTGAAATTAAAATTTTGTACTAATTGAGTTTAGCTAAATCCCAATATGTATTTCGATGTCAGGAATCCACTGTTGCTCTGTGTCCTATTACTTTTGGACCAGCTTGTATAACCTAATAGTGGAAATACGGAGGAAGAAGGAATGCCAAGTGAGTAGAGATTTGGATGGACAGTGCCGATTCCAAAAAAGATAGATTCGAATACTTGCAAAAATAATGTAGAACTGCATCTATCTAGAAAGAGACTAACTATTAAAGAAATGAGACACAAGCACATACAATCAAAGTTAATTACAAGAATGACGATGGAAAATCGAAAGCAAGAATTTTAACAAATGAAAAACTCACAGGAGAAATTTGTATGGAAACGGAGGTGATACAAGATACGACCACACTTTTAAATATAGCCCTAGAGGGAGCAGTCGATGCGACGGGAATTGAAAGAAGAATCGCACAAACCTTCTCCCAATGGATAAGTTTACTACTTTTATTTTTTTTTAAGAAAAGAAAGTTAAAGCAAATTCATATAAAACTGTGAAAGAATTTTTCAAATATCTTTAAAAAAAATGATAAAAGTTCAAAATTACGTTTCTTGTTCAGTCAGCCGGAGCGGCGTGACGCCATTTCTCCTATCGGCAAATTATCACTTTGACCCTTAATGAATGTCACTTTAATTTTTTTTTCATCAGTCATATATTTCTGGTCTATATGTATTTTACTATTATTAAAAAAATATTCTATTTCGAAGCTGAGTAAACTTCTCCATTGGTAGCCTATGCGGATGTCATATCATTCATAGAGAGAAAAGAATCACTACTACTGACACTAGCAAAATAACATAAGAAAAGAGGTTTAGAAATTAATTAAACGAATTATTCGACAAGTTCCAGAAGAGTACACGTATACGTACCAACGCGCATGAAATTAAAATTGGAATATATCTTCAAAAAGTAACGAACTTCAAATAGGTACCTGGAAGTGACGGTCAACGGGAACAACGATAGAAGCGCAGAAATAACAGATCTTATTTTAACATGATACACAGCCTACTACAGACACCACTAACGACAAAACATAAGTAGACAAACCAAACTAAAAATGTATAAAACTGTGATTAGATCAATAGCTACCTATGCAGTTGCAACAGCGTGTCTAGTAAACAAAGATGAGGAAAGGCTGAGAACATTTGAAAGAAAAGCTAAAATTGTATCATCATTGTATGACGTGCTTCGGATTTTTTTAACACAGCTTATAAATACTAGTAATGTAAAATTGGGGTGGAGTTTAATGAAATATGCGAGCTTGAATGTATCAGAGTTTATATATAAAACATGCGAGTGTGAATATTTCGAGCGTCTCTAAAAGTTAATGCAATTAATTTAAATTACGTAAGGTGAAGTGAGAATAAACATTAGTTGATGTTATAAAACCGCAAGAAGCTGAACAAATTTTTAATTTTATTGTAAATAACTGTAATAATAATTACGCTATCAATTGTTTTCAACTGTTTTGTGATATACGTACTTAAACAAATGGTCAGGAACTTAATTTATATTAAATTCTACTAAATAAACAAACAGTCACTATTGTTGCAATAAAAGAAATTGTTAATGAGGAATTTTAATTTGGGCAGAGTATATTTTAATTTTTTTAATGAGCATAAGTAATGATCTACGAACGTGTAAAGGACTCAAAAGCGTTCATAGATTTTATTAAATTAAAACAAAAGAAAATGGTTACGCCTTCAATCTAAAAGAATTTCATGTTTATAGACGAATATGTACGTTATTGAAAAATAAAAAAATGAATTTCTCAATAACGAATAACGTAGCAATATGTTAACAATAGTCAGCGTCAATTAAACTTCCCTTGGCGGTTAGCTAGCGCATCTGAATTATTTATTTCTTGAATTCGTATTGTCGGGCCGCGATATTTCTTACTTTCTGGTAGTTTATTAATTTAGAATTCCGGAGCGCCAAACAAAGGCATTAATATTTAAATTAAATAACTCCGCTCCAGGAGCGTTTTATTCCAAGTTCGTTAACTGCACAAGTTCGCCTATTGTTAGGGGCTGAACAGTGCATGCAACGCGGCGCACTGCTGCAGACCCCTTCGTCGTCTCGTCGAGGGTTTAAACAAGTATTTGCCATGAATTATTCAGTCACGTCGTGGAAGTCAAACACACCATTTAGCCGCTATTAATTATAGGCCCGAAAACTTATATATTCTAATTTGTCCCATAATTAGAAGATATTACCGAAGAAATTAGCTCCCCGTTGCCGCTTAACGTCATGACGCTGTTGAAATAATGGATAGGAGCCTCTACTGATTAATTGCAGTATTTTACTTTACTTTGTTACCATATTTCCGTGATTTGTTATTACAATTTATTACAAATGAGACTCATAAAAAAACTATAGGTCCCGGTTGTCCATGTGACAATGAGACATAGGAATTTAACAAGGGAAAACAGAACTTATTTTATATTATCTGCCTGAGTAAATTCATATGAATTTGTAGGTCGCAATGGGAAATATTTTGTTTTTTAAAGCACTTTGGTGTTAAACTCGTAATATTTTAAGCATTAATTATTTATAAATTAAGGAAAAATTAAAATTCTTTATTTCTTCTTGATAGCAAATTTTAGCAATCAACCACAATTAATAATTTTATTCTCGTGGTCAAGGTGTTTGTTTCGAATTTTAATAACCGTAGGGTTGCGAGATTAAACCCATCCCATTATATTTTTTTTTTCTATTGACCCTTTTTTCAGGCTTTAATTCTTACTTTAAAATGTTGGAATATTTTATCAGCCTTGTTTTAAAACAGGCCTTTAATTTTTTAATCTTTTTATTCATATTGTAGTGATAAAATCGATCTTGTATTTTATGAATTTTTATAATTTTATTTCTTTTTTATCTTCGCGGTGGGATCCAATTTATTATGTTGTGATATGATTTTAATTTTTCTTTTTTATTTTATTTCTTAATCTTATTTATGTATGATTCGCTTATGAATTTTTCTTTTTTCTACTATTGATCTTTGGTGTTGAGGCTTGGACTCAAGTTTTAGGTTCTTTAGTTAAGAAAGTCTTTTTTTATTTATAAAAAAATTTGATGTGTATGTGTACTGTAATTTCTAATTCGTTTTATAAATCATTTACGATTATCGCGAATCGTCTATAATTTACTTTTAATTAGAAATTTCAGGTATTTGTATATACAGTGAGCCTCTAAAGTATGGAATAAAATTCGTAATTTCTTTATTATTGACATTTTGAAAAAACGCTCGGACAAGTAAATTTTGTTTTTAAAAAGCACACATTTTCAAGTGAAAATCAATTTTTGACTGTCCATTGTTTTCGAGTAATGACGTCATCGACATTTTTTTTAAATAGCAACCCCCAATTTTTTTTCTTGATTCTGATAGCTCATTGAATTCTCTATCCAACCGCATCAAAAATTTATTGTTTTATGGGAAAAATTTTGAGAAAAAAATTATTGAAAATGAATGAATCATCTACTACCTACAAATGAAGTAGGCGTGACATTTTCAATAAAACCAAAATGATGTCTACAATAATAGAAAACTTGTCATTTAAGCAAAGTCTTTTTAAGTCGAGTAATCATGGTTCGTCATTTAACCGAAAATTAAATTATTATTATTATTTCGTTTCATTTTCAATAATTTTTTTCTCAAAATTTTTCCCATAAAACATAATAAATTTTTGATGTGGTTGGATACAGAATTTAATGATCTATCAGAATCAAGAAAAAAAATTTGGGGTTGCTATTTAAAAAAAATGTCGATGACGTCATTACTCGAAAACAAATGACTGTCAAAAATGAGTTTTTACTTGAAAATGTGTGCTTTTTAAAAGCAAAATTTACCTGTCCGAGCGTTTTTTCGAAATGTCAAAAATAAAGAAATTACGAATTTTATTCCATACTTTAGAGGCTCACTGTATATTAAAATTTATTACATTTAGATGACCCAATTACGATAATCGCGAATCGTCTTTGGATACATCCGTTTAATAAATTTGAATATTACTATAAATTTTTATCAATAAGTTTAAATACCTCGTTTACGATAGTCGCGAATCGTCTACGATAGTATTCGTTAACTGAATAAAATTTATTTGTTACGTGTTGACAGTTGTACAAATTTTCTATCAATTGTCAAATTTACTTTAGACTTTGTCTAAGTACTTACTGTGACATTTTCCTTTTTTAAATGCTTCTTTTTCCTTGTTCTGGTGCAAAATAATAGAAGAAAATAACGAATTTAAATGTTTATTTTATCAAAAAGAGTAACTGTCAGAAAAATTTAAATGAACGTCAAAACTATTTTTAAACTCAAAAACGATAATAATTTACACAGATAAATTAATGAAAGATAATAATGAATATTTAGAATGCAAAGTTAAATTGTAATTAAGGTTTTATGTAGCAATGAAAGTTTTGATGTTTTCGATTGAGATTCTGGGGAGTGAATGAAATTTTTGGTTCTGATTGCTTTAATTACAGCTCGTATAAATATTATTCACCATGTTAACCATTTATATGGTAACATGTTGAGCTTTTTCGAATCTACTTTTAATTTTGTCTCGTTTTACTAAACTTTAAAAAATAATCTTGACGTTAATCAATGTCAATTTAAAATGTTGTGTAAATTTGTTACAATAAAGTTTTTCCTTAAAATATTCACAATTTGTAAGTGTATCAAATCATTTTATACATAAAATACTATATAATACAACATTTATACAAAAATATGCCAAAGAAAAGTAAACCCTTGAATAATTTTGACAGCTCCAATTAAATTTTATAATTTTAGGTGTTGATCCAAGAGTTGCTGATAGTCTAAACCGTTGTCGTAAACACAAGTGAATTTTGCGTTTTAAATCGTTAATAACATTCGCTAGGATTACTGGATTGTTATTTAACTATTCGCAATGTAACAATAAGCTTTTATGAATTTTTGTTAATGCATTAAACTTACTGACAGGTATAAGTAATTGAAATGGGAATGACATTCGAAAAAGCTGAATTAATCAAAGACATACGATTTTCTTTCCATAGGTCCCTTGATTAGAAAAGATATTGATCACGTATTACTATTGGTAAGTTTACATGTTTTACTCTCTCTGAATCTAGTTTGATAATAAATTTTTATTTTTCAGATGTCGTGTTTGTGATATGTATGGAAATGTGAATAATTAAATAATTTTATATGGATTATTGAATGATTAATTGAATTTTCTTCCTTGATGGTCCTCCTTTATGCAGGAAACTTTTATTATTTTGGGTAATATCACAGCAATATGTTGCATTTTGATATTCAAATAACATTAGATCAAATTTATCATTATTATGTATTTTCAGTCTTTTCATTTTTCCTGGTAATTCTAAGTTTACAAAACAGAATTTTAGTTATTCGTCTGTACTTTCAAGGAAGTTATCGTCAAATGCATGCAACATTGATGGAAATGTTTTAAGATATTTAAATTGCTGCTGTGTGTAGTCTAAAGTAGCGATATGAAAAGGTTGATGGAATATAAATTATTATTTTAAAAAATAATTTCAAATCTAAAAAGAAGTGTCCTCACTCAGATTTGATCTCGTGACTCTACAGTTGCGAAACAAGAGCAAATAATTTAAACCACGACCACCGTTTATAATTTCCGTTAAATAACTATTAAGCTTATACAGAAAAATAATTACTTTTTTTCTTAATTTCTAACTAATTAAGAATTAAAATAGAACAAAAATTTAGGCCCAGTTTTACAATGTGGAATAAGAACGGAATAACTGTTCGCCAAAATATCCTTTAATGTTCCTCCGTATCTACGTCACACCTACGTCACGTTATACCATTAATAATGCTTATCCGACGATTGTAAAACCGGGCCTAAATATCAAAATACTTTAAGCGTAATAATATTTTCGGTTATAACCACGGTTAGGCGGATCAGATTCCGCTCGCCCTGACAGGAGCGTCACATCTAACTGCACTCGAGCAAATAATCGCATGTATAATTTACAATAGCAAAAAACAATTAGTGTTTCTTTTTAATTTTTCCACGTTTCTTTTAAAAATAATGCCTAAACGCTTGAACAGTGAAACTTTAACCGAAATAATTGGGAAATTTGGCACTGCATTTACTATTATCAAAGAAAATATAGTATTTTGTAATGTTTGCCAAAAAGAGCTTATATTTTCCACAACATCTAACATCAATAAACATATTAAATCTGCTAGTCACACAAATCCGGAGGGACATATACATAAATCCCACTCTGAAATGCAGTACCATGATGACATGTGCGAAGCATTTATTGCAGCCAATGTACCTTTAAACAAATTAAACAATGTAATATTTCGTAATTTTCTCGAAAAATATACTGGCTTCAAAACACCTAATGAGAGTACAATACGCAAACATTATTTCCCGAAAAAAGCAACACAAACTTCGGAAAAAATAAAATGCAACATCAAAAATAAATATCTTTGGCTATCAGTTGACGAAACTACAAATTTAAGGGTAAATGGGTTTTAAATATTTTAATAGGTGTGTTACAAGAAAACTGTAAACCTTATTTAATCGCTTCCAAAGTTGAAGATACTTTGAAAGCTGAAGATATATTTATTCTTATGAACAGATCCTTAGAAAAAATGGTTTTCAGACTGCGATGATGTTCCAAACGCAGACAAAATTCTATTTTTTGTATCTGATGCTGCAGCAGTAATGCTTAAAATTGGTACCTATTCTTTTAAAAACAGTATTTCCTCAGCTTTTACATTTAACATGCCTGGCGCATGCTCTACATAGAGTCGCTGATTTTGTGCGATTAAATTTTCCTGACTTTAACAGTTTAATCAATAATATTAAAAATTTCTTTTGAAAGCGCCACATAGAAAAGCTGCTTATAAAAATATATGCGGTGATCTTCCATTTCCACCACAACCTGTGGTAAACAAGGTAGGGCACCTGGTTAGAAGTCAGTATATTTTATGCTAGCAATCTAGATAAAATAAAAGAATTTATTTCAAGTTTAAAAAATGATGCTCAAGTTATTAAAGAATGTAAAGACATAGTACTGAATGCCAATCTTCAGGAAAATTTGAATTTTATTTCTAACAATTTCCATAATATAAGTGAAACTTTAGTGTTACTTCAAAAACAAAATATGTCAGTGAACACAAGTCTAAATATATTCTTTAATTTAACGGATAAATTAAAATAGTTGGGACACAAATTAAAAGTAAAAATTGATAGCATATTAAATCGAAATCCTGATTTAAAACTAATAAAGGATATTTGTGACAACAATTTAGACAAGAGCACATACGATGTAATTTAACTTATTTAATTTTTAATTCTAAAATACGAAATTTTGTTTAAATTTAACCATTTCTTGCGCGATGAAATTAAAATTTCGTCCGACGCTTATGAAGAAATTAGCCAGCGCAATGATCGTACATAAACACGCACAGTAAAGCGGCAATCCAGACGGACCATTGCAAGCGGAATCTCATCCGCCTAACCGTGGTTATAACCTACAATTTTATAAAAACTTACTCAGGCAGATAATATAAAGTAATTTCTGTTTTCCCGTGTTAAATCCTATGTCTCATTGTCACATGGACAAATGTTATATTATAGTAAACAATTTTAGAAGGCATTAGAATGTGATTGCTTCTCTATTTGTTAGTATTCGAATTTATAAACCGTAAATTTTTATTTTCTGAATTGAAATCCCGTTAACATTCTTTTTCTGTGGATTGCAATATAAGACCAAGCAGATGCCTGAACCGGTAGCTTCAGAAGCCTTTAAGCTTCATTAATTTAATTTGAACGAATTCAAGATTATTTAAAAAAACGTTAAATCAATACATTTAAGACGTGTAGCTACATTATTGGACGAACATAAAACTTTTAATTTGTATAAATTAGAAAAATAAAGTTATCGTAATTTGATTGTCGATGGTAATGTCCTTTGACTTAATCGTCACATATTATACCCAACGATTAAGCGTGGGCGATCGGTTTCGACGTTTCTTCGAACGATGCGAAAGGGACCCATAAAATCGCAGTTGCCGTAGAAAATCGGCGGAAACTTTCGTCCTTCGTTGAAATTACGTGACTAAATTGCGACGATTACTTTTAGTTTCGAAGCGAAATGTTTAAGCGAGCTTAGTGGTCATTAACCACCGCGGAAGATAGGAGTTTCTTTACCTTTATTTTAGTGCCGTTGGATTCTTCCACGCAATGGACCTGCCTTATACGAGAACCTCCACCGCAACTGACCGAACACTGAAACCATTCGCTCGTGTGCCATCTATAAAAAGGAGGAAGCAAGAGGCGTATTAATTATTAAATCGGAAACAAGTTTTGTTATTAAATTAATTTTCCCTTTGTTAACAAAAAAGCACAAAGAGAAAATTTTATTTATATATAATTGAGAGAAACTTAAACGAAGATAGAAAATAATAGGTATGTTCAATTTGACAGAATTTCAAGTTCTGAACCGTTCAAATCATGCGCAGTATGAAATTTATATCCAATTTGTGCACTGCTCATGCTCAGTAAGATTTTGAACGGTTCAGAACTCGAAATCCTGACGAATGGAACGGACCTAATAAATACAAATATCGGTGCAACTGGACACTAATATTTTGCTTTCGTTTTGCAGTTAAAACTTATTAATTTCAATGTTTCAATATATTTTCAATATTTCTATTAAAAAACTTCTGCTCCAACTTATTTTTCATTTTAATATAAAAGTATATAATTTACCGTGGTGTTGCTCGAATCATTTTTATATTGTTTAATATTGTTTAGTATTATTTTAATATTGTTTATAATTAAAGAACAAGCAAATGCTAAAAAAAAATTCTTTTGAACAGTTAATAATTTATTAAAAATTACTTGCGTACGACATACGACGCCACGTTTTATAAACGCAGCAGTATAAGAGGACTATAAATTTTATTATTATTATTTTATTGAATTCTTGCCTGCACACAATGTGACCTTGACACATATCTCAAATAATTTTAAGTTATAGTACTCAATAGGTAGAATGTCCTTGTGAAAGAAAAAAAAATTCTACCTCATTCTATAAATGAGCTAAGGAAGAAGGGGCGCTTAAAAACTCACCCTGTTTACTCAGAAAACAAAATGCTTTAAATACAATCAATGCATTAATTTATTTCTTTGAATGAATACATATTAATCTGCCCGATCTTTTGGAATTTTGTTTGTGTAGTCTGAACGTAATAATAAAATAATAAATTAAGGGATGATAAGAATCGGTGTGCTTTTTTCCAATAATACTTTTACAATGAACTTTATTGAATTAATTATTATCTAATTTTTTTACTTATTGTCAGGTATGATTCATGATTACTGTCACGATTAATATTTTAATTTAATTCCTTAAGTTAATTAATTAAGGAAATAAATTAATATTATTTGGTAAAAATTATTTTTTGGAAAATCTGCAATTCTATTACTTAAACTATAATTAAAAATTAGAATGTAAATGTTTCATCATTATTTTTTTATTGCTTATGTATCACTAACTGCTAATTTCCATATTCTCTCTTACGAAAGTCAACGTTTATTGTATTACATCTGCGGGTTTACTGCTCTATCATTTATTTCACACAATAGTAAACTCAGCTGGGACGTTTAAATCACATACAGTATTTTTGGCACCTCCTTTGTAAAAAGTAAACGTACATTTTTCCAGAGTTATTATTGACCTTTGCCCCATACGTATTGTAGTGACAATTTATTTCACTTTCAATTATCAAATTTAAAAATTTATTTTAATTTTTTTTTAAATTTGTTATGTAAATTACTCTTGTTGAGGCTTATTGTAAGATTTTGGATTTTTTTTAGTTAAGAAAGGCTTTTCTTCTTTATTGCGTGTTTTGTTTTTCGAAATTTTCAATGGGTTTGAATAAATTTGCTTACGATCGTTGCGAATCGTCGATAATTTATTCCTTAATTGAATAATCTCTATTTAATCTATTAAATTTTTATTCAAATCTATTTATGGCCCAGTTGTACAACTCCAGCTTATCTTTAAGCCAAAGCTTAAACCCTTAACAACAAATGTTGAAATAATCGTTGTTGTGGGTTTAAGCTTCAGCTTAAATTTAAACTGGTATTGTACAACTGGGCCTAAATGTCTTAACTACGATCTTTGTGAATTGTCTTTAAAAATATTCTTTGACTGAATTAAAATTTTCGTATAAAATTTGTCCAATAAGTTTAACTGCCTTAATTACGATCTTTGCGAATCGTCCTCAATAAGCATTCATTAACTGACCCAAATTTTATTGATATGTCATGTGTATCTGTCATTTATTTATCAAAATTTTCCTTTATGTTTACAAATTTACAATGAATATCAATTCTGTAACTTACTGTGACATTTTTTTATATTCCTTTTAATCCTCGGAGTTCTCTTCAGGGTATTCATTGGAAATATTAAACTATTAGAGAAATTAAAAACCTTAAATAAATTTAATGTATAAATTTATTTAAATTAAATTGTTTGAAAATGTAATTGGTCAATTAAAGATGAAACAAAATTATAAATTCAAAATCTACATTACAGTATAAATATTTAACGTTTGAATTCAAATCTAAGTCAAGAGTTTCCAAAAATTTTAGGTTTGAAAGTCAAATGTGAATGAATTTTATTTTCGCGAAAAGTTTATTTACACTTCATATCAATATTTTTTCACCATACCAACCATCTTTATGGCAAACCGTCACTTTTTCTAAACGTATTATTCGTACATCTGTTTTGATACTCCAATGTCGTAATTTTGACATTTATAACTGTCATGTGAAACTTTAGTATAAACTCGTTATAAAACAATAAATTTATTACAATCTAAACATTTTGTAAATACCATAAATATTTTTAACAAATAAAAACAACAATATTAAAAATTTGATCAAGATAACTCAATAAATTCCAAAAATTTGTCTTGATATTCATAACTTGATATGAAATCACTGATTTACTTTAAACTTAAGATGTTATTTCAACAGCTCAACATAATCCACCTGAACGTCTTTCGCTTTTGACCTCTTCACTCTCACCCGTCTTCCGTCTTCTAGATATCAAGTCGTCTTTTTCGGTTATTCTTCGGAGATTTCACCGGCCAGTTTCTTGCAGTCAACGGATGGTTTATTTCCTTTGAACTGTCCAGGAATTCACAAAACTCCATCCTATTCACTCTGTTTTAAATGTCCTGAACCCAGGCCACTTCTGCATCTGGTGTGTTTATGATGATCCCTTCTTCATTGTTCGACTTTTAATATATTGTTGATTTGACTTAAAATTTTGCACACTTTGAACTAACTTTGCCCTGTGAATTTTATTTTAGCACTCTTTTTAGATTTACAAATTTGAATTTTACTTTATGACTTTTTAATATTTTTTTTATTTTCAGAAAACTGTTTTTGGTGTACGTATTTTGTTGATTGATTTTAGAATAATATATTACTTGGAGTTTACTATTTTATGAAGAATGGATTATTGTTTTTGTTGTTCTCCCTTCTGCTCTTCATAACTGCCGGAACCATATAGTATTTCAGGTAATATCACAGCAATTTTCTTGTGTATTAATAGTGGTTACAATAAGTGAAACTTATTCGATTACAGACTGTATACAGTTACACCGAGAAAATCAATAATCATAAACATCGGCGTGAAGCAAGCTTATTTTTATCATTTTCTGTTTTCATTAAAAAATTACAGTTAAAAATTGTTATTAGTAGAATCTATCTAGTAGCATCTATTTTCTCGGGTAATTTCAGTATTCAGTTAAACAGAATTGCAAACAACAGGGTCGCTAGTACTACTCACCTGGGGGGACAATTAAGAGTGTTGCACTCCACAACAGTTGAATCGGGCTTCTGTGAAGCATTGCAGAGTTGTTCCTCGACTTCTTCTCCAGTTACTCTGTTTTGACACACCGGTCTTGACATTTTATACCCTCCAAAATAATGAATTATATTAATTTAACAAACACAGAGTGAACATATGTATAATAACTTTGCTATTCAAATATGTATAATACAGTCTAATAAGCCTTCTATTGAACTATTCCGGTGAAGGTGCGTGTACCTATATTACAAACTGAAAGTTTACTAAATGAATTGTAAAAACACAGACACCTAAAACACAAAAATTATCAGTAGATAATAGGTAGAAAAAAAAATAGTATTAGATAATGGCTAAAAATAGAAAACTTAGAACCAGGTATAAGAAATAATACCAATTTTCTTTGTGATGAGACAGATAGGTACATGTTAGGCAGTGAGCTTAAAAAATTATCACGTTTTAGTAGTCTTATTTTTTTTGTACTGTCTTCTTACTATGATAGTGTAATTTGTGATGGAGTAGCTTCTCCTTATTTCCTGGTTTGTACGAGTATATGGTATGAATATTTAGTAGGATTTTGATAAAATTTGTTATTTTAATCGATCCGATACAGAAATCAGTTTAAAGGCAACATTTTGCTGTATGTACGTATCTAACTGCAAGCAGTATCGTACGAAAGGGTTTCAATTTGACACGTGTAAACTACTGGAGACTATGCCTAAAAATATGCCTGATCCTTGATTTAATACTGCCATGCTAAGCGAAGAAAACTTATCTGCAAATTACATATTTTTGAAATGTCTTAAGTTTTCTGGAAATTATGCCATTTTAAACATCAGTCAAAAAAGGTTAAATAAAACTCCTTTAATTTATGTCGAGCTTTCGGGAATGGTTATTCCATGCATCAGAACGTTGTAATTAGTTTAAAATAGCCATAACGTTCGAAGACGTCTTGATAGAACCCCATTATTTCAAACGAAAAATTAATATCTTGACTGGTAAATTTGATAATGAAGAATTTTATTGGGAATGCAGGTTAAACATATGTATGTTTATTAATAAAAATGTTGAGACTTTAAATGTGTACTCATCCAAAAAACAAAACAGTACGATACGTCTTTTTCGTTTAGCTGGGCAGAATAGTTATTCCTACTTTTTAAATGTAGTCCCAGTTTTACAATCGTAGAATAAGGACGCAATAACTGTTCGCTGAATATCCTTTAACGTTCCTCCACATCTACGTCACTTATTCTAAGAATAATGCTTATCCGACGATTGTAAAATCGGGCCTTAATCGAAGTTCTGTCAGTTAAAGCAGGGATTTCTTAAAGCGAAGATTTATTGCAGACATTTTCAATTATTATTGAACGCAATTATTATAGTGAAGTAAAATATGCTATTCTTATGTATAAACTTAAAGTTAAAGAGTTAAATTTACCTACCTCCACCACAGGTAACAGAACAAAGGGACATTGATGCAAATGTCCAGTGATAAAGAGGTCTTGAACACGAAGATCCTTCTCCTCCACACACACCGCAGGCATCAACTTGCTTGCTTGAACCAATTCTTAAGTCACAACCCACTCTCTGTAAAAAAACAAAAACAATCGTATACTATAATCAATCGATACTCGAAATCAAATTGAATTGGAAACGAAAGTGGAAAAGAGTGACATAGACTTGAATAGACAATTTTATGAAATTTGTGCGGTAGTTATGAATCACGAATTGCCTGGTAAATATCCTCCTCGCACCTGGGATTAAAATATTGATAATTTTGATTTTTTTTTGTTGATTTTGGTACTAAATACAGACTTAAGCACACAGTAATTTTTTGAAAATTTTTTATTCACTTTCTTTGCAAAAAAAAATTATGTCCATTTGATTAGACAATAGGACTCTGAGCCCAATTTTTATTTTTTGTGGTATTTATAAAAAAAGTTGTGATCTCCTGTAATACAATAAAATGCATCGCATTTTTCACATATAAACTTGGTTTTTTTGGTACACTTCGGATATTTGTATCTCACAGAATTTTTGAGCTCCGACTTCAAAACTGGTAAGTGTTGCAGTTTACTGGTTCTTGAAACGGTCCAGGTTGAGCCAGGGGTTGTTACGGGTGACATCGAAAAGGGGTTGTTCCTAGTATGAAGTGATCTTGGAGCTCTGGTCTCTTCGTCATTGTCCTCTTCGTCGCACTTACGCGATGCTCAGTTTGAAGTCCATGAATTCCATGATAACACTTTTCCTGTGTCCAAATGCCAAATGCCGATGCCCAGTTCTTTGGCATCATGTAGGAAAGTGTTTTTGCCTTGGTAAACTTCGAAGTCTAGAACTAGGCCCGACGGAGCTGCACATACGAAGTTCTTTAGTCCTTCTGGGTTTGGTTTCCCACGTCTAAATTGTTTACTTCCACAGACGCCAGTAAAGGGAATCATCTGTTCATCAATGACAACCGTATTTTCCCTTGGCAAGCGCAAACATGCCTGTCTAACTCTTTCCAACAGCGGTCTGATACGCCAAAGCTTATTTTTCTTTCGAGCATCTTCGGAAATATCTTCATCCACAGTTACTTTCAAGTGGCTTCTGATCGTAAAAAATCTTTCCCTTGACATTGCTGTAGCAATTGAGAAAACCTTGATGCTTTTTGACCAGTACATCCTAATCCGAGGAAATTTCAATACTGACATTGTAATAACAATGCCAAAAAATTGTTTGATCTCTTTAACGGTGAGATTTAAAGGTTTATGGTGCACCATCATATGCTTCACATTTGTACACTCGCAAATGTTACTGAAATCATTGTCATCGATGTAGTCGGAGAAATAATGGAATGGATTGTGACCCCTTCTAGTCTCGCTGGTGTCTTCATCTGGTTAGGTAGTGAGTTCAATTCCAGAGAAAACGTTAGATTTTTTCCAAGTAAACTTAGGTTTAGCTGGTTTCTTTGGTACCGTTTTATTTGGTTGTTTGACTAGTTGTTTCCTTGTTATATTGGGATTCTTCCTCAGGTATGCATTTCACGGCAAATCATCATCAGTATCATAACTATCGTCAGGCAGTTCTACATTTGGCTCTTTTTCCAGATCTTCTACGGTTTCAATTTCGTCTGACTCACTTTCATCGTCCGCATGACTATGACCTGGTGATCCTTCAGCATTGCCTTCGTAGGCTTCCTGCTCTTCTTTAGGTTCAGAATGGTAGTACCGTTCTGTTTTACTTCCCTTCCTCGCGAAATACTGCTTTCCTATGTCATCTTCTTCGACGGCATCACTATCTTCATCTTCAGACGGCTCATTTAGGTCTTCGAAGTCATAAGTAACTTGTAGTGCTTCCAGTAATTTATTGTCGTCTTCTCCTGGTCTCAGGTATTTTTTGTTGCCGAAAATCACTACAAAAATGAAGTTTTTCTGTTGATTTGTTCAAAAGTGAGGTTGGATTTTCAAGAGAAAAAAAAAGTTATTAGAACCTGGTGTCCATTTTGTTGGACGGGGTGGAAATGGGGTTAATAACTAGATATCATACATCCCTTTCAGCAGCCGAAGCTGTAATTACGTTAATGAAGCATTAGTAATTAGTTTTACGCAGTTACGACAAAATAGAACCAGTAGAAATGGTCAAAAATATGTACTTACTACCAAGGGTCAATTTCTTGAATGTTGACATTGTGAAACACACATAAACTGCACTTTTAGATGCATAATTTGACTTGAAAACGAATAGATGGTGCTGAGCTAGGATACATTGAGATGGACATTGGGTTTAAAGTGGTATATTCTCTGCTGTGAAATTATAATGAGCGATAAACTGGGTGTCCATTAAAGTGGAGACGGGGTCCGAGGAGGCTATTATTGTTTTCATAAGAGAAGAGTTCTGCTTCATAAATAAAACGCGTCTGGCGTTGCATCATCAGACACAAAAAGCATAGCTCCATCCTATTTTCTTATTCACCGTTGACAAAGAAATAATACTGAAATATTTGTCGGTGATTTATGACGCAGAGCTCAAGTTCCGTGAATTTGATAATAGGCTAGTGAATCAAAATACACAGAGTATTATCGAATATTTTCACAGGGTAGCTTGGATCAGGTCGATCAAAAATTGTTATACAGGATGTTTCAAAAGTCGCGACACAAAATGAAAGGGGTTGTGTCCGATTTCTACTCTTTTAGTAGACTGAGAACCTCAAAGTTGTTACATGTAAACTTTTATCAAGGTACAAACATTGCAAATTAACATTAAACAATAAACTACTGTCAAATAGACACTTATGTTATGTAATCAAGTCATCGCCACCTAAGAACTTTAGGCGTATCCATTTCTGGGGAACATTAAAGGAAGTAGTTTATGCTATCGGAATTCATACAGAAGAATAGCTTTTGGAAAGAATTATTTAGCTTTCGCTGAAATCCAAAATGGGAATTTTCAATTTAATTACACCTTACACCCACGAATTAGTTCGTCGATGTCAATCAATCTTGTGTTGCAACTGGTGTAGGTGTTTTTAAATATTTGCTTTAAACAACCCAAAAGGAACACCATCAAGTCATAGCAATCTCCGGTAAAAAAAAATACATGTAACAAAGTTAAGCCTTGTATCTAGTAAATGCGCAGAAATCGGACACATGTTTATATGAGAAAAAATGTTTGAAATTCCATTCCCTATAACCCCCTTCATTTTGTGTCGCGACTTTTGAAACAGCCTGTATAATACGGTGTCCTAAATGTTACCTTAATCTTAAATACCGTAAAAAGTATGAAGCCAACTAATGAGTGTTTTTTAAATTTGGCGTCGAAGTGGCCGTGACAAGGTGCTTATTGTGAACGCACCACAATTTTGATTATTATTTGTTGTAAATCTTATTTTCTTATTGTCTGTTTTCATTGTTACAACAGATCTTATTCTTATTTTCGTTTTTCGTTAATTACAATAGATTACATTCTTGTGTTGTCCTATCGTACTGTTGAGTTCGGAACCTCGAAAGCAAGGTTAGGAATTGCAAGTTCAAACGTCAAATTAACAACTGTCATAACGATGATGGTTCACAATGAAATTTTCATGGCCAACTTCGACGCCAGATTTAAAAAAAAACAGTCTTTACATACTTTTGGAATTAGGAAACAAATTTTATTCTTAATTCGAGAAAATATACTGACTGTTCTATTTAAAATAAAAAAGTTGATATTGTCAATTGTTTTTTTAAGTAAATTCTGGTGGTTTAGGTATATCCCTAAAACTGTTATATTTAACATTAACATATGTCTAATAATAAAACGTGTAAGTACCGTTCAAAATATAAACAAAAACACAGTACACTACACATTATTCGAAAAAGTTAAATAATTGAGTTACCGTGAGTTTTTTTTAACTCTGAACATACAATGTTCAGTTTAAAAAAAAAACGAGTCAATGCATTGCAAGGGTATACCAGCTGTCTGTGATGAAACAAAACGAGTTCCAGTAAAGTAATTTTAAGATTTATTTTACTAACAAAAAAACTGTAATAAATATTCGAAATGTTCTCCTTCACGTTTTAAACAATGTGCTAAGCAATTATCTTATACTTACAAAGATTTTCTTAAGATTTCAGTATTTAAATCATAACATTTCATAATTGAGACTGACAGCACATTTATTTTGTTGAAGATTGCTAGGAGATTGCTTCCATATCCTGCAATGCATTGACTCGTTTTCTTTAAAACTGAACATAGGAATATTGATGTATGTTCAGAGGTATAAAAAATTCACGGTATATGAACTTTCAATGTAAAGAATATCTCTCTTATTCGATAATATAGTAAAAATCCGATTCATTGACCACCTCTAACGATGTAAAAATACGGTAATTTAAATTATTTTGTATAGCCCTGCATTTAATATACCGTATTTAATCCAATATTATTAGCTAATAGCACGGTGGAAGATATAGTGGTGCCCTGGCAATCGCTTCGGTGCCGGGAAAAATCAAGTTATTCGCCGAATATCTTTAATGAGCTGATGGAAAGACCGGGCCCTAGTGATGTAAAGTTATATTATACGAGTTTCACCATGTTTTCTTTGTCGGTTTATTCAAAAATTACCCTGTATATTGCTTGCCATTAACCATTCACCTCATTGTTATATATTATAATGAAACTAACACTGCTATAATGGTAGTGGTTTACAGCTATCAATAATTGCAAGAATAGGATTATTCATTTTGAATATGTTAATATCACAACTTACTATTTAATATGCATCATACTTTTGTTAAATAGTGAAGCATGTATTGCCCTATTGCTTAAAATTTTTTCATAGATTTTATGATGAATTTTACATGTAATTATGGAATCGTGTATTGCCTAGCTACCTAGTTTACAAGAAATTTGTCGATTTACGTACACTCATACGCAGCTTAAGTGCTCCAATTTGACAGTTCTGTGAGCCTTGTATCACAAGGTTTTAAGGGTGAGGTTCGCGTGCGGGAGGTGCATTTAAGGTGCGTATGAGTGTACATATGTATAAACTAGTCACAATTTTAAAAAGAAAAATTAACACAGCCAATTCCTTAAGCAATTGGTGCATTATTGAGTAAAGCAGCCAGAAAATCACCGTAATTTATGATGATATATGCCCCATGTTAAACGGAGATGGGTTCTGATATGCCGAATTATAAATCTAAGGGACGGGTAGACGGCGACGATTTGGCAGCTATGTGTAACGTATTGATGAGCTGCGAAGAAGCAAAGTGCCTCTTCAGACGGGGGCCGATGAATAAATGAAAGGATCGGGGATACAGCGTATACCACGTCCTGAGTTTTCCGGTTTTTCCTTCGCGCGAGGATGGAATCACTGCCACGGTGTGTCTTTTATTTTCAACGCAAATGATCCATACGGTAAAAGGTTTAAAATTATCAGACTTCTTTTCGTATGTACGTAAACGGAATGTGTAGGGTAAAATAGAGCATTATGATACAATTTATATATTCTCATTCTGTAACACGATTAAATAAATAAATAACATAAAAAAAACGAACTGTAAAAATTGTAATTCGGGGTTTTGAAATATTTGGAAATATTTTGTAACAATAGGCGCGTTCAGTGGATAGCAGCTGCTGTTACGTTAACTATCAGTGTGAAGAGTGCGCTGTGACAGCTGCTGCTAGTCAATCCAGTGAGCGTGTAGCTGACCATCCATCAAAACGTTGTCCGTTAAAAGATTTAAAAGAATTTGTTATACAATCTTCATCAGACAAGAATCTACTTCAATAAAAAATATTTTTTAATTTCTTGCCATATTGAAGGTTCACTGGATAAATTAGTTATACATTTTTTTCCATAATGATCCGTCAACAATAGTAATTAAAAATCAATGTTGTAAAGGGTTCTCCATGATGTTAGCGATTATAACAAACCGCTGACTACGACAGCGGCTAAAAGTTACGATGCTTATAATGTTTAGCTGCTGCCACTCTTTGATCACTCAGCGAAGTCGTTCAGTGGCATTGCTGTCACATCAATTCAGCAGCTGCTGTCTGCTGAACGCGCCTATTGTTGTGTACTCTAACAGCATATTTCGATTTTGGAATATACTGTTATGGTTTCAAATTTAAAACTACTTTTGCTGAATTAAATAAAAGATTGTAATTTTCATATAGAACGAATTGTATTGTATATGTTTGTATGAGAATTTCTTGTTCTCTTTAATACTATCAGGATTACAGTCTGTTTTTCAAATTTCCCGCCGGGATCTTTTTCCTCCAAATGAGTTTAAACTAACCTACAAGCGCCATTTTGCATGATATCGTTTCAAATGTTTTGTCCATCATTTTAAATTGTGACTTGTAAATTTTAATCTGTTTTAAAATACAACGTTATGAATTGTTAATCATGGTTACTACGAAAGAAATTAATCCTGGCTTGTTCAAAATGTGCAACTTTAGCTTTCTCAACCTCACTTAGATGTAAGTAGAATTTTAAAACTCATCATTTTCAATTGTGTAACACTTTCATATTAATATTATAGCCGCCCTGATGAAGGAAATAAATACTTTCCGAAAGCTTGGCAATCAAACAAGAGTAAACTTTTAATTGCCCCCTTTTGACTGCTATCCTGCTAGATCTCTCAACTTTTCCTTAAGTTCGCAGTCACGATCAGAAGTCGTTTTATTTGTATGAGATAATATCGAAAATAATGTAGCAATTTATTTTGCATAATTTATAAATTAGAAACCTTTAAATGAAGAATAAAATAGCTTTAGAGGATAATATAATTTTATTTGTATCTGTTTCAATGTGTCAATTGAGCAACTGTAAGTAACAAAGCATTTCATTTAGGGTTTCCTTCCCGGGAATGATTTCCCGGGAAATTTGCCGTTTTTGCCATTCCCGATCCCGGGAAATAATGCTCGGGAATTCCCGACTTGGCGAGAATGAAAGCTTGGCGTGTAGTTTGTCGAGCCTGGCGTGATATGATAAGGACAGAAAAAGAAAAACAGAGCTTAAAAAATTGTTCTATCATTGATTACTTTTATAGAAGATTATTTCATTTTGTTTTTATATAAGTTAAGATAAAAATAAGAAGACTGAGTTTGTCGAGATTGAGATCTTTACAAAAGCGACATAATGTTCCTTTCCAGTTTTAACAGTGCTAAAAAATTACCTACTAGTATTGTTTATTGTAGCCGTAGTAACTAGAAAACAATACAATGTAACATGTAATTCAATAAACTTCAGGTCACAGGTGGCTGTGGAATAAAATCTCATGTCTTAGCTAAATACAGATTTTGCTATCAGCTTGATATTTAAGTTTTATTTACCAATTCAGCATTTAACCTTTGAATGAAATATTAAACCACTACTTTAATTAAACTAATGTTTACTTTATACTTTTACAAAATGGATAGAAGTCTTATATCGTGGAATCTCGCTTTCGTTTTTTAGCGAAATAACACTGTAATCCAAATGCGTCTGTTTTAAGTTAAGACATGAGTTATTTTTTAGGTCTTCGCTTGAGATCTGAAATTTATTGAATCAAACATTACATTAAGTACATAATTATTATTAAACTTATCTCTAGTTGACCTGACTAAGAGTAGCAGAAGACAGATTATTAGAGATTTAAGACTGTTTTGTTTTTATTGTATTTCCAAACGTTGTTTTAATTCATTTTAATTTAATTCATTCATTCCTTCAATGACAGATCCCTCAGGATGGGTATTGTTATAATGCAACTGGTTTACTGGAATTCCATTCTAAGGGGTCCTTTATTGAAGAAAACCCTCAAGGAAGCACTGTGAATATAGACATGAGATTTGTAGCAAAAAAGGCAAGGTTCCTAATGTGGATTTCTCTAAGAAGATATAATAAAACATCGCAAAAAGTACAAAATTCCAGGAATCGTGATTTTTACATTTCCGATTCTCGGGAAGTAAAGAAACCCGGGAAATCAGAAACCCTAATTTCATTTCGTTCTGTTGCTCTCGGTAATTTGGTAGTAGACTCCTTGAATACAGGTCATTCACGTAACATGTAACAGTTAATAACAGGTGATCAATATCTTTTCTAATCAAGTGACCTATGGAAATTAAATCATGTGTCTTTAATTAGTTCATTATTTCAAATGCCACTTGAATTACATATTTATATTACATTCCTATACAAAACGATAGGAATAAATATAATTCAAATGGCATTTGAAATAATGAACTAATTAAAGACATATGATTTTATTTCCATAGGTCACTTGATTAGAAAAGATATTGATCACGCGTTATAAGTCAGTCCAAATGCAAGTTGTTCAGTGGATATACAGAGTAGTGATAAATTCTCGCACCAAGCTCATAATTTGTTTATTTAATGTTTTTCTGTAAAATCCTGCAACAGGTAAATTTTTTATTAAAAAAAAAAACACATTTTAGTGCAAAAATCTTTCCTCGATCGTCTTTTGTTTTTCCGCTGTGATGTCATCATAAAATCTTTTAAATGACACCCCTAAGTTTCTCATTCAAATTTTGATCCATCCTCTTGCCAATTAAATAATGGTATAAAAAATAAGGTAGTACCTTACACAAGGTTTTTGGAAAAAGAAATAGACAAGATCCTGATCATCGTCTGGAATTTTGTGAACAGTTTATGTTTCGCTGCAGTAAAAATCCGAACAAATGGGGAACAGTTTGAGTAGTTTCAGAATTCTTTCTCCTATAGTACTCCAAAGATTCTCAATCGAATTTAAGTCCGAATTTCGCGCTGGCCAATTTAAAGCTCGAAGATTGGCGTCAGTAATCTCATTATTGACAATGTTTGTTAAGTACGGGCGTGCATTATCATGCATTAAAATGAACTGGGGTCCTTACACAGCAGCAAAAGGTTCTATAATGGGAATGATACCGTCGTTCAGATATCTTACTGCTGTCATTGTACTCCTGTTCATAATAATCAGGTCGGTACGATCTTCAAAAGTAGCTCCACCCTACACCATAACTGATCCACCACCACTTACCATATGGAACATTTTACGAATCTTTCTCCGGATATTCTCCATACTCTGTCACAACTATCATTCGACTTTAGATAAAATCTGAATTCATCGGTGAATAAAACATGGCGCCAGTCATTAATTGCCCAATTTGCGTGCATTTGAGCAAATGCTAGTCGAGTACTTTTATGTGCTACAGTCAAAACTGGTCTTGTTGCTGGCCTATAAGGTCATAAATTCACAATTTTATAAGGTCATAAATTCACAATTTTAAGCCTTCTTCTCACAGTATCTTTACTTATAACCGTTCTAGTGGCAAGCTGCAGGTCGCATTTAACCAGTTTTGCTTCTTCTTCTTGATTTCTTCCTTACTTGGAGGTTGGCCCAGCTCCTTCACGAACTATTCAGCCATCTTGTCCGACATGAAACCGAAAGGTTTCTTCTGTAACGAATCCATGCCATTCACCTTTATTGGGATTCTATTTTAACTTATCGCAGGCCCATAACCAACCAATCAATAAAGCCATTGCATGCTACTTTGGTACAATCTTTCAGGGATTTTTTTATAGCGAGCAGGATTAAACAGGTTTGTTATTTTGGCTAGGATGTAGGAGTGTTATTTTATTTAGAGGCTGCTATGAAAGCAATTTACAAGCTTACTGTCAGACTTTTGATAAAGTTATGCAACGCAATAAACGTAGATAATGGTGGAATGTTTAAAATAGTATATATTGAAATCGGCAAGACCAGTTTTTCTGTATAAAACCTTCTCTGTTTTACAATAATTTGCATCAGGTGGGTCCTCTGCAACTGTTTTACTCTTCCTGGCTTGACCAGGTCTTCTGCAAGAAATTCCGGTTTCTCTGTAACTGTTCCAAGCCCTACTGATAACAGATTGTGCAACGTTAAACCTTCTAGCAACTTCGTGTTGCGTATGACCTTCCTCAAGGAAGGGTCACTAATTTAAATACTTACACTTCCTCCAAATGATTCATTAGACGAGTATCTTGCATGTTTCATAAATTGAATAACGTTTCGAAGACTTTTTATTGTACTTTATGCAAAATTTTCTCAAAGTTTACTTAAAAATTATGTTAAAAAACCATACCTTATGATCTTGTAAGAGCTGTTTTCAAAATTATTAGTAAAATGTGAAAAGTCTTAATTATTTCCTAATTTTGCAGCGAAGTGTATATGGAATGAAACACATAAATTGTTAAAACTCAAAAGAATGTTTCTATTAAATATTTTTGTGTCACAGATTCAATATCGGTCGCAACCAACACAATTCAAGTATAAATTCCATTTGCGCGAACAAATGCCTCGAGTTAACATTTCCGTAAATTTTTATTGCAGTTTATTTCGCCGTAAAATATAAGGTAATTCCTACTATCGGTGATAAATGCTCTTTAAATTACTTCGTACAGCCTGTTTTAATTTAATCACTCTCTGACCCACAGTCTCGGTAGAAAATTTACTTCAAAATTAAAAATTTAATTCTATTTGTGGGTATACGAGAAATATGAATAGTACATTTATTTATTTGAATATACAATAACACCGAGAGAATTTCGAAATCTTATCTCAGATTAAATAAAGATGTAAACAGCATTAAATTTTATAGAACTGTTATAGAACATTTTAACTTGGATAATACATAAAACGTTTTTACTTTTTAATGTATGAAGGATATAGATTCATATTCCAAAGGTATCTTTGACTTGGGTTTTTATTGCTCGTACGGTATCTTGCAGTTGATTCAAAGGTAGCCTCTCAATTTAACTACCAACATATTAATATGCGATTCATAATTTAGATGTTCATCTATAGTTACACCTAAAAAAAATCCTCAAATAGCCCCATTAAATTGATTAAAATATGTACTCCGCCGAATCAGCCCTCAAATACTTAATTGCCCAATCTTTTGCTAAATTAAAATGCAAAAATTCAAATAAGTGAATGTGTTGTTACTCAATCAAAAAATATGGTTGACTTAACACTTTTTTTAAGTTTTGCTACTAAAGTACTGATACTGACCACATTGACTGAATTAATTGAGTCTTTTCAAATAAAATCAATGGGTAGTATGAATAGAAACGAAGAACCTGCTAATACTGCAATTTTTATTGGGTGGTATGAATAAAAATGAAGAACCTGCTAATACTACAAGTTTTAGTATCTTCTCCGTAGTATTTACTGCAATATTTTAGTATATACTGAATTACGAAGCACATGCTTTAATTTTCCGGAAGTTATTACAATAAATAGTATTCTTGTGGAAACTATTGAAGTGTTTACTACAATTCGGAGAATTCACTTCGACTGATATATTCTTCGGTTTTAACATCAAATTGTAGTACTTACTTCTATATTAGCGAAGCTGGTCTCACAACAGCTTCAGATTGTATGCTACACTTGATAGCATTTGTGAAAATGGCTTATATACAGGGAAAAAATTATTATGCAATAAGAAATTATGATAATGATTTATTGTTATCATTGAATATTTAGATAAGTAACAATGTTCGCCATAAAACTATTTTTAAACTACTCGATTAAGCTTTCTAAAAGAAAATATAGCTAGCTAACGGATTTCTTGAACTCGTTAAGGGAACTAGAGAAGATGCTCTTTCACATACTCAACAAATGCAAGTGTTTTTACGGACTTCAGATAAGTAGTTCGATAAATGCTCGATTTCTTCATCGCCTTATCTTGAGGTTAAATTTATCTGTCAGTTAGAATGTGACACATAGTATGTGTACAGCCAACTGTAGTTCACATTCCAACTGTTAGATAAATTAACTTTAGGTTAAACATGGCGAAGAAATCGGCCAAAAGTCAAAAAAAGACGATCAGTGTTCCATTACGTTATTTCAGCAAGGCACTTGGAAAAATACGTACTTATATGAAATGTTTCTGATAGCCAGGTTTTCATTTTCACAAATCATAAAATTTTTGTTACCAGTCATTGTGAATTTTATATCTCGCTTTTTTCTAGTTATTCCTTTTTCATTTTGCCCTTCATATTAATTATTTTCTTTTATGTATTTCAATAAAGTTTGAAAAAAGGAAAAAACGATCCTGAAATTTAACTAGGAGTTGGAGTTGGTATTAATGTGGAAATTCATCAAACCACCGTTTCTAAAACGGGATAGATCAAGCTTTTTGCTACAAACGAAACATTCAACAGGGCTGAAGAAGAATGGTCAGTGCACAGTAGCATGCCAATGTTGTCAAGAAAAATGATTGCACCCAAGTTAAATTTAAATTATAAAAATTTTTCTACCAGTCATTCACTTTGAATTTTTACCTCCCGCTTTCTTCAAATTATTTCTTTTTCATTTGCTCTTCGTATTATTTATTTTCTTTAGATTTGTCTCGCTTCTAAATTTTTTTTAAATTTTTTATCAACTCTTTGAGAGCTATATCTTTCCCCATTTTAACAGCCATTCTTTTGTATAACATAATTTGAAAATATTCTAACATAAATACAAATGTCAGTAGTAAGTCTTCATTTTACCTTCTTCTTCTGGCATTTTTGTGTTCAAAGACATCTGACAAACTAATTTTGTTTTTAAATAAAGTACAAAAATTCAGGAATAATTTAATTCCGTTGCGAGCAAATAATCACAGAGGTAAAATGGGAGTGGGAGAGAATGCTATACATTTTGAAGAATATACTAAACAACGAAATACATACTTGATATAGTGAAGTATCTACTTCACTGTTAAGAATTTTCTATATAAAGTCAAGTATGTACTACGGAAGTTAGTATAGTAGTTACGGTCAATGTCAATGTCAAGAAATAAATTGAATAAACATTATCAAACTTGAATTAGCAAATATCTATATCATAAGCATTTATTATATTAACGACAACGTTATTTTCGATTTACAATTAGATATGGTTATTGGTTAATTGTATTTACAACATTTATATTAAAACATGTATAATAAATTTATCATCGATTATTAGTCATTTGTGGTGAATAATTGGGAAAGATAATACTATAAAGAAAGCAAAAGCTTTATATATGTATGTCAATGAATATAGTACATGCAATAAAATTTAAAAAATATTCCTTCACTTCATCGAACGTAATAATGCAAAAAATGGAACAAACAGAACACGAACCAGAAAAAGGTTGACACAAACAAAGCAGATAAATTTGAGGTAATATATAACCAGACCGCATGAAGAAGATAAGTGAAAAAACAAAAGACGATAAAAATAAAATCCCAGCGAATGAAGGGATGCATTCTTCCATGTATAGGTTGGAGATATTGATGGGGTAACATAGAGAGAGTGACAGAGTTTCCATCCTTTAAATCCGGCCCCGGCTGTAAGCTCTCGCCAGCATGATAGCACAGACATATTGCTTGTTATTTTCCCACTCCCTCTATCATCAGCCGAAGCCTACTGCTATTCACTCCGTACGCTGTTACATTTGAAGTGTATTTTCACTCGTAAATTGTATCAGACGTTAAGTTGAGAGCTTTTCGTGAGATGCCGACTTATTATATTACACCCTGTAAAACTTACTAGCCCATTTTCTTGTAAGAACGCCTTTAATATGATAAATTATCATATTGTGTCTGGGAAAGAATTTCATTAAAAAAAATATTCCATCCCTCATATGAGTAAACAAGAGTATCTGAGTCAATATGGTACGTATAAATACGTATTAAATAAGAAACTTAAATACCGTGGTTTCAACTATTCCCGAGTCTCAAGTGATCACTCAAGTTAGGCAACCAAACTTACACTTAAAAAAATACACCAATTACAATAATAGGATAATCAGTGGTGTAACCCTACAAATTAAAAATAATAGCAACAAATGTAAACTTAAATATTATAAACTTACGTCCAAATCTCTATATAATTTATTAAAACAGTAAATAAAATGTACAGTACATACTCTAGAATATCTTTGGAACGTCATGATTACAAAGTTCTATGTTCACTTTAGTAACTTTTTTTTTAATAACACGCAAATTTCTTACAGTGTCTCCAATCTGCGCGAAACATATCTTCTAAAGTTATGGTAATATGGTAACGTGGACTCGAAAATTATTGAAAGCAAGGTACTATTACTGGTTTCCAAAGCTTTACCAGTGTAAAGTAAGAGGAAATCAAATCCTGTGGATTAGATTTCTTGTTACTATGACATAAAATAGAAATAAGTGAAAACAACCAGAAAATTTTTTCGTAGAAACAGGCACTTGAGCAAATCATAAATACAAAGTAGTTTGCTGTACTATTACCACCTCTACAAAATTTCTTTGTAATTCTATGGTAACGAGGCGTCTTGTCATTTTATGCCGCTCTTCCGAATTTGATGTTACAGGTGGTAGTACCTTTTAAACTAAATTTCAAGTTAGATCGGTGATTGAATTTGAAAAGAAAAAATTACGGTTTGTTGTCCTCTTGTATAGCATAATTCAAGTCTCAAATTTTCTGCCAGGTTATCCTATATAAAATGCGTCATTAAATTTTGTGCACCCCTGATCTTTTCATTCCGTTCGCTTTATTCTTTATGTGTAGGGAATGCAGATTTGAATTTAGTAATATGATTTACCAATTAATTGGAGTTGTTGTTATGTTTAAAGCTAAGTACACATTGGAGAAACAATCTGGAACTTTTAGTTTCTGTTCCATGTTCCTTGAAAAAGTTACCGGTAGTTTCCGAAAGTTTCTTTAAGTTTCTTCATATTTCTGTTTCCAGTAACAAAAGTTACTGTTTGTTGCGTGTTTCCATTCGGAACGGTAAATATTAAAGGAAAATGGGAAACAAGCAGCAACGTGCAGGAACAAAAAAGGAAGTTCCTTCAGTGTGTACACCTTGTCATCAGTTTTGGTAACGGCTTGTAGCAATCAAGACCATATTGTGCTTGAACTTTTAAAGAATCATTTGCTTTAAAATGTCTAGCAAAGTAAGGATCGATACTACTTAGGGAATATTTTATGTTGAATTGGAGAAACATAAAATTTTTAAGATGACCATCTGTTAATAAATCATTCCTTGTAAAACATTTATAAGTGGTAAGCCGCCACAATCAACTCGCTCTTGGAGGCTTGGACACACTCAAACTCTTCGTTTTCGTTAGTTTTTTTTTATAGGTAATAACAATATAAGCTGCAAAAGCGAGAAGTACGTCTTCTTAAGTCACGACTCTCAACAATATTAACTTGTTTCTTGTGTGTGTGTACAGATTGTTACGTGCAACAATTTACAACAATGGAACAGAAACAAAATTCAAATGTTTCTCTATTTTGCTACCTTTAGTGTGGACAAAATGTTTCCATAAGTTGACGAAAGTTAAAAACTTTTTAAAACATTTAGCAACAACCATCAACAAAAAGTTCCTGTATGTTCCTCCAGTGTGTACTCAGCTTAATGTCACAATATTTTATTAAACGTTGTTTTACGTGTTATGAAGTTTGTCCAATGTAGATGTGGTCACACTCACGACAGGCCACACCGATAAATCACGTTTCTTTTTAATTCATCAGGAATCGGTTCTTTTAAATTAGAGAAAAGACCTTTAATAGTTTTAACAAGCGATATTTTCCAAAGAAAATAGATTAGTTATCAAAATTTTACTGTATTTTTTTTTCTGATGCTGCTTCCACAATGCTGAAAGTCGGCACATGTCTGGCTCATGCATTGCATCGTGTATCGGAGTTTATTAGGGAACTCTGTAGTGGTATGAATTAGTTCATTAACTGCTCTAAAAATATGTTGTTAAAAGCCCCTCATAGAATATCGTTATTTAGAGATATGTGTTCAAATATTTCTTTGCTTCCAGAGCCAATAATTACAAGATAGGGAACTTGGCTCAATACGAGGGTCAAGCTGAATTTATTGAGAATAAAAAACACGGTTAATATTTTCTAGGATTTTATTTTAAATATGCTCGCAGTAATTCCCTTCAGCAATGATACACTTGACCATTCTTTTTTTCCACTGTTTAAAAGCTCCCAACCAATCTTCTTTCGGAATACTTTCAAAATAAGCGTGAACTGCGGCATCAATCTCTTCTTCAGACGAAAACCTTCTACCCCGCAAATTCCTTTTAAGCCCAAAAAATAGCCAAAAGTCGCACATTGCTAAATCAGGTGAATACGGCGGATGTTCTATTACTTTTATATATTTTTTTCAGCCAAAAACTGGAGAGTTAAAGATGCCGTATGGGAGGGTGCATTATCATGGTGCAGGATAATTCCCTTGACTCTACTGAACACTTCAGGCACAAAATTTTCAGTGTACCATTTAGCTGTAACTGTCTTTTGTCCATCTAGCTTAATTGCCTTTACTAGGCCCGCATACATGACTTTTTTCATAGCTCGCTGCTTCTTGGTCATTGTTGGAGTTTCCTCATCTTCGTGAATCCATACACGCCTCTCTTGGCGGGTAGGTACGTCGAGAAAGGGAATATAAGTTTCGTCACCTGTCACTATTTTGGAAAAAAATTGGTGTCCGCCATTACTTAAGAAATTTAAAGATTCATGGCAAATTCTTACACGCTCTGCTTTTTGGAAGTCAGAAAGGTGAGGCGGCACAAAACGACTAACCGCTTTTTTTAAATGCAGGTGATCGTGTATGATTGTTCTAACAGCTTAAGATCCAATCTTGAGTTGATGCTCTATTACCACGTAAGTGGCTTTATTGTCCTCTTCGATTATTTTTTAACAGCAGCAATGTTTTTCTACAGGTGCGGGTTCAATTCTCACTCGGTATATGTGAGGTCTATGTGAAAGATAGTGTGTCGATTTGTGTTCGGATTCTTAGTTCATGCCAGCCCCTTTGAACTGGGTTTTCTACGTTTCCCCAGTTTATAAGGCGAACGCCAAAGGAATAACAGTAAGACGGTCGCCGCCACTGCCGGCAGTATGAGTAACCAGCCAAAAATACGCCTCCCCGACAAACGACAGGCTTGGGGAATTAATGGGTGTTAAAAAAAATTGTAGTGTTGAGCAGTGCAAGTAACATTGGCGTAAGCTCCATATTTTTCATTTACAAATTTTACAGTGTAAAGGGACTGTTCTTGAGTTGGATTTATTTCCAACGCTCGCAAGATATTGATGCCTCTCTATGTCAGAAAAATGCTGGGTTGACTAACGGCTAATGCCTGATTTCTTGGTCGTCTTATCCTAAGGTTAAATTTATCAGTCAGGTAGAATGTGACACTTAGGCCCGATCTTTCCACCTTCTAATAAAGTTCCTGATAACGTTATTTGGCAAATAACTTGATTTTTATGAATGGTTTCCATGGCGATTCGTAAAGTTATTTGTCGAATAAATTTATCAGGAGATGGAAAGATCGGGCCTTAGGCCCAATTTTTCCACCTCCAGTTAACTTTATCTGACGGTTTATTCCCATAGTAACAATTGTGATTACAATCGTTACTATTAGAATTAATCGCCAGATAAAGTTAACTGGAGGTGAAAAAATCGGGCCATAGTATGTGTTCAGCCAATCGTACGACACGATCTAACTGATTACAAATTAACCTTAGGATAAACACGGTGAAGAAATCGGCCATAAGTGCACCATTTTTTCAATTTGTCAATGTGTAGGTATCATTGGGGAGGTAGTGGCATGAAATATGAATAATAGTACAGATAATTTCACCCTGGTTTTGGTTTTGAATTTAAGTAAGTTTTGGTAAAATTTAAAGACAAGTAAGCCTACATAATACATATAGCGTTCTATGAGATACGAGAGATTATTTTTTCCTCTTAATATAAAACACTTTAGATTATATTCAATTATACCTACATGACAAGTACCTAGTTTGACAAATTTGATAAGTTATTAGTTTAAAAGTTCATCTTTCAATAGTGCTTCTTCTAAGTTTTATAAAAAAAAACAGAAATCTTCCCTTAGTTAAAAGTTAAAAAAGAAAGATTTAATGGAGAAACAAATTCACGAACGCTCGGTTGTCGTACTTGAAGATCATATTTTAAAATTGGTTCTTACTTAATAGTTAAAAATTAATATAGTTCAAATTTGGCAGAACTGCAAAAGGTATTGGAAAACCAAATTCCAAAAGGAAGAACTTCTTCAAGGAAGAATTCGTACCTGACACAATCCATCAATACACATGTCAAGGCTTCCTGGTCGGCATCTTGTTCCATCGTGGACCTTCTCTGCAAGACGAGCTATCACCAACACAGGTTCTTCACTTGACTCCTCAGATGACGAAGCCGGCCTTCCTTTGCATGTAAGAGCACATGAGTTAAGGTCGTCGTAGTGGGCAGACCAGTGGAATAAATTTCCTTCGTAAGATACTGCGTTGAAGGCTGCGCATTGGTCATCACGAAATTCTCTAGAGTCGGGGCACGGCTGAAAAAAATGATCATCGTATACTTAGAATTTGTTGCTAAAGAAGTGACATTTTTCAATTAAAGAATGCATTTTGAAGAAAGGTTAATCTTAATCAATTATAATGTTCACTACGTCTTTTATGTATATTTATCTATTTGAAGTCTACTTGATTTCAAAGAGTATGGCACTTAATATTGAATATTTTTTACAAATGAGTATAAACCCAAAGAAAAATTTTAAAGAAATTTCTACACCGAAGTTACTCTATGTACATACTATTTATCCAATCGATCTTTACCATTACGTCATCAATTTTATACGTCCGAATCGACAAATGTTTTCATTCTCATTTGCTTTAATCCTGTTCTATTAAACAGAGATGGGTTGAAAAACATATGAATTTTATTTTAACATGCATTGATGACGTGATGATAAAGATCCATTGGATATACAGTAGATGAAACATCCTATGTATTACGAGGGCGTATTTTTATGTTACCTATCCAGCCATGAAACAAAAGAGCGACGATTCAAACTAATTATTAAAAAGTAGGGGCGTGTTCGAAAATACAGGGAGTAAGTATAAGAGTTATACCAACAGAGTGAATAAAGTGAAATGCAAAATATACAAAATGATTTATATGAGAGAGAAAGAATATTACCCAAGAGTAACGCTCTGAGTTTTCGAACACGCCCTAGTTGTGACATTTAGGAGTACATGTGTTTAAATTAAACACACAAATTGAGCGATTTATAGAAATTTGTTGTTGTTTCTGATTGTCAAAAAGTAGGTACGTTATGATTTTACCGCATTATTATTATGTATATATATCCTAGAAGTAAGCATCTAGCACCTTCGTGAGAATTCTAGAAGATTCGTCACCAGAAGCGCCGCGATTTGTGCTGGAAAAATTTTAACCGATTTTAGAACATTTTTCATTTATAAAAGCAGAACTGCGAACGATCTTTTTAGACTCAAAGTAGGCCATATCTAATAGTCTAATAACACCAGATTTTGTTAATTTTTAAAAAAATATTTTTCTTAGTGTAGGAAAAAGTTCCTTAAATTTGTACAAAAATATTTGTTAATAAATTTTATGGTTTTTTGAATATTTCGTAAAAGTTTTTTAATAAAGTACAAACATTTTCTGGTAATATCTAACCAAATAATATTTGAAGGTTTCCTTTTAGTAGAAAGTTTGAGAATTATTCTTCATATTATATTTATTTCGATTTCATTTGTATAAACTTGCCGATATTTTCCGACCTTATGTGACGAACGGTCTCAAGCGTCGATGAGAGGTTTGAAGTCACACAATTTTGTAACATTGCAATAAAACTTGCTGAAGAAATTGCTACAATTTGTGATCCACACCCCCTAAAGTTTTGTGTTAAAAAATTCCTAGTACATATTTACAAAAAACTTTCATTACTTGTTTATTATTCCGTGTTTTCCTTTACACAAAATACTTTTACTTTAAATTTAAAAATTGTAACACAATTTGCAACAAATTGTAAATACTACTACGATATTCTAATAACACAAGATTTTGTTAATTTTTAAGAAATTATTTTTCTTAGAGTACGTTTAAAGATTGGCCTGTTTTCAAAAAATCGCCTGGTGTAATATTTTAAAAATCACGTCCTGGCCACCCAAAGTCTCGATCTCAATCCCATTGATAAACTATGGGACAAACTGGATAGGAGAATTAGAAGAAACTATCTCTCGTTAAAATAACTTTGGATAGTGTTGGAACGTGACCATCTTCGGAACAGAAAAATAATTGTTAATACAGTTTACGTACTTGCACAAAAAAAACGAAATTCAAGCAAATGAATTGGGATACTTGAGGGTAAGTAGCAGCGGGTGTGACGCGAATGATCAAATTGAGAAATAAAATAAATAAGAAGTGCCTGTGTTACAGAAAATTGGACAAGAACAACTTATATGGATCGGTCATTTAATTTGAATGGACGAAACAAGAAAGGCGAAGCAAATATCGAAAGCGGTGATGGATAAGAACAGCCGGAAGACCGGCTTGAACGTGGAATGCATAAATTTGTGTTAATAATTTTGTCCTTATAATAATAAAATTGATTGATTGTCGGCCTCTTAAACTAAGAAGGAAATAAATTCCCCAACGTAAGCTTCAGTTTAAATTAAATCCTTAAAACCTGTGTAAGTTTGCGTAATAAATTTTGTTTTTAAAATGCTTTATTAATTATGCAGTGTCCTGAATAGAAACGCGATTCGCTACGTAAATTTTTAACTATTCACTCGTTTTTAAAATGTTCTGTGATGTCTATTCTTTCGACATTTTTTCTTTGTCGGCCTATTCAAGAATCACCTGTATGTACTGTAGTTAAGACTTTAAAGTCTACTGATTGTGAGTACAACACTTGATATGTTAGAGCAATTTCTCAAGAATTTCTTCATTCAGTCGACATTAAACATACATATATCTATTTTCATAAGCTGCATAAAAGATACTGCAATTTAAAAGAAATTTTTCCATGCAATTATGTTATAATTGCATAACCGTTTCTAGAAAATCGTTTAATAAATCCTCTTAGCACGCAAAGTTACACGAACATCCGGAAGTGATAACAAAAGGGATGAGGACGACATAATAGTTCCTTGACAAATTTGTCGGACTGATAAACGGACAACTATTCAGTGTCACACGTACATAGCTGCTCGGAATAACAAATAGACAAACATTTATTTTCCTGGCAAAGGGAAGAACTCTTAACTTTTTTAGAGAAATATGTTAAATGATAAATAGGAAATATATATATTTTGGAAAAATAAAATCATTATCAACAAATACAAAAAAAAAATATTTTCTTTTAATTAGTAACAACTAACTGCGTTGATTTTGACATGAAATAGAAATAAATGGGATAAAAAGACAGAACGGAATATAAATCATATTACTTATAGAATTTCTCTCGTTAGTGACACCAATTATCCATCCGACAAACGACCGAAACAACTCGCAGAAAATTCCACTTTGCATAATTCCATATATTTCTTTGTCAGCGAGCGCGTAATGAAGTTGCACAGGCATTGTTTTAATATTTTCTGTGCCACAATTCCATTATGTTTTCAGCGCAATCTGGTGAGGTCGTCATGCCCGAATGCGATTTAAATTAGTTTTCAAGCTTATAAAACGAAAGATTGCAGTATAAATAACAAATTTTGGAAGGAGTCTACACTTATACAATGAGTTTTCTTATCTCTGTACACAGCATCATGATCATAAAATCGACTACAGCGAAGTGAAATCGACACTTCCATTTTCAAAAAATTTAGTTGTATTACATTAGATTTGACAGTGTTTGTTCCAAAGAAATAAATAATTCAGTTGCAGTTGCTCGAATACTGATTCTGTCTTGCAATCGCGTTTGAATTATTGCCTTCTGAATTACTTTTAATTGGGGTATTTTTAATTTATATGTCAAAATAATATTAATGTAAAAATGACAGAAGTTCATTTTGAAGCACGCTTCAATTAACTAAAATTTAGAGTGTAGTCGGCTTTTCTGATCACGATAGTACATAAATATTCCTGTGTTCAGTTTAAAAAAAAACATTTCAATGCATTGGAGGATATGGAAGCAATCTCCTAGTAATCAATTATGAAATGTCATGATTTAAATCCCGAAATTTTAAGAAAATCTTTGTAAGTATAAGACAATTGCTTAGCACATTGTTTAAAACGTGAAGGAGAACATTTCGAACATTTATTACAGCGTTCTTGTTAACAAAATAAATCTTAATCTTACGTTATTGAAACTCGTTTTCATTCATCATAGGCAGTTGCTATACCCTTGCAATACATTGACTAGGTCTTTTTAAACTAAATGTAGGAATATTTACATTGTATGTTCAAAGTTAAAAAAAAAACTCATGGTATACGAGTATATTTAATTGAAAGAAAATATTTGGTAATTGGGAAAAAAAGATACAATAATTTCTTGCATCAAAATTAGTTTATTGTAAATGTGAAATTAAAATGTAAACAGAATTACATTTAAACTTGTATTTAAAATACCAAAATATTTATTCCATATTGCAGTTATAGAAAGAGAAAGAGAGATTAAATTCTATGTTCTGCAAATAAATTTTAAGAGAGTAAATTTTTGCGCCACGTTAATCATTCCATAGACTTTCGAAATTAAATTTATTCCGGGTCGCATTGATTAGAAAATTATGAAATTTAAATTCCGAACTCGCAGAAGTTCTGCTCGTTAGGCAATTTGCAATTAAACTAACTTTTCCTTTATTCACCGTCTCGGCTAAGGTTAGCAAAATATTTGTCTAATTATGAGGGGAGAATTTATTTTTTCCGTCGACTTCTTCCAAAGTGGTACTCCGTTTCTTTAAGCTCCTCCTTTCCGTCTTCGGTTATGTGGCAAGTTAAATTAAACGAAAATAAACGTATAAAGCGGTTCTATGTTGCATAAGTATTTGAGGTACACATTCGAGAAGAAAATTGTTATAATATTGTTTCGATTACAGTATCATAAGTAGGATGAATATCGACTATTTACGGAAACTTTTAGTCAAAATTCGCTTTCTATACTTATTGCCAGGGATCATATTTGGGGTCACTTCCTGCGGAGAAAATACGAAAACTTGCTATTCAGAGTGTACACAGGAACAATAGATCGAAGAGTGGGAGGATCGATCGCCGATTGCACTGCTACCTTAGACAAGGTGGGGACGGCCGAGTACAGTCAAGTTAGAAGTGCGTGGCCAGCAAGTGGTCTCAAATATGATCCTTGCTTATTGCCATGTACTAGGGTGGAAAATATTTAAAAATTAAGTCATGAAGAAAATACAATTTTTTTAAGGAGCATTAACGCAATTATGCAAGACTGGACTCCTGCAAATTCAGCCTACTCAACGAAGAACTACTTCCTGGGTTTTAAGGTAATTCACCGAATTTGAATCCATGTGGTCGGTCATCTTGGAGCAATAGATTTCGTGAATCCGGTATAAGTCGACGGATGATTTAAAAGTAGCTAAACAAAATTTTGAAAAAATTCCTTCAGGGTTGTTCGGCAAAGTACGGCATACTTCCAAATTGCTTTCTCAACTTAAAAGTAGCTTGCAGGCGCGCATGGGACAAAATTACGGTTGAGCAGTACGCGACCATTGTTGGCAATTTTCGAAAACGCCTTCAAGGTGCTCTTGCACGAACAATTAAAACTGCCCAATTGCTGGCAACTTCAGTCAATCTTTACGTCGTGGCAACATCTAGCAACACATTGTACGAAATATGTGAGGCACCAGCCAGCCCAGCGATATGGATCAATATCCAGCAATTAGGCAATTAGTGCGTACACGATAAATTCAGTGGAGTAACTGTTGCCGACAATAAACATCGTCTATCTTTTCGCTGTCACTAAAAGTGCATTTGTTATAATGCATTCAATAAAAAAAAAGAAAAAAAAGAAGAAGTAGACGAATTTGGATGCGAACAATTCTAGCTAGTCCAGAACACTCTTACCTTCAGCATTGTGAAATAAATTAAGTTTAGACGACTTCTTATTTAAAAACCTCAGGAGAATGATTTTGAACTAATCGTGAATAAACTGGTTCCAATAATTACAAAAAACTACTAACACGAGAGATCCGAATCCTGTGCTAATAAAACTCATCGATCACAGAAAGATGAGTAGTATATATATGCATGGCTCCATTAATTGCTCCACTAGGTCGTCGAGCAACTAATTGCCATAAAAATTGCTCGTGTAGGAGCACCTTTTATGTATTGAAATGAAATCGAAGGACGCAATTTTCAGCACGTGATGTAGTTTTTTTATGGAATGTCGTTATTATTAAACTAAGAGATAATGTTAATCCCTTAGTGTTGACGTTATGTAATTTATTAGTAAAATTATACATTCTTAAAATGATATTATTAATTGCGGGAAATTTTTCGAATTTCTTGAATTCCTTTTTTGTTATATTGGAATATCTCAAAGTTAGGGTGGAACGTGTTAAATATTATTAGTTTTTAATGTTCCGCCGTATTTGCACAAATCAGTTGAACTTTCGGCGGAATTGTACACTGAGAAAAATGGCACAAAGGAGTACGTTTATATTATCAAGAATTCCGAACATTTTATTCGGATTCGCGTTAAAAACCGACTCAGCGTATTCCTGCAAAATTAACACTATGTGGTTTGTTGTTTAGAGTATCATTTCCCGTCATAATAAAATTACCGGAATAATTAACAAAAAGTCAGGCATGACATTTTATTACTAATTTATTCAACATAATATTTCATTACATGGTTTATTATTTTAACAATACGTATTATGTAGAATGATAATTTTACATTCTTAAATTGAAACAGTTTCATTGTGCTAAGAATCATGATTAATTTAGAGTAAGATGGGTCTTATAACATGACAGCATTATACTTTTACATTATACTTTTATTTTGTCGATAGGAAATGATGTTTTATCAAAATCGCAAAATTCCATTTTTCTCAGTGTAAGCTAAGATTTACCGGACGGCGAAATTTCGAAATACAATGAATGGTCCCGCCATCGAAAAAAAAATCAGGACCAAGGATTTAAGTCTGGCGATCGGGGGACCAATGTAGAGAAAACAGAACTATTGTCAACACAATAGAAAACCTCATTGTGGACGAAAATTCCTCGCTTGTCACAGGGCATATCATGATATTAACCGCATAATCGTAGTATAACAGTTAAATAGCGGGGAAAGTTTGTTAGAATCCTGCCGTTAGATAATGATAATTAAATTGTTCTATGTAGAAGCAGCAACTAACGCAGACGCCTAGGAATGCGGTCGTGCTTTCGCTGAAATTGAAAGTTCCTATGTGACATCACCTTCCAGCAAAGCAATTTAGAATTGCACTAAAGCAGTATAGCGGATCTTGAAAATCGTAGTTATTGTAATTCGAATGTTATCTCTCATCGGGGACTAATTGCAAGTTTTAAGAAGAGGAGAAATATAATAATCAATATTAGTCTGTAAGTTCTAAGGATAGATTAAATTAGAAAAACTTTTTTCTTTTAATTTTCTTTCTTCCATAAAATTTCAAGTTCAGTATAATTAATTCATACTGACTAAATGAAATTGATATGTAATTAAATTAAAATGAAAATACTAAGCGAGTAAACTTTAAATATGTATTTTTTAATGAAAGTAATATGTATTCAAAAAATAGCTGAAAAAGTTAGATTTTTTTGCCGAAACCGAAACCGAATTTCGTCTTTTTCTCAGTTTCGGCCGAAACCAAAACTGATACCGAATCTTATTTGAAGAAAGTTGAAGATAGTTTTACTTAAGTCTAGATTACTAGTAAGTATATTATATTACTAGCCTATTAATAATTGAAAATAAGCCGTCTTAAGTATTAAGATAAAAACAAAAGTTTTTTAGCATTTTCACCTAAGAAATTACTTGTGTGATGCGTAAAAAATTTACTAGCGGCTCTAAACAACTGCTTGCTAGCAACGCTGGTCGGTGGAGCAGGAAGATATTTCAAAACTATTTTTCGAAGACGAGGCTATCTATCTGTCTGGTGCAGTCACTGATTTTTTTTTCCGGACGTTTTCAACCTTGCCTCTAGAACTGGATGTGACTTCTGTTGTTCAGAATATATTACAAGAAAATGCTGACTTATTCGTTTCCGTTTTTAGTTAGGAATTGGTTCACGATCTTGTAGCTCTTGCACCACCTTCTGGCCAAATCAATGAGAATAAAGTCACTGTCAGGCAAACGTTTTGTCTGACTTTAGCGAGTTTCCGCGAGTCCTAGAATAATGATGACAAATTCTCTAAAAATTTTATTTTTATGTCAGGATACTCTGAACATAGAATGTAAATATTCCTATGTTCAGTTAAAAAAAAACATGTCAATCATCGCTGTTTTTGACGATATTTTGATTAATATCGACGACTTATGTAAGGATTTCACAAAAAAATATTTCATTATAATAATTGGTGGATGTAACGATTTATTAAAAGGTTTTACAGTCCCAAAAAATGTGTTTAATAAAATTGAACTTGTTTATAGTAAATGTCAAGTAATATATATATCAGTTCCATACTGGGAAGGCCAGCATGCATTAAATGATGTTATCTACAAATTTAATTGTAAAATGTATTCATTTCTAACCAATTTTGATAAAAGTGGTAATAGTTTCATTGAAGTTAACTCTCTCTTAAATGACAAAGATAAAACAAGTCATGGTTTGCATTTAAGACCCAGTGGAAAAGACAAATTGTTTTCATATGCAGGAAAACTTATGTTAAATATTTCTAAGAAATCTACAAAAGTAAATTATAATAATCTAAGATATGTTGACTGTGATAATAATTCCTCAAATTTTATCAAAACAAAAATCATTACGGGTACTTAAACAACATTGATCAATCACCAACGATTTGTTCCAATACTATTGTAAATACAAAATGGTTTAATGAAGAAGTGAGGCAGTGTAGAAATAGGTTGCAACTGCTTACTCATCTCCATAAATGTGATCCAAATTTCATTACTAAAGAAGCATTAAATGCACAACGTAAATATTATAGAAAACTTATTGCTAATTCGAGGTACATTGACCAGTAAAAAAATAAACAACTTGCTTCATGGAATGTAATAAAGAGTAACAATGCACTAATAAAATTCCCAGTTTCTAATTCCTTAAATTCAAATGATTTTAACACGTTTTTTGCTAATATTGCGAGTAATATTGTTTCCACTAGAACAACAGATATTAAACCCATGCAGAACAAGTGTCTACTGGACAGCAAGACTTCAATTTAATTTAATTTTAAAGAAATTAGTTATAACGAATTACGAGATATTATCACTAATATGAAAAACAACACTAGTAAAGAAGCTTTCTCATTAAACATAAAAATTATAAAATCAATAAAAAACTTAATTGTTATTCCACTCTGTAAAACTATTAATCAGTGCATTTTAAATAATATTTTTCCTGATTGTCTTAAAGTTGCCAGGGTTGTTCCAATGTTCAAAAAAGGATGTACCGAAGATGTTACGAATTACAGGCCAATATCTATCATTCCGGTATTTGGCAAAATATTTGAAACAGTATTAAAACTTCAAATAAATACATATTTGGAGGAGCACAGTTTGGTAAACAATGTTCAATTTGGATTCAGGAAAAATAGATCTACCACTGGAACTGTTAGCAGTTTAAAATTGACTATATACAAGAATGCATCGAGAACAAACTGTATGCACAAGCTTCATTTTATGACCTTACCAAGGCGTTCGATTGTGTGTCCCATGATCTATTATTCCAGAAACTATATGTTATTAACTACAGTAGTGAAAGTATAAATTTAATTAAGTCTTATTTGACAGGTCGCACGCAATATGTCTCGTATAACAACTTATCTTTAACAAAATTGTGGAGTACCGCAAGGATCCGTACTCGGTTCGCTTTTATTTTTAATCTTTATGAACGATTTACCCTTGCAAGTGACAGATAACAGTAAAATAGTTCTGTTCGCTGATGACACCTGCACAATCAGCAGAGGTCACAATTTACAAGATCTGCACACTTTGGTAAGGGAGGCACACGCGGACGTTGTGGAATGGTTTGGTTCTAATTCATTAATGCTTAATGATACTAAAACTCAAAATCTGCTTTTTACACTTCGATCTTTAGATAACTACCCTGAGCCCGTTAAATACCTCGGCGTTTGCTTGGACTTCCGATTAACTTGGGCAGATCATATCAGTCAACTTTGTAAAAAACTTAACACAAGTATTTTCATAATAAGAAATTTAATTAGCATTGTACCTTTAGAAACACTAATAAAAGCATATTAAGCGGCCCCTAGACTGTCAATAATAATGCGCAATAATATTGTACAATAAAATTGAGATTTGCCCTAGACAGCCGACTACGATTGCACAATATACAGCCAGTCAGTCCATTGTTAACTTTTTAGCGGCAAACATGCTAATGATGTTGAAACAGCTTGTGTTGCCATCGCATTGTCTGCGAGCTTTCGTAACAAACGGAAAAAGAAAAAGCGCAGATGGTTGAAAGACTGTTCATCTTTTTACCCTGTTGCTGTAATTTTTTGATTTTATATCCTACAAGGCTGGAAAATTTCTATACACCTCGATGCACTCTAAAATGAACCGCCTTTCCTCCTCTTTCGTTGCCATGACTTCCGCACTCGAGGAAATACTGAATAATATTGCACAATATTAACCACACACAGCATCATTTTTTCAGATTGAGCAATAAATATCAAACCTTCCTTGATCTGCTCAATATATTGCACAATATTTCAATATCATTCACAGAATATCAATAATATTGCGCAATATGAAATATTGTGCAATATTATTGACAGTCTGGGGGCCGCTTTACGCTTGTTTCTACTCTCACATGACTTATGCGGTCTTGTGTTGGGGAGGCTCTTCCCATGCTTCGCAGGTCTTTTGGTGTACAAAGAAGGTGCATAAGGGTAATGGCGGGCTTGAATTTTGCGGATTGCTGCAAGTCCAAATTTATAGAATTCAAACTTTTAACTTTCACCTCGGTATACATACTAACTTGCTTATTACACGTGAAAACTAATATATCTCGATATAAACGGAATGATGACTCCCACACTTACAATACTCGTAATAAGAACGAGTTACTAATCAATTATAGTCGAACTCGAAGAGCTAGAGATGGCGTAAACTATTTTGGAATAAAACTTTACAACGTGTTACCCTCACGTATCCTAAATTTAGAAATATCAAAATTTAAGAAGATGATAAAAAACTATCTCCCGAAGAAAGCATTTTATAGTATTCAAGAGTTTTTAGAAAATTATTTTGATGATTTAAATTAGCTACCATGTCTCCGTCAGTAAACCTTTCATTAATTAGGTACTAGTCGTTTTTACATCTTCGTTCTGTATTGTATGTACTTTAGTCTGTTTTTTTTAATTTGACAATGTATTGTTACTACTTAATGTTGTGTATTTCTTGTTCTGTGACTTGTGAAAATTCTTTGAATGACCATCACCAATAAACATTATTATTATTATTATTATTATTGCAGGATACGGACACCTCTAATGGAAACAAGCTTCAGCGAAACAAATGTTCTGTCAGTGTCAATTTTGAAGTTGATTTAGATCCCGAAACCTTACGAAATATTTTATAGGTATTTAATAATTGCTTAGCACATTGTTTAAAACGTGAAGGAGGGCATTTCGAACAATTATTATAATGCTTTTGCTAAAAAAATTAATCTTAATCTTACTTTACTGAAACTAGTTTTATTTCATCATCATCACAGATAGCTGGTATTACCCAATGCATTGACTCGTTTGTCTTTCTTTTTCTTTTACTGAACATAGGAATATTTACATTGTGTGTTTAAGAAACTGATGGTATACAGTATGCCCCGAATTAAGTTTACAAGAGGAAAAAATGTTTTTTTAAATTTTACAAAATACATATACCAAGCGATTTTTTTTTAAATTTATGTTTCAAAAAAAAACTTTCATCAACGTATGCTATGAAAAAACTTACGTTTGTCTGAATATAAAGTTTGTATGTTGGAACTATACTAAACCTTCAAATGCGTTACGTATTGAATAAATCCACAAACCATCAATTTTTTCACTTTTTCTGAGACATGTTTCTAACAAACAGCTTTCCTGGTGATCAGTGAAAGCCATAACATTGAAAATGTGAAAATAATCAAAATTTAAATCTGACAGAACTGACAGATGTAATTTTTAACGGAGAAACGTCACCGACATGTGGTATCTCAGACCTGTTATATCTATCTTTATTTATCATAGCACACCTTGATGAAACTTTTTTTGAATCACAGGTTACATAATATTTTCCTCTCCGATTTTTACTTTCTCAGAAGTGAAATATTTTGATTTATAACTTGAATCGAGTAAAGTCGGTGATCAGCGCAGCTTGGTTTTTTATAAACGCAAATCTTGCTACGGTTTAAAAACTAATTTTAGTTCTTCCTGATATACTACAGTATTTTGATTCACCTGTGTTGTGTTGGGACCAAAATACGTTACTTGTTTTTCTTTCGCTTCACAAGATTTCAAGATGTTGCACAATAAGATACAAGCCATATCCTACGCCAGACAGAAAGACTCTATTTCGCTCATGCCCCTGCATAATTCAACGGTCATCTTTTAACAACCCGTCTCGTTACTAATGTATTTTTACCGTTGCTGCGTTTCACGCCGTCACACAGTAGTGGTTCGTTTGCCTATGCTAGCTGGACAAAATTATTTTTCAGTATTTCTCTATAGTTTTGTTAAATAAATTTAGATTTGTGTAAGAAATACGATTAGTATTACCCACAAAGCGAGACGATGGCTTTGTCCTTCATAAAAAAAATTCTCAGTTTCAAAGATTATATGGAAAAATTTAATGCTAATCCCCCTTTTATTCTGTAACTCAAATCGAATCGAAATAGTGAATCTGACAGATCAGATCGTAATGTAGTCGAATTAGAATGCCACAATTCTGCTCGATTTCTATAACATGTGAAATAGCTGCAGTGTTTTACCTTCTTTACGGAATACCATAGGCCACATTCAAGAAATACAATAGAGGTTGAATATTTTGATTTAAAAACATTTCGATTCCTGCATAGAATTCTTTTTTACATCTTTTCATACTTTCGTCAGTCACCCTATATTCACAGTTTGATAAATTATTCAAATTTAGTGTCATCCTATATCTCAAATAATCGAAAATTTATTTTATTAAATTATTCCTGTTCCCCGTTCTTGCATGTCTACTTTGCTATAAGAGATCATTTTTGATTTTTTATTATTTTCATTTTTGCCCTGCTTTGTGTTATCTAAAATTTGACAATTCGATGAATATAATTTTAACAAAGTACATTAATTGATGTAGATAACAAGAAATAATAATCTTAATATTCAACATGAACATCATTTCGAGACTGTAAAATTATATTTGTGCTTTATTTTATACCGAGGTAAGCCATAAAAGTTTTACATGGAAATTAATTTACGACCTTCCATTTTAAAGCGAATTCATGTAAACAAAGCCATCAAAATATGACGGCGCGAGGAGAAAGGTACGTGGCGCGGTCCTAAAGGTCCAAAGACCATCGAGAAAGTTTCCGTGATAAAATGGCTCAATTGGCGGAGACTATCAAGGCTACAACCAATCAGACTTGGTCATGGCACATTGTACTCGACTCTCGATAAAAAACAAAAGCTGGAATATAAAATAAAACAGGAACGACCTACTCCAGACGAAATGAAAGTGGAAAATGTCTGCGAACTTCAGATCTGATAAAAATGTGTCGATATTTTCTGTTTTACAGCGTCGTGCGAGAAAATTGAACGACGTCTAATGCTGCGATGAAAAATATCGACAGTTTTTATTATGAGTTGTTCATCTTAATCCCTATTATAACGAGTGATCAATATCTTTTCTAATCAAGTGACCTATGGAAATAAAATGGTGTGTCTTGGATTAATTCATTATTTCAAATGCCATTTGAATTATTTATATTGCCTTCCTATACAAAATCTAACTGCTGTTCTTATGTATTACATGTTTTTTTTTTAATAAAGTTGGATATCAAATCCCAAAATAACATTTCCCACAAAATGAAAGCACGGGCCAAGAGCAACGAAAAACTGGTTCATCATTAGAACAAGTTCTAATTTGTTCTAGTTAATGAACTTGTTCTAGAAATTGTGATTTTTTTGTTCCTATGATATATTACAAAAGCGATTGGTATTTCATTTAAAGTTTTGTCAATCAAATTATCGTTTGTCACAATTTAGTTGTCAATTGCAAAATGCAATTTTCAAAAATGACACGGAAATTCATTACGAAACAAACAAAGAACCACATTTAGATAGAGTCGGGTTTCAATAGTAAAAGCTATTAAGGCCCAGCTGTACAATGCCAGTTTAAATTTAAGCTGAAGCTTAAACCCTTAACAACGATTATTTCAACAATTGTTGTTAAGGGTTTAAGCTTTCTCTTAAAGTTAAGCTGGAATTATACAACTATGCCTTAATCGTGTAACTTTAGTTGCTCATTACAAAAGTGAATGTACTTTAGTCATCACTATCCGATTTGAATTGTCAAAATTTCATATACCGGGTGTCCTTCTAACAATGAGGGAAAACAGAAATTGCTTTGTATTATCTACCTAAGTAAATTTTTAAGAAGTTGTAGGTGATAGCCGGAAAGATTATGGCGTTTAAAGTGTTTTGATACTAAATTTATGCTATTTTAGTTGTTAATTATTTAGAAATTAAGAAAAAAGAGTTGTTGTAGTGACACTTTAGCGACGCTGTTAGAACAAACCTTATGACATCAAATTGAATTTGTCTAATTTAACATGATAGCCAACCTACTAACTTAAAATTACGGCCTACTGCGATAACAAATAGTAAAGGAATGGATAATACCACAAATTAAATAATTCAAAGTTTCGTAATTTCCTTGAAAAATAGGTGCACTAGTTTTAAAATACCTTACGAAAGCAGGATTTGTTAGTCGGAAGGAAAATTCAGATACTCATATGGACAACAAAATAATTTGTTCAATGAATTATTGCCATACTTAAAAAAAAGAAAACTTAATGCTAGTAAACAACGTTAATGCGAAACGGAAAAGAAAATATTGAGGCAAGATATGAAGCAGCATAAGATTGCGCGGCAGGTCACATCAGAACGTAGTTTCAGAAATGAACAGCGATAAAATAGCAGCGGTGTACTCGCAGAGAAGAAGAAAAAGGCCAGAGGGACGACAGAAACATTTATGAAAAAGTACCTACGCATTTTGTATTATATTTTTACAAAGAAATTCATGTATCATCCAAAAAATACATGTAAAAAACATTAAATGAATGACAAACATTTTGTCGTTTTCGTTAGATGCAAATGCAGAAAATTTCGACTTGGAAAAAAAGAGAAGGAAAGAGAATAAAAATTTGTATAACACTTAACTTTTGCTTTTAAAATGAAATTGAATTAACTTAATAAATGAAATTTAGTGACTAAAACGGAAGTATTTATAAATATCTAGGACTGATTTGAGAATATTCTGATTACAAAACGGACATTGTTTTGAAAATTAACGTCAATCTTTGGCAAGCCGTGGTCTGGAGTGGGTCATCTCACAGTCATATCAAGTATTTTGAGATGGCTGGTGGTAAAAGTACAAATGAAAAAGGAAGAAAACGGAAGTTGAACTCGACGGATAAAGAAAATAATAATATAATAATATAATATAATAGAAAGTAAATCGGGCTCTATCGTCTTCTGTTTAAAAAGTTTCGCTAAGATTGATGACACCCTGTATATTAAAATCGTTTCATATGAACGGTAAATGTACTGAATCTAGAAATTCTTCTATTTGCTTACGTTAAATACCAGGAATTTTGGTAATTTACATCTAGTTAATACAAAATAGGAATAAACTAAATAAATAAAGAAACGTAAATTATGGAAATTTAAAGGAAATATTAAAATCCAATTCAATAGTGTCACTAAATGCGCTCGCAAAACACCCATCTCTAATATATCATTAATATAAGTTTCCGCTAGATGCCACCAATTTCCCTCCAAGAGTATTAATGGCCGACTTCCTACATGTGACTGTGTTCTTTATAAAATCTTGGTTATGTCCAGAATGTGATAAAGATTAAAATTATTAAACAGTTTTTATAAAAACTTTTTATGTTTAAATATTGTTTGCTTTCTTTTTTTAAATATATATTGAACTAAATATAAAACGTTGATTCTTTTATTTTTTTTAATTAATAATAAAAAGTGCATTTGTCGGCAATATAATCAGCATACTGTTGGTAATATGGCCAGTTGCCACTTTTTTTTAAATGCACGTAAATTTTCTATACGTTTCTAATTTACATTTATTTGTATGACAAATGGAATCAAGGTGACTTGAATAATATAATTTTAGATGCATTTTCGATATATTGCTCTTATTTGCATTGCTTCTTGAATTTTATCCTTAGGATGGCCATATTACCTACAAGTACCTTACATACATGAAAATGGTTTAAGTAAGTTGAAAACTGTGTGGAAAGAAGTCCGGCAACAGTAAATTCAGTGGATAAGCTCCACGAAACATGTTGAAGAAGAAAGTAAAAGATCGAGCCAAAAGCAAGTTTTAGTTGCGAAAATATTATTTCAATTTTCTTCTAGCTTCCGGATGTACCGTGTCACAAATTCTTCTTTTCATGTCGACGTTTCATCTTTCTTGCAAAAAACTTCCTTGGAGCTGCTGCTGCTGACGTTCTTCTTTGCCCAGTGGAATAGTTCCAATTGAGCAGCAGCAGCTGTCTTACGAACAGAGACTCTAAGATGGAAACCACTGCCGGAAACTATGTTCTACGAAGCAAGTGTACCAGTCATGTACCAGCCCCCTGGATACCTTCAACCGTCAACGCCAGCTAGGTTAAAGACATCGAATGTCGCACCAACGAATGTCAAATAAGCGAGAAATTGCAACAATTAGGATTCGCACTGGATTAAGACCTGAAAATCCTTCAGCAAGGATAGACCTTTAGCGAATTCCAAATCCAGTTTCCACAAAGTGAAGTCACTTAATTTTATGGGTGACGCTCTAAATTGGTGCTCCGGCGTAGCAACATAATATCAACTGGATGACATCATATCCAAAGATGAAAATATTGAAGAATCCATCTCGAGGTTATCCCAGGGACTTCAGAAAGAATTACAATATTTTGGAACCAACTCCGAAAAATTTCAAGATTATCAATACCAGGTGGCAAGCTCAATGGAAATTATTCAAACGAGAATCAAAGCCATAGAAGCACTAAACGAAAAGGATAGTACAACAAGACGTTGATTATCCAATGCAGTGCACCGTTCATTGTATCGCATCTTCATGAACGTCAGACGTCTATACGCATTGAGTAATTCCATCAAATTCACTTCCTCCTGCAAAGGTCAAATGCTTCCAATGAATCCGGACACATTAAGTAATGACTTAAGAAGACTGGACGTGACACTATCCAAAGAAGAACAGGAGTTGGTCATCCCGGTAGAGAACGTCAGAAGATATTACCAGTTGCGCAATACTGACTGCAGCATCGAAGTAATCAACTAACAATCACAGTCAAGGTTCCAACAAAGACCAAATCAAGACAATGGACCCTCTACAAATTAACATCAACACCGTTCGCTTGGAAAGACAGCACCTGCGTGGTCAACCACTTTAGTCTGTATCTAGTACCTAGTAGGAAAGCAGCAACTTGGATTGGAATCGCTAGGCGCCTATTTACATCAATGCCGGCCATTCCACGACAAATTATGTTTTCTACTTCGCTTTTCGTCAGATCCGCTAGAGAGACCACAATGTGCTAAATTGCTCTTCCGAGGAGCAGCCGTAGAAGAAATAAGCCAATACTTTCCATTCCGATGTCACAAAGGTCATACCATGCTGATCACTGAACTTATAGATACGAAATTCATCATCACTCATCCAGCAGAAGATACTACCATCAAGTGTAGAAACGAAACGACCAAACTGGAACCTCAACACGACGCCAAGAAGGGAGAAGTGAAAATCAACCTGCCATGTCATTGCAGTTTGATAACAGGGAAAGAAGTCATCATCGCTACAATATTTCCCTGTGGCCAAGGAATGAGCAACATCCATGTCACTCACATCCTACCAGCTACATGGACCAATTTGAAGACCTTTATCATGAAGCCATCCCTATGGCCTCAACCAACTTATACCAACATCAGTGAATGCGTTAATCAAAATTAGAGTTTAATGATCCCACATCTGAACATCACCACCAGCCAGCCCCAAGTACATTTTGAAGATTTCATCAAAGATGGTACGAAAGAATCAAGCATTATTTCATGGTAACGCCATCTTCTTGTTATGGAACATCGTCTTAACCACTGCTGTAATTATTCTACTAAGGAGAACACCTGCTCGTGCAATTGCATTAGCTACGCCCGCCCATGGATTTGAAATAGAACATGAAATTTCAGTTTACGTTTCCACCGTTATGTTTATAATTACCCTGCTGGTATTGTTAGGGCTGTGTGTAAAGAAAATTCTGCAGAAAAAGAAACGTCAAGCAATTCATCAAGCATTTGCCAAAAAACTCTTGAATGATAAAGACGTAGAGGGAGGAAAATACAGTTTGAAAATCATGGATGACTTAAGGAAAAGGCCATCAAGGGATTAAGAACCCTCCGGAGAAAGAATGGAACTATCCATGAATTGGCAGGCTTAAGCAAGGGTAATGTTGAAGATACGGACGGACCATACGACGAAATTGAAATTCCCGCAAAACACGAAAAGGACCAAAGGAAGAATCAATCACCACAGCCAAAGAAAATGGGGAATCCGCAGCTGATTGCAGAGGTAAAAGAAGGATGAGCTATTACCAGACTTTCGACCTACGGATCATATCGGACGACAGTATATAAACATTTAGTATTTTTATTATTTTAAGATAAGTTGGGAATAATTTTAGTTAACAGGGAAATTTATTTTAAATTCATTTAGGTAAAGGGATACTTTAATTTTAGTAATTCATTACGATAACTTGCAAAAACTTTATGCTTACGTATGTTTACATTTTTATGCTTAAGTATGTTTTCATTTTTTATGCTGATGCTTCATTTCGTACTTACGATCAGGACGACATTTAGCAATGTCAAACCGTTCTCCTTTGCGCAAAAATACATGAAAGATAATCATTTTTAACAAACAATCAATTTATTTGATAAAATGGCTTACTTTTTTGTTAACGAATGACTATTTTTTATGAAATTTATATAATTATGTTTATATTCATAATTACCTTTTTGAACGCTGAAAATTAAATTTCGCGCTAAGTCTAAACTTTCGCTCCCAACCACCAGAGTAACAAATCCAGCCGCCTACTATGTAGGTTAAGCATCTATACTATAGGTATAAGTGATTTGTGGTAGTATGTATCATACATTCACACGTGCAAAATGTCAATAAATTTACATTCATTCAGATAAAAATCTTCGTTTTGTTCACCATTACGGCACAGACAGCTATACCTCGAGTATACACGAAAATTGTTATTCAGAGGAATGCGAAGTCGAATCCAGAATCCAAATCCAGTCAATTTTAAAATCAGACATCGTAATATGTAATGCAGAGAATTGCACATGCACGTCGAACATGGCCTGGGTTGCATTTAAATTATGCTCAGCCGCGAGTGAACCTAATAATATTTTCAGGCTGCAGTACTAACCTGCATGTTACATATTTTGTAGCGAATGTGTTCACCGCGACAGCTACCCTTTTGACATCGCCTTAGTTGGTGTGAAACTCCTCCGTCGCACGATCGTGAACAGGATGACCATTCTGACCACATCGACCATCCTTCAGCCCTTATGTTCACATCGTGTAGCTGAGAAGACAGTTCCTGCAAATAAAGGAGCCGTTATCAAAGAGCAACTAGCTAGTTGGGACAGTTTGCACCGCACAATGTGTAACTACGTGTACAATAAGTAGTCAACTTTCAGGATGTAGTGTAGAGGGATGGAATTATGCAATTTGTATGTGAAGGGACAGTTGACAAGCAAATATTAGACATTTTTCTTGTGACCCACGACGAATTTTTACACTAATAAAACTAATGAGTCGATTGCTCTCATAGCTGTAAGCAACGACCTGTTAACTAGAGACACGAAGTTGTATGTTTGACGTCCATGTTTATGGTGTTTTTATGTTTACGTTATGAATGTCAACAGTGATACGTATTATTTCAACAATCACTGATTTATTATCGTTTTAAGGCAGAAAAATAGTATTTTAGTCTAATGTTTAATAGTTAGAAATAAAATTGTAAAGATAATGGTGCGTTGGTGTTTATTTTGTAAAAGGACTTGTAAAAGTGACCCTAACCTTTCATTGCATGTGTAAGTGTTTTCCATAGGCATCACCTAGTAAAATATAATAGTTTTTATTATTTGTGTGTGTGTTAAATTATTTTGACGTTTGTTTTAAAAGTAATCATATCTAAGATATAAGTTTGCACATCTCATGACCCACTCTCGCCTGGTTTCAATAAATCGCATGGTGTCTTAAAGACATTTAGTCCCTTTTTCTTGAAAAAATTTCGAATATCTGAAGTAATGCAATCTTTCGACCTGAATATCTCGAAAACGGTTAATCTGGCGAAGATGGAACTTAGTTCCTTTCTTGTATAATTTTATTCAAACTTTTCAGTTTTTGTTTCAGATTTTTTGAAAAAGTTATTTATTAAAACGATAACCTACTACCCTGAATCTACGCCACTGGTGAAGAATATTACATTTTGTCTATAACGTATCCATTCTTGTATTTCAGTCGTCTTACATATCAAATTTCAACCCTCTATCTTAGACCGTTCAAGAGATATTTAAGAAAATATACTTTCCAAGTTGTCCCTTTAGGACGTTATGTCTCAGAAACGAAACACTTTTGGATATAGATAAATTAGGTCAGATCGCAATATTTTGATGTCCTCTATACGTAGTATAATTATTGCCACCTTAATTAATAACATCCTGTAGAAAGAAGGGCAACTACGTGAGGGCAAGTTGTGAAAGTCAGCGTCACGTCTTCGTGACCTTGCTGTAACCGTTTGGTTCTTCCCGAACGAGTTTTGCCATGGATACCACCGTTTCCGAGAACCTTTTCTCCCATAACACAGCCGTTCGCTGCTCTGGAACTCTAGTAGGAGCTGTCGATCTGTGTTAAACAAGTTTCGTGTGCCGCAGCCCTTCCAGACCGAACATAACGTAGAATTGGTGGGATTCGAGATATTGTATTAACCCTTTGTATACAGGCTGCTTTTTAACTTCATGCAAAAAATGAAACCAGTGAAAGTTGACATTAAAACTGATAGAATGAAGCAGTTTTTGTATAATAATTGATTAATAAATATTAGAGATAATAAATGTTTTCGGCGAACGATGAAACAGTTTGATAGTCCCTGGCTTATTTTTATTACGTACTTACATAATCGGAGAAGTATAGTGGTGTGTCAGCATCGGCTGTTCGGTCAGTTCGTCGCAGATAACAGTGTTGAAAACAAATACGCCATTAATTTTTTTGCACGAACTTGAAGAACACGATGTATATTGTGTTACGTTACATTACGTTAATTGTTGAGTACTTTTTGTACCCATCGTATACCGCTTTTGCCTGCCGTAGGTTCTGAAGCGTTTAAGTGCATGATACTGTAAATGTTCGTTCTTGAAGTTGCGTTTACTGTCCTTTTGACAGAGTTTATTGTACGTTATTTTATAAACCCTATAGAATATCCTCGCCGGTGACTTTGCGTTAATTTACGCCTTGTAAATAACTGATTTATTTAACGTAACGATTTATATCTCGAGCGTTTTGTTAAGGCTGCTTCTGTATTTGCTTTCTGAGCGTTTCGCTCGTATTTTGGGCCACACTTCTCTTGTGATTTAATAAACAACGTACCACCGTTTATCGTATTTCTCATTTATTTCTTCGACAATATGCAGAGTGACCGACAGTTGTGTCTATGTACAGGGTGTCTAACAAACACATGCGCTTTGCGGGTTTAAACCTGAGGGAATTTCGAGCGCTTTCGACAACGTGTCCAGTCCTAGCGGTGCCGCGTATTTTACTGTACTACTTGGAAACTTTTTCGCTAGATGGCGCCCCTTTTATATCCAGGTATCGAGCTACTGACAATCTATTTGTAGCCTACCCCGTCTCCACTGAGCTGGGCATAATAATTCCAAGTAGTTTCTCAAAATACCGACATCGAATGGATCGCAGTGAACGCCGTTTGTTGCAGAGCGATGTTTCACAACAGCGTTACAAAGTACCGTCCAAGTTATTCCCGAACGCGTTGTGTTACAAAGTTTTGTTCTACATGTGGACGGGGATTTTCAATTTTCCTTGTAACATTTGAGCGTAATTTTTCGTCGAACATGAAAATTTGTTACCTTACCAAGTTCTGGATGCGCCTTAAGAAATACTAACTGGGTTGAAAAAAGTCTTTAGTTCATCGACAGTATTTACACGTGTCACTGCCACAGTCGTGCCAAGGGAGAATAGCGTTTAAGCAAATGGAAGAAGTACAGACGGTCGGTGTACGAAGAAAAACGATATTAGCTTCACGCGTTCAAGGTTCAGGCGAGGTTAGACCGGCTGGCGCTTTTCGTAGTTGCAACTAAGTGTACTATATTTACAATATAAAAGTGAAAATATTTTAATCTGTAAGATCACTTTCCCTTAGGGCAGTGTACTAAGTTTCAGAATTTTTGTATATTCCCTTCCCCGAAAACTTGTAATAGGGTACTCACTTTTTGGCTATAACTTTTTTATTTCCATAGACAAAATTTTAAATAGATTATATTTATACGAATTTTCACCCATAATGCACTGGTGCTTTTAGAATTTACTCAGCTGATACCGTTCCTGAACAACGAGTAGGGTAGCTGGGGGTAAAGGTACGCATACGCACCTAACTGTTTTTTGGACCTACACGAACCTGTTTAATAGACATGGTTGGGAAAAATGGTGGAATTATAGGTTGATCCTTTGCATATCATGTGCCATAGGTAGAAAACTGTATTGTTGGCAGAAGCTCCAAAATTTCAATTTTCCGAAAATTTGTAATTGCGAACGTTTGCCCCACGGATGGGGCAAAGATTCGCATTACGATTCTATTCTCCATTGTGCGAATTTTTCCCCTTCTCTGTGATTTTTGAATGAATCAAAAACAAAAACACCAAAGCAAAAAATTGATTAAGATTTATTTACAAAACAAGCCTTATTATTACAAGTGAAATTACATCACATTGTTCCTGTCAGTGTTGTAACATATCTAGTTACAAGTATGTAGATACTTTCAGTGTAAATGGAACGTTATATTTTTTATCATCGTATCACGTTCAGGACGTCAAGTTAATTATGTCTCTAAAATATTACCTTCCAAGGCCTACTATTTTTGATTAATAAATCTTGGTGTTCACGGAAAATGGCTACAATAGCTAACTTTTTTATTTGAATTTTTACGAGGTAGCTTAAATTAGAAAAGTTTCAGGACGTCACCTGCTGGATTTTATGGCAACATCAGGAAAACAATTGACTGTCAGGTTTTGGAGATTTTCAATTGTTTTCAACTTTTTTAAATGGAACGTTATATTTTTTAACATCGCATCGCGTTCAAAGTGTCAAATTAATTATGTCTCTAAAATATTACCTTCCAAGGCCAAAATATAACGTTCCATTTAAAAAAGTTGAAAACAATTGAAAATCTCGGAGACCTGACGGTCATTTGTTTTTCTGATGTTGCCAGAAAATCCAGCAGGTGACGTCCTGAAACTTTTCTAATTTAAGCTACCTCGTAAAAATTCAAATAAAAAAGTTAGCTATTGTAGCGGCTTCCCGTGAACATCCTGTATTTACCAAAATTCAAGGCCAAATATTTAAAAATAACAGATTTACAGAGTAACAAATTTTGCTATATTTTAACGATAAATTGTCACTATCTTGAGAACTATAAACTTTAGCTCAATAAAAAACCCTATATTATTTTGATCCAATCTGCCTACGCTATTATAATCGTGCAATAATATACAGACTACTTAAAAAATGGCAAAACACCGCCATATGGATCTCCTAGCATGGAAGAAATGTTAAAAAAAATGCTGCCTTATGTTTATGTGTCTGGTGACTGATATTAAACAATACATATTCAGTCAACGCAAATTCATAGGTAATTATTTATTTATTTTTTCATTTATTGTAACCAACAGCATAATGCCAATGACAGGCTACAAAACAAAATATACATAAGAAAAACATGCGTCAATACACTACATGAGTACATTGTAAATAGGTACATGACAACCTATCAGATTAACAAATTCACTACAAAAAATTATAAAGGTAAATAATTATGCATAGGCGGACAGATTTTCTAAAACACTTTTTCTAAATTTCTTCATATTATCAAAAAAGATATCAACAGAACTCGATTTATCGAAATTATCACATATTCTGTACAGAAGAGAATTCATGGCGTAATTTGTTTTTTGACTGTTTAATGAAAAGAAAAGTCTATGTCTTGCATTATAAAAAGTGAGCAAATAAAAATCAGATTAGAGTAGGCGGTGCAAAGAAAATGTATGTCTGTGATTAACTGAATTAATTAACCTAATACATTCATGAACTGTCAGATCAGCCTAACCCGCGTTAATAACAGACATACTTTTTCTTTGCACCGCCGACTCTAATCTGATTTTTAGTTGCTCACAGGTTACATAGGTACATGAATGTGTAACTTCCTTAAAATTGCAGTACAATCTAGACAATTATTTAAAAGTTTGTATATAAATATGTTAGAAAGTACCTAATTGACGTCTGTGCGCTAAAGTTACTACACAAAATTCTTCAAGTAAAAGGTTATAAGGTATTTCATACGTTTTAATTGGCCCATGCTTTTTAACATACAGGAATCGTAGAAACTTTTTTTTGTATTTTTTTCAATATCATTGCTATGTGTAGCATAAAATGGGGGCCAAATTATAGAACCGTATTCTAGATGGCATCTTATAAAGGTATTATACAAGTAGATTAATGTATCAATATTTTTAAAAGAACGAGCATTCCTGATTAGAAATCCTAACATCTGATACGATTTACTAACACACTTTTCAACGTGTTTGGTAAACGTAAGTTTAGAATGTAATGCCTAAATCTTTAATTTCATCAGTTCTTTTAAGAATCTCATTCCTCAGCATGTATGAGAAAAGAATTGGCTCTAATTTTCTTGTATATGTTACTAGAACACATTTCTTTATATTAAAATAAAGCTTATTATTTACAGACCAGTTATAAATTCTGTCTAAATTCTTTGGAGTATGACACAGTCTCGAATAGAGGAAACAGACTTATATATTTTGATATCATCTGCAAATAACTCAGCTTCACAATCTTTAAGTACTAAAGGTAAATCATTTATCATTAATAAGAATAGCAATGGTCCAAGATTAGAGCCTTGGGGCACACCAGATAATACCATGAACGATTCAGAAACTGCTCCCCTAAGAACTACGTACTGTTCTCTATCAACAAGGTAGGACACAAGAGATTAAATTAAATGCAGTTACTTACCAAATTAATAGCTTGATGGCCAGATCATTTTGATGATAATTTAGGAAAAACATGTACTATTTATTGATTTTAAATAAAAATTATTGTTGAACATCATTTTAAATATGTCTTCCACTATAAAAATTGTTTAAATATTCAGAATTGGTAAAAATTTCAAATTCCGATCTTGTAACCTCCATATCTCTAAAGAATCACGAGATAGAATTTTTTTAACATTTTTTTAAGGACCCAGTACAGAGTATTCCATTTAAAAAGATGTAAATTAGAATTACCGCACTCTTACGGAACACTCTGTACATATCTAAATAATTTTAGATTGTGCATCTAACCGATATGTATGTTAATGCAATTTTAAAAATATTAATCAGTAACGCCAGAATCTTCCGATCATGCAGTTAGCCCACCCTGTATGTATAAATAATATATGTATGTATCTAAAAGGTATCTAGATACATTTATGCTGTATCTGTATCTGGATCTAGTTACTTTTCAAAAAGAAGTATATGTATCTGTATCTGAATCTAGATACTTTGAAGAATGTATCTGTTACAACACTGGTTCCTGTAAACAGCCTTTTCTTATTACTTTTGAGCTCTTTACTACTAACCTAGTAGTTATTGCTAGAGCATCATACTCTGGAAAATTAAACAGCACTGAAAGCTGCCAACTTGGTAGGTACCTAGATAACATGACTAAGACATGAAAAAAAAGAAAAAAAGTAAAGTAAAACTAGGTAAAATCATCATGACTAGGTAGGACTGAAGACGTGAGATCAAACAATACCAAATTTAATACCATTTTAATCGCTGCCGAAAAACGTGACTTGTTGACTTCACCTTCGAGAAAACGAAAGAAATTAGCATGCAAAATGATGTTCAAGACGTCGACTTTCATAGGATTGGTCAGTATAATCCCTGCTAGTAGATGAACAGAGCATGCATAAATTGAACAAAATTTTAGATGAAAAAGGTGAAAAATGAACTTTGCCATTTTTTCCCCTTGGAGAAGCACAACTGAACTTAGGTTCGGGCAGGGAGCGTTGCCTGCCACATGCACTCCTGCAACCTAGCAGCGATCCTCTGAAGTACCTGGAAGGCACCCAACGTACACTGCGTAAAGGTGCGTCTAAACATGTATCGTATCCGCGTATCCGATCGTGATCATGTATCATGATCAGCCAAGTGTGGACGTGTTGCCGTGACGCATCCCCCTATCGTTTCTTTGTATCATTTGGAACGCGGATTCGATACAACTACGTCACTCTTGGAGTCGAAACATCAAACACTGGATGGATAGGTACAGCTGAATTCAAAAAAAACGGGAAATGATTTTTTTCCAGCTGTAAATTTGGTTCCATTTGTCAATTAATTGTCTACTTGACAATACATACATACCTTTCAAAAAAATTAACCTATTTACCTATGAACTGACATACCGTCAAATAATTCTAACCTATTTTTAATAAATCCATTTTCACACTATGAAAATATTGAAAAAAACGTGTCGATTTATTTTGACATTTCCCGGTTTTTTTGAATTCAGCTGTAGCAGCAGCTAATTTCACAGTGACAAACGTGCAACGTCGAACAGTCGGTACAGTTGCGTCAAGTCGGAAAGTAAACGCACACACGCATATAACAAAACGGATACGAGACGCAATTAAGTGTGGGTGCATCATTCTTGCGTATCATATCCGATCTTCCGATCATGATCGGATACGCGGATACGTCACATGTTTGGACGCACCCTAAGCTATCCCCGCTGCATATCTTTACCCCCACCTACCCTATCAACTTCATTTTTCTCTATCTTTGTTAACAACGGAGATCCCCATGTTAGAAATGTTATCTTGGACAATTTTATAAGGCGATATGATTGGCATAATTAACATATTAGACATATCGTCCCATATACGCGGGTTTATTTATTAATTTGTTTGTTTATGTAAGAGTATGCCCTATTTTTAGTTTTTGAAAGAAATTGAAGCAAAATTCCAATTTAACCCTTAACTGCTGACATCTAAATTACTAAACTACTAAAGCTGACATGGAGTCTGAGAGACTCCTAGTGAAAAATAGCATTTTTTGCAATAAAAAAAATTCAAAATTGGACGTATTGTGTAACTACAAACCGTATTACCATCATCATATTACTTCTGAAACATTTATTATACCAAAAACATTAATCATTCATTTTAATAAACAGTTAAATCTAAAACAATACAAGACAGTAAAAAAAACATGATTCTAAAAACAACAAACTAACTCCAAAGATATGAACAAATATGATATTTCTCGTACTAAACCTTGTTAAAGAACTACAAGCTAAGAATAAAAATTGAAAATATCACTCTTAAGTTAAAAAATTAAAAAATGTGCAAAACTCAAAGTCAGATCTCAGCTGTCGCACAGGCTTGTAATTTGAGACCAGAAAACAATCCAACACTCTCCAGTTGACATATACAAGATGACCAAGATTTAGGAAGGTACCGATGGCCAAATGTACCCAAACAATTAGAAGTGGGAGTTAAGCGCCAAAATGTACTGAGCGGAGTTTCATAGACTCATGCTTCGGGCACATCTGCGTTAACGTCTAACGGCATTCTAACGGACAAGAACCCGACAATTAACGCGAGAAAATTAATGCGCTAAATTTTACATTGGTGGTTAAGGTCATTATTTGTCCCACATTTCGCTCCGAAGCGGCTGCAGCAGTGGTATTTTACTTGAATATTGGCAACTTTATCTTAAATGTCAAATATCACAGGAGTTCTATTAAAATATTTTAGCAAAATTATATTTTAAATTAGTACTTGAAATAATGAAAGAAACCTGCAATCAAAACTAAGATAGTACGTGACCAAAAACACGAGATGTCGCTGTTTTCGTGCAAAAAATGTATGTTCTGTCTTCCTCACATATATCTTTCTTTATCTATGGCAACAACTATGCGATACGTTCGCCGGCAATCCGTTTGATGTGTATCAAAAACCGCCAGCCGAGCTATCGTCTAGCGCGCAATGCCATTCTCAATGCCGTTACAAAATTAGTGCCATATATGCCAATAATCCGTCGCTACACTATCGTTGTCGGAGCCACGCTGCGTCTAATGTGCTGCCTAACGTGATTTTTCACGTCTAACTTGACAATAATTGGATGTGTAGCGACTGATTAATGGCAAATTAGACGTTAAAAATGACGTTAGGCAGCACATTTGCCGTTAGTGTGGCTGAACCATCATGGTGAATTTCACCAACGCGGATTGACACTAGCACTCGGATTAAGTGTTTATAATGTGACGTTTGAGGTTAGACAACGTAGTGGTAAGTCATATTCTAAGTGTTGACACTAGATTTAATCCGCAATCCGCGTTGGTGAAATCGGGCCTAAATGTCAGCAGTTAAGGGTTAATCTTTCTTTAAGCTCTTGCACTACCTGCATCCTAAAATGTATACTATGTAGAAAGGGGTATTTGACAAAATATTTTTGGTAATGGAATTTTAGTAAACTATTGCATAAGATGTTTTATTTCATGGTTGCGTAAATTGTAAAAAAAAAAAATTCCTGCCTAAACTAAAAAATTAGGCTACGACTACATTCAAACAAAATTAAAATTTTTATTGAGCTCTAGGGAATTTCGCATGAGATGCAAAACGTTACAAGCGGTATGTATAAAATAACGGAGAACGTATAAGCGAAAATGCATGTTAAGCGAAGGAATTTCAGCGAGAATATGATAACCAAAGAAGACAGAAGGAGGCAACTATGAATAATGCATTGTTGATTCAGAGAAAGCGGTGAGATTCGCCGATGTTAGTCTACCCACAAATTATAATAAATTCCGCATTACAAGTGCTCGTGATAAATGCGAGGGCCTTGAATTTGGGGAAAGCGACGAATTAAGGCCGCCTAAAATAACAAATTTTTAGAGAGGTGTAAACTAGATATGTTTCCGCGTTTCGAATATAACATTTGTATTGCAGCAAAAAAATGATCATCAATGCCTAGTTCATCATGCAAACGCGGATGTTATGGAACAGGATATAACAGAAACTGTTTGAAGTGTTACAAATCAATGCCTAGTGCCGCGTACCTTTGTTTGTATGAGTTTGTAATGTACACATGCAGCGTTTTGTTTGATAAATGTGTTAATAATTGAGGCGAGAAAACTGTTGGCCAAATAAAATTTTATCAACAATTCATATTATACATAGGCATATCACGCAATCAATAATAAGTAAATAAAATAGATATACCTGACATAAAAAATTCGACAAATTAAAAGCGTCAGCATTGTGAAAATCTGACAAACGATGAACCGACAAAAACTTAAAAAATAAATTCAAATTCAACTTTCTTGAAATTTATTGAAGTTATTGTTCAAATTCCTGCCACTTAGTGTATATGCTTTCTCAGCCTCCTCAATTTTCATTAGCTCCATACAATGACGTTTATTTGTTAGGCCTATTGATTGTCAGAGAAAAATATTTATTGAAACCAATTTAGGGCGACGACAAAAACAACTTAATACACCCGGCATATAATAAGGTATTGCATTAGGTGGATGGAAAACTGTGCGGAAAGTTCTAATGAAAAGGGACGTGATTGGAGCGGGCAACCCGCATTGGAAAAGTGTTAAAGAATCAAAGTGAGCTTCGAAAACGGAGTCGGGACAATGGCGCCGAACTGTCTTACGCTGCAAAATTAATGATGTTAAGTGCTTCGTCTTCATGAAGTTGTACTTCCGCCCTGACCTATCGATCTCTAATAGGGCCTTAATGTAGTTTTTGTCCAGTCTTTATTAAATTTAGGAAACACTCCACTGTTTCGTAATTATCTGAACGCCTGTTTCGTGTTGCTATCAATACATCATTTTTACTTGCAAGAATAAATTTCTGCATTTACTTGAACGTAGGTACTTATTTTTATCTTTTTTTTTAATCGCAGTCGATAGAAATGATATAATGATTTTCATTGCAAACAGTTCAAATATGAATTGATTCTTTCAGTAAAGTGAAATTATTAATTGAGAGAAAAAGTAATTTTGCAGAGCGTCAGCTTTTAACTTTCGTGCTCAGCCCAAGCTATAATTGAGACGGCAGTTTCAGGCGTCGCAGCGTCTTCTAAGCCAATATTCTCTCGACGCAAATATTTGGATTCATAACAACTACATGAAATGATATCTGGAGTGCAGCTTTCACTGTTATCAGGCACTGGAAAACGCCGTTTAAAAAATAAAATTCGCGTAGAGCTGTTTACCTACCGGAACTCGGATCACGGTTTGATGCGCCTTCATAAAAACGGTCGTAAAAGTTGTTGTTTGTATACATAACTCCAAAACGAGTCCGTTTTGTTGTGCGTAGCTTATTATACGAAACCCTGCGGAGGTACATTAACGTTCCAAGTAATTTTTGAACGCAGTTTGGATGCAACAAATTATTCCGCAGAGAAATAAATTAATTTTCATTTACTTTAAATTTATTTTTCATTAAGATGTAAAGCAAAAAATATTACACGAGTAACTTTCATTAAAAATTATGCATACAAAGAATTATTTATTGCAGGGAACGACGGTAGGAGTTCTCGTTACCTCCCCAAAATAATTTCTCGTATATTTATGTCTCCCAGATGAGTAAAAGCTTTTCAGGCATTAAATTGTTGACAATCCCTCAAGTATATTTCAACAAGCATTGTTTTTAGTGACCATACGTTAGATATTCATTTTTAAACAAAAATATAATGCGTTTAGAATTAAAGAATTATAAACGTTTGCCTGCAATGCATCGAGTTTTGTTTAGATTCACCCAAACTGTTTACGGTCGCGGTGGTATGCTGCGTCCTCTTGAAATTATATAGACAACAAACAGTTTCGGGCACAAAATGTTTGCTTTGGGAATCGAAACAGTCGAGTTTACGTTACGTAATTGATAGGCGCACTAATAAGAATTTGGGGTGTTAATTAATATAATAGAAAGGTGCGGGAAAATAATTAATTAATTGTAGTAGTTTTAGGTGCACCTTTGTTACTTACATTTCTGTATTCTTTTGTACTATTTGGGATTTCCCGTGGAGTAGAAAATAAATAAATAAATAAATAATTAACTGTGAGTTTCTACGGTTATGATTAATTTAGTGTTCGTTTTCTTTTTTTTTTGGAATGGATTTAATTAACAACTAACTCTGAAATTTAGTTTCTGTTTGACTACATATTACATGATTACTTAAGTAAGTTAAACCGTTAAAAAAAACTATTTCTGATATTATTCATAAATTACGATTCAATAATATCAATTCAAAGATCTTTACTTTTTACTCTACTTTTTTAATAATGGTTATTAAAAACATTTAATTGTAATTCACAATTAAATTATGTTAATTGCGATTAAATTTAATTGCAATGAAATATTAATCAATTAATTAAAAAATTGAAATTTTAATTGATTAATGGCCCTACACTAACGCCGTAGCATGGAGGTTATACTGTAAAAATAAATAGACGTTTGCTAAAAATAAATAAAATAGATGACGTATTTTTCGATGTGCTATGTCACAATTGTCACATCCGGCTGTTTTCAATAATCTTTTTTCTTTTAGTAATAAATCCATCTACGTCCTCTGACAACACGTGCATATCACAGAACAGGTTCACAACGCAAGCTCCTATTATAATAGGTCTGTTCCATTTGACAGAATATCAAGTTCTGAACCGTTCAAATCATGCGCAGAATGAAATTTATATCCAATTTTGTGCACTGCTCATGCTCAGTACGATTTTGAACGGTTCAGAACTCGAAATCTTGACGAATGGAACAGACCTAATAACGTGTCTTATATCCGTTTCCTTTTAATACGGACATATTCATATAATTCTATCTTTGTCACTTGCCCACAAAACTGAATTCTAAATAACGTCTTTAAACTTAACGCTGATGATGTAAACGTTATTTTTACTATTCGGATACATACTCGGACTGATTATATGTGAAACTTCTTCCGAACGTAACAGTTCTTGAAGGGGTGGAGTGATGAGACCCTTAAAATGGACATTGATCGTGTGTACGTCTGTTCTGAACTTGATCTTACGATATAGATACTGCGGGCACTTGAACTTTATAATTTTGTGAAACAGAGTTACTTCGTGTAATTCAATTGTTTTCGCAATTTAAAATGAGCATCATGAATATTTTCTTTAGTAGGTTAAGCTCTTTATAGCCTATTTATACAAAGTTTTAAATTGCTGTGTTAATTTTCCTGAAATTTAATAGCCTAAAGCTCGTTATAAATCATTTTAATTACGGCAAACGCAAAAAACTAATTAATATGTCATTAATCTATCATTCATATTACTTGAATGTTTGGACTCTCGGAAAATAATTCGAGAGCAAGACACGCCAGAATGAGTTTTACATTCGAGTGATTCGTGCCATGAACTAATCCCCGTCGAAAAAGCTCAAAAACACTTTTCGCAAATTGCTGCTTCGCGTTTTTAAAATCGCCTATTATCAGTTGTAATGTTCTCATTGTTTCTTACCTGCTCGGAATCGTCTTCGGATGTTATCGGCACTTCCTCGAGGACTTCCACTGTCGTAGAGTTTTCTTCCGCGCAGAATATTCTTACGGACATTAACTGAAAGCAAAATGAGACAAATTTACCGGGTGTCTTAATGAAGTTTGCATTGATAAATTTCACGATGCTTGCCAACATTATTCATATTTATTACGAGTATTATTAAAACAAAGCAGTCAATTATTTGAATGAATGCCAATTGAAATATGTATGGGCTCAACAATAAAAAAGTGATTTAATTGTAACGTTGTTAACATTAAAACTTATGTGAAAAAATAATATCAATAATAATTATTAAATAATTTGACAAATTATTCAAGTTTAATTTACAAGCTACACAAGTTGAGTTAATGATCAAAACTTTTTGCATTACATAAGTCATTTCAGTATACAGTATTCAGTATTAATTGTATACTAAAACCAGTATAATACAATTAATACTGAATACTGTATACTGAAATGACTTATGTAATGTAACTTTTGTTATAATACAATTAATTTTATTTTAATAAGAAGAGAAATATTTATTTTTCATCGATTTATAGTTAGTTTTAATTTTATTGACAGGTGAAAAGCGCCGGTGTCACTTTTATTGATTAGTCATTAAAAATATTTGTTTTTCAAATGTCATTAACAAAGTTACTATAATATGAAGACGGAGCAAACAATTTCTTTCTACTCCCATACGTGAGGTACAATTTCACTTATTGATCGCAATGCATTTCTTACGGAGTTTATTTACCGCATTTCTGCCACAAAAGCCTATACAATTTTTGGCACGGATAAAAATTTTAATAAATTGCTGTGCTTGCTTTTGATTGACCAACGAATTGGTTTGTTTTCTGAAAACTGTCAAAAGCATTAACGTGGCTCATTTTTTAAATTTAAGGTCGTAGAAAAAGTATCGTGTGTAACACAGCTTCATGCACCTGTTACACAATATACTGTTATAATTGAATACAATAAATACAAGAAAGTTGCATTTACCTAAACCCACTTAAATTGTTTAGGCCCGGTTTTTCAATATCAAGTTAAACTGTAACTTTCGGTTTATTTCCATAGCGACAATTGTGTTCTTATGGGAGTAAACTGAAGGTTAAAGTTAACATGCGATTGAAAAACCGGGCCTTAATAACGTAAAATAAACTGCTGGTAATTCTATAATATTCATGCCAAATGCTATTTTTCTAAGAATAGAAATAAAAAGTTGCAGGGGTGCAAATAATAACCTGAATCACCCGGTATATTGCAATTGCAATAATTTGACTTAAAATTCCATTGCAATAAAAACCGACTTGCAACAGAATAACAAAATTGAGATTATAGACTTTTAATAACTTAGTATTAAAATTATGATTGCAGTTTCATATGATTTGATTCGTTACAATATTAATAAAATGAATAGCAGTATTTTACGTTAAACATTTCAAAAACTAAAATAAATATTACTTGAAGTAAGCAATCCACAAGAGCCCATTAAACTTCACTATGTGCAGAGCACTGCACGTTAAAAACGTCAACTACCGCGAAACTCGTTGAACTAAAACTTTTCTGTTGACGCTAATTAAAAGAGGTAAATACAAAGCAATTTTATTTTATTTAGTACTGCTCAAAATCCTCTTGCCATGATTATAACGGAAGTTTCCTTCTAGAAACTACTTAGGTGTCTGTCAGTTAAATCTTGCGAAAGTTATTACCGGTACACAAAAAAGTAAAAGAATAATAAGCACTTTGATGTTTACCAAGATAATATATATAAAGTGCATTTTTAATGGGTACGAAAAAGAGCAGGTGATTTATGCAGTTCCTTTCACAGCACTGAAAAGAAAGTATAAATATTTACGGTACGTGTACAACATAAACGAATTTTTTAGAGGCAAATCTTATTTCGTCTATTGGCCTTTTATTAGGGTTTATTGAATTGTACTTGTGATAGGATTTACTCCGTCTGGAGACTTTTCGTGAGCCACCGTAGCGAGAATCGCCTCACGGGATCAAACCGTGCTCCTGGAAGCACACACTACATCCGATATTTTATTGATGCAATACATAGGCCACACATATATTCTCTTGGAACTACTTCTTTTACTGGTACGACTTTGATTTGTTAGGATACCTTTACTTTAAGTATATTATCATACTACATCTGATATATGATTTATCAAGCAAATATGCACATTTTGATATTATACAATATGTAATCAGTAATAAGTTTCAGTTACTGTAACCACTATTTAATACACAAGAAAAGAAGTGAAGTTATGATGTACGTAGGGGGCAAAGGTCAATAATAACTCTGGAAAAATCTACGTTTCCTTTTTTTTACACAAACGTTTGAGAAACACTGGATGTGATTTAAATACTCCAGCTGATAGCTGAACGAAGTTACTATTATGTGCAATGAATGATAGAGCAGTAAGCCGGCAGATGTAATACAGCAAACGTTGAGGCAGATAATAATAATAAAATATTGATGAAACATTTATGTTCTAATTTTTTAGGCGCCATTTTGCACGTTGTCGTTTCAAATGTTTTGTCCATCATTTTAAATTGTAACTTGTAAATTTTAATCTGTTTTACAATACAACGTTATTAATTGTTAATCATGGTTACTACGTAAGAAATTAATCCTGCTTGTTCAAAATGTGCAACTTTAGCTTTTACAACCTCACTTAGATGTAAGTAAAATTTTAAAACTCATATATTTCAATTGTGTAACACTTTCACATTAATATTATAGCCGCCCTGATGAAGGAAATAAATACTTTCCGAAAGCTTGGCAATCAAACAAGAGTAAACTTTTAATTGCCCCCTTTTGAGTGCTATCCTGCTAGATCTCTCAACCTTTCCTTAAGTTCGCAGTCGCGATCAGAAGCCGTTTTACTAATTTTTTATTATGTATTAGTAATACCTAATAAGGTATGATTCATGATTACTGTTTCAATTTAATTCCTTAAGTTAATTAATTAAGGAAATAAATTAATATTATTATTTAAGAATTATTTTTTGAAAAATCTGCATTTCTATTACATAAAAACTAATAAAAAATTAGAACATAAATGTTTCATCAATATTGGAATATCAATATGAAAAGAGTTTTAGTATTTGCGTTCAGAATAAAAATAACCGTAAAATTTCGTTGTCTTTGTTGAAAATACGAAATGACGCGACGTTCGAGTTATGGGAGCATTCTCGCTTTTTAATAATTTGTCAACATTTATAGATAGTAAAAATTTCTTTGGAGTTCTTTTTACTTATAATAATAAGTAAAGTTTTTTTTTTACTTATTACTACATAATACAGCAATTTTTTATATTTACAGTCAGTCAAGTAAATATAAGTCAAGTTGCTAACTTAAAACTGGGCGCCTTAAATTTGCAATAGTATATTTTTACTAACAATATGTCATTTACTTAATGAATTTCTGAGTGTGGGGTCTCTAAATAGAGAGTTTCAAACGAATCTCACTCAATCGTAACTCAAGTTTAGTTGGTAATTTTCTTTCTATTCGGTTGCACACGAACAACTTTATAATGGAACGCAGAACGAGATGGGAATAATTTCTGAAATTTACGGTGTGCAATACTCGACGCATAAATCTTGGCGACAGGGCTCCCTCTTTCGGTCAAAAACTTTCACATGCTGATGCGTAACTTAATTTACGCTTCCTTTAATACGATAACGTTTCTTAATTTTAATTTTGGGAGAATTTTAAACAACAAGTTTATACAAATTTCCGCAAGATCTTGTAATAGTTAAATTTACACTCCAGTTTAAGTTCATCTCCTTTTGGCATTTTTGGGCATGCTAGCGCATTCTGTTGGACGGTGGCAAAGTTGATTGTGTAGTTAATGTTAATTTTATCCGGGAAACTCTCTTTGGCTCATTTTTCAAATTTCCCTCTTATTGATTTAGGTATTGATTAGATTTCCGGCGATCGATTTATCAAAGGAAGGGTGTACGTGTTCCGACAGTCGCCTGATCCGAGCGATGGTTGACACGTGGTCGCTGGTTAAAATTTTTATGAAAAATTAAATTAAACTCATCCAATCTTACGATATGCATTAAAATTTATTAATTTAAAAAAGGAAACCCTTAATACATAAATTAAGGTAAGATTTTACAAATTTCATGCTATTTCCTATTTTCTTCTTTTTTATGTTTGAAACGTGTTCCGATTTTCGCTTCTCTTTGTAGGGTTTTTCTTTACAATGATTATTATTTGCGTCCGCTAACGAAACTCGACTCCTGTTTGTTGGGTAACAGTCCACGAAAAAAAAAAAAAAAGGACCGATGCTGTAACAAGTTCATTTTTGATTCCCCATTTTCACGGCTTATCAACCTGAAGGCTGGTTGGTCCATTTCATCATCAACGGGAACAACTTCCATTCGGAAGCCGATGTCCGGATGCCAGCATTCGCAGCGGTTCTGTGGCCACAGTAATATCCGGAAGCAACCAGGTTTTTCTTTTGCTGATTTTTTTAATATTTAATTTTGTCGCTTACTTCTCATTTAATTATGAGTTTAGTAATTTTTGAATCGGCGTAAATACATTTTTGGCTAAAACAAAAAGGAATAACCAATAATTAATTACCTTTATTATTTGATTCACATTTATTTTTTTTTCTTTGTATATACATATTAACAATTATTCACAATAATATTATAAATAATTAAATTCATTGAGCTTATTCTAATATTTTATCTGAAGTAAAATAATTGAACTGATTGTGAAGACTCTGTAAACCATAACGAAGCTTCCTGATGGTACAAATTTTTTTTGATGTCATATATATATATATATAGTCCATATCCCAATTACCTTTCGGTGTAGGGTTTGTTTATACATTCATGTATCACCTCGCACGAATTTTGCCCATCCTTTTCGTTCTTCTGCTAATGTTCTTGCTTCTTTAATTGTGCTCCCTTTCTCTTTCAGTATTTTTCCTATTATGTCGTTCCAGTTTGCTTTAGGTCGCCCTCTACTTCTTTTATTCTGATTTCTTGCTTCCCAAACTCTTTTGACATTTCTATTTCCATCCATTCTTATCAGATGTCCCCACCAGCTAAGTTGCTTCATTTCGATGTATTTTAGAATCGGTTCAACCCCTAGTTCTTTCCTTATATTTTCATTTCGTATTCGGTCTCTCATGGAAATCCCTGCAGTTTTGCGAAGATATTTCATCTCTAGTGCTTGGACTTTACTTTTAGTCTTCCTCGTTAGGGTCCATGTTTCGCATCCGAATGTGAGAATTGGCCTGAATATGGTTTTAAACACAGTTATTTTTGTTTTTCTTGATACTTCTTTCTTGTTTATAAAGTTATTTTTCATTGCATGGTAAACTTTTAATGTCTTTTCTAATCTCTCGTCCGTATCCTTGTCTTGTGCACCATTTTCTTCTATTGTCACTCCCAGATATTGAAATTGTTTGACTTGTTCGATTTCCTGCCCTCCTAAATGTATTTTGGCTGGTTGATGCTGCCTTGATATTACCATGATTTTCGTCTTTTTCACATTTATTTTCATACCATATTTTTCCAACGTTTCGTTCCATATGTTCAGGTTATTTTGTATTGCTGCTTCGCTTCCTGCCATTAGGACTACGTCGTCTGCGAATGCACATTCTGATACCTCTACGGGTTGCAGATTTCTATAACCCACGTGCAATTTTTTTACCTTATATCCGCATTCCTTTATTACGTCATCCATAAGTATGGTAAATAATATTGGGCTCATCACTCCGCCTTGTCTGAGGCCTTCCTTTGTTTCAAATACTTCTGATTTCCTATTTCTACTAATTACGTAGTTCGCATTTCTGCTGTATAGACTTTTAATTGCTTTGACAAGGCTACGATCCACTTTCCTATTATTTAAACTTTCCCAGACAATCTCTCTTCTCACTCTGTCAAACGCTTTTTCCAAATCGATAAATGCGAAATATGTTTTAGTATTGCGTTGTAGAGTTTTTTGCACTGTTTTTTGATGTCATTACTTTTCTTAAATGCTGAGAGAGTTTTCTTTACACATTAAGAAATTACAAATTGCTGAGATTTCTCAACATATCAACTTCAATGCTGAAAGGGCTATCATTTACTTTAAATACTTACCAGGTTACCAAATCTCCCCTTATTTATATAAATTTAAAGATTTGGTGGCGCTCAAATTATTTGAATTTCAATTTTTTTTATGAGACCCATTGCCCTGTGCTCCCGAGAAATGAGACCCGGTGGCGACGCATTCATAAATAAGTATAGATTAAAAAAGTCGCGACAATCTACAACAATAAATTAATATTTAAACACGAAATAATGAAACGTTCTTTGTGAGTCTCTATGATTACAATTAATTAATTGTAATTTATTGCTAATTGCTAAAATAATTGCCCAACACTGTTAGGAAGTAAACCAACTCTAGGCGAAATGCATTAATTAAAACAGATCCAAGATTTAGACATTAAAATACTATTCCAAAATAAGTACTGAAATATATCATGAGAGCAATAAAAATTCAAATCAATGATACTCTTGGAATATGAACTCGTTAGCTTTATACATTAAAAAAGGTATAGGTTTTATGTATTATGTAAGTTAAAATGCTATATAGCAATTAAAAATTTAATGTTGCTTACATCTTTATTTGATCTAGACAAGAATTCGAACTTTCATAGGTATCTTTGACTTGAGTTTTTATTGCTCTCACGGTATTTTAATAATAGTACATTGGCTTTGCTCTAAATCAAAGATAAAAAAGTCAACAAGATTTACAAAATGTTTGACAAAAAATAAGAAATGTCTTCGACTAATAATAGTAGGAATGCATAAAGAAAGTAGAATTTCAAACCTTATAGTGTTTACGAGGTTCAGATTTTTTAGTAATAGGTGCAAATGGTTATTAAAAATGCAAGTTAACATTCACAGTATAATAAATAAGCTGCATGTCTTTCAGGAAAAAATTAGAACAACGGTATCAATAACGATGACATTTATATACCACGACGATAAATTGAAATAATTTACAACGTACTTGAGTCACAGTATTAAGGAGCAAGGCTTGTTTTGGCAAATTTTATGATCATAAATTCCATATATAAAGCCCGTAGATTTATTAGACTATTGTAGAGCACGTCTATCCACTCTGGATTTATTGTTTTTGGGTTCTCACTCGCACGAGAGATTTTTATCATAACATTTATTTTCTAGATATACGTCTTCGAAAAATACAGTTGCTCTCAATAAAGCTCGCAGAAAATTCTAGGTTAATTATTGTTTTTAATTAAATACAAATAATATAAAGTGATACTTCATATGCAAATAAAATCCGAGATCTTAAAAAAATAAACAACTAAAAAGTTTCAAAAAATTTTTCGATCTACACGGAGAGTAAATCCTTTACTGGGCTAATTGCAGTAAAAATAAGATTCACTGTTACCGAGGAAAGCTAGTGGGTAAGATTCTCTTAATTTTCACTTGAACTTGAGCTCACTGTCATCTAAAATTACATTATTAACGAGTTAAGAAGTGAAAAATTCCAGCCTAACTTCCTCTGAAACGCAGATTACTTTGAATTAATTACTTGAACGGTAGAAGCTTTCTGAATTATCCAAGAATATATCTCCACATTAAATTATAAGTAGCAAAATCTAAGTAAAATGTAACTAATGATTTTTATTTTTGTAAAATGATTTAAAAATCGAAATTGAAAATGAGTTATGAAAGTTCATTTGTTATTTTAATTTGTACATGCTATAAATGTACAAAGTAATTTATTTCAAATTTAGAATTAATAAAGAACCGGAGGTATTACTGCATAATTTATAAAGTAATCAGTCTAAACCTGTCACATTAAATTTCAGTTTAATTTAACGAATACAAAAAAACAGCACAAAACAGAAGCGGCAGCTCGCTATTTTCGTTTTTTCCTTTCGGATCCTAATCCTGCTTGTTTTAATTTATATTGGAAAGTGTTCGCCCTGCCGCGAAAATAAAGTCTCAGAAAAACCTCTACGCTAACGAAGTTATTGCGTTCCGACTTTGATTTATCGAGTAAATAATCAGCTGTCGTACTTGATCCGTCTGTCTCGATGTAATTGAACTTCAAGTCAACTTTTTTAATATTGAATTGAAAAACTCGTTTAATTTGTCGGTGCAATCAATCCAGATTGGCACTAAATTTCAGACACAAAATGCTTCTCTTATATTAAATAATATTTTAGATTCAACTGCTTTTTTAAAACTCCCTCCATGTTCTATAGAAGAAGCAGAAAAAAATTAGAAATTGGATTCTATTGTAAGTGATGATTCTAAATATAATCTCACATATTCTCTGATAATAATAATTCTTGCGAGAACTGGGAAGTATATTTGACATACTAGATCGACTGACTTTTTGGATTTCAAAATTGGAATCAATATTCTGCAAATTATGCTACAAAGATGTAAAATAGGAGACTGTGGTTTGACAAATTAAATTAATATGTAACTTATTTTAGGCTGAGTTGCACTGATCTCTATTAACGTTAACTCAGATTAACTAATCTAATTGTAGTTGCACCGACCTTAAGTTGCCCTAATCTTGATTAACAAACTTGAGTTAGTTAATTCGGCAATATTGCTCGATTAAAGCCTCTAACATGAGTTAAAAATGTTTATTATAGGATTTAAAGATTCTTCTGAACAACTTGAAATAGATTCTTCTTCAGAGGAAGAATTAATTAGATTAAACCAAATGATACCAAGTCCAAGAAGGTCGATTTTTAAATTTATTACATTTGTAATTTTATTTACTTGCAAGAAATCTATGGCATGTTTTTCCACAGCTTGATGAGGACTAACTGTATTCAGTTTATATGGACACTTTATCTTTAGAATTGCAACTTCTTCTTTTATAATGCCGTCTGGGCTAGCACCCAAAAATAATCCTCATCCTGTCCAATAAAAAGTCCACAATCTTCAACAGTGAGCCCAGTAAGTTCCTGAAAATCTTCTCTCGCTACCGGTCCACTTTCTAATCCGTATTTTGTAGCAGTTGTGTCAGAAAAATCAGAGTACAATAATTTTTTAACAGTATTGACACAAGATGTACTTTTTCTTAATTTACATACTAGTCCAAACTTTAAGACCGTAATTCGTAATTCTCTCTCTTGTTTCCATAGAGGATTGCCACTCTGACCTCTTGTTAAAGTTTCGATTTCTTTTATTTTGCTGTCATCTTTTTTTAATTCCTGCAAAAATACCTCTTGTCTCTCATTATATATTTCCTCAAACATGTCCATCATTTCGTCACTAACGTCACCATAATCTTTGTCTGGTAGCGCTGGTACCACATCTTAAAAATCACAATCGCAATCATTACTTTAATATCTTTAGTTAAATTGTCTGTCTTATCTTATTTCTGAGTTCAAACTTACATTTTACCCCCCCATTTTCTCTGTGCCTTTTACCGCCCCCCTTCTCTAGTGCCCACAAGGGGGCGTTATCGCCCACTTTGAGAAAAACTGCTCTAAAGTATGGAATAAAATTCGTAATTCCTTTATTTTTGACATTTCGAAAAAACGCGCGGATAGGTAAATTTTGTTTTTAAAAAGCACACATTTTCAAGTGAAAATAAAGTTTTGACAGTCATTTGTTTTCGAGTAATGACGTCAGCGATATTTTTTTTAAATAGCAACCCCCAATTTTTTTCTTGATTCTGATAGCTCATTGAATTCTCTATCCAACCACATCAAAAATTGATTATGTTTTATGGGAAAAATTAAGAAAAAAATTATTGAAAATGAATGAATCATCTACTACTACAAATGAAACAGGCGTGACATTAGGGATTTTTTGCAATTACGTTTTCGTATTAAACGTATACGTAAATGACCAGTTGCTTAGTTACATTCAGCTTTTAACGTTTACGTTCACGTTTTTCGTATGACGGACTACGTGAAACCTAAGTTCATCACGTATGCAATGACGGGGCGGTCAATTTATGAAATTTGACATTTCAAAGCATTGGAATATGTTATCGAAAGTCACAAGACTCAGATTTGGTACATAAATTAAATAACAATGACTGCAACCAAATCTGACAAGACAAAATACTATGATTTACTTTCTTGATTCACATTCACGTTTACGTCGACGTAATATGATGCAAAAACTTTCAAAGTGTAAATTACGTAAATTCCTACACGGGGTTAATAAAGTTAACGTTAAAGGATGACGGGCACGTGAAACGTGATTGTAAAAACTCCCTATATTTTCAACAAAACCAAAATGATACCTACAGTAAAAGAACATTCGTCATTCTTGTCATTTAAACAAAGTCTTTTCAAGTCGAGTAATCATGGTTTGTCATTTAACCGAAAATTAAATTATTATTATTTCATTTCATTTTCAATAATTTTTTTCGCAAAATTTTTTCTATAAAACATATTAAATTTTTGATGTGGTTGGATAGAGAATTTAATGAGCTATCAGAATCTAGAAAAAAAATTAGGGGTTGCTATTTAAAAAAATGTCGATGACGTCATTACTCGAAAACAAATGACAGTCAAAAATTGATTTTCACTTGAAAATATGTGCTTTTTAAAAACAAAATTTACCTGTCCGAGCGTTTTTTCGAAATGTCAAAAATAAAGAAATTACGAATTTTATTCCATATTTTAGAGGCTCACTGTATTTTCTTTTGTAGGTTAATTTTTCCTAGTTAAACGCAGTCTTTTTCGGCATTTCATTTTTATATATTTTTTCGCGTGTGTCTCAGGACTTTTATTTGCAGCCATTTTATTTACTTTATATAAATAATTTTCTCTTATACTGAAGGCAAGATCACATCTTACTGCATATGAGCCTCGTTCCGAAAAATTTATTCGTTTGCCCCCTGTAAATTTACATACAACGCTATTGTATTATTCGGCAGTATTATTTGTCATCTAGGATCTACAATTTTGGACCATTCTATATAAATATTTCATTATTTCTTGATAGAGACCACATTCTTTCATTTTTGGTACAAAATTTTCCTCTCCAGCTTTTGGCCCGTCACAAAAATATCCAATTTCGGCACACTTTTCATGCTCACCAAACACGTGACTGGAACCGTTCAATAAGTCCTTAGAAAGTAAATTAATTTTTTGGTGTAATATTCTATCCTCTCTTCTTCGCATGTCAGCTGCTTTTTTAATTGCGAATCTTAATCGCAGAATATTGCCCTCAAGTTTCTTTCGAAGAAATGGTGGAACTATTTTGCTTGAACATCTGTTAAATTTAGATAAATCTCGAAGTTTGTTGCAGTAATTGCTTAATAAGTGGTTAGTGCATTCAACTTTTTCTACCAAAACCGAACCATAAGGTTTTACTTCTTTTAATCTTTTCATTACACTGCTATCTCCATCACCTACTAATTTCTTGTAAATCAATCCATTCATTTCTTTACTTCTTTTAAATCCTTCTACGATTTTATCTGATTCCATCGCCGTTGTAGTTCCTGTCTAATTTTTAAAACATAAATGTTGTGAAGGTGTCCTGGCATGATATTCAGAAAAAGCACAAGTTGCACAATATTTATTTCTGACTCCCACGAATAATAATTTTCCAGTCGCTTCACCAATTATGCATGCAGACAATGCAGAATAATTAACTTTATAAGATCTTTTACTCCATGCTCCATCTGCAATGACAGTTATTAACGGATACCCGTTGTCATCAACAAAGCCTAATTCTCTAGCAATTTTTGCCTCTTCCATTCCAGCTTCTTTCATTTCTTTCCAACAGGCTTTATGAAGCGTGCTACCTACTTCTTCATGTACGTTAGAATATTTTCTCAGGGACATGCAGGGTACACTAACACTTGCAAGAAGTTCTTCTAATTGAGGAAAACCACATCAGATTGTGACCATGCCCAAGACTGCTGCAGAATTTAAATTCATTGGGTTACCTGCACCTTCGGTATCTATTTCTTTAATAATGTTGCACATTTTACACTGCAATGTAAATATACTTTGTAAACCATTTCTGCTTTCACCAATTATGTACCTCCAAATCCTGTAAGGTACATCCCAAAATTCCATGTGCACTTATATCTTGCACTTGCTTAAAAAATTCCAGGAAAATATTTAAAAAACTTGAACAATATTGACATCAATATTTCTAGTTGATTTCGTGGTATTCAATTATTTCATAAAAAATCATTATCGATACCAACTTTTTTACTGATGAATGCATAAAATTTCAATATTTTGTCATAACAATTAAGAATCATCATGTGCAAGTTATTACAAAAACTTGATTTATTCAGTTTTTAATTATTTTTAACACATTGATATAAGACTCATAAGTTCCTTACAGTTGAGAACAATTTCTACTAGCTTTTACACGATAAATAAAGTTGAATTTATCTTACAAGCGATACGTCCGTCAGCGCGAAGAATGTCGTTCTCAAGAAGAAGCTATGAGCATCAAGAACAACTTTGTTTAAGTTCAACATAACTTAGCGTATGTTCCCGGGAGTTGTATCTAAATTTATGGAGCGGTGATCTTACACGAATTGAACAACTGGGGTCTGGGGCCAGTCGAGAGGTGAACTAAGTAACTGCCAGGCATACACCTCAGGAGCGATGAAGTGAAGTATCGCCCGTAATTCCATTACACAATGGTTACGGTTTGACTTTAACCCCGGGGACTAGAGATCACACGTGCACTTGCAGCTTTGAGTGAGATGTAAACTGCAAATCTTGTTATGATTTATTTCATTATTATTCCAGTTGTTGATTGTTATTGGGCTAGTGACCATAAAATTGAAATTTACCCACTTTATTCTATAACTCATAATGATATCATTAAATAACGAAAATCGTTAAGTGACCTATTTTGACTAATAAGTACTCATTTCTGTATACTGATAGGTCAAAATATGCCACTTATTTAACTACGTCGTCATGACTTACAGAATAAGGATGTAAGCGTTTGTGTAAGGTCGGCCGAAATTACCAACATATTTTTTTTTATTTATTATTAATGTGGTAATGCGTATACATAAATTTAAGTAATCAAATCAATTCACAACTCAATCTAGTACCTCCATCATCGCTCCTGGTGATGTCCAACCTTGGGCCTTCAGTATCATATCTGTTGCTCTTTCATAAACTATTGCTCTGAAATGTTATTTCCAGAAACACAAACCACATGCAGCACAGACAGCCTCAATGATATGCAAACATACTCTACCCTACGTCTTTGTCCTGACACGTAGGGGTGGTGACAATTATATAATAACCTTAGGGGGGCTTACAATCCGCTACATCGGGGCCCTAAGGGGTCACTCATGGGACCATGAACAGTACGTCGTTCACCCTCGACTGCGCTTTTACCCTGTTAGTACGATTCCTTTCAGGGATGGCCACCACATGCACATGCTCACTGACGTCACAAACCCTACGTCAGCGTGGCCACCCCCGCCAACCTCCTAGTCAGCGGTCAAGCGATGTAGCACTTGCCACGCCTTGCCTAGCTTAACCCAGTGAAATCGCTCATTCGTACCATGCAAGAAATCAAGCTAATTCTCTACATATCATGCATTAACTACAATTTATAACTTATCTCTAGGTACCGCCTTCCTGCTTCTACCAGCGTAGCGCACAATACTTTCCGAACACACCCTGTATGCGCACGCCAGGTATATAATACACGCGAGTTGCAAGCGCGAGTTATAAGTTGCAAGTTGGCTAACTTTAAGCGCGTGTATTAATTAATTACTTTCCGCACCTTTCAATCGTATTAATTAACACTGCAAGCTCTTATTAATGCCTATCGATAACGTCTCCTCAAACTCGACTGTCCCGATCTCCAAAGCAAACCTTTGCTGCCCGAAACTGTTTATTGTTTATATAACTCAAGAGGACCCAGCATACCACCGCGACCGTAAACAGTTTGGGTGAACCTAAACAAAACTCGATGCATTGCAGGCAAACGTTTATAATTCTTTAATTCTAAACGCATTATACGTATTTTTGCTTAAAAATGAATATCTAACATTTGAAATAATATTGAATTGTTTAAATCTATTTTCATTATTTCAATGTAAATTAGAGCCATAAGAAATTATTAAGCACATAATAAGGTGTGTCGTGCGTGTGTGGTAAATGCAACACGTGCAAGATAAAATCAGAAATAAATATTATAATGTTGACTTTTTCTATTTATTACCTTTTAATATGTATTACTGCGCTATCGTAAGAAAAGGTTTCCATTACTGGCTGTGTCATTATATCTTTTGTCGTTCCAATTAACTGATTTTACTTTTAATAAAGATCGACGTTTTTTTATAACAGTTGCGTATTATTATTGTTATTATTAGTATCGGGAACATTTCTGTTGGAATTTTTGTATTTTCTTTGACTTGTTTATTTTGGTCAGCTGAATTGTTTCATTGTCAAGTCTTTCACAGACTTAGTGAGTACACTAATTTCTTTTCTTTTTCATTACTTTTTTGATTAGAGTTAGATTTTTTTAATCTGCTAACAAATTCTGTAGATAAGAGTCTATTGAATCTTCTTATTAAAACTTTTTAAATTATCGTCTGAGCTTCTGTGTTTCCTTTTTCGAGGCAGCTTTGTTAGGTGGATCTCTTAAGCGCTAGTATCTTTCCTGGCGCTTGTTAATTTTACCTTTGGTTGTAATAAAAATGAGTAATTTCTTACGTAGCAGCTGTCTGGACAAGTCTGGTAATGTTATGAGTCTCTATTTCAAGTTGCTCAGTTGTTCGCAGATTAATATTCAGGTTATTAGTATACTGAAGACCTAGCCTAAAACTTATTTGAAGAATAAAACCTGTACAGGGTTTTTGTTTATATTAGGGCATCTACAAGTTTTATTGTTGGACATATCAAGAAATGTTAAATACAACAATCAAGAAATGTTAAACAAGAGTTTACCTGATTTATCTAAACCACCAGAATTTACTAAAAAAAAGGTGACAAATCTAACAAATAAGTATCAACTTTGTTATTTTAAATGGAATAGTCAATATGCCGGGTGTCCCAGGCCAATGTGCTCACCCATCTAGAATTTTTATTTTTTAATCAATTTACTTGAAATTTGGAAAGGATAATTTAAACGAAAAAATAAATTTTTCGACGTACTATTGAGCACGATAGGACCTCCGGTTTCGCCGGAAGTGAAGTTAACTTTCTTATTTTAAATGGAACACCCTATATATTTTTACATATTTGAATCTACAGATCATTACGAGTCCAAATATGTCTCATATTGTAATTTTGGTTTCCATGACAAGTAAATTTAGAAACCTACGAAACGTGTATTTTCGTTCTAATGCAATTATTAAGTAATTCGAGAAAATCGCTGCTTTGATTGTATTTTGATTTTTGACATTTTTACACCAGTTCAAATTTTCAATAGGTCGTAACTCCTTTTTTAATGGAAACTCATGTGCTTCTTAGCCTAGTTCAGTCCTGTCTGTGAAACTGACAATCCTAACCATTTTCTTCTGACTGTATTAAACTGTCCATCGAATTTGGAAACTGAATCGGAAATTCCGAAGGTATGAGGCAACCTGGAGGCAGCAAAGTGAAAATGTACACAACTTTTCGTTCGAAAAGGCGAATTCGATTTTTTCCGAATCGGAATTTCGAAAGCAGTCGCTGGCTTTCAAAACAAATGATCCGAAACTTTTGCGTTTGGCTAAAAACCAATGTTTGTGCCGTGTAGAACATTTTATATGGGTCTCGTGCATTCGGGTGGTTAGATTCGGAAAATGAAATGGGAAATCGAATTCGAAAAGCGAACGTATGTGGCTGGCCTTAAAGAGACAAGAAACGAGCTTTCTATTGAAATTAAGTTCTCGGCGCGCGGCGTCTATCTGCATTAGGCACACGCCACACCTGCGACTCCGCCGCGCGACATCGCCGCTGCGGCCACGTCGCAAGTTTTGTTTTCTATATTCTCTGACGGCCGATTCTTCCTTTGTGCGACCACCGATAAACGCCGTTGATCCTCGCTACGCCGTGTTGTCTCGTCTCCACTTACCGACGCGGCCCCCGTCTCGATAAGGTTCAATTTCTTCTAAAGTCCGGACGCCGCCCCACCAATTGGTCATCTCGGAAGCCGATTGACGCTGATTATACAGAGGGGTGCGTGGTATCGTTAACTTCACATTCATTTCCGGACGACCTACCTTTCGGAACGTCGTGTATTCATTTATTTCTTTTGTATTTCGTCGTACAGCGCCTCGTCACAGTGTCTTGCCGTTAGCTTCATTTATTGCTTTTTAGACTGGTGTAATTTTTTTTAATGCTAATTTATTTTAAAAATCTGTCTTAGGATTCCTCCAGAATCAATTGATTTAAAATTTGTTACGGGACTCCTTCAGAGTTATTTATTTAAAATTTTGCCTAAGGTTTCCTTCAGGGGGACGTAGTAGTTTTCTGTTCCCTTCGGGGCGCTTGATTAACGTGAGTCCCCTTGCCTCTCACCTTTCGGGGTGCTTGATTAACGTGAGTCCCCTTGCCAAGCACCCCGAAAGGTGAGAGGCAAGGGGACTCACGTTAATCAAGCACCCCGAAGGGAACAGAAAACTACTACGTCCCCGTCGTTGTTCCTGGGTTACGCTAAAAGTAGTTTATTAACCAACCACCCCCAGGAGGTGGGGGGGGGCAACCGTAACATCATTGAATAGCCCGTCGAAAAATACTAAATAAGTGTTTCTCTGTTTTTTGATTCTTTTGATTTCTGTTCCATTTCTTGCGATTACAGCGCCATCTGTCACGAATCGAAAAAAATTTTTCAGACAAATCGTATGTAGCTTTCAACGTAGAATCCGAATCTGCGATAAAAAATAGTGGTTCATATTTAAGATTTCAAATTTGCCGCTTGCCCCGCCTACAGGGGGTGTAAGGGTGGGTCTAATTTAGTACTAACGGATGCCCCCCTCGGAGATATTAAGTTTCGATTCGGCAAATTTTTCTGTACGATGCGAATTTTTCGAGAATTACAAAATTCCAGGTTAAATGACTCACCCGGTATACAGGCGCGTTTTCTTTTTTTTTGTAGTATTTCTGTTACCTGGCTTACGAAGCGGATCAATTAGTTAGTCCGCGTGTATTTTCTCGGGGAATCACTCCTGGCGGTGGTTTCTCTTTTCACTATTGCGCCGCGCCCTACGCTAGGTGGCACCCCCTGACATCAACCTGTTGAATACTTGTAAAAAGAGTATTTCTTGGTTCCCACGGCCGTCTCCACTGGCCCGGGTTTATTCGTCGCTACGCATGATAAATTTCCAACCAATACAGGTAGGTTTAACCGACTCCGTTTTTCTCCCCTTTTCCTTTTTCTTCTTTTTTTTAAATTTGCATACAGGTAGATGTTAACCGCGTCGCAGACGTCATTGAAATTTTTTTTAATAAAATGACCACATTTTATTCAGATAATTTAAACGCTCATGATTTATTCTTTTTGATAGTATACGATTTTTGACATTTAATAATAATAATAATAAAATGCCTTTATTTCAGTTGGCTGAGTTCAGCTATAAAGCTGCTCGACCACTCAACCAACTTATAACATAATTGTAATTCACAAAAATTTGGTGTAATGCGTAGATTACAAGTTTACAACTCATAATAAACAAAATAAGAAACAAGAAAAGTTAAAATAAGAGAACATGATAGAGATAGAGATGTACGATCACTGTACAGTAAGAAATCGTTGCTTACAAATTTTTTTGAAGTTACGGAAGGAAAGATTCAGTTCTTAATTCATGAGGTAGCTCATTATAAATTTTAGTTGACCAATATGAGAAAGATCGTTCAAACAGCGCGGTGTTATGTTTTGGAATGTGTAATCCATTGGTGCGTCTCAGCTGTCTATCATGTAGCATGTAAACAATAAGTATACATAGGTAAGATGGACACGCGGTTATGTAAATTTTGTAAATAAAACAAGCCATATGAAGCAATTGCCTATTACCCATATTAAGCCATTTCGTTTCGTAAAGTTTGGGTGTTACATGATCGTATCTTCTCAGACCATAGATGAACCGTAGACACGAATTTTGTGTTTTTTGAATACGAGAACGAGTTTCAAAATCAATGCACGGACCATAAACAGTATCACAGTAATTGAATTTGGATAAAACTAGAGATTCACACTGATGTATTTTTAGATGAACTGGAAGAAACTGCCTATTCATATATAAGTGTTCCAGCAAAAAATAAGATTTTTGAATTAAATTACTTATATATGAAGTAAATCTCAAGTTATAGTCAAAAAGAATACCTAAGTTTTTTACAGTTTCATTGAAGGAATTGTTGACAAATATATTCGTACTGTTTATGGTCCTCAGACGTTCTTTAGAATTATCAAAAATAATAACGGAGGATTTCCGAGGGTTAATCTGCAAAGAATGTGCCTTAGATATTTCAGTTAACAACCTCACATCCTCATTCACCAAATCAGACGCTAAATTTAATTCAGAAAACTTAAAACTATAGTACAACTGCGTATCATCGGCATAAAAATGACTAATACACGAATTTAATTTATTATGAAAATCTGATGTGTACAGGGAGAAGAGAAGGGGTCCTAATATAGAGCCCTGTGGTGCACCAGGCGAAATCAAGATGTGAGTCCATTAACAAGCCTGCGTTCTGTTGCTAAGATACGAAGATATAAATCGCACAGCAATGTCATCGAAGCCAAAATAATGTAGTTTTGCACATATATTAATTTATGGCTGATTGTGTCGAATGCTTTGGAGTAATCAATTAAAACTAATGCAGTCAAATGTCCTCTATCAGTAGCCCTCAGTATATCATCCGTTACCTTCAAAAGAGCAGTGCTTGTACTTGTGCTTGTATTTAAATTTTGGAAAATGGTGAAGAGTTCAATTTAATCTTGATTACTGAGGAAGCCATGGAATGCGTTTTTACTACGCATGTAAATGGCACTAAAAAAGTGGAAATGCTAGTAAAAACTAAGAATGTCACTTTAAACTATATTAAATGAAAATTGAGCAAAAAATAAGGAAATTTGACATTATGACTACAGAAGAAATTCATAGTATCTCATAACAGATGTTCAAACTGTGTACCATTTTCTAACTGAGTAAAAAATTCGTCTTCTACAAGACGAATGTCTGGAGTAATCAAGCGAATTTCTAGTCTTATTCTGTCTTTTAGATCATTCAGATTATTCGGTCCTTACTTTTTACATAACCCCATAGAAAGTAATCAAGTTTCGTTAATGTAAAGAGATCGAAAAATCTGAATGGTCTAAAAGACAGAATAAGACAAGAAATCCGCTTGTTTACTCCAGACATTATAAATCTTGTGCAGGGCGAATTTTTTAATCGGGTGGGATATTGTCAATTAAAAAATGGTAGACAGTTTGAACATCTGTTATGAGATACTATAATTTTCTTATTCCTTCATATCGACAAATTTCCTTATTTTTCCTCAATTTTTCATTTATTACAGTTTAAAGTGACATTCTTAGCTTTTATTAGCGTTTTAGTTTGCCATTTACATGCGCAGTAAAAACGGATTCCATGGTTTACTGAGTGATCAAGATTAAATTCCTCTCTTGGCCATTTTTCAAAATTTAAAGGTAAAAAATCGTATACTGCCCAAAAAAGTAAATCATGAGCCTTCAAATTAAATGAATAAAATGTGGTCATTTCGTTTAAAAAAATTTCAATGACATCACCAGTGGCAAATGACAATCGAAATAAAAATTATACCTTGATCATCAAATGCGTAACAAAGATCTAAAATTGACCCGTCCCGGCGTTTTTCGTGTACATTGAGCATTCAGGAAATAATGAGTTGGTACTGTACGCCAGTTTCGGACCAAAAAATTCGGGTTATTTCCTCCTGCATTCTGCTCAATATAGAACTCTCCGATGTAGCTGAAGAAGCTAGATATAAAGACCTAAAGAGATTCCGGGAAAGTTATACAAGGAAATTACCGAGCTGGGAAACGAATAAAGATTGCTTAATTTATTATTCATAATTCAAACCTAGTCATCTCTAGTGAGACCACTTCCACGGAAAGAAAGGAGCCAATTTTCAGCGGCTGAAATGGTGCTTAGCACAAATTTTTCCACTTCTGAAACAGTCTCAGAAACCGAGCCAGAAGAGACGGACTTTTTTGAGTCAATTCGTGAGATGAAAATTTTTCCACATTACGCATTTTGTGGTTTTATGTTAATTGAAAATGTAACCGAAACACTAAAAACAAATAAGATACTTGCTCCATTTTAAACTGTTGTTTGTAATGCATGCTATTACTCTAATGTAAAATTTTGCACAAAGTGTGCACGTATTGTCAACAATTACTGTCCAATTTGGAAACCGCTTCAAGCGGGCGCCACCGCGCCTGCTGCGCCCGTTGTCGCCATTCTGCCGCACCCCCAACTCGTCCTGTTTGCCTTTAACCAGCGACCCGCTTGTCGTCAAAGCTCTGTAACTTTTCATGCTTCGCTTCTTTCAGTTTTATACTTTAAAACTTAATCGATTTATCAAATATTACTCTGTTTGAATACTTATTATGACCCCCCTTCCTAAAACTTTCCGTGATAGATAGGACGTAGTTTCGTAAATTATTATGGAAATTCAACCCATGATAAATCACGTCTGTTGATTAACAGACGTGAACGAATGCGGAGGAAAAGAAATTGGCGTTATATTGAATACATCAATTTTTTTATAAGCTGATTTCATGCCTTTGATGAAAGTTCTTTCCTGCATTTAATTTTGTAATTGCTCGTGGAAATTTTAATTAAATAAAGCGCTTCGTTTTTTTTTTATTTCCTTTGCATGCTTAATACGGTTTCGTGCAATTGCTGAACATTCTACGAATTCTGGATGTAATTGTTTCGTTTGTCTTTGTACCTTTACCTGCATCGGAGTAATTGTCTACGAGTAACAGATTTATTAATCGAGTTAAGAAACGCACCTCACTCGAAATTGACTTTATTATTTATGTATTGAGGTTTCTTGTTTTTGCGAAATCAATACTTAAAAATGGAAATGAGATATAACGTAAAGTTTATGTAGATAAATTAACAAGTTTTAAAACTAAATAAACAGAGAGGTGAATGTTAAATTAATGGGTCTGTCTAGAAAGCATCCGGAAAAAAGATAATAACGCCGCAACTTCTAGTTTTTTAAATTTATGAACGAAAAATTACAATATAGGAAAACAATTTTCGTTATTTGTCTATGTAATTTCTGTTTAATCCTTGAACATTTAGGGAACCTAAAATCAAATCAACTGCATTTTGACTTGACTTGGTGTAAAACTGATGCTATTATTTTATATTTTTCTCACATTTTTTGGTCGAAACGATTTTATAAATCCGTTTTGTTTAATCTGTCGTCGAACCTTTTTTGGTATATTATAGAGTGAATTTTCTTCCGTTCTTTGTTTTTTTTTTTTAAGCAAAGTTATCCAACCCAGCATCTTTTCCCTTTAACAAAAATACAAAGAAGCGAATGTAATTCACATGAAACGAACGAATTTCGCGGAAAATTAGGAACGCGCAAAAAATTTAATACTGCAGGCGATACAAAAAAAGAAGTAAATTGTTTTCGAAGAAAATAGAAAATATTATCGAGAATAATGGTCACGTAGCGAAAACGGCGAGTACACTGGGAAATAACAGCCAGAGACAAGTTATATATAGGGGCATTCATCAAGTCCATTGTCAGAGATATACGGCTGCCGAATATTGATATTGTCGAGTTTCTATTAATACTGATCATATTGCATGATGCGATGGATTTGTTTGTACGTACGTCTATCAATCTTTGTAACGCCGGGTGTAAACTGCCATCATCGATTAAACTGATACATCAATTCGGGTTCATCCGAAAGTTTCAGCACGCGAATCAATTTATTTTTAGTTCGAATTCTAACACGAAAACACTTGTCAATAACTACTTGAAAACATTTATAGTTCTTTAATGAATTAAAAACGTTTATTCATGACCGGAAGTAGACAGCAGTTTCTATGACCCAAAATGCTAAACAAGAAGAAAGTTAGAGAAATTGCAAAATTGGCAGAATGGTTTTTAAAGGTAAGTCACCGTTAACTTATATGTTATTTCAAATAAATGTGTCTCTCTATCTTTACAACGAAATGTCTCCTGTTTGTTTTGTCAGGTTTTTCACAAAACCTTCGCCAAAGTTTACTCCCTGGTCTTTACGATGCTCCGGTAAAGTTCCATTACATTGCATTGCACGAATCGAATTCCGCTCGTCGACGGTTAGTAGTTAATTTTTAATCGATCTTTTCTAACAATATTTAAGAATATTAAGAAATTTGAAAAAAAAACAGCTGGAATTAAATTATTTCTTAAACAAATCTGCTCAAATACGTTTAATACACTATCCTATAATTTATTTTATTATTTTCAAAATTATTTCTTATGAAATTTTCAAAGAAACACGTACTGTTCATAAACACCGCAACATGTATACGATTTCCGACATCCGATGTACGAATCGTATTTGTGTTAAGGTGATGAAAATTGTCATCATCCACATACATCCGAATTTCGGAGAAAAATTGTCCATTTGTTAAGGGCAAATTTAGGAACGTTTTGCTCACATGTTTTTGTAAATAAACATTTCTATCCAATGAATATTGATTAATAGTTTCAATCATCTTATTCATCTGTTAAAACATGCGAAAATGAGGTTAAATTACACACGACGTCGGACAAAAGTTGAAATATTTTCAACTTTTTCCGATGTCGGAAGAAAGTTAAAAACCATCGGATTAATTTACCGCCATAACTATTTTCAAAAATTTCAACCAATAGGCAGTCGTTTCGTACAATCGGATGTCGTATGACGGACCCATGTCAAATCGCCTTTAGTCATGTTGTGGTCATGTCAAATAATGAATGTCAACAACTACTATTTTCCGAAATTAATTGATTGTCAAAAGTGACACTCGGATTTATTATAATTTCTTTCGTAAAACTTTGGATTATTTTCATTCTTCTATTCTCAGTTGTGAATAAAAGAATATATACACCTCAGGAGAAAATGTCATTTTCCCTCGGTGTTTTTGTAACTCTCGGACTGCGCCTTTGCTAATTTTCTGCAGTGGCCAAGTAGAACAAGTAGAAGAAAATTTACATGTCATCCAGAGCAGGTGGGGACTACCACCGTACTTACCAGCCCTAAATGTGCGTAGGTTTTCCTTAAATTTATTTATAGCTGGAATTCCCTACTCCTTTAAACTTTTCGGTACGGCACCAGTCTTGTGAGCAATGATAGCTTCATCAGGGACTATCAACCGATAGTGAAACCACAGTGTAAAGAATACAGTAACGCAACTCCCTTGTCGGCACTTTGATCTTTTTACTGGATTTTCATTGACCTTGAGTGGGGACTGGGGATGTGGCGAATGCTGTGGTCCTGCTTTAAGTGAGACTCCGTTGCAAATTGTAAACTCACACGCCAGGGCCGGATTGTAGTATTTTGAAGACGTGGTAAAAAAGTAACAAAGCATACACGCACAAACTGATTTTGTTGAATAAAACAAAATTGTGTCAACTCAACTAAAGTATTCGTTTAAATAGCAGCAAACAAATCTTCATTCATGTCAAATAAATATATCAGTTACAAGAATGTAGTCAAGTCAACAAAATTTGTATTTGTAAGTAAAAAAACTTTATTTGTGTAGATGTCCCTAATTAGGTATATTGTTGAATGTGAAGTTGAGAAATAATAATTCCTAATTTTATTTTATATATTTACTTGCTACCGGTTTCGACAATATAATGTCTTCATCAGGCCTAAAATCGTAAAGAAAAGAATTTTTTAACAATTTTGTATGTAAAATTAAAGTTAACTTGTAATTAACTTATACGTGATTTATGTATTATTGGGTATGTTAAAATTTACTAAATGAAAATGTAATATAATATGATAATTAACACGCTATAGTCAATGTAATGTTATAAAAAAAAAATTTGTGAAAATGAAAATTGAACATGAAAATGAGAAAACTTGGTTGTAAATTGTGATTATTAAATTAGTAATTTATCCGGCCTAAAAGATTTAACTAAAAGATTTTTAACAATTTTTGTATGTAATATTAAAGTCAAAATGTACTTAAATTTTATACATATGTGGTTTATGTGTTATTGAGTATGTAAAAACATTTTTTACTAAATTAAAATTGTAATAAATTATATAATACGATAATTAACATGCATTAAACAATGTAATCGTTATAAAATTCGTGAAATTAAAAAATGAAAATGAAATGTGAGACAGCGTGGTTGTAAAATTATGATTGTAGAAGATTTAATTTAAGTATTTCTTAATTTTATTTCATAAACCACGTATAAATTAATTACATGTTAACTTTAATTTTACATACAAAATTTTTAAAAAATTCTTTTCTTTACGATTTTAGGCCTGATGAAGACATTATATTGTCAAAATCGGTAGCAAGTAAATATATAAAATAAAATTACGATTTATTATTTCTCAACTTCACATTTAAAAAAACTTTACTTCAAGAAAAAGAATGTATGTGTGATATCAACAAAGAAATAACGGAAAGGTTAACGCCAGGGAAAAAAAGAAGTAAATAACAAAGAAATATGCGTTTATTTATTATTGTGAGTACATACAGTGTGGTGATAAAGTAACGCACCAAGCGAAAAAACACCCTTAACGTTGACTTTTTCGAAAACGCTCGGACAGCTCGATTTTACTTTTAAAAAAGACATCTTTTAGAACCAATTTTAATTTTATGTCAGTTACCACTTTTGCGCCGTGACGTCATCGACATTTTTTTTAAATGACAACCTATTTTTTTGAAAATGTCATTTGAAAGCAACCATTTTTCTGAGTACAAAAATGTTAATGAATCACTAATGCATAAGAAAATTTTGAAGAAAAAAATTATTGAAAAATGAAAATGTGATTTTTAATCTTAATAAAATTTCAACCTAAAATAATACTTTCTTGTAAAAACATAACAGAAAAACTTAATAAAATTACAATAAATGTTGGAAATGTCCTCCACCAACCACTTGACAGTGACCAGCTCGTGTGTAAACATTGTTAATTACTTTTGCGATGGTTTCACAGCTAATGTTATTCATTTCCGTCCTAATTTTGTTTTGTAAATCTTCCAAATTTTGAGGTCTGTTCACGTAAACTCGACCTTTTAGTTAACCCCATAAAAAAGTCTAGGGGAGTTAAATCGGGTGAGCGGAAATGAATAATATTAGCCGTGAAACTATCGCAAGAGTCATTAAGAGCGTTTACACACGAGCTGGTCACTGTCAAGTGGTTGGTGGAGGACATTTCCAACATTTATTGTAATTTTATTAAGTTGTTTTGTTATGTTTGCATAAGAAAGTACTATTTTAGGTTGAAATTTTATTAAGATTAAAAATCACATCTCTATTTTTCAATAATTTTTTTTGTTCAAAATTTTCTTATGCATTAGTGATTCATTAACATTTTTGTACTCAAAAAAATGGTTGCTTTCAAATGACATTTTCAAAAAAATAGGTTGTCATGTTGAATGAAATCAAGGAGCCCTTGAATGAGCAGTTTAGGATAATAGTTGATTATAACGTTTAATTTGCACTTAAAAAGTATTTTTAAAATAAATGTCGATGACGTCACGGCGCAAAAGTGGTAACTGACATAAAATTAAAATTGGTTCTAAAAGATGTCTTTTTTTTTAAATACAATCGACCTGTCCCAGCATTTTTCGAAAAAGTCAACGCTAAGGGTGTTTTTTCGCTTGGTGCGTTACTTTATCACCACACTGTATATAATTTTATCACAAAATCTTGTAAACGGACACTAAATAGCGCACAAGACACTTTACGTTTCGCTGTCGTTTGGTAGCTTCTTCGGAAGTGAAAAAATATAAATAAGGTTGTCAAAATAAACAAGGTCATCAGTAGAAACAAAATCGTGTTAAATATTTACAAAATTAAAAAATCTACAAGTTCTTTTGGTACACCGTGTTGCACCCCTAATGCACCCTTATACACCACCGTTTTTAACTTTTGCACCGCTCGAATAGCTGAGAGAGAAAATAAAATAGAAAATCAGGTAGCCTCCCCCCAGTAAAAATTTCCGAAGTTTTTCTGGTGCACCTTATTGCACCCCTTATGCACCCTTATGCACCACCTTTTTTAACTTTTGCACCGCTCAAAGAGCTGGAAAAAAAATAGAAAGTTATTTCAGTTATTTTTTTTCTCAGCTATTTGAGCGGTGCAAGTTAAAAAAGGTGGTACATAAGGGTACATAAGGGTACATTAGGGGTGCAACACGGTGCACCAAGAAGACTTTGAAAATTTTCACGGGGGGGGGCTGGTTAACTTAGACCCAGTTGTACAATGCCAGTTTAACTTTAAAGCTAAAGCTTAAACCCTTAACAATAATTGTTGAAATAATCGTTGCTAAGGGTTTAAGCTTCACCTTAAATTTAAACTAGCATTGTACAACTGGGCCCTAGGGGGTTTTTGCGACAAGAATTCATTAATAGGAGTAGATTAGAGTTTTTAGATGATATTCCAATATTTGTTAATTATCATTAAAAAATATTTCACCTGAAAAGCATATTGCATCAAAAACGTTGCGATTATGTACAAATATTGCTGTTCCGTAAATAACAAAATATCTGAAGCAATAAAAACCTTTCTCTGTTTTTTATCCCAATTACAAATCTTTAAAATTTTCATCCAAAATTTACAAGTTTTAAATTAAGTTTTGATATGTGAAATTTTGTGAAATTCAATTTTTGCGAAAGTTAAAGAAAAAACATTATTTTCTGACCTTGACATTGTTCAATAAGCCAAGACGCAGTAAAAAAAAACCTCGTTGAAATCTTGATTAATTTCCAAGAAATAACAATTTTAAGTTTTTGGCAATTTCGAAAAACGCTATTTTCTAGCTATATAAAAATTACTCGGTATATCTAACAGGAGCTAAACAGGTTTCCAGACAAGCACAAATTATTGCAGTAAAAATTTTTTCGAAAAATCAGAAATAAAAATGTTTCCCATTTGATGCCGACTTTTTGGCAAGCACTGTATAGTTTAAAAAGAAAATTAGCAAAAAATTTTGTGGTGTCTTAATTTTGCGTTTCAGTATATTTCTCCTCTTTTTAAATGATTTGGCACCTGATTTTATGCCTTTTAACTGGAAAAATGCTAGAAATATGCATTATGATTTTACATATGCATTTTAGAAATAGCTACAGAATATGCAAATATCGTCGCCTAACTCACGAATAGATGTAACTGCCAAAAATTACAAATTCGAGTTATCTATGCCCTGAAAAAAAGGACGGGTTAATCTGTCACTTGATAGAATTTTCGTTCTTGTTTTGCAGCCTGTAATGCTAAAATTATAAAATTATTTTGTGGCGTATGTATGAAAAGAATAGAGCGTCATTTTTAATTTCAACGCTCCTGAACAATTTATCGTAGGGTGCTTACGCCGTGAGTTAAGCGACGATATGTAGACATAACTAGAATAAAATGATTTACTTATCTTACTACTTACTTATTCTTGTCCGCAGGGAATTTAAAAAAACTACAATTACAATTTTTGGAATTGTTTACACACAGTTTAACACATCGATTCACTCCACGTCTTTCTGTACTTTCCATTTTAAGTAAAAAATAACTTGTTAAACTTTGATCGCTTCGCACTACTAAATTCACTCAAAGTTCCCTTAATACGCCTCTGGCCCAACATACACATACATTCCGCACGAGAACTATAAATAAATGAGCTCTGCATCCCGAGATTGTGAGTCAGACCTTGCGCGGGATGTTATACGCGAACTGAATATTTTCATGAGAGTCGCGCTACTGCGTAATCCTTATGCTTCGGGCACATCTGCGTTAACGTCTAACGGCATTCTAATGGACAAGAACCCGACAATTAACGCGAGAAAATTAATGCGCTAAATTTTACATTGGTGGTTAAGGTCATTATTTGTCCCACATTTCGCTCCGAAGCGGCTGCAGCATTGGTATTTTACTTGAATATTGGCAATTTTATCTTAAATGTCAAATATCACAGGAGTTCTATTAAAATATTTTAGCATTTTCCGTTTCCTAACATTCAAAAATTATATTTTAAATTAGTACTTGAAATAATGAAAGAAACCTGCAATCAAAACTAAGATAGTACGTGACTAAAAACACGAGATGTCGCTGTTTTCGTGAAAAAAATGTATGTTCTGTCTTCCTCACATATATCTTTCTTTATCTATGGCAACAACTATGCGATACGTTCGCCGGCAATCCGTTTGATGTGTATCAAAAACCGCCAGCCGAGCTATCGTCTAGCGCGCAATGCCATTCTCAATGCCGTTACAAAATTAGTGCCGCATATGCCAATAATCCGTCGGTACACTATCGTTGTCGGAGCCACGCTGCGGCTAATGTGCTGCCTAACGTGATTTTTCACGTCTAACTTGACAATAATTGTATGTGTAGCGACTGATTAATGGCAAATTAGACGTTAAAAATGACGTTAGGCAGCACATTTGCCGTTAGTGTGGCTGAACCATTATACTGTGGTGAAACGTTGAACGATTGTGCAAATTTTGAGTGCACATTAAGAAAATTTGTGATACAATTTTCATGGGACAAGAACTTACTTTAATTAAACTTATTAGCTTATTTATATCCCTTCATCATCATCATCATCTGCATTGTTTATCGAAATATCAACATTCTTGATCGATTAGGTAACGCTTTACCATTTCAAAAGCAAAAAATCAACACACCTTCAATAAAAAAATTAGCCGATAAACGCATACATATTGTTGCATAATTTGTACAACTTGCCGCATAATCTGCTGCATAATTTGCACATCTTGATGCATATTTTGCACAAAATTCTGCATATACAGTCTGTGGCATTTAACCAGGCTTCTTCATTAACGCGGTTCCTGTTGACTATACAAAAGTATCATCCCTTTAAGCTCCGCATAATTTAAAATTATTTTCGAATAATATATAGGCTGTCCCAATTTGACTGTACGATGTGTAACTTCGTTATTTTAAATGGAATACCCTATGTCTTAACGGATTTGAGCTTGTCAGGTTATTTTAGAGTAAGTTTGATGAAGGTTCCCTGTACCTAAGTCCTATGGTTTTTAAGATATTAGGCTTTGTTTATGGTTTTCGGGTAACTTTTATAATTAATATCTCATTAACGAAGAAAGTTAGAAAGCAGGTATTGTGGTACTGTTACAAGCTAAGTGGAAGATATCTATCGCTGTAACAAAATTTACTTTTCATTAAACTATTTCCATTTCAACAACAATTGAAGTGCAATAACTTTTATTTTTTTTTTAATTGAGAATACGAGTACAAAATTAAAAAAAAAAATAAGTAAGGCCTTAAGTGCATTTTAGAATTCCGAACAATTTTTCCCTTAACCGTTTTGCTCTAAAATTTACAGGAGAGCCGATATTTCACATGCTATTTTCCTATGTCTGAAAACGAATCAACACCGTGTATGTTCTTATGTGATATTATAATATGGAAAAGAAAACTAATTTATATCGAATAAAAGTATATTTAAGGTACTTACTTGACCTTTCGCGAATTTGATTGTTCTCTTTAACAAAAGTGAATCACTTTTGACAAAGCGAGGTGATATTATAATATCAAAGTAAGAACTGCACCTTACTCGTTATTTTTCGAGTGTTCATTTTTCGTTTTGTAAAGTTTTGTTATTTGTTTCACAAAATAAATTTTTATTTTCTTCCAGTTTTAAGGCAAATGGTAAATAGCAACATATCAGAACATTTTTATGGAATTTTGACATATTTATTGTAATTTAATTATTTCACATTCAACCATTATTTTCTCAAAAATTTTCTTATGTAACATGTCAAAATTTTCATATGACCGTTTAGAGAATAAAATGGATTACTAAATAAAGGGAAAGAATAGGAGGTTGTCATTTAAAAAATACAAGTTGTCCTTGGATTTCAAAAATAAAGGGAGACAAACAGATGATATAAATTAATAATGTAGGTCTTATTGACTCTAAATCATATACCGAATTTCATTCAGATACGTCAAAAAGTTTCCGAAATATTAAGCTGGTTCCATACTTTTGCCCTTCCCTGTATAATTCCACCATGGCCTTAACCCACGTTATTTTTCTATAGGTCAAGTTGTCACAAGCCTTTCCAAATTATCGGATTTCCGCCTACCAAAAATTGAATGGAAGTAAATTAGAAATACTTATTTTACAATTTTTAAGTAAATGCACCAATTTGTTTTATATATCAAATCTTCCTTCACATAATCTAATTTCGTATACTCATATACTTAAATTATCTTGTTTTCAGAAGAAATTAACTAAATTAAAATAAGTTTTGTCATACCTAACTAAAAATCTCTTCTTTGTTTTTGTTAATTATTTATTAATCCTTGTTCATCGTCTAACTTCTCAAAATTTATCTTCATTTTATAACTAGAAATTTATTCATACTTCATCGTCTAATTTACTAAAATTTATCCTGCTTAACTAAACTAATTTTCTTCGTTTTCTAACTAGAAATTTCCCATAAATTAACTTAATCGATGACTTTTAACTCTTTCCTACTCAGTTTATGGATTGTTCATGGCTGATTAATTTAACAACAATACTATTAAAACCTCACAATTAAATATTTCACCTACCGACTCCGTTTTATCTCCCCCGGTTGGTACTTTGTTGTGGATGGATGACTGGTTTCTGTTACTTTCAGGTTGATACCTCTTGGTCGCTGGATAACTACTTTCTGCTACCACCAGAATTCGTCAACCAGAATTCCATGGCATCAGTTGTTTTTAATTGTTTGAATCACGTCTACTGGCCTCGGTACAGGTAAGTTGGTCGTTTATACTCTGCTAGTCTACTTTCTTTTAAACATTATCTTCTTCTTTTCAGGGGGGTATCACCGCAATAAAACCCAACAAAGATGGGTTTCACGATAAAAATGATTCAGGACAACACCTATGAACAGAATTTAGGACTGCTTATGTTGTTCATTGACTTTCGGCAGGTATACGATTCGATCTTAAGAAGTAAGGTATACAAAGCTATGGAAACGCTAGGAGTTAAAAAAAATTATGAAACTGGCAAGGTTGTCGGTAACAAAGACCGACAGTCGAATTTTAGTAGTGGGAAGCTCACAAAGAATATTTTTTGGAAGGAAAAGTTTGAAACAAGGAGATCCTTTGCCGACGGCGATGGTGCTGTTTAATCTGGTGTTGGAGATAATTTTAGGGGAAAGAGTGAAATTGGAACAGAAGGCATGATTTACAACCGCAAGCATCAGATTGTCGCTTATGCGGACGATGTGACCCTGATTACAAAATCCAAAAAAGAGCTAATGAGAATTTTCAAGAGGTTGCAAAGTTCAGCTAGGAGATATGGTTTAACGGTGAATGAGGAGAAGACAAAATATACGGAAATTAAATGTGAGGATAGAAATAGAATAAGGTATATAAAATTTGAGATAGAGAAAAAAGATTACATATTTGAATGAGTTGATAAATTCGAATATCTAGAAGTGACAATTACGTCTCATTACTCTCTTATCTACTTATCTAAAACTGAGAATTTATGGGACAATTATTCGGTCATTGGCTCTATGCACAAATGAAACATGGGTAATGAGTGGCAAGACAGGTGGAGAGTAAATTAGAAGGATGGGAGCGTAAAGTGCCGAGGAAAATATATGGAGGAGTAAGAGTGGGAAGCGATTTTTGGAAAAGAAGAATAAACAAGGAATTATAAGAGCTGTATATGCAGCCGATAATAACAAGGCACATCAACGCGCAAAGAATAAGGTAGTTAGGACACGTAAGTCGGATGCCAAAATATAGACAGGCCAGGAAGGTTTTGTACGAGGGAAGTGGAGAAAAGAAGAGAAGGGGATTGCCGAAGAAGTGGCTAGATGCAGCAACAGCTGATATAAGGTCAACAGACATAGAAAATTGGAATGATGTAGTATTAAACAGAAATAAGTGGAGAAACGTGGCAAAAAAGTAGAAGAATTGGAATGAGAACCGGAAGTAGTGGGCCATAAAGGCCTATACAGTGTACGGCTATATACAGGCTGTCCCGGGAGGAAACGTCAATACTTCGTGGGGGTCTAGAGTGGATTATTACAAGTTATAAGATAAAAAGTTTATATAAACAGGTAGTTTTTTGTTAATAGTTTCTGAAGAAGAGCTATTTGAAACTAAAAATATGAAGATGCTGATATAACTTTTATTTTAAACTATTAACATTCTAAATCATACCTGAATACTCTAAATTCGAGAAAACGTACGTATTTTTGAAATTTGTCAAAAACAGCACTACATCACGGTGAAGAATAAAATCAACATGAAGCGCCAAATTTAAATTATTCCGGAACGGCCTAGTGGTAAGAAGACCGGCCTTATAATCTTAAGATCGCAAGGTCGTGGGTTCGAAGTGCCTACTTCCACAATTAGTTTTAACACCGCTTAACATCACTTAACAAAAAAATAATAATTATAATTGTTCAATACTTAATCAATGTTTATCTCAGAATCCATTAATAAAAGACTAGCTGTTCATATAAACTTTTTGACTTATAATAATCCACTATAGACCTCCACGAAGTATTGACCTTTCCTTCCGGGATTCCTGTTTATGGGTGCCACTGAACGACTTGGCCAAACTTTAGCGTCGTATTCTACTCTTCAAGTTAATGATAAAAATTCTGATAAACATTGTCCGGAAATTATTTTTTTAAAGTTATGGTCACGTACTGTATTTATGCAAAATGAAAGATTTTAAAAAATAATTGCATATGTACTGAAGGTAATGTCACTTAGTAATGTCAGTTATTGTTGTATCAAATATTCGAGGCATACTTTTATTAAAAAATATGTAACAAACATTTCCACACTTAAAATTTTTTAAATTTCAAGTGACCATAACTTTTTAAAGAATCATTTCCGAACAATGTTTATCAGAATTTTTATCATTAATTTGAACAGTAGAATACGACGGTAAAGTTTGGCCAAGTCATTCAGTGACATCCTGTATACAGACATCCTGTATACAGTGAAAGTTGACTTTAAAAGTGATAGAACGAAGCAGTTTTTGTATAACAATTGATTAACAAATATCAGAGATAATAAATGTTTTCGGCGAATGATGAAACAGTTTGATAGCCCCTGGCTTATTTTTATTGCGTAATTACGTAATCGGAGAAGTATGCTGGTGTCAGCATCGGCTGTTTAAGTGGCTCAGTTCTCAACTGCACTTCGTCGCAGATAACAGCGTTGAAAACATGGCCGAATTTTCCAATAGTTTTCATGATTTTAATTACGGCGAATGTGGTCAAAATGCGTTACGCGGACGCAGTGGTGGATGACAGCGCCCGTATCGTATTATGAACGCAATAGAAGAGATTTTAGGACTTATAGAAGAAAATCCTTCGATAAGTGTGCGGAATATTGCCAGACAATTGCACATGTCACACTCAATTGTTTGGCGAATTATTCGTGAGGAACAATTATACCCGTTCCATGTTCTAAGAGTGCAAGCTCTGATGCCAGCAGATTACCTCCAACGCATGCAATTTTGTAGGTGGTTTCTCCGGAAACAGACGGACAATCCGAACTTTGTTAAGAGCGCTTATAGCTTGGTTATTTATTTACGTGAATTTTTGTAGAGATTTCAGAACAGCTTCGGCCTATCTGTTATTATGTGTAAAAGGTGTTGAGTTTTGCTAAAGATTATTTTTCTCAAAATTTTCAAATGGAGCACCCAGTATATCTGAACTCTTGTGAAACACTATTTTAATAAGCTTTCATGAAACGCTAAATGTATTTATCTAAACTGAATCAATCGCGAAACAACCGACCGGTTCTTTTGTTTTGATTTGCTCATAAATCAATGAATACTAATTAATTAATAAGAAAATAACATAAAACAATGAACAAATTAAGAATTACAAGTAATCATTGGATCTAGAAATTTATCTTGAATATTCGAATTGTTTACCAGCTTCTTGTAAACACAATGTTTTGACCGTCACCTGGGATCTTGATTATCCGGAGGAGCAGTCAGGATTTTCTCATTAATATACACACACAGCACTATTTACAGTTTATTTTCAACTTTACAGTGATTTACAAAAAATGATTTAAATTGAAACCGAATACTTGTAATGCGTAATCGTGACCCAAAAACTATTTCATGAAGCTCGCGTTATATCGTATGTATGTATTTGTCTTGACATAATCATTTACGAACTTAACTTAAAATTGTTACGTCTCTCTTAATTAAAGCAAAAATATGAGACTATGAGATATGATTGGAAGTTTTTAATGAGCTAAGTGATGAATGGCTAGCCGAAGGGTGGTGCATTGAGGTAAATTGTACGCTTGCTGATGTCACGATTCTCAGAGATTTCGAACTGGAAAACATCGTCCATTTGGAATCAAGGAATCAGTCTGTGAATGTATTTTAAGGGTTTGTGAGTGTTAAGAATTATTGGAACTACCGAAATACCGCGATGAATTGAAAGGAATTTACTAAGTGCCTTTGAATGTGAATTACCGCGAAGGGCAGATTACTAACGTCTGCTGCTTCCCTCGAAATTCCGATGTGCATGACTTAAAATAAATTTACAAGATACGAAAAACTAAAAACTAAACAAAATTGCAGATTTCTTATATACTACTCGTATATTTAACATAAACCGCCCGCCTTGAAAGTACAGACTTTCAACTATATAAAACAAAATCAATGTTGGTTGTCTATGGGAAGCACATAATATGGCGCAGCGAATGGGTCCTAATAGTGGCTGCTCGGACAATGCCATCGGAACCGGGACGTATTTCTTCCACTCGTCCAATAGGCCACTGCATTGCATTGTAAGGAGTTGTTCATCCTTAATCAGCACTATTTGCCCTGGTTCCAGCGACACGCCTCGGTTGTTTTTCCATTTACTTCGTATTTGAAGACTGTTCAAATATTCCTTGTGCCATCTTTTCCACAAATGTTCGCGAAGCTGCTGTAAGTACTGCCAGCGAGAAAGAGTGTTAACTCGGAGATCACTTATGCCCATATGCACAAACAAATCTTAGACTTAAGCCAAAGTAAACCTTCACTTTGAACAATGTAACTATGCGACGCACAATTTGATATGAAGTTAGCTTTAAGTATCACTTTTTCCTTAAGTCTACCTTCAGATTCGTCTATGCATACGGGCATGAGACTTGGGTCTGGGAGTGCGTTTAGTGAGTCTCCTTCTAAAAAATGTGCTGGTGTGAGGTAGGAGAAATCATTGGTCCTTCGGCCGGATCCGGAAGAATAACACCGGAACCAAAACAATCTAAGCGACAGCGAGAGGCACCAGATCTAGGTGAGTCTCCTTTCATATACAGTGTGCTTTTCCTCATTGCATCCTATACAAATTAAACATGCCCGAACCAACACTTAAAGAATTAAAAAACAAAAAGGCAAATTTAAAACGCAGTTTGACCGGATGCATAACATATTTAAATTCAGCAACTGATGCAACGATATCAGAAAGCACAGAACGATATGCAAAAATAGAACCCCTACGTCAGCAATCACAAATTCAACTTAACATCGAAGGGATAGGCGAACAAGATGACACAGACGTTGAATTAGAATCAATAGAATTTGAAAATAGTTATTTCAAATTATTAGGACGTATGAAAGACATCATGCGTGGCAGTAACGCGACAGCAAGTGTTAGTAAAATTAGTAATGATCTATCGCAAGATTTGGCGATTAATCACGTCAAACTTCCTACGATAAAGCTACCGAGCTTCATAACAGTAAAAGTTTATCAGAAATTCAGAAGTTTCACTACTTAAGATCTTCATTGCAAGGAGAAGCCGCTAGTGTAATAGATTCTTTAGAAATTCAACTGAAAATTAAGTAGAGGCTTGGGATATGCTAAAAAGTAGATATGATAATAAACGGTTGATTGCTCATAATCATATTAGACTTAGAGCCATTCATGATTTACCAGCAGTATCTAAAGAAAGTCATTCACCTTTGCGAATACTACTGGATGGCGTATTAAAACATATTAGAGCACTGAAGGCATTAAATCGACCCGTAGATGCTTGGGATGACTTAATAATTTTCATCATAACTGGGAAATTAGATTAATGCACAAAGAAAAAATGGGAGAATAGTCTAAATAATATGGAAATGCCTTTATTAAAGGATTTCATGGAATTTTTAACTCACAAATGTCAGACTTTGGAAGCACTATCCAAGGGATCACAAGCACAAGAACCTTCCGTTAAAGGAACGTTTAATCAAGGTAAAAAAGTTTTCTCTTCAAATATTTCTTCGAAACAGCTTTGTAACACGGATCATCCTATTTTTCGCTGCAAGAAGTTATCGGATCTTCCAAGTGAAGAACGCATTTCTGTGGTAAAGAGTAAATGGCTGTGTCTAAACTGTGTCAAGTCGAATCATTTTGTATCCCAAAGCCGCGCAAGTTCGTGTCAAAAGTATCACAAAAACACAACACGCTTTTTACATATCGATCAAACTCAGAAAAATATTTCTGCAAATAGCTCCAGTCACAGTTCCAATAATCACATGTCCTGTTTTCAACTGCAATTATTGATATTCAAAAAGTAAACGTCATCCTTGTCGTGCTCTTTTCGCTCGATTCGTGTTCATAATTAAACATTATTATGACAGCACTCTTAAAAAAACTTGGTCTTCCTAAGAATCCCTTTCACTTGCCTTTAACCGGGTAATCGTCGGTTACCATCACTCAATCAGTTCAAGCAGAAATTCGTTACGATATGATGCGTTTGAAGCCAATTTGGAATGCCTAATTCTATACAGCATTACTGGTAGAATACTTATTGTTACTAGAGCCAAATAAGAATTCCACATACCAAAAACTATCAAACTCGCTGATCGATTCTTCAATGTCTCCAGAGATATCGACTTGTTAATTGGGGCTGAACTATTTTGTTAATTATTACGCGCTGGTCAGATCAAGATGTCTTCAAATCACCTTACCTACAGAAAACCCATTTTGGTTGGATTATATCAAGACAAATACCTACCATATAACGCGAGCTTCGTGAAATAGTTTTTGGGTCACGATTGCGCATTACAAGTATCCGGTTTCAATTTAAATAATTTTTTGTAAATCACTGTAAAATTGTAAATAAACTGTAAATAGTGCTGTGGGTACATTAATGAGAAAGTCCTGACTGCTAGTCCGGATAATCAAGATCCCAGGTGACAGTCAAAACACACAATCTGGCGCGATTTTTAAAATTTCCCTGTACATTAATCAGTATTTCACATTAATCAGCATTTCAGGTGTGACAAACTGAAAAGCATTCCTAATTCTTATCATCATATCTTTTGGTATTGTTAGCATTTCTGCGTATACTTTATTTTTAAAGTAGTCCTCAAAGGAAAAAAGAATTAAGCAAATTAAATTTGGGGATCGCGCTGGCTATTCTAAATGACACTAATCTAAATAATTGGTCTGTCAATTCAAAACTTATAACGGCAACGTGATTCTAAATATAATTTTTTAATTACTATAGTAACGTTATTTAAATATTTTCAAAGTAAAGAAAAATTGGGCAGCCGTTGGGCAACCACCACAGATAAAAAAAAAGTTTAACAGGAATATATTCAATTACATTAAACAAAAAATAAAACATTCATTGATTTATCAGCAAATTGAAACAGAAAAACCGGTCGGAAAGGCTAATGGTGGATTTCACAAACGTTACTTAAATTTAATCATCCGTTAAAAGTAAACGTTGCCATGGTTACATGTGTTGAAGGTATAGGAATGATTATTCTTAATCGATGATTAAAGTTAAGTGACGTTTGTGAAATCCACCATTAATAACGTTAATAATCAAAGAAAAAAAATTATCCATTTTTGTCTCGCGTATTCTTCAGTTTAGACAAATACATTTAGAGTTTTATGAAAGCTTATTAAAACAGCGTTTCACCAGAATTCAGTTATACTGGGTGTTCTATTCGAAAATTTTGAGAAAAATTTTGGGAAATGATCGAAATGAAATACGAGACATTCCTGGAATGGAGAGAACACAGGTACCTTACGAGGCAGTTGCCGGAGTGGAGAACATGAAAAGATGGATAAATTTTGCTGTAGACTAATAAGATTAAAAAAAAGTGCACATAATTTTTATGAATAAATGAATTCAATGAAATCGAAAATTGTAGTCGACTTGAGATATGCCTTGTTCTGTGTGGTCTATTCTTAATCTACACCCAATAATAAATACCATTCTTAGTTTTAATTATATTATTCTAATCAAGAGGTTTATACGATGTGGTCCAGGTCGTCGTGGGACACGAGAGCGCGACATCCGAATTTTACATTATCGTTCGATGAAGTCACGGGGGGTGGGTCCACTGAATAAACGGAAATTAGAACAGATCATTATTCTCTTATAAACCTTGTAAAAGTAGGTTTCGTTTTTATACATTAGTATTTCTAAATCTCATTATACATATTAAATTAGAAATATTTAGTAAAGTTTCTTACAATTAGTTTTTCTAAAATTGATTATACATATTACAGTCTTTTTCTTTTGGTTTTCCCCTTTTATCAATTACGTTTCCGAATTTGTCAAATGACTTTCCAATCCGCAGGCCTACTATACTTTGAACGGATTGGAAAGTCATTTGACAAATTAAGAAACACATTTGACAAAAAGGAAGAAGCAATAGAAAAAGACTGTAAATTAGAAATATTTAGTAAAGTAAAACTAGGAATATTTACATAGTATGTCCCTCCAAAGACAAAAAAGAAACCCATGGTATATTTAATCTACTAATAAATTAATCGAGTTTAAATTAGTAAAAGGAAACCAATATCAGACAAAATATAAAATAACGTAGATTAGCAAGATGGTTCTAATTCAAGAGTTAAGATTTGTACCTATATTTTTATGGCACCTTCGTACCTACATCGTAAAGTAATAGTTTAAAGTTTCGGAAATGGAAGCAATTGTAGATAAGATAGTTTACAGTTAATAGACATTATGTACTAACCCTAACAGGATTCCTCTGATTAGTCCCAAATGTACAATTGTCGGTAATAATAATTTAGTTAAGTACGAATGTGACCCTGCATATGTGCTCACTGTGCATATTCAATTATAGGCTAAGCGGTTATGTTCCGAGTTATCTGTTTATTTACAGTCACAGGTGAGCCATAAATACCCGGTCATCACCATCTCGCTCTCAATCATAGATGCTTTCCGTCCTATTCGGTTCTGTTCATATTGATTGATAGTAATAAATCAAAATTTAATTTCTATTTGGAACGAATTCACGATTCACGAATTGGAATTATATCGATTCTGTGAAATATGCGTCGGCCAAAACTCCTCCTGAACTACAAGCAAAAGGGTATGTGTCTCGAGTTCCGTTCCATTTCCTTGGCTTCTCAGGGGGATCATAAGAATTGCGTCAGGTTCGAATGTACTTCTACGAAAGTAAAAATATACTTTCGAAATGTATTGATTTGAAGAAAATTTTTGGGTTGCTTTGTTCTTAATTTTTAGAAAAATTAGAAATTTCTTGTGAATAATCACGGATAAAAGATCTTGCAAGTAACGGTTTTTATGGCACTTTACCTTGAAATAAGATTAGGTTTAAGAATTAGTTGATGAGTGCTGAAATAACTACAACTATCCGTAATTCACTCTTTCCAATAAAAAATTAATTCATTTTCGGCGTCAGTTTCAGTGACGTATTTCTTCGTACTAATAAGATTTAAGGTTTTTATAAGAGAAGTTTTAAATAGTTCTGTAATTGAAATGTGAATCAAAGGAAATCTGATGCAATTTTGTTACGTTCAAATCTCGCGCCAAAATATCGTGGCGATACAACATCATTCAACTGCGTTTTAACACTGTTGGCAACCCTACATCCCTCCTCTTTACTACTCAGCGTTTATTCGTGTGACACACCACGTGACTGGTTTTCGGTTTGGTATCCTAGCAACCTTCACCTGCTACAAATTCGCCTTGATGAAGGCCTTTCTTGTTCGAAGTGTGTTACAAGTCGGACGTAATTTACGTGTGTTGTGAAATTATCGTAGTTTTCGCTCTCTGTGAGGAATAACTCAATTGCGGCTGTGCCGGAAAATCACGTAATACCTTAGAACACATTTGGAGGTCAGTTTGACTCAAGGTTACTAAAGAGAGAAGGTTGCCTGGTAACTCGTGGAGTGACGCGTCATCCAGTAGGCCATCTATTTGTGTACATGCATTAAATGGGCCTACTGAGTGACGTTGTGATGACGTTGAAAGTTACCAGGCAACCTTGTCTCTTTAGTAACCTTGAGTTTGACTCCAATTCGAAGCCCGGGAACGAATTAGTCCCAGGTAACGTAAAAAAATGCAATGGCGGGTGTATCAAAATGGCTGCTAACGAAACCTTTTTCCCTTTACATTCAGGCTTTTTCTATTTGGGCGCAGTTTTCCGGTGCAGGCTATTAGAGCAGACCTTTTGGCCTAGTTCTCCGGGGGCGCTCCTGCCCCGTAGTCGTATCGAGACCCGATCGAGAAAACCTGATCAGCCATTTTGACGATCTGAGCGGGTCCAATTTAGACCAGTTTGTCGTCGCTTCCTGTGGTTGACAGAGGGCGTTGTAACTACCCACCGGCCTCTGCGCTTCGGTTGGCACCGCTGATTTTGACGTACGACTGGACACGCTGATCGGTTTTAAATTTTACTCTTGGCTCGTGAGTAGTAAACCGCGAGTACAAATTTCGAACTACGTATTGCGTTACGCTTACCGTAGTTAATTTAAGCCTAAAGTAAGCAGCCAATTGTAATTGTTTATTAAGAGTGTAAAGTGTTTATTAAAGTGTGTAATAAATTGTGTTAACTTTAGCTACGATTTTAATTTCTACATTCACGCACACCAGTGAGTAAAGTCTCGTCTCTGATTTATTACTGATTCATTTTTCTGCACGATCTGGTCGATTGGAGACGTTGACTGATCGAATTGCGTTTAGCTGAAGAGTAATTGTCTTCTGGCGTCCTTAATAAGTTTACCACCTTCAATTAACCCGCCCCTTTCTTCACTGTTGCTAGCTGGGGCTCAGCTGATCGTAGCATCGGCAGAAGCTTGTCATCCGAACCGTGGTAAGTAGAGGCAAGTAAATTAAATTTAAAATTTGGTGACAATTTAAAAACCTAAACAGTAACCGAGGTAAAAAACAATGCGAGAAGAAATGAAAAATATTTTTTGACATATCTCTGAATATCTAATTTTTTTCTGATTATAAATAGAAATTTAAAATATATATAGCTTGAATATTTAAATATTCCAGTTCAAGATATATTTTAAAAAGTATTTATAAATAAATGCAGGTGCTTGTTGACAAGTTTCGTATTGTTAACGCAGCAATAGTTTATTCGGTAAACTGAGGCGTCTAGGGTCAAAACCGGACATATCACATTTTGACCGAAATTGAGTTATACAGATACGGAAATTTGTGTACTGGACATAGCAAGTTTGCTTCGATTCGGTTCGCAGAGAACTAATTGCAACGGCCCGGCTGGGCAGGCCGCGGCTGCCAGCGGCCGACGTCGCAAACAAATGAGCGTGATTAGTCAAATGTCTTTTTTTATTTTTCTAGTGAATGTAGAGTATTATAAGCCTATCTACAACCTAGATTTCAAGCCGTCACTAATTACGAAACATAAGGTAGGTAATGGTCGAATTTTAGATTTAAGATATGTGAAACGTGTCACAGTTGCCTCCGTTTTTCTCAAAATAGTGTTGATGTGGCATGTCAGGTTTTGATCCCAGAGGCCTCAACTATCCTTATATAAATCACAATTTCATCTATTATTTTCAGTGATTTTGTAAGACAAGTTTGGGGGAGGAGGTGAACACGAGTATTCATTCCAATAAAATCAAGTATTTCTTTTTACCTTCGTACACAGAGATTATTTCTGATATTTAAATTTTACCGTTGAACTACTACGTACCTATTTATTCATATTCTTATTTCTCGTTTCCTTTGCAAAACAGCCTTCGAGATAAGTAGGTACGTCGCGTCGGTTTGTATTTAAAAAATTGCAGCATCGCCTAATTGGTTCCCACGAATAAGTTAGGAAAGGTTGTAAGTAAAGCGAAGCAATTCGATTTACACGACCGAAAACATTTTACTACAACTGTTTCGTCTACAAATTTTATTACTACCTTCCTACACAGTACAGGTGTCTCCTAACTAGCTCACCTGTTATTTATTCCGATTCTGTGATCTCGTGTTACACCTCGAGTTCAGGTATAACGTTGTTTCTATTGAATAGTTAGACAAAAGCTGTATGTCATGACCAGGACATTTATATCTTCTATTAAAACACTAGCTAGCGTAATATACATATAATATTGGAGGGTGGGCGACACTACTGTAAAGTATAGCACGAGACGAAGGATGAAGTTTGAAATTCTTGTGATACGTGTGCGTAAGCCTTTTACAACCAATAAAAAGAAAATCAATTAAAACAGTGGAACGAATAGTTCTTCCATGTATGTAATTAATTTTTTCAGTAAAGAAAAACTGGATCGAGTGACCATTTGGATTAAATCGCAGCCATTTTTTTCTGTAGAAAAGAGAATTTGCGGCAGTTCTGGACTTAGAAGTCATTGCGAAACTTCAAGAAGTGATCGAGCAGGACAATAAGAGCCCCGAAAGACGTCATGATGCAAGTCAGGCCGCATCTTCTGCGTAAAGAAAGTTTTCTAAAATTTTGTTTTCCAAGTGAATAGCAGGCTGTGTTTGTTTGTATCTGTCATTTAAATATTGTGAGAATGAACGTTGCAGTGTCTCAAATCCATGTCTATAATTATTACTATTGCGCATGCCATTACTCGCTGGTAACTATACTTGCTTGCTTAATGTTTGTTCCAGTTTTTGATCAGTACGGAACTGTCATGAATTGTTGTCTGCCAAAATAATGATCCACTTTGATGAAATTTAAAACTTTGATGAGTGAAACTGTGGTTGGAACCATGTTGGAACAAACATTTGATGTTTCTTTCTTTCTGCAGTCTGAACTAAACATTGGAAACATCGCACCCGATCCAACAACAATGTTCCGCCCATACGATCATGTTGCTAACATACCAGAGAGCTACATGGGGCCCATGGGATTGAGAAGATCTGTCACAGCCCTCCACAATCCCTCCGCTTTTGTAAAGGAAAGCGAACCCATGTACGACATGCAGTTCGATGAGGCTTTCACCGGTGGCCCGATGTTGAATTGTTACCCTGCTATAGGATACCGGGTTCCGAGAGCTGCACTAATCAATAAATCACATGGAAGAAGACAGTTTGAAGAAAGAACCGGAAAGCCAGGTGGGTAAACTGCATCTTAAAATTTTTACCGCTCATTGTTCATTTGTTTTTTTGAATTTGCAGGCCACATTATACACAGCGTTCCACAGCGGGGCATGAATTTTTTTAATCATCCCGTTTACGCTCCTCCTCCACATATTTCGGCGTTCCCAACAAGGCCTAATCATATGGGGCACCCTCTGATGCCGCCGGATCTGCAACAGAACGTCAACTACAATATGCCACCGAGAAATGCATTCAGTACCTCGACACGTGTGCAAAATTTGCGTTTTACAGGACAAAATAATCTATTTGAAGGTGATAGAAGCGAAGCGCAGCAGCGACAGCACTACCCTCTGCAACAACAATTTAATTTCGTCCAAAATAATCAACAAGTGTGGAACACTTCCAGTCAGGTAAGAGGGAAGAATTTGATTTGTCAAATGTGATGGATTGCCTTTTTTAGTATAACAAAACTGGTGGGAGTCCTCAAGGGCAACATCTTCCTGAGGCACAGGTACAGGTTCGGAATAAACCAATGGAGAATTTAAGACAGTCTCCCGATAATTGGAGGAATGAAGGCGTAAGTATTTAGATAATATAATTGAAATTGAAATAATTTAATGTAAGCAGAGGGTTTAAAAGTAACTTTCAACTTGACGATAAAACAAATACTCGCCAAAAAATTGTACTTGGAAACTAAGGAACTTTATTAATAAAAATGATCATTTAGTAATAGTATATTGTAGACCGAGGCGGTAAAGTGCTTGTTTTCCAGGTCAAGAGAAGATATGGACAGGCGAGGCGAGCAGCCGAGCCTGGCCACTTCTCGAGACCTCGAAAATTGCTTTACCGCCATGGTTTACACATTATTTTTTTTCCTACACAATTATAATTAATTTTGTTAATATCACACAAACGTTCTTTTTCTCGAAGTAAAAATATTAAAATTGAGTTACTATTAAAATCATTATAGATGTTTTAAAACACGGTAATACGTGTACTAGCGTGGCTTAGCGGTCAAGACGGTGGTTTAATACACCAGTCTCTTCGGAGGCGTGGGTTCTAATTCCACCGCTGCCGAGTTTTTTTTTTCTTCTTCTTGATAATTTTAATCCTTTTTAAAACCAAATACCAGTGGAATTAAATAAAAAAAAACGTACTTTTGTTAATTTTTTGATGTCGATGAGAATGCATTCCAGAAATTATTGTCGCGCCATCTAGTGGTAAAGCCTCGTAAATTATTTTCTGTTCATTTTGCCGGGCTAGCCGTGGAAACGTTTGCTTTCTCCTCTCTGATGAGCCGGTAAAATTGAATTTTCTACTAGTGTAGGAAAAAAAAATGTTTTCTTTAAACGTTGTTATAAACCTGTATGCAGTGTTTTAGTTTTGTTTGGTATAGTTGAAGTAATAACTCATCAGCATTCTAAATTAACCTTTGAATTATCAGCCGAAAGTTAATATGTACTACCTCAAGAGAGTGCTGAAAATTAATGCTGCAGAACCTCTCAAAAGGACGGATCAAAAGATTGAATCGAATAATACGGAGAAAGTTAATACAAGAGGCGCAATTAACGAGTTTTCGAATCGTTTTTTGGTCTTGTGCAGTTGTGGAATAGTTGAACAGTTGTGGAACACTAGTTATAACAAATACACTTGATTTATTTTCAGAACTTGAAGAATATTGGAAACATCAAGTTGCCAAGCAGTTCTTTCAGCAGCGTGCAACTCCTTTCATATTATCAGAGTAACCGTTTGGGCTGTCCGCATTATACTTACTTTGACTTACCCAACAAGATGATCCAAGCACAACTTATTAATCCCATGGACGGAAAAGTCGTGTATGGAGAACCAGCGATCAACAAACTGGAAGCGAGCGAGCACGTCGCCGCGGAAGTATTAAAAATCTTATCGAAGGTAAGAATTCATTCATTACTAAAGCTTTTGTGTACATGAAAAATTTAGATGCACAATAACAAATCATCTGCAAGCATTCCCGCCCCGCTTAAAACCTGGTGGCAACCAAATAAAAATCAGGTAGACAATTACTTGGCAATTATAACAACCAAATTATTTATTTATTTAAAGCAAGAGAATGTAGTACAAGATAACAACGAAACTCGAGTTCTAACAAAGGTTCCCGAAACGAAGACAATAATCGAATCACAGTTTGTTCCTTTACAAGCTGTTCGATCTCAAGTGCCAAGACAGAGTAGTTCAAATCCAGAAAAGAGAGACGTTCCGTTCAAAGAGAACGAAGACGATACCGCAACCGTTAATAACATCGACGCCAACATCTCAGTTCCAAAGGTATGCATTTTTCTATGCGACTTGAACGGTAATGAAAAACGTGTATATGTCAGGTTCCGGACGGTGAAGTCGTCGGTGTGGAACAGAAACCGAGGAGGAAGAGAAAAATGCGAATCGCCGCCAATTTCCAAATAAAAATGGAAACCTAACGAGGGACAGAAGAACGTGTCATAGATGTCGTTAGTTAAAGAATTCTTTATTTGTTTTGTATTTCCTTTTTTTTTCTCCAAAATATATTTTGCCATTTTCGTTTTCGACTTTTTAGTTTTGATGTGTTTTAGTGTTTGCTTTTGCGTTTCTCTGGAGAAGCGAGGCCTTGTAAGCAGTAGAGATTTTCTACACTGCTTTCAAGAAAGAAAGGATATTTGTTTAAAGGTGGATTTATAAATTTTGCGTTGTCATTGCTACTCACCGTTGCAGCTGCCGCTAAAAGTCAAATTATTGTGAACGACTAACTGCCGATTCACAATGGACGTAACCGCAAGAAATACGTAAAGATAGTCGATACATAAATGCAAATTTTCGGTATGTTTGTCAATTCTTACGTCAATTAGTTGCTACCTACCTGAGTAGATAAGTAGAAGTTTAACACCGGAGCGAAATTAAACCAGTGTCACCGGTAGCTTCAGTGGGACGGAATGGGTTCTCAGACCATAACGCGAAGGCGAATCAAAAAATAGGCGCCACTTAATTTTTTTTTGAAAGGAAATCGCGTAAAAATTAAGAAAAACACAAAGCATGAAACAATTTTATTAAAAGATCAAACACAAATAATCAAACAAATCAAAAGGTGAACAACACAACCAACGTTAAGCGGTTATCCCTAATCATTCGGATCCGAAATCAATACAAAGTTAAATAAATTAAAAAAGATGATAATTCGCTTATCCTAACACCGAAGAACTCGTTCGATGAATTACGTTTTGTAAGCGCAACGCAAGATAACAGGTGAATTCCCCCAAAATGGAGTTTATTTCGCGCGGTTACGCAAAATTACGTGCACAAACGCGGCTATATCAGAACCACCGTAAAGCAAAATTAAATAAACATAAGTGTCCGACCTGATTACGCAGCGTCCTTACGTCCGTCGATGACGATGGAGGCGGCAGGCTACGGGACACTTCCGTGGACGATCAGCTTCCTCGGTGTTTGTGCCAACTGGTGCGTGCACTGATAATCGCGAGTCGCGATTATGCTACGAAGGGTGTCACAAACGTAGCAAAGAGACAGGAAGAGAAAACCAAGAGCAAAAGTCTATAAGCGGAAAATGAGCGAACATAAGGGCCAGTCCGAGAGAAACAGCACGCAAAACTTACCTAGTCGAGTAGGGCTAGGCTGACACAAACCGCGGAGAAGGCGGCTTTTTCGCCCCCCCGAGTGATTTGACTGGACACCCCCCAGGTGAAGTGGAACAAGTTAACACGGAACTTCCCACGAAAACAACGTGCGGTTCACGGGACGAACAGAAAATTTATGAAATGTGACGCTTCCCTCGGTCGGCGGAAAAGAAAAAAAGAACAAACGAGAGAGAAATATACAAACGTACCAATGGCCGATTTTCGTGACATCAACGCAACCCAATCACGACAAAGGCCAAGGGCCATGTCAGCAAGCGTAGTAATTCCGGAAAGATGACAAAAAAGAAACCGACCAACTGTCGCCTCCCGCACCTTAAAGTAGTACACATTAAATTGGCACATAATCGCCTCATAAAAAAAATAATTTCAATCTTAGGAAAGGGTTGGACTAATTTTAAGTAGTGATCTTACTCTTTGAATCTGAAACTATTATCGAGATGAATGTTAAATGACTTAATTAAGGGAAAATTCGGGCGAAGCAAATCGTAAATTCCGGAGCGCACCGTGAGAAACAGATCGGGGTGTGCTAAAAATAGATCGCAGCGTTAAAATGTGTACTATACAGGGTGTGTTTATACACAGGCGGAAAATAAACTGTAACATAGTACTCTTATAATGGTTAATAATGAATTTCGTTGCCTTTTTTTTAGTACATACCATAAAGAATTGATTAAGAAACATACTGAAAATCTATATTTATGTATCTACTGTCTTTACGTATTTCTTACGCTTACGTCCATTGTGAATCGACACTAAGATCGTTTATGACCAACTACAACAACCAACTCAACACTTGGATAAACTAAATGGTGTGTTGAAGTTGACTATTCCTTAAATTCATCCATTCACGATCTCTTTAGAAGGCCATGCTTTTCTTTCGTTAAGTTACGTGCATGTATTTTGATGGAATTTTACCGTTGAACTAACTACGTAGTTACGTACCTACCTATTTATTCCAATTCTTATTTCTCGTTTCCATTGCAAAACAGCCTTCGAGGTAAGTACGTCGTTTGTATTTAGAAACTTGCAGCATCACCTATTTGGTTCCCACGAATAAGTTAGGAAATGATAGGAAAGGTTGTAAGTAAAGCGAAACAATTCGATTTACGACCGAAATATTTTACTACAACTGTTCCAAAAATTTAGTTGCAAGTCGGTTTTGATTGCAGCGGATTCCTCGAGCATTTGGGGCCTCGTCAGTAGAAGCGTAGCTCGAGAATTCCACTGCAAACCAAACCGTCCTGTCCTAGGTTATTCGCATTGGCAATGTAAAAGTAATGAAAAGTTTAACTAGCGATATCCTGCGGTCGCTTTTTGACCTGACATTGCATTAGGATTGACAAACTGAAGCCAGTTCGCTACATAATAAGTCATCCCATAGAAGGCGGACATGTGTGCTGTCAAAGCATAATGAAAGTTTTAAAAATTTATGTAGCGAACTGTATCTTATTTTGAACTAAATTTTTTCGATGAGGTAGAGAATCATTTGACGTGACCCAAAGTCCAGACGACACGTGGAAGCTCGAACTGAAGAGATTGAAAATTTGGTGTTGCAAAAGTTCTCTGTTATTGCCAGTGAAGTCTGTAAATACGAAACAAGGTCCTGAAATTTTTGCATAATGGTTTGGGTATGCACGGTGGGTTTCTAGATTGGTTACGCCTGAGAAAGTTTGGCCGCGTTGGAAAGCGACAAAAATTTCCTTTCTCGAACTACCACCGCGGATAAAACTTGATTATATAAGTGGGACTCTCCCATTAAACAGGAATCCATGCAGTGGATTAAAGCTCTCCACCACCAAAAAAAGCTAAAATAATTTTAAACCGTTTTCTTACTTATTGAGTATATGGCGAAAGGATGACCATAAATGGAAAGGCCCATGGAAACACAATTCAAAATTTCAAAACTGCTCTGGAGGAAAAATGCCCACATTCTTATTCGCAAAAGAACTTGTTGCTGTTCGACATTCGTCGGGTTTATAAATAAGGCAAACAAAGTCCAGCAAGTATTCAAGGACTGCGGGTTCATAGAGTTAAGGGATCCCTGACCTAGCTCCGTCAGACTTTTTTTTATTCAATAACTTGAAAAAAAAATCTCAGGGGGTAACGTTTTGAATGTGGTGAAGCTGTTGAACAATATTTTCTAGATTTGTAGAAGGGATTTCTTTCTGAGGGTATGGGAGAATTGGAAAAAAGATTGGAGTTACGTAAAAATAATAAAGTTTTGTAATGCGAGACCTGGTTTTTTCATGGCACATTACAATCCTTTATTTTTTATGTAGCTCCATTCAACACTTACGCACTTATTCCATCTTTTTTCCAATTCTCCCATACCTTCAGAAAAAAATTCATTCTACAAATCTAGAAAATATTGTTCAACAGCTTCACCAGATTGAAAACGTTATCCCCTGATATCTATTTTTTTCAAGTTATTGAATAAAAAGAAGCACATAACTCAACATATTTGGTAGACGTTGATGTAAAAGGGGTTAATTCGTTGCTTTGTGAAAGTGGGATTACGTCACATGACCAGAGACTCGCACAAAAGATTCTCGATCCCCACTCATGGTGAATCCTGACGCGATGCAACAAATTCTTAATTTTTTTGACCTTGTTAAATACGTAACTTTTTTACATAAATACTTAGAGCAGAAATTTGTATGAGCTTGAATTTAGAAACTTTTTGATGCCGTATCAGTAGCTCCTGATATGCAGCCGATCCATAAAAAAATGTATAATTACCAACAGCTGTATTAAAATCCGTGCAAAATCTTACATAATCTTTAGTAATTTTCAAGTTGTAAATGTTCTTCGTAGGTCCTACGGCCAAATAAATTTTGTTCATTTTCTTAATTCTTTTAAAATGTACTTATCTCATTCCTACATTAATGCTCGCTTTTAAGGTTTTCCATTAAGAATGTCAAGCAGTAAATTTGCAACACTTCATTTATTATTAGTTAATAATTTTGTTGCTTGAAGATCTTATTTTAAAGGAGTAATTTTTTTTACTTTCAGTATAGGAAAAATGCACTGTTTTTAAAATGTGTGGTTAGACTTAAGAACAAATAAAAGAGATTGTGACCGAGTATATTTTATAAACCCATTTTCGCTCATATTTAAAAGTTAAGGGAGGGTAACCCTTCGTAGAAAAATGTGCGTTACATGATGATGCTTGTTATTATTCTTTACACAAATTGCAAACCTGCTAACTCAAACTTGCCTATTAAAATTAGTATCCATTATAAAGTTTCTTGGGATCTATAGTATCTGTTCGGTTACGTTAAAACCGGAGTTTACTATATCAATAGTTTCTACTAAATTCAATTGAGATTGGTTTTTCCTTAAAAATAAATGTTTATATGTACATATACTGGTAAAGAGAGTCCGGCAAGTAAAATTTCCTCGAGGCCATACGGTTTACATAATTTTTGCACGTATCTAGATCATTTCTATAGCGGTCATAAAGGCGATCTAGATAGCTTAAAACGCATGGTCCCAACAGACTTATGTATTTGCCGCACGGGTACGTGGTAAACGCAGTTGTAATCGGTTACGATCTGCTATATTGTTTTGGCTATATATGAGACCGATAAAGCCACTAACAAATTAGAACATACGTTTAAATGAAACTAGCCGTGTGTTGCTGTTTGTTTTATATGTATTTACTTCATGTTGTAATTTATGCTGTAAAATTCTCATTCTCGAAGTACATTTTATAAAAAAAAAAAAAAAACTAAATGAAATTAACTACTGTCGTCCATCGAAACAAGTGAGCAACAAAGAATTAAAATATGAAACAACCAAAGAACAAATTTTAAACTTTATTTTATTCATAAGAAATGCACCATTAAGTAACTTGTAAATCAGAAACAGGGACAGTGACAGGGACTAAGCTTTTATTTAAAACCTCGCATCTATACTTTCTTCAACCGTTGCATTTCTTTCCGTCTTCTTTGGTTTGCGTTTAATATTGCTCAACATCTTTCGATTGGACGTACTTTCGGACAATTTGGAGGGCTGGCATTTTGGGTATAACTTCAACATTGTTGTCCGATTGCCAACTTAGAGAGCTTTAGCTTAATGGGCCTCGCTAAATCAGGATAAAATATGACTAAACCATTGTGTCTTTGAATCAATGATAAAAGACGTTTACCAAACATTCTTATGATTATGTATTCTTTATCAGGATTGTGATAAATAAATAAACGAAAATATAAAATGTAAATTTTTTTCTTGTGAGTTACTACGTTCTAAGCTCTAAGAAGTGCACTTATATTAATTTCAAAACAGGCTGTAACTGTATCTCATACGAGATATATTCATATTTGTTAATAGATTTTGAGTGAGGGTAATAACAATTACATCCATATTTATGCATACACGCACAAAAGCGAAACATGAAACCGTGTAATAACCGTTAATACAGAACGTTGCTCGCAGGTTGGTATGAAACCAGTTCAGTAATTCTTGACTATAGACACTAGAACAATCCATCCTCCTACGATTCTGTCTGTTTAAAAGAATAAGTTATGCCGGGACCGCCGATAACTGTTGTGGCCATCTGAAAAAGACAATGAGCGATGGCTCGCACGAGGGCGCTTACATGTGTAGCCACACGCATTGCCACCACTAAATACACACAACCACCCTTCATCGTTGCACATAAATCAGGTGGCGTTGATATTACTTATCTATTGTTGTTTAAGGACCAGGTTTTATTTCTTTGGTTAGGTGTCAGTAGACGATTTATAAATCTTGTATCTTATCGTCTACGAATTTTTCGATACTATCGGTAATTTAATTTATAAACGCGATAGTGCAATTTATTGGCTTTTCAAACTCAGTAGGTACTTGACTTAACGTACTTAAGATCAAAATGTTTAAACATTTTCTACAGGAATCGTGTCGGTGCAATAGAATCGTACTTACATTTCTACCTTATATTCATATCACTTTAATACGGTTTATTATTAATTTGATGAAATATCTTCAATAAAATTTTGTTATCATATCTTGGGAGATTAATTTTTTATAGCAGTGTTCGATTTTCATGAATCTACGAGATCTGGAAGAACCGCATAATCAGATTGCGAAAGGCTGAAATTTCCTTTAAGAAAATTGCCAGAAGTAAAGATTACTGGCCGTACACTTATTTTGAATCATCCTGTATAAAGTACACGAAACTTACAAACCTAAAACAGTGTCTAGTGTAACTCGAAATTTATTAACGCCAAAAATCTGTTGCCAAAATTATTAGCCAGGTGGCGTGATAAACTCAACTAATTATTTAGAAACTTAGCTGCATTAATAAAAAATGGAGAAATCCTGCTTTAAATTCCGGTAATCTATTATTTCGTGGGAATGGGGATTACATTGCGCGCGTTGTCCGTCCGGACAGGTATACATACCATCAAAATAAATAAACGGTTAATACCGAAATAACAAATACGGCAATAAATAAAAGCCGTACAAAGATGTCATTATTCATGCGGGATAAGCGGCACGGAGAGTTCTTTCGCGCCACAATGGATGACAGGTGGGAGTTCGACAAAGGTTTCATATGGAGCTAGAGTTATTCCAGATAGAGTGAGACAAATAAACTTCACATTTAACATGCAATACTCTCTATAACAGGAAAATTACGCGCCATATATCAACCTTCCCGGGCAAATGCTTCTGTAAATTTGAATGAAGCTGTACATCGGGAATAATTGGTGAAAAATACATTTTTTACTTTTTACAGAAACATTGGAAAATTCAACCAACTTAAATAAAATCATATTTATAATTTTAATTAGCTATTTTTTCTTCTCTATAAACAAAGTAAAATTAGCAGCGAAACGTAAGTTTAGAAATTATTCAATACTTTTTTTTGAGAAAGCAGAATTTTATTTCTAGGAAATTTGAGTAAGAGTTCAATCTTTTTATTGCTCTAGAACAGTGTCTGCCAAACTTTTTTAGCCTACGGCACACTGGAAAAGGAAAATTTATTTTGCGGCACACGAAATAAAAGTCCCAACAATAGTATATTGTAGACCTCGGCGGTAAAGTGCCTGTTTTCCAGGTCGAGTGAAGATATGGACAGATAATTAATTTTGTTAATATCACACAAACGTTCTTTTTCTTGAAGTAAAAATATTAAAATTGATTTACTATTAAAATTATTACTAATCTAAATGCTTTAAAAAAACAGTTTTGTATGTGCTAGCGTGGCCGAGTGGTCTAAGACGCTGGTTTAAAGCGCGACACACACTGAGGTGGTTGCGATGACGATTGCGATAGCGGTGGCGATGAAAACCGTTCACATACATACGACAAGATAGATCTGCCAAGGAATATACATAACTTTACTGTGATCGCTCGCATGTGAACGTTTGTGACCGCCATGCCACCGTCATCGCCTCAGTGTGTGTCTCGCTTTAGGCGATGGTGTCTTTGCACGTTATTTACCTATAAGTATTTTTAAATCTTCCGCGGTACACTGCTGTGACGCGGTACACAGTTTGGCAGACATTGTTTTAAGCCAGTATTACACTATAAAAGATCTTTGACAAAGATCTTTTATAAAAGATATTTTATAAGAAATATGACAGTGTATGACAGTGTAAAATATAAAATATCTTTTAGTATAATACTGGCCTTAGAAGATCTTTCACTGCAGCAAAGTTTTTGTTAAAGGTGGCTACACACGTAACTGCATGCTTGACAAGCAAACATGATCAATCTTTTTGTACAAGCATGCTTGAGCGTCTGTAGAATAATTTTGCACTTTAGCATTCTGATTCTACAAGCGGCTTTAAGATTGACTGTTTTTTCAATATGCATGCTTGAACATGCCGCGCTTTCGCATGTGTACCAAGGTTTCGCAAGCTTGTCCCTACAAGTGAACGTCAGTTGTGAGCCCGAGTCTGTTGTGATCAGGGCTCGGAAGTAGTAAATAAAGCAAAATGCTACGTTAAAAACTACACGTAGTTTTTATTATTTACTACGTCTCTATTATGTTGAATAAACTACGTTAAAAATTACTTCATTTTCTATGTCATTTGCATTGTTATTTCTTTCCTGGATTCTATTCTAAAATTGAATTAAGTCAAGTTTAAACTTAATTAAGCTGTTTAAGGTCCAATTTTAAATTTAAATTTACCCTACAGTTTAATGCCTTAGTAAAATTTGTTTTTAGAATTGTTACTAGGCATTAAAAGTTCCTATATAAAATTTTCATCAACCAGTCTTTACACCACATGCCAAGTTTCTTTTTACTCGTCTTCGTCTTTCTTTTTACAATGAGGAGAAAAGCACCAAAGCGAGCGTATCGTCGTTGTCCAAGCACAAGCTAGCGCTGTCAAGCATGCATGCGTCGTATGGTGGCAAAGGGAAATTGTGTGTGCTTGTACAAAAAGATTGATCATGCAACATGCATGCTTGTCAAGCATGCAGTTACGTCTGTAGCCACTTTAAGTTTAGTTGCAACATTGTGTGCACCAGCTCGATCCTTGTTAGGACCGGCTTTACCCTCATGGAACTTTTGCATCCTATCTTGTTGATAAGGAATACGCAAATCTGTCTAATGTTTCAGTCTTACTGAGTAGCACTTCAATTTTTATATAACTGTGTCGATCCGTGGCAATACATAGTTACAAGCGCTGTAAAATTTGCCCGAAGAAAAATTATAACAAATTTGTCTCATAAATTTTCGATTAACGAGAAACTACGTTATTTATAAATTAAAACTTTTTAAATATAAAGTTTATATCGCACGAAATTCTAAAAAAGAAAACCTGAACAAATAAAAGAATACTTGGAAAAAACTATTGATCTAAATTGTACCTAATTAAGTTTAAATTTATGGAGAACAAACAAAAAATCCTTAATACCAGGCGAACGAGTGCCCGTCTATACAAGCCTGAACTACTTTAACTTTTGCGATAAATAAATCCCCGGACGCGAACTTTTTGAAGTGATCGTGTGCCATTAATGAATAAAGTTGCGCTTGTCAGAAACTATGAATGCGGATTACGCCGCACAAACAAATTACAGCGTCCGGATTACGAACGAACTTACATGTTATTTCTCATGCCTCTTATATTTCAGGCAATAAATTAGAAATAAACCCTCGTCGTATAAACGAATATATGGTTGTAGATAATCACGTACTCCTTTCGCATACTAATTAGAAAAGTCACGACATCAAATTACAAATGTTATAATTATAGGAAAAGTTGTAATTATTAATTCCTAAATGAGAACAAACATAAATTAACTATCAGCAATTATTTTTTACTGCATTTTAATTAACTTGAAAAGTCCTAATATAATAAATGTGCAAAATGTATACATTAAATATAAGAAGATACATAATATGCAAAGCTGTGATAAAATAACGGATAAACTCGATATCCTCAAGATGAACAACTTTTTCAAAAAACGCTCGGACCGGTCTATTTTATTTAGTATTTTTCATAGTACAGGTGTCTGCAAAAACATTACTCCAGAGAAAAAGTCCAGAATATTCAAGTTTGGTGACCTAACTGGCCACCATTTGAAAACACATCTTTTTTTTATCAATTTAGGGTACGTTCGACATTACGTTCGGGGCACGCTCTGAGTAGAAGTGTGAGGGAGAGTGAATGGGTTTCAGTGCATTTAAGAGTGAGATAAAGGAACGCTCCGAGCACTCCGAGCGCTCCAAGCGTTTTGTCGAATGAACCCTTAGAAAAGTATAATTGAGGAGCGTCTAAGCAAAAGTGGACGTATCCATTTTACATGAAAAAGATTTACTGGTTTAAATGAAATACGTACATAGATGTAAGCAATTCAAATTGATCATACACTGTTTTAAATGCATAGAAAATTAGCGTGTTCAATAAAAACTTGACAAATCCTAACTCTTATGGCCGTTTTACACTATGACATTTTCTCTCTAAAATATGTTACAAAGTGAGTGAGAAGAGCCAATTCAACCAATCAAAATTCACTGTGGTAGCCTATCTCTCTCACTTTGTAATAAAAATTGGTATCAAATTTAACAAATGTAAAACGGGTTTTAAATATAATCGTGGTGTTCAATCAAGGATGGACATGTTCTGTTTTGCTAGAACGCTCCTCAATTTAGGTATTGTCTAACATTAGCTTAGTAGTGAGGAGGAGCTCCATCGTGTTGGAACCCATGCATTTTCACTTGGCAGGATCGGAATTTCTCGTTGCAAATAGCAAATGTGGATATTTTAAAAAATGCTAATGAAGAAAAGGCTCATTCTGAAAAACAAGAAACAGAGAAAGAAAATACAAGCGTAAATGTTCCTTCGATCAAATAAAATGTTAAAAATTACTGCTGAAGAAACCCAACAAAAACGAGAGCCAGGACGTCCCAGAAAGATTCTTACTGGAAGAAGAGGTCGTCCCGCAAAACAATATAATCTACAAAGTACCATTCAGCTAGAACCAGAAGGAAATGAAGAGAACAGAGTCGAAGAAAAACAAGATGGCTGTGAACAGGAATAGCACAATACTCCCGAAACGACGCTTGTATTCGAAGTTCCTTTTAAACTAGCAATAAACGGGCCAGACCGTAAGGAATGGAAAAACTCAATTTATTCTGAAATTAAGAGCCTAGTCATGAATGACACCTGGGACCAAACGATAAAATAATCGGCTGCCGGACAGTCTTCGCAATAAGTACTATGTGTTTTTTTAAAAATGCCATAAGGGATGGCTGTGGAAAAGAAAATTCATGTCTTAGCTCCATTCATGTACTTCAAATTTTCAGTTTTGGCATGTGTTAGATGCCAAGCTACGACATGAGTTTTAATTTTCACGGCCAACCAATTTAAAAAAAAATACACCGTATAATGCGAACAGAACTCTGGAAAGGAAAAAAGTACGTGTAGTAGCTCAGGGATTTTCACAACGACTTGGCGTCAACTACCATGATACTTTTTGCTCCTGTAGCGAAACTCAACTCTCTTAGGACAGTAGTTGCGCTGTCCGCAGAAATAGGGATGAGAATCGCACAAGTAGATGTAACTACGGCCTACCTTAACGGTTCCATGGATACAACAGTGTATACGGAGAAGCCGGAACTTATCGATGAAATGTTCTCCAGAATGATTGGAGAAGAAGGCGAAAGTGAGCTGGGCCATAAAGCTTACAACATGCAATTTCAAGTACGTAGTGGTGATTATGTCTGCAAATTAAAAAGATCTTTGTATGGATTAAAACAGTCTGGTAGACAATGGCACACGAAACTTGACAATGCACTTCAAAGAATTGGATATAAGTCCATAACTGCATATTCTTGCATATACATATATAGATGAAGCCAGAGAAATATTTATTTTAATTTACGTTGACGACATTCTTGTAGTGTACAAAGATTTACAAAAATTAGATTCATTTAGAAGCAAAGACTAATTGTGGTATGCAAATTCGGTTCTCGCAAACTAGATATATTCGAGATATTCTCGAAAGGTTCAGTATGGAGGACTGCAAGCTCGGAAACACCCCGGTGGCTGTAGGAGTCAAGTTGATTGTAAATCTAAACGAGGACGGAGATCAAAGAAAACCATATCCATATCGCGAGCTCATAGGAGGTTTAACGTATCTTGCTATGGCGACTCGATCAGATATCGCCTACGCAGTGAGATATCTGAGCCAGTTCAACACCAACTTTGGAAAAATTCATCGGGCCGCAGCCAAAAGAGTACTTAGATATCTCAAAGGAACCATGAATGTCGCCTTAGTTTATCGAAAAACGGAAAACCCCTTGCAAGCCTTTTTAGATGCTGACTGGGATGGTTGCATAATCGACAGGCGTTCTTACACAGGATTTACACTTATTCTAGCAGGAAGTTCTATCTCAAGGGAATGCCGAAAACAGCATACTGTCGCCTTATCTTCCATCGAGGCGGAGTATATAGTTTCACCGATGCTATGAAGGAATCTTGTTTATTTAATTAAACTCTTAACCGAATTGGGATTTGAAATGCTGAGCCATGTTGATTTATTTGACCATAACCAAGGAGCTGGGAAACTCGCTCGGAACCCAGTTTTTCATAATCATTCGAAACAAATCCATATATGACATCATTATGTACGTCAAGCTCTGAAGGATCACCCAATCGACCTGAAATACCTTCGGACTGAAGACATGTTAGCAGACTTTCTAACTAAGGCACTGGCTATGCCAAAACTTTAAATTTGTTCGAATGGTATAGGACTTCAAGATACAACAAAGAAATGTTCAATTGAGAGGGGGTGTTGAGAATAATCCTCATAAAAAATCAAAAATACTTTGATATGTTGTTTCAATAAAAATAATAATGTTGTTTGTAATGTTGTAATGTCAAGAAGTTTATATAAAGACTGTGATAAAGAGCATTTTGAAATATTCCCTAACTTTCAATAAGTAAGTCCCTAATTTACAATAGTAATAAGCTTTAGATTGTAATTTGGCAAATCTTTAATTAATTTTTTAATTTCTTTTCTTGATTAATTTTAAGATTTTGGAATTTCTTTTCTAGATTGATTTTTTCATAATTTACAAAGTTAGATAAAATATTATAGTCTAAAAAATTATTTAATTCACCTAATAATAAATTGTATTTGTAATCTAATAAACTTATAATTAATTTTTTCTTCAATTTCTAAGTTTAAAACAATACTATTATAAAAGATTGGCCAAGTAATAAATAGAAAAAAAATCTTTAATTATTCGTAACAGTATTCCTCCGAAAATATATTTTAAACCAAAAATTCACAAACAAAATGTGCCCTTAAGACCGATTGTATATACCATCAACAGTCCAAATTACAACCTTTCCAAATATTTAAGTAATATTAAAAAAAAAACTTATGTATAAAGAAAATTATAATATCTTAAATTCCTTTCAATTAAAAGAAAAAAATTAAAAATATATTAATACCTCAAGATTATCAACTTATTTCTCTTGATGTGCAATCTTTATTTACTAATATTGCCACACACGCTGCATTACCTACATTTATTTTATTTTATAATTAGTTTAAGTTGGTACTTACAATGTAAGTAAGAGTAGGGGGGTTGGTTTGACTCGCGGCCTGCTCGCATCATAAAAACGAAGGACGGTTAATGGAGTTGGAGTTGGAGACCCAGATTGATAGTGAGATAGAGAGTGAGTGGATAGATGGTGACCCCATTGCGCCGTACCCTAAATATAGAGCTTAGTTAAGAGGAGTCCTTCTTTTTCATTTCTCTGCGGCGACCCCTACCCTGACTCGAGTGGTAGTGAATTAGAAGAGAAAAGGTCTCTTGCTTTTATTTTATGTTCAACTCCAAAATGCTTAATTGCGAGTGCTCCCTATGAGCTACCCCTAGCGGTGCCCCTATTTTCATGGGCCCCGTGACAATATTCCTACATATTTAGCAATTGATATAATAAATAATAGTTGGCAGGACTTAGAAAATGTAACTTCAGTATCAAAAGAAGATTTTATTAAAGCTGTAAGTTTTTATTTAACATCTTCATATTTTATTTTTGAAGGAACAATTTACAAACAAATTTTCGGTACACCAGTGGGATCAACACTTTCACCTATTATTGCTGACGTTGTAATGCATCAAATAGAAAAAACTATTCTAAATAATTAAGGAAGGTTTTTTTTGTGTCCTGATGAAATGATGTACAAGTTAACTTGGTCGGGTTAAAGGAAGGAAAAATAAAACGCTGTTTCAATCAGCTGACGTTTAGTCACTTGGACAAAACACCTAAAACATGCAACTGTTGGCCAAAGTAATTTTAAACTCATCATTTTTTAATATTTTAGACAAATGTTGAGAAAGATGGGGAATGAATGGAATTTTTTGGTAAGGCATGATGGTATTTTTGGTGTTAGGGTTCTTGTTAGTTCTTAGATTATTGTTATCAAGAGATGATCAATGAATTTTTTAGGATAGCCATTGTCCATGGCTAATTTTTTGACTATCTTAAAGTTTTTTCCCCAAAAACTGGGGTTAGATAAATTAATAATATGGTGCCGGAGAGATTTGAAGACAGCTATTTTTTGGTGGAGGGGGTGGATCGAATGGTAGTTGATAATGCGTCCAGAATGAGGGGATTTTAGTTCAGATATGTAGATGACATTTTAACTTGTATACCTAAAGATAAAAAATAATTTATATTAAATAAATTTAATAGTTTTCATGAAAGATTACAATTTACTATAGAAATTGAAAATTATTATTATTATTATATATATATATAATTATATAATTATTATATATATATATAATTATATAATTATTATTATATATAATTAATTAATTTTTTTCCATTTCTATTATACATTTTCTAATTGTCTTCCTCCTCGCTTTGCTCTGTTGTTGAGGCACTCATCAAAGCACTTATGGCACCCAATTCGTAATACAATTGTCAATATAAGTCAAATTTGATTGTTTAATCCTAGTAGGTTCATTAATTAAAAAAGCATAATCGTAAGTTAAAATTCAATTTGACACACTTCGAGAGCACTTTCTTTCGGTAGTGCATCTATCGTTGTTAATTGCTTAGTTTCAACTCCAGTTTTATTGTAAATAATAACCCCACCACTTTTCTTTGAAGATCTGCAATAAACTCTGTTCACTTTTGCACTGAGTAACTAATTGTAATTTTTTTGTTCTTATGTTGACTTACAAAAGCGATTGGTTTTGCATTTTAAAGTTTTGTTACTCAAGTTATACACAAGTTATACAGAGTGTACATTAATGATTGAAGGGTGTTTGAATTTCCCGCCCATTAGATTATTTGTAAAAGTTGGTACTGCATACTATTCTGTTTTACCATGGGCGGCACATAAAATTATATATTATTAAAACAATTTATTAGTGATTAGAAATTATTTTACGTTTATTAATTACATACATTGATATGGAGAATATAAAAAGTAAAGCAGATATAAAATAAAATTATAACATCTGTTCAAAATGTCCCCCATTTGAATCCAAACACAAATTTACTCTTCTTTTCATGTTTTCGAAAACTCTGTGTCGTGTTTCTGGAGTGATGCTGTTGACAGCCTCTGTAATAGCATTTTGTAATTCTTCTAACGTATGGAGACGTTCTGAAAACACTTTATTTTTTAAAAAACCGAACATGAAGAAATCAAGTGGGGTTAAGTCTGGTGACCGAGGAGGCCATCTGTCCCTACTTATTAACCTATCCCCAAAGAACTGTTGCAAATGATTCAACGTTGTCAGTGCAGTGTGGGCTGTAGCTCCATCCTGTTGAAAGTAACCCCGTTGTAATTCATCGTCATGAAGTTCTTCAATGAAAGGATTTAAAATTGTTTCTTGATATGCAAGTGCATTAATATTGTGTTGAAAAAAAATAGGTCCAATGATCCTCCTTCTTGACATTGCCAACCACACACCGATCTTCTGAGGATGTAATGAAGTCTCTTCAAAAATATGAGGGTTTTCTGCACACCATATTCTACGGTTTTGCGAATTTACATAACCGCTGAGATGAAACCATGCTTCATCACTGAAGAAAGTTATGTCTAACATATCGTCATTATTTAAAAACTCATTAAACCATTGGCAATATTGCACTCGACGAGGCAAATCAAGAGGTAGCAACTCATGAGTTACAGTTATCTTATATAGATGTAAATGTAGAACCTTCTTGCAAGCCTCTTGACATGTACCAAGTGATAAATTCGTTTGAGCCGATAAACACCGTAAAGACTTCTTCGGACTTACATCCATTCTTTGATGAATATCTGCGATGACTTCTTCGGTGAGAACAGTGGGCCGGCCTGTAGATTTTCCTTTAGAAACACTGCCTGTTTCACGAAATCTCTGAATTATACGGCGGACGTGTTGCATAAAAGAATCATATGTGAATACCACTTCAGGGAACTGTTCTTGAAATTGTTGGTGACAACTTTGATAAGAATAATTCCACACATTTTGTTCATTGCGTATCCCCAACCGAAAATAGGCCTCAACAATAAATTTATTGTGCAGGTCCGTGAAAACCATCGCTAACCTAAAACGTTCGTGTGTATTTTTATTTCCTGTTAAATGGCTGTACTTACCAATGAAAAATGTCTGACAGCAAAAGTGGAAATAAAAATAACCTTTTCGTTAATACTAACTCAATAATAATAAAATAAGGAAATCAAAACGTAAACAATACAACACACGCACGCTACTGACGAAATTCAACATATCCAGCATGAATACCAATCTTGTAAGACGAAAATTACTAATTCGACAACGCGCCAAATTCAAACACCTTTAAATCATTAATGTACACTCTGTATTATGGTTTGTTATAATTTAGCTGTCAATTGCAAAACGCAATTTTCAAAAATTACCAGAAAATCCATTACCAAACAAAAAAAGAACCACATTTAATAGGTATAATGCATTCAATAAAATGTTGGAAAAGCATGGAGAGAGAAGGTAGCCAAAAATCCGAAATAACAGCACAAAATTGAAACCAAGATAACCTAAAAATAAAAGTCCCATTTACAAGATATAGGAACTAAAAGAAGTCAGGTTTCAATAGTAAAAGTTACTAAATCGTGTCACTTTAGTTACTCATTACATGTTTCGCATGTTTATATCCAGGAATGTTGCAATATTGAATATTTTTCTGCAGAAGGAAATGCAAATAACATCGAAATTGTTTTTTAATTCAAGGTTCTTTTATATTGTGGACTTCTGATATTAATAAAAAATGTATTTAAAGTAGGTGCTCTCTGACTATCCTTTTTGTATGGTGATGCTACTAAAAATTTTGCTTCACTTCCTTATATTGTAATTGCCTTTTAAAGTTGAAACATTTAACACCAACAGCTTGAGGCCAGAAACTTTGGTTGTAAAGTTCGTCATTTTTAGAAAGGGACGCAACTGTACTTTGATAGACACGTTACTAAAAATTATATCAAGCTCTATAAATTTGTATTTGGAGAGTCTATTCTTTTACGATTTTTGTTTTACGCTTATGCAATTTCACGTTCCTCAGGCGCCAAAGAATAAATCAATTTTATACGCCACGCATATAACATGCTTGTTAACGGTTGACGCGCGAGAAATGTATCGTTATTCGTGAAATACCTGTTCAAGATAAAAGCATGTGGGTGCCACTCTCTCCCAGATAATATTTCTTGGGTCTATAAATTAGTGTGCCTCTTCCTACATATGCGTCACGTGCACGCGTGTTATGGTTATTATTGTTATTACTTTGCGGTGCATCGTGCATTAAAATACAATATGTGGCTCGTTGCAGACTCCTTTGAAGTTGGTACAAATTTGCGTACAGATACATACATCGGGCGCTAATAACTATCATTTAAATTATACGAACGTATTGTTACATTTCATTTCTCCTGAATAATACTCCTGAAAATGGCGTTTAAATCAGGCGAATAAATTAGCATCGCTTAATATACAATTCATACACAATAATTATAGCTGTGGAGAGCACTTGATGTACGCTATAAATTACTGCACTGGCAAGCACATTTCTAAATATTATTAATAAAATTAATAGTCCATGCTTAATATACATAATATTTTTAGTAAGCCAAACGATTTTTGAACGATTCATACAGTGTAAACAAATCAATAGGTACAGTTTGCAAACGATAAAAAAAGATGAGCATAATTTTTTACAACAGGCTTTAAAATGATTTCATTCATTTTCGATATCTTGTCACTGGGGACATAACAATGTTTTAGCCAAAGCTATGCCAAGTCCAAACGTGAATCATACATCCAAAAAAGAGATGAAAGAAATTAAGAGGAATCATTGGAAATATTTATTTTCCTGTCAAATTCCGCACATGTTGTAAATGGCAATAAGTTTGAAATATGTATTTTATGTACTCGAACTAAGTTTCAATTATATTTCAATAAATAAATTAGGCACTATGTAATTTTCGATATGACATTAATGTCCTTAATATAAGTCACTTTTAAAAGTAACCTTTTTCTGAATCACACTTATAAAGTTTCAAAGAAATATAATTTGCAGTCACCGTTAGGATTTAAAACAAAAAGCAGGTTTAACTTTAAACTAAACCTAATTTAATATGCTGATGGTATTTCTGTGTTAAAAGCCACCAGAGCGCTTACGTAACGCTTTGGGCCAAATAGAATTACAATGCAGGCCATTTTAAAAGTTGCTCCGGTAAGTGCACCTTAAATTACATAAACATTACGGAAATAGCTTGAGTTAACGGCGGCAATAGGGCGATAGTTTTTACCGTTCTGCAGATAAACCGGTTATTATGGACGGTGCGGAGTTTTACAGGGTGAAAATTATAAAAAAAAACGAACGTGAAAAACGGCGACTCACCCCCGTTTTGGTCGGAAGCAGAACGCACGAAGTGCAGCGGGCACTTAAGCGTGCAAGCTCCCGGCGTCGAACTCGTTTATCACCCAAAACGGGAGCTTTCGTGGATTTGCTTAAATCTGCTTTATCTGGTGTTTATCGCTTTTTTCCACCTATGTTATATTCATGCTAATACAGGCTTCGTTTTTTCTTAGAGATAAAAAAAAGAAACATTTCAAATAGTTAGGACAAAGAACAAAAGCGAATTATAAAGTGGAGGAAAATATTCAATTTTTGCTTTTTTTTAATGGAAATATTATTCTCTAAAATGAAAGATAATTTTTTTCTGATTTCAAAAGTATACTGGGTGTAAATGAAACGTGGCTCAAAAAGTACACCACACTGATCAGGCGATCACCAGTCCATGAAAATGCCAAAATCGAAAAAATTAGTATCCGGTTTGCTTTACTTTTGAAACTGCAGACTGTTACACTATTGAGTTTTACTGGTAATTTACACTTGCAATCACCATTTAACACTGTACTGCACTCCTTTCCACTTCTGCCGCTTTGCTTGGCTTGCTCATACAGGTCAAATCATGATTTATTAGGCCACTTTACACGTTAATGAGAAGTCAAAATAACGTCCTCAACAGTCGTACAAAACTAGTATTTAAGAATTGCAAATTTTTAAAATCTGCTTTCGCTATTACTTAGGTATGGTATAGCTGCATGATTTAAAATTAGTTTCAATTGTACAGGGTGATTCGTGTGGCTGTGCCAAACCAAAGTTATGCGTTTTTAAATGAAACACTATATATTATGTGGCCCATATCGATTTTCCTTTAAGAGTAGATCAATTTATTATAAAAATACTATGTACCCAGAACTAATAATTTTTGACAAATCTGGCATGATCATGCAAGACTGACGACAAAACGTTACGTGTAGACCAGGCTTAAGATCTCCTGTTCTAAAAACAGCATTTATTCCAATGATTTAAACTTTATCTATGTACGAAAATTTTGTATATTTTCTTTTTTCTGAAATTTTTAATTTAAATTGTTTTCAATTTTATTTTTGATAACGAAGGGGGCCCTTTGCTTGAAGGGGGTCTTGGTCTGCAGCCCTTAAAAACCGTACCTAAATTCGCTGCTGTTTGCACATCTGACAAGAAGAAACATATCGAAATGTTTTGTTCGCTTAATTATATTGATAAGAAAGTAAAGCCTAGATAAGCTTTTTACAGTGCATTTTAATGCAATGAAATAATCGGCTTGTGAAACCTGTACGTTGCGATTTTTCATATCTCTTTCTCTCCCACTTTGTTTGATCGAAAGAAGGTAGGTGCTATGTCTCTTGTCAAAGAAACTCTTCGTAGTTTAGGAAAAAATGTCTACTTTAGCATAAATCGTTTTTTGGGGTGATGTAACTATTTCGTTTCATGTTAAAACCACATTATACACTGAGAAAACAAGATGTGTTAATCCAACCAAAAAACTGTTTGTCCAACAAAAGATTTCGTTTCAATACGTTCAAATAATTTTTTTTTATAATTCAACATTTATATAAATGTCATTAATTTTATTTTGTACTAATCAGATTACCATGTCAAAACAAATAAATCAAATAGCTTACTGTTACGTTACACAAATACTTTGTTTACAATAAACCAAATATTTAGTTGTAAATTTCTGTAATAATAAATTTTATTTAAAGTAACCACACAAAATTAAAATGATATTTTTGTTACAGTAACATGTGTATGTATACCTATTTAACAAAAATTTTAGTGTAATCAACATTTTTATTCACAACAAAAAGAAAACTGTTATATCAATGCATTTTGTTTTCTCAGTGTATGAATTACACAGTAGCGCGATTCTCATGAAAATATTCAGTTCGCGCATAACATCCCGCGCAAGGTCTGACTCACAGTCTCGGGATGCAGAGCTCATTTATTTATAGTTCTCGTGCGGAAGGTATGTTTATGTTGGGCCAGAGGCGTATTAAGGGAACTTTGAGTGAATTTAGTAATGTGAAGCGATCAGAGTTTAACAAGTTATTTTTTAATTAAAATGGAAAGTACAGAAAAACGTGGAGTGAATCGTTGTGCCGCTAAACTGTGTCTAAACAATTCCAAAAATTGTAATTGTAGTTTTTTTAAATTCCCTGCCGACAAGAATAGGTAAGTAGTAAGATAAGTAAATCATTTTATTCTAGTTATGTCTACAGCTTGCAAGAAATGCAAAATGCATGTAAAGTGTATACATATACATATCGTCGCCTAACTCACGGCGTAAGCACCATTCGATAGATTGTTCAGGAGCGGTCAAGGTCACAAAATAATGTTTTTTCTTTAACTTTCGCAAAACTTGAATTTCACAAAATTTCACATATCAAAACTTAATTTAAAACTTTAAAGATTTGTAATTGGGATAAAAAACAGAGAAAGGTTTTTATTGCTTAAGATATTTTATTATTTACGGAACAGCAATATTTGTACATAATCGCAACGTTTTTGATGCAATATGCTTTTGAGGAGAAATATTTTTTAATGATAATTAACAGGTATTGGAATTTCATCTAAAAACTCTAATCTACTCCTATTAATGAATTTTTGTCGCAAAAACCCCCTAGGGCCCAGTTGTACAATGCTAGTTTAAATTTAAGGTGAAGCTTAAACCCTTAGCAATGATTATTTCAACAATTATTGTTAAGGGTTTAAGCTTTAGCTTTAAAGTTAAACTGGCATTGTACAACTGGGTCTAAGTTAACCCCCCGTGAAAATTTTCAAAGTCTTTTTGGTGCACCGTGGTGCACCCCTAATGCACCCTTATTTACCACCTTTTTTAACTTGCACCGCTCGAATAGCTGAGAAAAAAAATAACTGAAATAACTTTCTATTTTATTTTTTTTTCTCAGCTCTTTGAGCGGTGCAAAAGTTAAAAAAGGTGGTGCATAAGGGGTGCAATAAGGTGCACCAGAAAAACTTCGAAAATTTTCACGGGAGGGAGGCTAGCTGATTTTCTATTTTATTTTTTCTCTCAGCTGTTCGAGCGGTGCAAAAGTTAAAAACGGTGGTGCATATGGGTGCATTAGGGGTGCAACACGTTGCACCAAAAAAACTTATAGATTTTTAAATTTTGTAAATATTTAACACGATTTTGTTTCTATTGACAACCTTGTTTATTTTGACAACCTTATTTATATTTTTTCACTTCCGAAGAAGCTATCAAATGACAGCGAAACGTAAAGTGTTTTGTGCGCTATTTAGTGTTCGTTTACAAGATTTTGTGATAAAATTATATACAGTGTGGTGATAAAAGTAACGCACCAAGCGAAAAGACACCCTTAGCGTTGACTTTTTCGAAAAATGCTCGGACAGGTCGATTTTATTTTTAAAAAAGACGTCTTTTACAACCAATTTTAATTTTATGTCAGTTACTACTTTTGCGCCGTGACGTCATCGACACTTTTTTTAAATGACAACCTATTTTTTTGAAAATGCAACCATTTTTCTGAATACAAAAATGTTAATGAATCACTAATGCATAAGAAAATTTTGAACAAAGAAAATTATTGAAAAATAGAGATGTGATTTTTAATCTTAATAAAATTTCAACCTAAAATAATACTTTCTTATAAAAACATGAAACAACTTAATAAAATTGCAATAAATATTGGAAATGTCCTCCACCAACCACTTGACAGTGACCAGCTCGTGTGTAAACGCTGTTAGTGACTCTTGCGATAGTTTCACGGCTAATGTTATTCATTTCCGCTCACCCGACTTAACTCCCCTAGACTTTTTTATGGGGTTATCTAAAAGGTCGAGTTTACGTGAACAGACCTCAAAATTTGGAAGATTTACAAAACAAAATTAGGACGGAAATGAATAACATTAGCCGTGAAACCATCGCAAAAGTAATTAACAATGTTTACACACGAGCTGGTCACTGTCAAGTGGTTGGTGGAGGACATTTCCAACATTTATTGTAATTTTATTAAGTTTTTTTGTTATGTTCTTACAAGAAAGTATTATTTTAGGTTGAAATTTTATTAAGATTAAAAATCACATTTCCATTTTTCATTAATTTTTTTCTTCAAAATTTTCTTATGCATTAGTGATTCATTAACATTTTTGTACTCAGAAAAATGGATGCTTTCAAATGACATTTTCAAAAAAATAGGTTGTCATTTAAAAAAAATGTCGATGACGTCACGGCGCAAAAGTAGTAACTGACATAAAATAAAATTGGTTCTAAAAGATGTCTTTTTTAAAAATAAAATCGACCTGTCCGAGCGTTTTTTGAAAAAGTCAACATTAAGGGTGTTTTTTCGCTTGGTGCGTTACTTTATCACCACACTGTATGTACTTACAATAATAAATAAATGCATATTTCTTTGTTATTTACTTCTTTTTTTCCCTGGCGTTAACCTTTCTGTTATTTCTTTGTTGATATCACACAAACATTCTTTTTCTTGAAGTAAAGTTTTTTTAAATGTGAAGTTGAGAAATAATAAATCCTAATTTTATTTTATATATTAACTTGCTACCGATTTCGACAATATAATGTCTTCATCAGGCCTAAAATCGTAAAGAAAAGAATTTTTTAAAAATTTTGTATGTAAAATTAAAGTTAACATGTAATTAATTTATACGTGGTTAATGAAATAAAATTAAGAAGTACTTAAATTAAATCTTATACAATCATAATTTTACAACCACGCTGTCTCACATTTCATTTTCATTTGTTAATTTCACAAATTTTATAACGATTACATTGTTTAATGCATGTTAATTATCATATTATATAATTTATTACAATTTTAATTTAGTAAAAAATGTTTTTACATACTCAATAATACATAAACGACATATAAAATTTAAGTACAGTAATGTTACATACAAAAATTGTTAAAAATCTTTTAGTTACGATTTTAGGCCAGATAAATTTCTAATTTAATAATCACGATTTACGACCAAGTTTTCTCATTCAATTTTCATTTTCACAAAATTTTTTTATAACATTACATTGACTATAGCATGTTAATTATCATATTATATTACATTTTCATTTAGTAAATTTTAACATACCCAATAATACATAAACCACGTATAAATTAATTACAAGTTAACTTTAATTTTACCTACAAAATTGTTAAAAAATTCTTTTCTTTATGATTTTAGGCCTGATGAAGACATTATATTGTCAAAACCGGTAGCAAGTAAATATATAAAATAAAATTAGGAATTATTATTTCTCAACTTCACATTCAACAATATACCTAATTAGGGACATCAATACAAATAAAGTTTTTTTTACTTACAAATACAAATTTTGTTGACTTGACTATATTCTTATAACTGAAATATTTATTTGACATGAATGAAGATTTGTTTGCTGCTATTTAAACGAATACTTTAGTTGAGTTGACACAATTTTGTTTTATTCAACAAAATCGATATTTGCGTGTATGCTTTGTTACTTTTTACCACGTCTACAAAATACTACAATCCAGCCCTGGCGTGTGAGTTTACAATTTGCAACGGAGTCTCACTTAAAGCAGGACCACAGCATTCGACACATCCCCACTCCCCAATTCAAGGTCAATGAAAATCCAGTAAAAAGATCAAAGTGCCGACAAGCGAGTTGCGCTACTGTATTCTTTATACTGTGTTAAAACCACAGTTATTAGATCAAAACGTTTTGAGTAATGACGCGTTTCCACGAGGCCAGTGAACAAACCAGTAGCTAGAGTCCTGTGACTGGACTCCAGTAGCTGGCCTTGCCAGTAGAGTGAATTCCTATTTCAACTGGCATCCAGTGGTGTTTACACGGAGCCAGTCACTGGAGTCCAGTCACAGGACTCCAGCTACTGGCCTGTTTACTGGCCACGTAGAAACGCGCCTTAAAAGCGCTTTGTCTGCAACTGTCTAGCGCGCTTTAAACTGCTTTTTGTTTTGCTTGCACAAGCTAAAAAGTTTGGCAAACTGCTTGCATTTGCGCAAGCAAATCTGTATGCGCAAATGCTAGCACAAATCCATTTGCGCAAATTGCTTGAGCATCAAAACGGACCATTAAAGACAAATCGATGTGGGCCATAATATACAGTATCTTCCATTTAAAAAAGCATAACTTTAAATCATACCTATATCATACACAAGTAATAGCGAACGCAGATTTTAAAAATTTGCAATAATAAGGACGCTATCTTCCCAATACGCACTATTTCATTTGTCATGACCGTTCAGGCGTTTTAAGCACATAAGTGTGCTATTTGAAAAAATGGGGTTGGGGGTAGTTTCTGAGAGGTTGCTGTTTAGAGGTTACTTTTAAGTAGAGCATTGCAAGCTGTTTTCAATAAAACTTGAATAATTTTTTTTATCTTACCGCTTAAGGAATTATACTGGCGGTTGTGACACTAAATTTGGAACACCTGGTATTTAGAGCTAATTTTTACCGTGTAGATTTAAACCTAGAGTAATAATGTCTTAAAAATATTAAATTTGACTTATACTAGATGAATGAGTTGCATCGCTGAGGGAAGTCGTGCACCTGAAGACCGAAGCGCAACTTAATCATTACCTTTAATTAATTAAAATTGTCGGTACAAATGAAGGCATAAATCACAAACGTTTATAGGAGAGTACCTGTTCCGCTAAGCCGTCTAATTAAATGATTGGAATTCTGGAATTGTTATTCTCATCCAGCAAAGTAGAGAAGGTATTATTTACGGCTTAGGGCCGATTCTCTCGGCCTCCGTTTTCTATCGACTTTCGTACTAATTTCCTAAATTTATTCAAATATATACATTTAAACACAATTATGGGAGTCTGTTCGCATTGATGCGATTGTTCCGAACTTGAAATTATCTCTTCTAATTGTACCTAAATGTAGGGGTTATGCACATTTAATCCACTTAACCTTATTTGTTCACTTGCTGCTACCTCACTTTGGGGCTGGATCCGTTACGTTATAATTTGCTTAATTAAATTTGTACGACTCTACTCTAAGTTTCAGTAACTATTTTCATGTATGTGTTACGATTTTAAAACATTATTAAATTATGTCGTAATTGTATAATTCTGTAAAAGTAAATTAATGTAAAAGTCAGTTTTAGTCAATACATTTTTGTATATATCGGAGGGATTTGTTTATTTTATCGACGATAACGAAAACAGCAACACACACCAGAGTAATATGAGATCAGGGAAAAAGGTTCAGGCGGGCAGTTAGTCTCCGGGCGGGCTTTGAGTGGTAAACGTGTTCGTAAGATACGTTAATTAGGCAGACGGGCTCGCGAGTGTTGTTAATGAATTGCAATGACATGTGATGAAGGAGTTGTGCAAGAATTGAGGCTTACTGATGATAGATGATAGAGTAAGGTACAAGTCTCGCGGTGTCCGCTCGGAGATAGGGCAAGAGGTGGAGCATTCTATCATAAGGATGATCTCGCTGTATTCGCCGGTAGTCGGGGAGAGTAGGGGATCATTCCATTTGCACACGGCATTTGACCATATACGCCGGCTGCAGAGGCGTGAGTAGTAAATGCCGGAGACCAGCTAGCTGTATACCTGACCACGTGAATTGCATTGTGCCTTCATGACTTGGTGTTGACTGGGCTGTGGCCAGTGTAGCAAACATTGTGGAAGCCAGTGGCACCAATGATTCTGAGAACGTACGCTCAGAAGGCAAGGTATGCTAATATCCACCTGGGGTTCGGTCTTATGCATGTGAAGTTCGAAGATGGACATTCGAGGATATCTTCTCCGTGGGTTCCTATCTCTACAGGGAGCTACTGCACCTAGATTCGCCGTTGGAGTTGGCGGGGCCGAGAAAGGGCCCCGGTGAGTAAAATGTTCCACATTGTTGAATAGATGCTCGTAAATGGTTATTTGCATAACATCCTTAACGAATCGGAAAGCGAAGCACAGATATTAAGGCGTTTACCCTCACCAAAGGGTGAGTGAATGTTTATTGTAACTCGGTCTTCTGACATTGTTATCAAATACAAAATTATAATAAATGATACAAAATTGATAATAAATATCTATGTTACCAGGAAAATAATCACTTACTTATAAAGAGATTTTTTTTCTTTGTTACGTTTTTCTTTTAGGATTTTGCGGAGATTGTAAATTTTTCTCGAACCTTGTTAACTGGCCTCCCGCCTTGGTGTCTTAGCAAACTGCGCGGCACGCTGCACTTACGGCCACTGTTCCCCGTTGTCTTGTTTTGTCATTGATAAATCTCTGGGGCCTCCGGGTCCGGACTCGTGTGTCGCCTGGTTTGTTTACGTTTGTATGTTGACATTGCGGCAAGATTAAATCGTGTTGCCAACTCGCTGCGTCGCACAGTGGAACGATCATATGTGACTATTTTCGTCTATTTTCCAATAATTCACCATTTTATTTTCACTAAATCATTATGTTTGAGTAATAATGTTGCAAAATAAAAATTTAATAAAATTTATTTATATGACGTCAAAAAAACATCATGTAATGATGAAATGAAGAAAGAGTAAAAGGAATTCTTACTAAAATGAAGCCGTCTTTTCAAAATGATTACCAAGTCATGGTTAATTACTAAATTATTTCCATATTTACAGTTGGTTCTTGTCCGATGAAATTTGTATCACAAAATCTTTTAAGCGGACACTAAATCGCGCACTTTACACTTTACGTTTCGCAGTCGTTCGACCGCTTCAACATATTTTTCACTTCTGACGAAGCGGTCGAACGACTGCGAAACGTAAAGTGTAAAGTGCGCGATTTAGTATCCGTTTAAAAGATTTTGTGATATAAATTATTTCCCTTAATGAAAAATGAAAAGCGTTTTAAATTAAATATAAATACAGAAAAACAGAATTATTATATGAGAACACAGAAAGTTAATGCGAAGGTCTTTAATTTGAAGTAGAACAGAAATTCGGGATTTAATTAAACTTACAAATTAGTAACAACAATAATTAACAAACCTCACGATTAGAGTAGGCAGGGCAATGTCTATGATTAACTGAACTAATTAATGTGATACATTCATGGACTGTCAAATTTATTGACTTTTTATTTAATCACAGACATACATTTTCTTTGCACGCCTACTCTAACCTGATTTTTATTTTCTCACCGTTTACAAATGAGCTTTACTAATAAGATTGTTACAAGTCTTATCTTTAAATCAGAGAAAGAATAAAAATTGATTTACACGAATGCTTTCATGTATGTATTATTTAAATAAAAATTATACGGAGTTAGGAAAAGAAAAGCGCTTTTCAAGTTAAACAATATCCAAAACAAAAGTGAAATATTGGAGTGGAAATGAGAGTTGAAAAAGAATAAAACCCTAATAAATAAGTAAGTAATAAATAAATAAAGGCACAGTCTTCCAAAAAGTGCGCTATAAATTGGATTATTATTATTATCGATTTTTATAAAAAATTATTATTGTGCGCAGAACGCTTCTGCATCCCTTAAAGTTAACAGATGAAATTTATCTTGAATGGTATACAGTGTGGATACCGAGAAATGAAAATGGTTTTAAAGTAAAGTGCCCTTATTTTACAAGATACATGAAAATGTCATAAGAATAAGTCGTTCAGAATTAAAAGTTATAGCTAAATGTGTTACAGCCTCCTATCTCAAAATTAAAAAAATCACAATTCATTGTGAATCACTCTTTATACACACTACATTAGGAAATATAATATGAATAGGAAAACATGAAATTCTTTTTTATTTCTCATAGAAAAACAAAGTTACTTTTTTAAATGGAACACCCTGTATTTTACGCGATATTTAAATTCTTCTCAAAATTCTAAAAACACCACATACCTAAACTTAACCGTTTTCGAGATATCGAGTTACCTTAGAAATTTTTTAGCTCCACAACTACGCCCCGTCGTTCTTTTATCTTAAGTGATAATTTTGACAATCTTGAACAATCATAATCCCAACTTACCGGCAGAACAAATATGGTTTCAACAAGATGGGGCTCCACCACATTTTGGACGTGAGGTGCGAGAATATCTAGACGAAACTTTTCCTGGTAAAGGGATTGGACGCAGGGGTGCAATTGAATGGCCAGCTAGGTCTCCCGTTATGACACCACTGGACTTTTTTCTATGGGGTCACCTTATAAAATAGGATTCCAAAGAAAATAGTTGTTTATCAAAACATGTGGGGCGTTGTTATAGTTACAGAGTTAGAAAATTTCTAAGGTAATTCGATATCTCGAAAACGGTTAAGTTTAGGTATGTGGTATGTTAAAATTTTCTTTTTTAGAATTTTGAGAAGAATTGAAATATCGCGTAATATACAGGGTGTTCCATTTAAAAGAAAATAACTTTGCTTTCCTATAACTTTTTGACTGGTCGTGTATACTTAATTTTTTTCTATTGTAATAGATTTTAAAAAACACTAAAACTTTTGTATTTAACATTTTTCGCTAGCTATCTTACTTTAAGGCCCGGTTTTTCAATCGCAAGTTAATTTTAACCTTCAGTTTATTCACATAAGAATACAGTTGTTACTAGGGAAACAAACTGAAAGTTACAGTTTGACTTGTCATTGAAAAACCGGGCTTAAGAAATAATCGACCGTTTCCGTACATATCAGCGACCCTGTATTGCGGTGTTAATGAACAATATGTATTTCTTTGAACATTTCTTTAACATAAGAAAAAAAAATTTAAAAGGAACGTATTTTAAAAGAATTATTTAAGGAATTCTTTAATTCATGTTTGTTTTTCCAAATTTCTTAATTTTAAGTAAATGAAGGGCTGAGAGCAAAAAGTCCCTAAGTGTCCTTTTCGTGAAATTATGATTATGGTGCCATCTAGTACAATTTTTTTGGTACTTTCGAATGGTCAAATGAGATTTGTCTTAAAATATCCCGAAGTGACTATTTCGTAATTGCCTCTTTTAAAACAGGGTAATTATTTGAGAACAAAAAATCCCTAAGTGGTCTGAAAAAGCCCTAAGTCGAATATTAGTTGCAAAATGTCCGTAAGTGTTTAATGTGTTCTAGCCTAAAATTCTTTGACGTTGTGGGTATTTTTGTGCAAGTGTTTCGTGTTTGTTTCAAACAAATAAATGTAGTGATTTTTAAAAAGGATATAACTAGTGATATTGATGAACGCGAAGGTAACATACTAAGGCCCAGTTTTACAATCGTGGAATAAGATTGGAATAACTGTTCGCCAAATATCCTTTAATGTTCCTCCATATCTACGTCACACCTACGTCACGTTATACCTCCAATAGTATTGCTTATCCGACGATTGTAAAATCGGGCCTTAATATTAAATTAGGTGGTATATTACTTAAGTTTTACCAACTAGAACCATATTCTGGGGGAAGTTCTGACAAATGGCTGCCTGAAAGCGAGGACGACGAAGTTGATAATATTCCTGCAGAAAAGCCGGACTGTGCAACAACTAATAAACAACACGGAGTAGAAGTTGATGTTGGGAGGGGAAGAAAACGAGAGAAGCTTCCAGAAACGTGGAAAAAAAAAACCAAAGGAAAGAACAAAGCAAGCAGAGAAAAGTAATAGCCAAGGTTATTCCTCCTTGCAGGTGTAAATGTAATGAAAAGGTTACAGAAGAGCAGAAAGAAAATATTTTTGAAAATTATCGAAAATTAAAATTAAAAGTGTATCCATAGGGATTTACATGTAAAAAGTTTGACCTCATGTTAATGTATGTTATGGCATAAATTTGAAGCAAATTTTTATTTTTATTAATAATTTAAACATTTTTCTATGAAATGCACATTGCTAGAATAAAAATAACATTTTCTATTTAATTATTTTCCGGTTAGAAGTTGAAATTCATAAGCATAGAATTAACCAAAGTCAAAAATCAAGGCAGCTGAAATGTCATTAAGAGAAAAATTCCGTTAATGTCTGTCTATTGCAAATTTATGATGATGTCCGTTATTATTAAGCCAGCATTAAAATTATCAATTATGTACGTTATAACAAGTTCCACTCATTTTTCAATGGTATGAAGAAGTAGTTTTTACAAGTGGTAATAAATTAATTTTGTAACAATTGGTTTATCAGTAATCACAGTGACAAATTATTAGTAACGTCAGCCTACATGGATTACATTCGTTCAATAATTTGTGTCTATTTTCTTCAACTTTTCACAGTAAAATAAAATTAAGGAAAACGTGTTAGGTTATTCTAGCAAAGTTCATCTGAATTCGCTTGCTCTGGCCATACAGTTCGAATATTCATTCTGTAGGTGCCACCAGATCGCAGCGATCAATATCGATCTTCCTTCCGAACTGATTAATTTGACAATTTCATTGTTGAATATAGCTTGATATCCACATTCCGCAGAAGAACTGATACGTATAAGTTCTTTCCCAGCTCAGGTACCCACCGAACATTATTCAGACTTGCCTGCTCCCACTTTCCTTCTACAAGGATTTCAATTGTGATTGTTCCAATACCTTTGACATTTACTTGATGGTTGTCTGCCAAAGTGATTTTCTCTCCATTATCTTTTTTAATAATTTCGTTAAACATGGCTTTGTTGTGGCACATGTGATGATTTGCGCCACTATCAGCAATCCAAACATGTTCTGCACGAACTGCATTAGCTTCATCCGTCACCTTTCTTCTTACTTCCAGAATTTTTCATATCTTCACAGTTTGTTTTCTTCTGAATAATTTTTGGACATTTAGCTTTCATATGGCCAAATTAAAACACCGTCCAGAAAACTGTTTCTTAGTATCACTTTTCTTGTTCTTCCATTGACTACTCTGGTTTGGCTTCTTAAACTTCGTCGCATTCATTGCGATTACTTCTTCGTCGTGTTTCTGAAGACGTTCGTCGACCGCTGTAAGCGCTTGCATTAGCGCCGACAGATTGTTCGAATCTGATCGATTGTTCCAAGTATTACTAAAATGTACAAAACTTGATGGAAGACCGTTTAACACAATGGTGCACACCATACTTTCTTCAATATTTCCTTTTGCTGCTTTTATTTCTGCCAATTTTTGATTGACAGTACCGAGGTAATCCGACATTGTCTGATCAGGTTCCTTCTTCAATGTCATCATTTGCTGTTGCAAATTTCGAAGACGTTGTTGTGACGTATTTTCGAACAGACTGAGTAGTTTTGTCCACATTTCAACCGATGTACTGCATCCTATCAAATGACTAACAATTTTCTCGTCGATAGTCGTTGCTAGAATTCGTCGAGCCAACTTATCTTTCTGCATCCATTCAGAAATCTTCTTTTCACCTTCCTCTGGTTTCAGCACTTTCCCTGTCACTACATGCCTTTCTCTTCAAGAATAATTGTAATGCACCACTTCCACGTTTGAAAGTCCTCCTGGCTTTTCAGCTTCTTAATTTGAGCCAAATCATTCGACGTCATCTTTGTAGATATAACTTTATATCAATCAGCTTTTTACTTCCTTTTCGATACTTGCAATCGAATCCCGAGATTATCGGCACTTTAACCAGAACTGTTTCTGATTAAACTAACTAACTGAGTATTCACTCGCGCAGTGGAAGCGTGCTGGGCCCATAACCTGTTGGTTTTCTTCAACTTGAAAACAGCAGAGTTTGGTTTTAGTTTAGTTTATTGAAAAACGTAAACGTAATGACATGTATAAAAAGTGCAGAATCTTAAAATTGTTATTACATCGATTGTTATCAATCCCTCTACTAACACTTATATACAAATTGTCCATCACTTTCAACAGTTTCGAAAAACAAAAAGACAAAGATTATAAGAATAGAGATGAACAAATTGTACTATCTAGGTATCTCATTTTAAACGCTTTGTCCCGTATACGTACTTTTTTTTTATTTTTCTCATTGATTTCGTTAAATTTCATTATAACTAATTTGTACGATACTTATTGTTCGGCAAAATGTATTTCTCCTGAATTACAATGTTTCACCAATTCAAATACGTATAGTACTAAGTATGTGAGAAATTAGTTAATACGGAAAATAACAAAATCAGTTTGATGAATTTCTAGCATGTAATTCAGGTTGAAATTTCATATAAAATGATAGCAGAAATGCCTGGTCTATATTTCTAAGTATTCTGAAAACTAACTTGTCAACCCGAGTCGTAAGTGTAACATAAGGATGAGTATAATAGGATTTGACGGCAGTTATCCGCAATGCAACAGTAAAGGGACATGAGACAACACCCCGGGTCAATATATCTCTATCTAGGTTTATGGTAATGCGGTGGAGGACATGTCAGCGAGTCGTGTACCCTGGATTAGTCTGGCGAAGCTCCAGGCTACGGAGAAGCGCTTCAGCATCGGCGACGCCGTTCGGCGTCTGGAGACGCTCCAGCGCCGGAAAGCGACGTCGTTCTTCTTATCGGACTTCGCCATGAGCCAAACGCTCCACTTAGGACGACTTGTTTTATTTAATGATTTACAAGACAATGCCATTGCTCCGTCTTTCTCATCGGAACAACTCAATTATTTATGGGCGTACGAAGAACGTTATATCAAAAGATATGAACGTGCTCTGAACTTGTTCCGGCGGGAATTTAATATAAGCGCACTTGTACTGTTACTGTTTAATTGCGTATTATTTCACGGGCAACACAAACCAGAAAACGCTACCAGTTCATAAATTGTTTTGTCGTAACGTATAATTTTCTTACTCAGTGCTTTTATTTCTAAAACGAAATATCCATTAACGGCGTGTAGTGGCTAGGACGTAAATGAACCTCCTACACTGTAATAAACATTTTAAAAAATTAATGGTCTCACTAATTAAGAAAAAAAAAATTTGGTGAAAAATTACACTGTGCAACAAATTTTAACTTATTCTTTCTTCTTTACTTATAATGGTATATTTATATTGGTTTATGATTACTGATAAGTTGATAACCACAAAGCAAAGAGATTGTTTCTATCACGTCTGGTTTAGAATAAATAAATAGTTACTTTTTATTCGCGACCGGAAATAGACAGCAGTTGTTTCTATGTTACCAAAATTGTGATAGAAATAACATATTTGCTCCCTTGGGAGAGAAATGATATTTACTCCCATGGGAGTTTTCATTATATTGACACTTACCTACGTTTAGCGGACAGTTCTTGAAGTGAGTAAATTTAACATTGCTTCACTCGCTGCATTCAGCATTTCTTGCAATACTTGTTCTTTCATTTTCATTAATGTTTCTATCAAATACTAAACTTAAATTCGTTTCAAACGTATAAGTTTATGTTGTCAAGGACTACTATTTTCCGAAATTAATTTATTATCAAAAGTGACACTCGCATTTATTACAATTTTTTATTCCTAAAAGTTTGGATTCTTATCATTCTTCTATTCTCGGTTGTGAATAAAACAATAGTTTTTAAAACGAATATAAAAATTTAATTGCAAATCTGGAATTTCTTATCATGTCAAATCCAAAATGTAAAACATAGCAAGCCATGCTTCGCACCCAACAGATGGCGTTATCAAATTTATTGAAAGAATTTTTAATGATTTCTCCCATTTCTGGACTTGTTAATAAATGAAATTGACGGAAAATGGTATTTTATGAACTAGATTTATTATTATTTACATTAATATATTTAAGAATGCTCCAAAGGGTCAATATTTTTGGACGTTGTTTCCTACAAACGAAAGCAGAGAAGTTTACCAGGATTAATGACAAAACCCGATGAAGCGCCATTCGTTTGTTCCAAAGAATGGATGGACAGATTTAAAAAACGCCACAGCATTAATACGGGAAGGATACCAGAAGACGCTGTCAATGCTTCCAAGGAAATTGCGGAATCTTGGATAAAAACGGTGTGGCCAGCAATGATAATAATATGGAAAGCTTAAGTCGCGACATTCTGCGATCGCTTTTTGACCTAACATTGCGTTAAGTTTGACAAATTGCAGCCAGTTTGCTACTTAATAAAAATAAGTCATCCCATAGTATAGTAACGTGCGTTCAATAAAAAAACGGTCAAGTAGGCTGTAATTTTTGTAAAAAGTTTAATAAATTAGTAATAAACATTTATTTTTGCAATGTCTCTTTTGAGTTGGGGTGATGCTAGAAGAAGACATTCAAAAATAAACATTTATTACTAATTTGTAAAATATTTTACAAAAATTAAAGCGTGTTATAGCCTACTTGACCGTTTTTTTAATTGAACGCACGATATTATGATAAACATGCTATATTATCTTCAATGCAGATGAAACTGATTAAATTTTTTAAATTATACCACACACCGTGTTGAGGTTTAAAAGGAAAAGTTGTGTTGGAGGTAAACAGAGAGCGTTTAACAGTTCTTGTATGTGCGAATATGACAGAACCAGAGAAATGAAACTTTTTGGTTGTGGGAAAATAAAAAAATCGAAGAAAATGGGATAAACAATTAGAAAAGAAAAACAGAAAAGTTATTCTTCTCGTAAGCAACTGTAGTGAACTTTCCCTGATGCAAAATCTAAAATGAATAGATTTACAATTTTTAATACCAAATTGTATGGCAATTGTATGTAACCTTTAGACCAAGGAATTATTTTCTTGCTCAAGACGTATTATCAAAAGATTTCCGTGGATGGATAATAAACTGGAGTTCAAAGTCACAGATTTAGATTCCATATTTATGGTTAATATGACCTACAAATGAGTAACCGCTACCATAATTAAAAATTGATTCCAAAAGGCGAACTTGGACAAAGACTTTAATGAAGATGACAATCTACCATTAGCCCAATGGCATCGAAAGGAAAAAAAGAGGATAATCTTCTACTATCGGTTTGAAGTAAAAACAGTTTGGTTCACCAATTGATAAGTGAAATAGATTTAGATAATTATTATCTTCATGATGACAATGACTTGACAACGATGATTGTTAATGAATGTGCAGAACAAGAAAACGACAGGAAAAAGAACTTTCTTCAGAAATACCGACCATGTCAAATGTATTCAACGATGTGAACATCTTAAATATTTACATAAAACTGTCCGAAACTGAATCTAATGTTCAAGAGTCGGTTGATATAATTCAGAAAAACATTGAAGATAAAATACTGTAAGTACCAGTCACCTAAACTAAAATTACAAATTATTTTACATCATTTGTATACGTTACATATACATGTAATAACGTAACGTTTTTGAATAAACATTTAATTGTTCTTTCAAGCATTTTTTAACTACATACATATTAAAAAAGATCCATATACAGTTACAACGAACAAATTTTCAGATCTCTTGGAGTTCGTTATAACCGAGCATACTGTATTAGATACATAGATATTATATTTCTTATATTGCCTGCGAGAGATGACAATGTTTTTTTAAAACAAAATTTAAATTTATCAAATCTAAATTTATTTATGTTTTCTAAACTTTAAAGAGTTTTTAAACGACTCTGTATATTCAAAAAAAAAATATTCGCTTTTAGTTGAACGAATTAGTTCCGAACAGTGAAGGTAACATTGTTTTCAAACAAAGAAAATTACGTTATTTTCTAAAAGATTGTAAGGTGGCAAGAAAGTTGTATTTTAGATTCATAAATTGATAAGAGATTTGAAATTGAATGAGTAGGACTATATCTTAAGAAAAGGTGAATCTGGTTATAAGCTCTTCCAACATATTTCTTGAACATTTTAAAATGATACCTATGTTTAATATACGCTTTGCACAATTATTTTGCCTGCAGTTTAATTACTCTGGAAAACATTTCTATTTTTAAAACACATTTAAATTGCATATTACTCTGCACGTATATAAATGTCTTTACGAGTTCAGTTCATATTGATCCGTTTTTGCTCCTAAAAATAAATTCATGCATGTATCGTCGAATCACCGCCCTCCAAACTAACTGGAACAGAAAAACACAAAGCCAGGCGAGGAGAGTTCACGACATAAAGGAAGATATATGTATTTAAATTCGAAACTGAAAGCACCCGAGCGTAATTGTAAACGTGAACTTAAATTTTATTATTTTCAGCGTAATCGCATCAGAAGACCGGTTACACTTCCCGGCGTATGTAAATTTCGTTCTGAATCTGCAGAGAAGATTAAATAAATATAGATATTTATCAGTCTGCTTCGAAGTGATCTGCATTTCTCGGGATGGTTCCAAGACTCGTGACTAAGAAATATGTAAATGTGGGTGCACTTTGCGTCGTATCACGAAGCTAAATGCGGATACTCTGTTCATATGCAGTGCCCGCATCCCAAATGTTCAATATACAAATATTGAACACTTAATTGAAATTTCGCAAGTTTTCAATTATCGATTATGTTTTGTGTATCAACGTAACTTATTTTCTACCATTATTATCAGCAACGGAAATAACAAATAATTATTACCACCCCTAATATGGTAACTAAAGTCGTTTTCATAAGAGAAGAGCTGTGCGTCATAAATAAAACGCGTCTGGTGTTGCATCATCAGACACAAGAAGCATCATTCCATCCTTTTTTCTCATTAACCATACACAAAGAAATAAAACTGAAATAATTGTCGTTGTAAACTTCGGTGATTGATGACGCAGAGTTCAAGTTCCATGATTTTGATATTACAACGGCTGCAAAGATGTCAAACAGGTATTAACTGCGTGCACTACCCCTCATAGGTGAATTGAAGTGAGCACAAAACCACCGATGAGCTCAAGTCAGATCTAAAGCTTGGATATCTGGGTTCTCACAAAAAATAAGGGATCCCCCCATGGAGAATATAAAGTATATTTAAAATCGAAAATGAACGCCAACTAAAATACAAGTGACACCTGAGGTATTACGTAATAACACAGCACCAGGATGTGATGGTATAACAACAGAGATTATAAAAGCTGCCCACTTACATACCATACATCCACTAACACATATTTATAACTTAGTTTTCAAGACTGGTAAAGTGCCAAATCACTTTAAAATTTCTATTGTAACACCAATACATAAAACTGGTAATAAACAAATAATAAATAACTATAATAAGTATAATAAGCGCTATAGCAAAAATTTTTGAAAAATGTCTTAAAAACCGTTTAGTACAATTGTTACAAAATAAAAAAATTCTTTCGACACATCAATTTGGCTTTACAGAAGGACTCAGTACAACTGATGCTATATTTACTTTATTGAAAGAAATTAACAGCAACTTAAATGAAGACAAAAAGTGTATAGGAATATTCTTAGACCTTGCAAAAGCATTTGATACAGTACCTCATAATATACTGCTTCAAGAACTACACAAGTCAGGAATTAGAGGAAATGCTCTAACCATATTTGAAAGTTATCTAACCAATAGATTACAATATGTTAAAATCGGAAATACTTTAAGTGATCCTGAAAATATTCTGATGGGAATCCCACTGTACTAGGCCCAATTCTATTTAATACCTACATCAACTCTTTAGCTAAACTTAACGTAGGGGGTAAAATCGTATCTTATGCCGATGATACAGTTCTTATTTTTCTGGTAAATCGTGGAACCTAGTTAACGAAAAAGCAGAAAATGGAATAACACAGGTAAAGTCTTGTGTGTGATGTCTTTCATTTTATCGATTAATTCATAAGAATCTTTAATACTGAACTTTGATTTGAAATTTGTGCATTCGTAAAGGATGTCTATTAGTTTTTTTGGAAAGTTTTACTGACTTGCTGTGATATATGATCAAAGGTCGGTACATTCCAGACAGGCATAGCCGTCCTATGATTTATGAATTTTGTTACTGGCATATTGCAATATTATTTTATGTTTGACGCATACACAGTATTATTGCTTTTCCATAATAGCTCCCTCTTATTATAAATTTGAATATAAAAGATGCCATAATATACCAATGAATTAATTTATCTTAAAATGTAGACCGATTTAATATTTCCCCGTCCGACACTCATGAAATCTGCTGTGAAATCATTTCTTTTTCGCGCCGAGGTTTAAAACAATCGCACTGCAATATGTTACGTTTATTTCGATTGATTGGGAGCATCACTTCCACTGGTTCGCATTAGTCATTTTTTTCTTGTAATCGTTATCTAGTAATTGAGATTAGCATTTATAAAAGTCGGCAAAAATTCAACCGCAAACGCAAATTTTATTAGAATTAACGTGTGCACACGATTGCCGCATCTTTGCAAAAAATCATATAGCTCAAGAGCTCAGTGTAATAAATAATTTCAAAAATAAGTGCAGTGCAGGAATAGACAATCTTCCAATGAAATCAGTTGCAAGTCTTATCTCCGCACCCCTAGCTCATATTATAAATCGCTCTATCGAAGATGGCCAATTTCCTTCACTTTTAAAAACTGCGTTAGTGACCGTGTCTATAAAAAAATGACCCACATGATCCTAACAACTACCGACCAATTGCCGTCTTAAGTCCATTATCGAAAATCTTCGGAAAAATCATGTGCAATAAACTGATGCATTTTCTAGACTCGTGCAACACAATTTCTGGCTCTCAATACGCTTTTCGTACGGGCAGATCGACGGAGGGGGCTGCTATTAATCTCATGGAATATATTTATCAACAAGTAGACGAAGGCCATTTTGTGGCAGGCCTCTTCTTCGATCTGACCCGTGCGTTTGACTGCCTTGACATAAATATAACATGTGAAAAACTTTATGCTCTGGGCATAAGAAGTTCAACACTAGCTTGGAGTCATATTTGCGCTCAAGATCAATATGTGTTCAAATTCAAAATGTTAAACCATCTTACTTTAAGCCATGGGGTGCCCCAGGGGTCCGTGATAGGTCCGCTTATTTTTTTTACTATATATAAACGACATGGCGTCTTATGTCGAAGCTAAGAAACTTGTGCTATTCGCGGACGACATCACTATGACTGTCGCTGCACGGACACCTGAGGCGCTCAAAGAAGAGTTTGCGCGTTAGCTAGTAATTTTCTCAACTGGTGCACTAAAAATCGCCTCGTTTTAAGTGTTCAAAAGACAGTAGTAGGGAAATTTTCCAGATTAACAACGACAACATTACCTCTTCTTATACCACCAAATTCCTAGGCTTAACTGTAGACGAAAAGCTGTCTTGGCAGCAGCAGATCGACATAGTCTGTAAGCAACTTAGTAAAACCTTTCTCGCCACTCTCCAACTAAAGAAAGTTCTCCCGCTTAATAAGTTGATTGAAATATACTATGCCATGGCCTACTGTTATTTAACCTATCATGTTGCATTGTGGGGAAATGCGGTCAATGTCCAAAGAGTTTTCATAGCCCAAAAACGAATAATTCAAATAATTTTTAATATGCGGGACTCCTGTCGAAGTGCCCTTACCAACAACAGTAGTAACTAGGTAGATGTAATTGCCATGATGATAATTAATTTTAATCACTGCTTTGTAACTAGCTTACTATACTTAGTGCGAAACATATTGTGACGATGTACAACCGTTTTTTGTAAATGGCCATAGTACAATAAAGATTATTATTATTATTATTATTATTATTATGTAATTTTATAAGAGAGTAAAGTTTAGGTGGTTGGGAATTCATAATTATTAATTTGCGTTTTGTGTAATCATTGAATAGTACTGAAGTTTTTTTGATACTACATATTTTTTACTTCTTGTTGATAGGCATTTGTGAGGTCTTTTCTAACTAAATTATAATCTCCTTTATCTAGGAAGTTATTAGTTTTATTTAAACAATATACTTTGTCAATAGCGATTATAGTTTTTCCTTTATCTGCACGGGTGAAAATGGTGTTATCAGTTACACATTTATTTTTGATAGATTTTATAATATTTTTCTCATCAATATTTACTGTTGTTATCTTATTCTTTTTGATAATGTTGCTGGCTAAGTGTTTTAAGTTTGAACTAGTAGGCGTATTTGACAAGGCTTGTTTTAAAATGTAATTATAACCTTTGATTAGCAAATCATATTCTGTTTCTATAAAACTTGTATTACTAAGGCTGGGTTTCTCAGTCCTAGTTTAACTTTAAACTCCTGCTTATTCCCATGGTAGCAATTATAAAAACAATTGTTCCTATGGAAATAAACAGGAGTTTAAAGTTAAACTACGACTGAGAAACCCAGCTTTAGATTAACAAATCTATTAAAAAAGGAGATATTTGTATTATTTTGTTGAATGTTGGTTTTTTTAGATTAGTGAGAGTAGTTTTTTTGTGCTGCTTTAGGAATTTTTTATGTAGAATGTTCTTAATTTGCGTTCTAACATTGTTGTCTAATATATCGAAACCTTATTAGATATTGTAGCTGTAGAACGCACAAGTTTTAACCGTCGTGTCTTTAATGCTATGCTCTTGATTTTCTGTACAATTTTTGATTACTTTCACAAAAAAAAATGCGAAATGCGTAACTGAATGAATGTCACAGATTACGAGAAAATGTTTAAAAATTCTATGGGACGGTTTATAAATTAGTAAAAAATTTAATTCAAAGTCGAACAAAGTGACAACCAGTGCGCTAAAACACAAGATAGAAAGTTGTAAACGCGTCTTGAATTTTGCTAAACTTTTAATAGATTTGTATTAATAAAAAAAAACTTTAGTTCTACAAACCTATTATATTAATTTTATGTATTTTTAACACACCTTCATTTCCAAGCCTATGGTTTCCTGTACCTGTGCGAAACCTTGGACGCATTGACGTTGTAATACATTGTGTTACAACAGGTTTTATTCTTTTTATATGTTTCTTATTAAGCTTAGGCAGTATCACAGGTAAGGGTGAAATTGACAGATTTCATGAAAATTGATCTATTTCTATACAAAGTTTAGGGATCATAAATACAATTGTAATCCTTCGGGACATACTTGAGTCGAGATGATCAAATCAATTAATTTGACGATTTCTTTTCTTGGCAGTTTCTTCCAGATTTCTCCGTTTATAAGACCAAATTTTGGAGACTTCTTTACCTTCAAATTAGTTTTAATTTCTGTTAAAATCTCTCTTGAGATTATGGGTTCGATTTTAACTGATTAATTTACCTCTCTTGTTAAGTTTTCAGCAAATGGTGCTTCATGAGCAGAGACTCTCAGATTGAATTCAGTTTTCAGAGATTAATTAAAAATTATGCAAATGGAATCGTTTGCTGACAGAAGAAGAAACTTGCAGATAGGAAAAAGAAATGATAAAAAATTACAAATTTTCCTAAAATGAACCAGTTGTTCGATCAGCATTCAATATCTCGTACATGAATATTTGAAAGGCATAAATGGTCCAAAGAATACAGTACAATTTTAAATGGTACAGCGATATTTCACTTTTAAGGGCTTATAAACGACAATGACTTTCAAATATGCATAAAATGAACCATTTATTATATTTATGCCCTTAATATGACGCCAATGTTTCATTCGCCGAAAGGAAATTATCCGCAACTTAATATAAAGTCACACGCACATGTGCATCTCGAAACCATAAAAGAGCATAGCTAAATACGCACCGAAATTACAGTAAATCGCTCGTAAAATTTTCCATCCCTTCAGTGCTTTTTATAAATATTGATTCACGGGCAACGTGCAGAGAAAACGAACGTAAGCACAAAACCGTATCGTTTGCCTTTTTGTTGCGAGCTCTGCAAAAAAAATTGTGGCAGTTGAGTCAATTATTAACGAATTTAAAACCAGAGTTGAATGAAAATAAATAATTCAAAAACAGTGAGGTTAAAATAAACAGCAAATATTTGGGGATATGCGGGTTAAATTATTGTAATTTTAAAAATTTGTCCCGTTATTATATATCAACGGTAGAACAATCAATTTAACAAAATTTCATTCACCATCTTTTTAGATTATTTACAGTCTTTTTCTTTTGGTTTTCCCCTTTTGTCAATTATGTTTCCGAATTTGTCAAATGACTTTCCAATCCGCAGGCCGCTATGCTTTGATCGGATTGGAAAGTCATTTGACAAATTAGGACACACATTTGACAAAAGGGGAAAAGCAATAGAAAAAGTTTAGCAACTGGCACTTTACACCTATTTTCACTTTATAAATTATTAATTCTTCTTAAACCAGTAAATTCAAATTTCCCCACCGATAAATAATCTAAAGAAAATATTTAAATCTCCGACAAAACAAATCCAAAGAATCTTTTCTGCCCAGCGTCACCGGTTTTTATTATATTTGTGCTGACTGTGGTTTCCCCTAAAAGATTAGCTTCTTTACTACCGGTGCAGACAAACAACGTCTTTTCGGTATCATTATTCTCGGAAAATTAAATTTATTTGGATGTAAAGTAACAAAAAAAAAGAAACGTCGGCATACATTTCAAAGCGAGCCACAAACAATACCCGGCGAGTAATTTAAATTGACAGCGACCCCAATGAATTGTGTTAGAAAGAGTAGTTGTCGCCGAGAACATTCCAACAACTCTCTCGGTGGGTGCAGCATTATTTCCTACCTTAATTGATGTCCCTAAGCGGAGTTAATAAACACTATGGTCGGGTCAGAAATACGAGTAAGTGCTTTTGTTACGATGAAAACAATTTATAAAAGCTACTGTTTCCATTAAGTATTAAAAATGACAATAAATCTCTTACTCATTCTAAAATATTGAATATGCAAAGAAATATGACAAAAAAACCATTGTTAAAATGGAAGAAAAAATACATAGTAATTTACGAACTATTAAGAGGTAATTCGAAAATGACAAACTATTAATTTTATTATCGATTGCTGTTGAATACGTCGCCGTGCAAAGGCATAAAAGACTGCTTTCTCGTTGTAAATGTTAAAGAAAATAACATAACACAACACAACACTCGCGTAAAATTGTACTTTAATTATTCTTAAAATTGTACACCAATGTTAAGACTAATGTCTTCATTATTGAAATAAATCAGTTTCAGAATAAGAAATTTATTAAACGTGAGTTACTGCGCTGATTGTATATTCGTAACAACGAAACTTGAAAATCTTCTTGTTCTCCGCTTGCATATTGTTTTTCCGCTCTTATCAATTTCTTGCCATGTGGTCGAGTCTTATTTTTATTCACACACATTGCTTTGACATCTACACTTTGAGATTCATTTCTTCGCGCTTGGAATAATAAATAAGCAAGCTTTAAAGCAATTCTTAGTGTATTCTTCACTGGCAATCCTAATACTACCGCTATTAAAGCTTTAAAGCTTCGGTTACCCATGACTTTCCGAGATTTTAATACGTAGCGTCTAAAAAGATTATTCGAAAAATAAGGAAGTATTACTTGATGTCAATTCGGATTCGATAGTGGACATAATAATCCATTAGGTAGGCACACACCAGCATTCAATAGGTGACCATACACCAGCATTCATTCATGTCATCCTTTCCTTCGACACCCTTTCCCTTCAAGAAATTGAAACGAAACAAATCATGTTTTAACCCACTAATACAATAATACAGGATTTGTTTCGTTTCAATTTCTTGAAGGGAAAGGGCGTCGAAGGAAAGGATGACATGAATGAATGCTGGTGTATGGTCACCTAATTTCTTGAAGGGAAAGAGTGTCGTCGAAGGAAAGAATGACATGAATGAATGCTGGTGTATGGTCACCTAATCATGCCATTCTTTCCTTCCACAATCTTTCCCTTCAAGAAACTGAAACGAAACAAATCCTATTCTAACTCACTAACACAAACTGAATCTTGGAAATAATGGAGGTAGGGGGAGTGGGGGTACATTGATACAGTGGGAACATTGATACAATTATAATATCTCCTCATGAAATATATCTAAAAAGTCCACTTATCCACACATAGACGACGTTACCAGACACAAAGTTTATAAAGACTTTTCGTAAGCAAGTACTGCGTACTTGACCAACGATGGTTGATGACACATTTAACGACCCGTCAAGTAAATTTTTCAACTGTCTTTGAAGAGTGATTTTTCCGAAATATTTTACTAAAAAGAAAAAAAAAGTGTTAAAGGCAAGAAAAATATATGTATTTTACTAATTTGTTACAAATTTTGAATTGACTTTCTATTATTTTTGGCTAAAAATATATTTTATTATGTACAGAACTGTGGGGTAGATTCATACACTGACGTGCAAGGCCTCTTGATACATATCAATGTATCAAAGTGCCCTGTATGGCATAAAAGAAGTTGAAAAACATTATCGTTTTATTTTAGGAATTTGAAATAATGAGAACCTATCAAAGAAAAACCGAGAGGGTTAAAATTGACGAAATTGCCATGAACTCTGCAATATCAGATGTTATGTTATAAATAAATAGTATACACAATAACGCTGTTTTTTTCAATCATAATTTAATTTATTTTTAGTTATATTGATGAAGACCACTATAAATCAAGGATTCCTGATATCCGTATCATTGTACCCCACGTCGGGGGCACATTGATACGAATGTTATTGAACACATAAAAAATTATAACATGGTTTTTTATTAATATATTACACAAATTTAATAAAAGCACATAAGAAGAAGGACAAGTCTATAAGCTTAACCTATTATTTTCATCCCAATCTATGTGCAATATTATTTTTTCAACTTATAAATAAAATCGTATCAATGTTCACCCACTCCCCCTATAAACAAATCTACACGAAACTAAATATTTATCGTGTCGGTCAGGAACATTTTGAAACATCTCTAACATGATTTTTGAAGGAAGTAAGAATGTTGGCTAGTCATCTCGTACTTCACTAACACATGTTCTTTCCTTCGCGATTGTACTTTCCTGCGGGAATGAACGCTCGTGTATGCTTAGCTAATCTCGATCTTTTTAGACCCAGAGTAGGCCATATTAGGGTGACATTTTTGTTGGTACCTCCAAGTGAATATGTTCCATTTTAATTTGATGGCTATATTTTTGAAAACTGACGCCGAAAAACATTGATGATTTTTAGCATTTTGACTTAGTATTAAAAAGTCACAAGCACTTATTTGTTTTAATGTTATTATTTTACTTTCTTCATGCCATCGTAGAGTATAAGAAGCAATATAGTCGATGGGACTGACATTAAAGTGTCAGAAGTTTACATTTGTCACATTCATATTGAGTTCTATCAAAATTCATGTACGTAACTTAACGAAAAGAAAAAAAAAAGAATGGCCCTCTAGAGCCTAAAAAGATCGTGAACGGATATTAGAACCCAGCTCTGCGATTTCGTCGAAACAATTTATTGATGTCGTCCTATTCAATAAATACAGTGCATTTTATTTTAAATTTAAAATATTATAGTAGCACAGACAAGTGGAATTTATTAAATTCTCTAAACAATTTGGATTGCTATAGTATTATATTACATCATTTTCTGTGAGTTTACGAAACCATCAGAACCATCTAGAAAACAGTTGTTTAAGATTGGCTTAGAACTGAAACTAAAGATAACATGTAATGCCATATTGTGATATTCTAAAATTACTAAAATTAGGTGGTATATTTGTTTTACATGTACGCAAGATGTTACACAAAATAATACGGTCCAAATGGGCTGAATATTTATTGAATGTTTTAAAAAAGAGAGGTGATATGATAAATTTAAGAAATAATAACTTGTCCTCTGCAATGCAAATTTGTATACAAAAAAGTTTAAATGCTGTTTCTTAACTCTACACTGAAGGCACAATCTAAATCGTAAGAGAAACATATCTGATTAAAGGGAAGACAATCAATTAATTTGTATTCAGCAGAAACTTCTTTTGATTATTTTTGAAATATAGACGAAAAAAGTCGATATATTCTTTTCCTCTTTAGCTCTTTTATTATAAATATCAAAATTTTAACTCCACTTGCTACAAGATTTTCTTTTTCTTTCTGTATCGAATAGACCCAATAGAATTGCATTTCTTAGCGTCAATTTTTTCTAAAAACAACAGATAAGTATGATCTATTGTATTTAATGGCATTTTTTATTCTGTTTCTACTTCATAAAATCACATACAGTTTGTTAAATGGATTTTTCACGCACATCATTGATTTTATCCGTATGAAACATATCAAAACTTTCAAGCCAAGTAATAAATCGTAACTTTTACTTTACAAACATTCGTATAAAGACGTTCCTTTTTCAGTCTGAAGGAGTGAAGTACCCTAGATACTATAGCTACATACATATAAAAATTGGTTTTACTAGTGCCGTTTGTCAATGACGTAAAGAGTGTTTAATGCAGTTTGTAACGATTTTGGAAAGTTTATTTGTTAACAAAATAAGTGAAATTAAAGTAGAATGTAGCGGTGTTACAAAGTTCCTGACAAAAGAAAGCAATGGCCCATAAATTATTTACGAAAGATTGATAGGTGTGTATGGGGAAGGCGCACCATCTTCTTTTCAATTTAAATTTTGATCTAAACTCTTTGAATACAGAATCAATTAACGATAACCTAAAGCCGGACAATCCGTGGAAGCTCAAAGTGAAGAGATGGTGCGAAAAGTCAAAAATTTGGTACTGTAAGATCATCGTATAAAAATTTTTGTTATTGCCAATGAGTAAGTAAGTTTTACTTTAGAAACATTCGTATAAAGACGTTCCTTTTTCAGTCTGAAGGAGTGAAGTACCCTAGATACCTAAAGCTACATACATATAAAAATTGGTTTTACTAGTGCCGTTTGTCAATGACGTAAAAATATCCATTTAATAAACTGTAAGTTGTGTTTAATGCAGTTTGTAGAGATTTGGGAAAGTTTATTTGTTAAGAAAATAAGAGAAATTAAAGTGGAATGTAGCGGTGTTACAAAGTTCCTGACAAAAGAAACCAATGGCCCACAAAATAGTTATGAAAGATTGGTAGGTGTGTCAATTTAAATTTTGATCTAAACTCTTTCAATAAAGAATCAATTAACGATGACCCAAAGCCGGACAATCCGTGGAAGCTCAAAGTGAAGAGATGGTACAGAAAGTCAAAAATTTGGTACTGTAAGATCGTCGTATAAAGGTCTTTGTTATTGCCAATGATGTGTATAAGTATATCCAAAACAAATTTCGCATGATGAAAATTGAAAACTGCTCTGGAGGAAAAACGCTCACATTTTTATTCGCAGAAAAACTTGTTCCTGCACTAACATTGTCGGGTTCATAAAGCAAACAATATCCACCAGACTGTATAAGTTCACAGAGTTGAGGTATCCGCCTTATAACTCTGACCTACCTCCGTCAGATTTCTTTGTTTTTAAAAGCATTTTAGGTGAAAGCGTTAAAGAAGCTGTTGAGCGATATTTTGCACAGTTTCCGAAATAATTTTTTTCTGAGGGCATGAGAAAAAAGATGGAAGTACTGATGGGAGTTACGTAGAAAATGTGATACGTGGTTTCTTTCATGGCTAGATAGATTACGCCCTCGTACAATATTTCAGCGCTTTATTTTTGATAATCTCCAAACCTTCTAATAGGCTACACGCCATGAATGACTGATCACTGGCGTAAAAAAGCCAATAAACAAAAAGATAAATCTACAACTAACTATAAGGATTTATGTACTGGAAACTATATTTTAATTAGTGAGCCACCCTCGTATATAATATTTGAATTTTCCCATTAGGCTTGAATTGGGCAGTATCGAGTGTAATACATTTGGGAAGAGCGAAATAATGCGGCTATAAACTAGACAGGTAATCTTCACATTTGCGACTTTATTAACAGAAAATGTGGTATGATTGTCTAAGCTCTGGAAACCAGACCGAAACCGTATCCAGCACTCCCAAGAGCCGCATTCCCTTGAATTATTTGCCAAGTTGGGTGAGAGACGTCATAAACTATGGAAATATATTGAGAATTAACGCATTTTCTCCGTTTTATCCTTCCACTGACTTAATACCTCCTACGTGTATCTGTATTTCATTTCATGCTTCCTAGAATCGGTAATAAAGAGCACAGTGAGTGTTTTATGGCTTTTTTCCAAGCGCGTATATAGAAAAGAAATTCACATTCGCATCGTCCTCTTTTGTACAATTATAACCGACTCTTTATTTTTATATTTATAGTTTTATAGCGAAATAGTGTGACAAGCAACAATAATGCTAAAGCCGATCATCTAAAAAGCAAATTACTCTGGCTGAGGTACACCCGTGAAGCGAACAAAGTCATAAAATGTTATGTTAAAAGTCTGAACTCTTTAGATCGCGAAATTTCGTTACTACAATCCATTTGCATCCAATTATCGTCTAATTTAGATCCGATTTAATTTTTATTGCTCGAGAATTCCTAACGAGGAAAGTTCTCAAAAAACCCGTAAACGAGCACTCCACTTTATGTTTTATTCTGCACGTTATTAAATCTGAAATATTATTTCTCCCTTTAAAACAAAGCAGTATTTTACATTTAAATTACTTCGTTATTACAGGGAAATTATTAGGTTTAAATTATTATTGTTAACATATTTTTTAATCACTCTTTTTAATGATTAAAATGTAGGATTTTTTTAGTTGACACTCACAGACAAACCTTTTTGCAATTATTTAAATTTCACCGGTAAAATTTGTCTCATCTATAATAATTGTATTTAAAGTTCGCTTTTGAATATTTTTTCTTCTGTTATAGTAGGTCTGTTTGTTATCCTGAACTGGTGTACACCAATACATACTTTTTCGCAAAATACGCTTTAATGCAACTTGAAATGTTTGTGTGGTATGTCAGCATGGATGTGTATGATTCGTACTGACACATTATCAAAGAATTTAGGCGTCATTAAAGCGTATTTCGTAAAAAAAGTGTACACTAGTGTACACCAGTGCAGGATAACAAACAGAACTAATAACTGTACTTAATAAAATTTTTGCTGCAAGGCGGCTGGATTGTAATGGGGGCCCCGAGCATAGTTCTAGGCCAAAACCCAGTCGTGCGATGTCGCGGCTATGTGATACCTGTATTTAATTTCTTCCTCACATTTATTTACATTTTTGTATATCGTTGGCTTAATGTGTTAACCTGCCAAGTCCACTTTTGGTCGAATATTGCTTTAGATGCAACTGAAAGGTTTGCACGATTCTGTACCGAATGATAAACGGAATTTACGAAATAACTGATGACACATAATACTGCTATACATATAACCAAGCGCCAAATCACATACGGAATACCGGACAAGTCCTGGGGCCCTTCAATAATCGGCCATTTTGTACGATCGTAGCACTGAAGTAATGTGAATTTCGACGTGATCTCAATTTGTAATTGTAGTTGTGTTGACATTTTATTACTACAGGGTGGTCCCGAAAGAAGGTGCCAAAAAGCAATCAGTTATACCAGATGATGAGTAAAACTCATAAACAAAAAAAATTCCTAACGAAACTCTTTTCGTTTTTGAGATAAAAATAATTGAAAATTTGCTGTATGTTAATGAGTTTAGATGTTACAGGTACCGTTGCTAAAAAAAATGCAAATATTGTTACCAGACAACCAGTATTACCTTTTCAATCCCGATTAAAATTAACGTACAGCAAATTTTCAACACATTTTCAATTATTTTTATCTCAAAAACGAAAAGACTTTTATTAGAAAAAAATTTTGTATATGAGTTTTACTCATCATCTCCTATAACTGATTGCTTTTTGGCACCTTCTTTCGGGACCATCCTGTATAGTTGAGAATGTTCGTCTCATTTAATGTTGAGTCTAACGTAAATGTTCAAAATTAAGGCCACCATTTTGGATGCATAAGTTATGACTACGTATCATTGAACGTCGAATTCTTCGAAATTTCTGAGGACGATCTTGAATGGTATCAAAAGCAAGAATAATTCGAACCCCTAATTCCTTTTCTAAGTTGGCAGATGTTGCACAGATATTCCATTAACGAAAAGGACCATTTCTCCCAAAGCAACGATTGTTCTTTTAAAGATGGTCCTTTTTGTTGGCCTATACGATCGCGAGATACGACTCCTATTCACTTTTGCATTTGGGGTCACATTAAATCGAATCTCTATGCAGAACCTGTCAATACAGAAAAGAAATTAGTGGCTCGAGTTATTCTTGGTACTGATACAATTCCTGATGGTCCTCAGATATTTCGACATTCAATCATGCGCAATAATAACTTTTGCACCCAAAGAGTGTTAGGTAATATACTTTCTTTTTAGATCTAATACATATACAATATACTTGAAAAAAGTGGATTTCTGGTACATATACAATATACTTCATTTAAAGAGTATATAAATATTTATATACAATATACAATATTTCATTTGTGTATATATACCGGGTACTGCATTAATAAACGCAACATAGGAAATCCCATGTTAATTTATATGAGTTCAAATATTGGCTTCGCTAATTATTTTACAGCAAAATTCCATTTAGATTTTTTAAAGTACTCTTCAAGATGAATCTGTCTGTGTAGTTTGAGAATTTTTCATTTGCTCAGTTTCAAGATATTTTAAAAAGATTCAGTAACCAAACTCAATTTATATCGAGCTATCAGGACGGCCTTGATCATTTGCTTCACTTTATTTTAACGTTCACTGATCAAAGCCTTGCTGATAGTTCGATATAATTAAATTTGGTTACTGGATCTTTTGAAACTGAGCAGACAAACTGCACAGACAAATTCATCTTGAAGAGTACTTTAAAAAATCTAAATGGAACTTTGCTGTAAAATAATTAGGGAAGCCAATATTTGAACACCTCTAAATTAATATGGGATTTCCTATGTTGCGTTCATAAATGCAGTACCATGTATATATACATATTCAATTTTTGACAACATATTATTTCCGAAATTTTATACCATCCGAAAAGAAATTTGCAACATAGTCGTTTGCACGATGGTCAATACAAAGGAACTTAAAAATCGAGCATAAAAATGTATACATGTTTATAATATAGGTCAATTTGTATTTTTTGTGGCCCGAAAAGGATATTTATCTAAATATTCTCGATTTGTAAAAGTATCTAAGAGTTTGTGATACAATTTTCATCGGACAAGAACCAGCTTTAATAATATACATATCCATCGTAAAAACTTGAATACATATACAAAGTAATTTCTGTATAGTATATAATATACATTGTATATCATAGACCCCCAACACTGCACCCAAAATGGTGGCCTTAATTTTGAACATTCATCATAATTTTACAAGTTTTCTTAATAAATTGAAATTAATTAAAATTGTATAGCTATTGGAAATAAATAGAAAAGTTCTTATATCGTGATTATTTCTAGTCTTCATTTTCTTCATTTCGTATTTAGTTGACATTTCCGGTCACAATTTTATTAGTAAAGTTGCCCTCTACTACTTCTGAAAATATGAGGAACAATTTTTCTGCGATACCCTGTATATGTATAACATTTGGTTACCAAAATTAATTCGAAATATTGCTAAGTACCAAACTAATTTTAGACTCTAACAAGTAAAACAGACAAATACATTTATTTGTGTGAAATACCGAATTTGAAATGAATTTTACAATTTTTACACTCTCAAAATGTAAAATAGACATATTTTCACCAACGGGATTTCCATTTAGAAATTCCAAATTCTGAAATATTTACAGAAACTAATTAAGTAATTCATTCGGTACATTCTCTTTACGGGGATATTAAAATTTCTTAAATCTGCGTACAACATAACGAAATAATTCAAGAAAATAATTTTCGAATAAGTAGGCCATATTCATGTATAAAATCAAGCTACCTACATGCCTGAATAATTGACTAGTGATATCTAACGCGTGATCAATATCTTTTCTAATCAAGTGTCCTATGGAAAAAAATTATGTCTTTGTTTGGTTCATTATTTCAAATGCCATTTGAATTATTTTTATTGCATTCCTATCGTTTTGTATAGGAATGTAATATAAACATGTAATTCAAGTAGCATTTGAAATAATGAACTAATCAAAGACACATGATTTTATTTCCATAGGTCACTTGATTAGAAAAGATATTGATGACCTGTTTGTTAATGTGCACGTAACCAACAAATAAGTGAAAGAAAACATCATCGTTATTAACTTCCTTTGAATTTATATTAATTAAATTTTCCGCATCTTATAACAAAATATCTTGAATTTGTTTACAAAGTAATAACATAATCCACTTGAGAAGCCATGGTCATGTATAAAATCAAGTTGTCTAAAGTCCACACTCTACAATAATGCTTCGAAAAATAAGAAAATTCTGTATCAATTTTTGTGATTGAAGTAAAGTGTTCGACTGCGTCCAACATTCAATATTAGTTGATAAGTTAAAAAAATATAACATTGGGGACAGTGCTGTAAATTTAAATAAATCCTGCTTGTTACATCGTGTGCAACAAGTTTCCTTTAACGGACAACTTTCGGGAAAAAACCTGGGGGTACCACAAGGATCGGTGCTAGGACCATTATTGTTTATAATTTATTTTCATGATTTAACCGGTGTGTGACGGAGACTGATAGTATTTTCGCTGAGTCTTTCAGTGAATAATGAGAACAGCAGTACAGTAAAAATTCTAGGATCCTACTGAACTGATATGACATATTGCTGTGATATTGTGTTTTTTTTTTTTTTTTTTTTTAGAAATTACACAATTCAATTGTGCTCTGTTCTCTCAGGGTATTTTGCAATTTCTCTGTTCTCTTATTATGTTTATTTTTATTCTTATTTGCTTTCTTACTTCGTTGTTTTACTCGCGTAGGCTCCTGCTTCGATGATGGATTTTCCAGTGTATCTCGTAGACGAATTCTTGCTTGTAGAGTGTATTTATTGTGTGATAAATTTTGGATGTAGATGGTACTCGCGAGCCTTCACATTCAAAATTATCTATGTCACTGTGTGTGTGTTTGTGCGTGTGTGAGTGAATAATAAAGAAGATATTTCGTAGAACAAAACGTAAAACGACAATTTATTATGTCAATTAAAAGACTTTCACAAACAAACTATTTACGTAGAGAAATTCGGACGTTTGAAGATTTTAAAAGCAATTTAATTCATTTCAGCGGGTTTTTCATAAAACCCGCCCTTTTAGCTTATTTACTTAAAGTTACCGAACCTGTCACTTGGGCTTGATTGCCTTGTTCTCTGCGCCTCGCGGGTTTTAAAGAGCGACCGGCAACATTTACCTGCGGTAGCCAAACACGGCGCCCTCACTTGTTTATTTTCCGAACTCCTTACTACTACCTACAGTTTCCTTCTAACACCGGATTATCTTGACATTATTAAATAAATATGTCCTAATATTTACAATTCTAAGCTTAATTCCTAGGTATTTACATTTCAAAAATTCTAAATAATTTATTTATAATAAACAGTTAATTTTAAATTACCTATTTCTAAAAATATGTACTTAAATAAAATCAAAATATCCGAAAAACAAATTTAAATTAAATAACTTCGCAAACAAATTCCGTAAAACACATTTAATACACTATTCTCAATTTATTTTATTATTTAAAAAAATTCTTTCTTATGAAATTAAAAAAAAAAAAAATTTAATTACGTGCTGCTCATAAACACCGCAAAATGATATGACAAGTGATATTACACGCTACTTAAGCTAGTTTTACACGGTTATATATTTACATGTAATTCTACGTGTATTCATCAGAATTGCATATTTTTCCGTGTAATACAGAAATTTCTACATGTATTGTACATGTTTTAACATGTTGAGGTTAGTTTTATGAATATATTTAATTTTACAATAATAAATTTATGGTCAACTCTGACTCCGAATTACGCATTCGGTATTGCATAAATATGTTAGTTGACGGCGCGGCGTTGTCTCAGCATCTCAGGGTGTTCTCCCACCGCTTTGAGTAGGCCTATATTCAGTGGGCGTTGAACCAATGCATTTTAATGATTACGGGCACACTGAAGTAACTTATCACCAGAGACTCGCAGATTGAATTCAGTTTTCATTGGCATGACGTGAGTAAGTGTTATCGTGATTAGCTGCGAACAATCAAGCGCTGATTTTTCCTTCTGTTGTGAATTATTGCTTAATTGTGACCTTGGTTTGATTTGTCGAAAGTTATTTAAAAATTAGTTTCAACAACAACGAAAATATTTCAAATGAAGATATATAAAAATTTTCCTAATTGTTTATTTTACATTTAAATATCGCAAGAAGTCTGAAACCAAATATAGACAATGTACATGTTTTTGAAATTAGGAAATAAAGGTCTCTCTTAATTCGAGAAAATATACATAGTGTTCCATTTAAAATAACAAAGTTAATACTCATTTGTTAAGTAATCCAATCGTCATTTGTTTCCTTTTTTAATAAACTCTGGCGGTTTAGGTAAATCCCTAAAACTTTTGTATTTAACATTTTTTGTATATCTAATAATAAAATGTGTAGGTACCGTTCAAAATATAAATAAAATTCCTGTACTTTTAACTTTCATCGTGTTATTTTGTGGATATTATTTACGGTTTAAATATGATTTAATTTCAGTAATAACCTAAATATCCTTGATTGTTAAACAGTCTATCATCGTAATTAATAAATTAGATAAGGTAATGTACTTTCAATTACAAGTAGACTTGTAAAATTTCCTAACTGTTCATTTAGTACTGACCGCATATGATTGAATTTAAATTATTTTAGTAGAATTGCTAAAATTATATTAAAATAAGCAATTACATATTAATTATACACATCGAGTTGAAATTCCATCATCGCCAGTGCCGCGATGATCTGGATCATTAAATATTATTTCAATGCGTTGATTGATCCCGGAAATGTACAAATTTATTTGTTATGATGCGGGGAAACTAGACAGTGATGTTACAATTTCATACCCGGTACATATTAAAAATTTGTGTCGCATTATAATTTTATTCTTTGTCTTGTTATTTATTCAAAAGCATTTTACTGGTAGAATTTTTTTAAATCTTAAATTTATTAAAATAGTTCACTTTCGAGAACCTATGAAGTGGAAATTGAGCGAACTCATGTCTCAGTTTACTACTGTAAACTTACTAATGAGCATGTTTATGATATCCTGGAGTAATTACTTTAATAAAGCACAAAATCTACTTGCTGTGGCTAAAACCGCTACAATTGCCACAACTGGTACGTCTACCCTAAATATATTACATCTAGAAGATTTTATTGAAATTGTTTCATAAAAAAAATGATTCTGCCTGTGGTCTTCTTCACCTGCTACATGCGTAATGTTAATTTGATATGCACTTACCGCTAATTCTTAGTTTTATTTCATATATGTTATTTGCGTTATTGTTTATTAGCCTAGATTTTCTTCAGATATATCTGCGGTGTATTCGTTCGTATTTGTAGAACTGAATCTTTAGGTAGGCATACACCAGCATTCAATCATGCCATTCTTTCCTTCGACAATCTTTCCCTTCAAGAAATTGAAACGAAACAAATCTTGTTCTAACCCACTAATACAAACTGAATCTTGGAAATAGGGGAGGTATAAACAAGTCTACACGAAATTAAGTATTTATCGTGTCGGTCAGGAACATTGGAACATCCCTAATATGATTCCCGAAGGAAGTAAGAATGTTGGCTAGTCATCTCGTACTTCACTAACACACATTCTTTCCTTCACGATTGCACTTTCCTGCGGGAATGAACGCTCGTGTGTGCTTAGCTATTGTCTGAAATATATTTCTTCTGCAGTAATTTTGTTAAGAATTTTACCTCCGAGGAGACATCTACGTTGGCATTGGTCATTTCGACGTTTTGAACGAATTTGTTTTCTCGGATTGAACGTTAGTCTGAGACGTCTTCGTTGGGATCTTCACTCGACGAATACGAATAAAAATTCAGTAACCAAATTCAATTTATATCAAACTATCAGCACGGCCTTGATCAGTGAATGTTAAAATAAATGACTGGAAAACATCATAGTAACCTGGCTTTATTTCTGTCAAATTTTGTAAGTTGCTTTACTTTATGTTAACATTCACTGATCAAGGCCGTGCTAATAGTTTGATATAAATTGAATTTGGTTACTGAATTTTTTAAAAATATTTTGAAAAATGAAAACTCTCAAACTGCACAGACAGATCCATCTTGAAGAGTACTTTAAGAAACCTAAATGGAATTTTGCTGTAAAATAATTAAGGAAGCTCTGACCACTTCTTTTCCCACTCGATTAGAAAGACCTACTTTACACATTAGTTGCATAAACAACTATTATCTACATAAAAATATATTCGAATAATGCCTAAATCTGTTCTGTGTATGTGAGTACATAGAAAGGGCACATTGACAATGAAGTTAAAGAACGTAAATGAACATTTTTATGTAAAATTACTTGCAACTTTGAAGTAAAATTCATCATAAAATGCAGATAATATTCCATCCAGTAGAACAAAATTTTAACGATTTTCAATAAACTAAAAGATACAATATGACAATTTCATTGTTTAATTCCATAGCAATCGTAATCAAATTGACCAATTTCTCGCTTAAATTTAATCCGTAATTCAGTTGAGTAAATGTATTTCATATCTCTCGGTTACTGACATGCACAAACTATTTTGAACTTGACATGTAATTTTAGTAAACAATGTAAATCGTTAAAAGCTGAATATAATCAGATTAACACTAAATTCAAAATGAGATTGGTATTATCCGAAAATTATTTTCTCTGCGTCCTTCTGTATTTTTTACGGCATTATTGAAAGCTTAACTGATGCTTTACTTTAATGTTTGTTTCTAACCAACAGCTGGCAATGTGAAATTGAACTAACAGCACATATTCTTTCTGCGCTAAAATTACTGGGAAACTGCCATAGTATTTTTAATTTTTTTTTAATACTTCGTGTATTGAAATAGGTAGTAAATTTAAAATACGTACAAAAAGTTTTCTTCCTTCAAGAAAATTAATATCTTGCAGTAGATGATCTCAGAAACTTGCTTCACCTCTTACTGAAAAACGTTATTAAATCGCAAGCTCAGTGGGCACTTGTTATAAAAATAATTTTTGCTCAGAGATAAAATTCGTAAACGGTAAAAATACAAATGGTAAAAGTGATAATTGCGTTTAAAGTTAATAGTGTCCTAAAAGTTTTTACGAGTACATCGTCGAAAAGAAATTTTCATATTCGCCTCAAGTGTACCATAAATTCAAACCTTTTTACTTCACTACGAAACAAGATATCAGAATGTGTTGAATTAACATGAATATAAAGTGGTTTTATTGCGTTTTTACGCCTTCATATAAAAATGATACGATGGAGCACGATAAACGTAGAAGTTACCGGCGCAAAATACATGGACCTTTACTTTTATCCAGTGTAAAACTTGTGCCTTCTTAGAAAAAAAAAATGCAGTAAATCCTCCATTTAGATCTGAAAATTACACATTACCACAAAAATAAATTTGTCATAGTTACTGTTGAAAATATTGTCCTGGGACTTTGTTATGTGTTTTGTTTAAATGCTGGTGTAAATAATGTAAATGACTGTTTTCGAAGCCGTATACAAAATTTACCAGGCATACATGTTTTTATCAGTTCCAGTAAATTTTCAATAAATGCTTTAATTAAAATTCATCTACATGTAATGCGTTTACATAAATATTCAATTACTGAGGTATGCAGGTTTAAATTAAAAACAGCACAGTGACTGGAATATTTAAAAGCAGCAAAAAAATAATATATTTTTTTTAGTTTAATAGATCCTTCTTCAATTGCATCAAATTATTAATTTATATATTTTTATGCTCTAATTATTTTATTCTTCAAATTCAAAGCGAAATTTAATAAAACGAAATTTATAAATATAACATGTTGTCATAAAGTCCCGTGATCCCAGTAGGTCTTGGATGTGTAAGGGCACGTCTTTTCTTAGAAAATTGAATGACGTTTATAATTTGTATGTGTCACATTAGAATTAGAATTCGACAATATGAAGCGATGTGTATATCTGTGCCGTCAGCAAAATGGGCACCATTTTCAACAACTTTTATGAATATGCTTTAATATTGGAATTTTTCGTTAATACAGGGTGTTTACGGTCTTCTCTGTATCCTTTTAGGGGGCAATAGTATACCTCAGAAGAAGTCGATAAACCTTAAAACGTCCTAGTAAAAGTCGTCTCATAAGCGAGATAATAAATCTTTTATTTATTACACTAAACGGTTAATTTGTTTTAAATTCTAATAATCTACTACTTAATCAGCATTGTCCACTACAAAAGATGTTTGAAGTTATCACTATGTTGTCTAGAATATCGATGGGCCATCCAGATAAAGAACAGGGTAAAAATAATAAAATTTTCAGTCAAACAAAGGTGATAGTAAAACTGAGGACAACTGAAATACAGGGATGGATACGTCTTAGGCAAAATTGACCCTTCTTCACCAGTGGCGTAGCCCCAGGGCACTAGGTTGTCATTTTCATAAATACTTTTTTATTATCACTTTTTCACAAAATTGAAAACTTCGAATAAAACTATGCAGGAAATGAATCAAATTCCATCTTCGTCAGATTAACCGTTACATTGCTTCAGAAATTCAAAATTTGATTTAAAAAATCAAATATGTCTTAAAATCATTAAGCTGTTAGTTTACGTATCAATACACAACTGTTGCGTAGTCTTTTTTCAAATTATGTGTAAAAAAGTGCACTCTAACAACAATGAAATACTGAACTGATATGATATGAAATGATACTCATTCTTGGGGAAAGTAGAGGAACCAGTTTAGCAGCAACTAGGCTTTACGTAGAACAATTTGATCTTCGGACTTTTTTTTTTGAAAACGTACATGTTTTCCGGAAGCGCCTCTCGATAGTGAGAAAAGTTTTCCGATTTTGGGTGCGCCCCTATACGTGATACAATTATTGTCACCTTAATCGATAACATAAGTGCGTCAAATGACTAAACAGATTCGACAAGGCACTTATCACAAAGCAAAATTTTGTGGTATTATTCAATCTTATTTCGACGAGTTAAAATTTTTCTGTAACTTTGAAAAATGGATTACAAGGTAAAGATATTTTGGCCCTTAAAATGCGTAAACATATTTTTGTATAATTACTAAAACCTGGCAATTTAAAATTTGATCAATGTGTGTAAGAAAACGTACAAAAAATGACTGACGATGAACAGTTATAAACCAAGACTCAATACATTCCAAAACGGTTCTATTTCGCGGATCCAAAACTGCTGCCCAATTTTTCTTTATGTTCATTTTTATTCTAGGTTTCACTAGAAAGCACCTATTCGATTCTAAGAAACACAACGAAACATACAATCTACAGCATCCTGACATAAAGAGAAACTTTTAGAATTTATCCTCATTATTCTAGGGCTTGTTTCTAAAGTTATGCAAAAGGTTCGTCTGGCAGTGACTCAATTCACAAGGCCCTAGTCCTAACTAAAAACGAATAAGTTAGCATTGTCTTGCGACATATGCTAAATATCAGAAGTCGCGCTCAGTTCTCAACAAGGCCGAAGGAGGCCCCCGGAAAAGAAAAATTCAGTGACTGCACCGAAAAACCAGACAACAAAAATGAAATGTCTGATAGATGAAGCTGACAAGAAAGACGAATCCTCGTAACACATCGGTTGATGATGACGCTGACTATTTATGATGGAATGAGCAACGGTTTTTTCCTCAATTACATTTCAATAAGTCTGAGGAGCTTCTCGCCAAGAAATGAATAATTTTACGTATAATTCAGAAAAGTCATCGATTCAAAAACCCTTAAATTTCGTCTTCTTTACCATCCTTGCGAGGATTCCTTCCTTTGAGTGCCTTTTTTGTATATCATATGAGCTGAAGATACACAAATGACAAATCGCAGACACTAAAACCAGAAAAGTATGGGCGTGTTCGTAGACTTTATTCAACAGATCATAAACTTTATTTAACGTACATAACGATTGGCAACCTAACACGTTTATAAAATGTTAATAGTGAGATACTCGATACGTTCGTATAATCGAATACAAGTGACTTCGACATCGAAGCTTTCCACGAAAAGCGGCCGAACTCTACTTATACCTGATTTCTTCATCGCCTTATCTTGAGGTTAAATTTATCTATCAATTAGATTGTGACACATAGTATGTGTACGGCCAACTATACGTCACATTCCAACTGTTAGATAAATTAACCTTAGGTTAAACATTGTGAAGAAATCGACCATTAGCTGTATCTTTAACTGGTAGATACTAGATGTCGCTGTCTCGGTCCAAAAAATTCTGATCATTTCCTTCTGCATTCTACCTAATAGACAACTGTCTGAAGAAACTGAAGAAGCGAGAAGTAAACACTTGAAGATATTTCGCGTAACTTATACACGGAAATTATTGGGCAGGGAAACCAATAAAAAATTGCTTAATTTATTATTCATATTTCAAATCCTGTTATCTTTAGTGAGACAACTTCCATGGAAAAAAAGGAGGTTGTTTTTAACAAATGAAATGGTTTGCTTGATCAAACTAATTTTTGTTAAATTCATTTTTTATGCCAATGTAGAAATATTTTCTGTCGTTGAAAAGAATCCTATTTAATGATCTATCACATGACCCATATTACCTTTAAAAAATTAACTTAATTGTCACTGAACTTTTATATTGAGAGCTAAGTGAAAACAAAACAGGCTAAAAGTTGATTAAAAAAATAGCTCCATAAAAAGGCTCTATACATTTTCCATAAAATTAATACTTAAAGCGTAGAAAGAATACTCTACAAACCTGTGTACATTTCGATTGTGTGACAATAATTCTCAAATTATTGCTAATCTTTTAAAATTTCTCTTTATTTATATGGGATACTGAAAAATTGGAGGCCCAATCCAAAGAAATTTTGAAAATTTTATTTATTTTTGATAAATCTATGATATTAGCATTTTTAGTATTTAGTTTCAGGTGTCAATTGTAATTTTACTATGTTAAGTAGTGGGTGTCCCTAAACGGTGTTCCAATGTGGGGTAGGTCCGCCAATTTTTCAACATACATTTACAGAATGTTGAATATGTTTGTCTTTACAAATACCAACTTACGAAAATAAATAAACAGCTTCGTAGTTATATTTACGAATGCCTCGAATTTTATTTTTCCAAGCAAATTGGCTTTGAGCGCCACCGTGTGAAAACGAAAAGGCATTACATGAAAACACGCGTGGAGAAAAACGGAGCGTAAATCCACTGAATTTCAATTAGCAAAAACTCGACCTCTCTCGATAAAGTGATAATCCTAATTCTGAGGGTAATTACCGTTGATGGTTTATTCATGCCACTGTCGCTTGTTTATCTCCATACAAGGTCCTGCAGGATTGACGAAGTTATTGCGGATTGCTAATCCTAACCTGACCTAAATGTTATCTCCAAGTCCAAGATGAATTTAATTCATGATTGTAATAAATTCCAAGAATTATTATGTAACGTATGATTCAATAAATTTCAGGTCACAGGCGGCTATGGAAAAAATCTCATGTCTTAACTTAGAACAGACACATCTGGACTACAGCGCTGTTTCGCTAAACGAAAGTCAGATTCCACGATGTAAACCTTCTGTTCAGTTGTAAAAATCATTTTGTAAAAGTAGAAAATAAAAATTAGTTCAATTAAACTAGTGCTTTAATAGTTAAGTTTAGAAAGGTTAGGTGTAAAATTGATAAATAAAACTAAAATGTCAAGTTGACAGCAAAATCTGTATTTAGCTAAGACATGAAATTTTATTCCTTAGCCGCCTGTAACCTGGAATTGATTGAATCATATGTTATAACTAGTGTCTAAATAAAAAACTGGTCAAGTAGGTTGTGGAAAAATTTCCAAACAAGGTCTGTATGTCTTGGATAGCTTCGTACTTTTAGCAAAGAAATAAACCGCCGTAAAGTAATAAATGATTAAAGGACTTTTCTTCAATTGAAAAAGGCATTTTTTTAGTATTTTATATAAAAGTCGTTTTGAAATAAACAATTTTAAAGCAAAATCACTATTAATAAAAAAATAATTCAACAACAAATTTTAACGTTAGATTTGACAGCTCGACGATTAAACTTAGAAGAGACGTGCATGCAGTGAACAAATTCTCGGCCACAGCCAACTTGACCAGATTTTTATTTAGACACTTGTTATATTAAATGTAAATTTTGTTTTATCTGCTTCACTTTTCACCTGTAGTGAACTGCTTCAGTTAGATGTGGTTCTCCTGTACTTGCAAAATCTAATACTTCTAATACTTTTATCGTCATCGTCCAGCACATCTTAAAATAATTTCTTTCATAATTATGATCATATGATTCGGTTTCTCTAACTTTGATTTCCATCCAATCATTATCATTGTAATTATAAATTAATATAAGCAATAATTAATATAAGCAAAAATATGCTACATTCACTAGCTTGATTAACATTGTTGATTCTTTTGTTTAAATTATAATTAAAGCTGGTTCTTGTCCGATGAAAATTGTATCACAAACTCTTTTAAACGGACACTAAACGGCGCACAAACACTTAACGTTTCGCAGTCGTTCTGACGAAGCTGTCGAACGGCTGCGAAACGTTAAGTGTTTGTGCGCCATTTAGTGTCCGTTTAAAAGAGTTTGTGATACGTTTAAATTATAAATTAAATTGTGCTTTTAGATTTCGGGATCCTTTTTACACCAATGAACATTAGCCACGCTTCAAAATATTGTTTATACTTTACGTCACGATTAATTAATAGAATTCAATGAAAGTAATAAGTATCACCTTACCTTGCTTGACCAGATAATAATAAAACACTTGAATAATACCATAACATGCATTCTTGAGTATCATCTTTAAAACACATAAGATATGATCGATTTTCAAATTAAATCTAGAATTTAATTCCCACAGTTGACAATGTTATTATCAATAAAACATTTTTTTTCTTGTATCTAGCTTCATACCAAATCTTCGTTTATATTGCGGGATTTATTATACTTGTCTCTATATGTATTCTCAAAAAAGATTATTAAACACTTTAGTAGGTGTTAATAAATTACGCTGCCTTTCTAATAAAAATAAACTAAAATATAATAATATACATTGCCGTGGAATTATTTCGTGTATATGGGACACAATCTTTTATCTCCATCTAGATTACGCCTGGCCGTTTGATGAACAACTCCTCATTTCGAAAGTTCGGTAATTACCACTATTAAACTAAATGGTCTTATGGTGTCAAACATCATGGCATGGTCCTTCTTAAATATAAATTAAATCCATTCGAGATAGGTGATCTGAAGCAGCGTGGACGATAGCGTACTAAATCTTATCTTGCGTTGAAATAATTAATAACCCTGTTACATAGTAACGTGTTGGTACGCAACGCAACGTTCGTTGATAGGAATAATTAATGATTCGAGTTATTATTGTCCAAGAAAGAGAAGTTGTCAGCGTTTTGCTATCGTTGCTCAAAACATTTTCTGTTCTGAAGTAGAAAGAAAAATTGAATCTGAAATAGATAAGTGCTTTCTCATCAGTTATTTCAGATGTTGATTTCGATTCGAAATTTTCGAATGGGCAACGCTCGGTTTGAATAATGATAAAATACAATGACGATCGGTTGTGTGAATGAATAACAACCAAGATTATTCGTAAAACAAAATTGTTTTGTGGAGCAAGAGACCTAACCGATGGTGAGTGAATGTTTATTGTAACTTCGCCCTCTAACAGCATTAGCAGTCAATAATATTTTAGCAAAACAAAAATCTAGCTAAGAATTCCTATATTCAATTTTAAAAAGAAGAAAGATGCAATGAAGATTAAAATTTTTAAATGTTGTGATAATCGATGAAATTTATTTATTTAACAACAATTGAATATAGTTTATATACCTAATTACATGTTCAACTAATCTTCAGTTTATTCTCATAGGAACAATTGTTTTTATAATTGTTACTATGGGAATAAACAGAAGATTAAGATTAAAGTACGACTGAAAACCGGTAATGGCCCAAGATTTGAACCTTGAGGTATACCAGATCTTGTCCTGTAATTAACAAAAATTATTTTATTGTAGGTTACAAATTGTTGCCCACTGGGCAAATAGGTTGTAAAGAATTTCAGTAAAGTTTTGGAGAAATCATATACCTACGTAAGGTTTATTCAAAATAACTACTATACCCTATTAAATGGGCAAGAAAAGGAGATAGATATAAATATGTAATGTCCAAGTCATTGGGAGGCACCAAACATTAAATATCCAAATTTTGACTTTCAAATGGCATCCTGAATTAATTTGTTATAGACGTTCACTTCAGCCTAATGGCAAAAATTGGTTGTATCATGCGTCCAACAATTATTGTAGTCCTGGGTGGCTGTGGTATCACACATAAATGCCGATTTTTACTTCGTTGAATTGAAGTCTCAAATATTGACTGTTAGACAACAAATAAATGTTTCTTTACGTATTTAATGTTTTAATGCCATTTGAAACGATAATTAGTTAAAAATGTTTGACTCTACAGCCACCCAGGACTACAATAATTGTTGGACACACGTTATTTAACTAGAATGCACACTGTTTCGTAACTTTTAAAGAACGGCAATTTGACACCATAAATCAATATCACGTCACATATATCAAATTGACAACAGCACAAAGTACGTGGGTACAGTCGCGAGCAAAAAAATCAGTCGTCACAGTGACAAATGTTCCATTGTGAAATGGTCATAATTATCGTAAGTCTTGTACAATAATATCTACTACGTGTGTTCTATTTATCAAATTGGTTAAAATTAAACACTCCAACAAAGAGACGAGAAGATATTTTCAATTTGTGACGATTCCATCAAATTTTTGAAAGACATTGATGAGCAAACAATATTTTACGAATAGCCTGTATGGTATAAAAAATTAATTAAAAATAATTTTATTTTTCCTTTCATAGACACTCTGTCATCACCATATTGTCCTAGTAAACTACATTAATTAATTTTTATAAATTTCTTAAGTAGTTCATAGAGTTAGCGTTCTATATCCTCTTTTAGCAGAAAGGCAATTTTCATATGTATTCCACTGACCTCTTATGTATGTGCTCCTTCCGTTACAGCGCGATGATTTATTCCGCGCAAAATGTAAGTTTCGGATATTTATGTGAGGGAATTAGAAATATTTCATAAAATACACGAGTAGGTTGTCCAATTATCCATATTCCGTTCAAATAATTCGCGCTCATAAATCGTCTCTTGCGTCGAGAATCCGGAAGCGCAGTGAGATGTTCATTTCCGGTGATTGGCCACCGGACTCGCAGGTTTGCAGCTCAACAACTCAAGTCAATATCGTACGCCAAAAAAGAACCTAATGCCAGAACATTCTTTCCGAATCATTGATCAACACTATAAAGCGATTATTGGCAAAAGATCGACGTCCGTTTTACAGTCACTCAACTCTAACCATAACACTTTACGATTACTGCCGACCAAAATTTTCCAAAGACTGACTTTCGCGATCAATTAACCTAAGCTCTTTAGGATCAATATAGCAAGATTGTAAATCCCTTGTATCTTATGTTCAATTTCGTGCGAGAATTTTAACGGCAAATATCTCTCAAATCTAAATTTTTTAAAAATGTTGCTGTCAGACAGGCAGACAAGGAGAACAGAGCACGACCGAAATTTCACTTTAAGCGGCATCCAAAGTTATAAATATTTTACTAAATCTAATAATTTCGACGCTAAAGAGAGGAAATATCGAGTTTTCTGATTGAATCACGCCATCAAAAGCAAATTCACTATGTTTTGAGGAAATGCGTCGAAATGAAATTGAATTGGCATCCTGTTTTACCGCTCATAATATATTGCGAAACAATGTTTTGTTAATGAATGGTTAATAAATATAATTTTAAAAGTTTTCGAAGCATGAAATTTACTTTTCTATAGAAATGGTGCGTCCAAAGAATATGAAAAGCTTTTCAAAGTAAACAAAGGAGAAATATATTGCGGTTAAAGTATTTTATCGTATTGACGAAAATCAGCAACCAAGAGATGGTGCTTTTAATAAGGAAAACATAAGGCACTAGATAATATATTTAACATGAAGGCTTCCGCGGCCATCGTCCATGTTTGAATTGACTTCCGGTTGGAACCGCGTCACGTTGACTTCTTCTACTGCCGACGTTTCGTTCTCCATTGCAGAAGAACTTCCTCAGGGCTGCTGCTGCTTCTCGTTAGTCGTTGAGATAGTCTCAACGATTAACCTATTCCTAATATGATTTTAAATAGATTTAGCGACCGGTTACATCATCATCAGGCCACTATCGTCAGAATTGAAAGCATACTCAGTATGCGTTCGTTTTCTCTCCAGTGGTTGTCGTTCTTCAAATTTAATTTTCAATTTTGACGATAATGGCCTGATGATGATGTAACTATCGAAACCCTGTCCCTAAATCTATTTAAAATTAAATTACGAAGTACATCTACATTTTTATTTATTCTAATACCTAATTATGGACACTCAATATATTTAAAACTCCAATGTTTACTTGCGAATTAATGTCGAATTTAAGTGAAGAAAGACACTATGTTTAATCTAGGATTAGCAACGTTGTTTGTGCAACTCAGCCTAAGGAGCACATTCTAATAGTCAAAAAATTGGAATAACACGTTTATCTTACACACTAGTTTATCAATTTAAATATCTTCAAGATATTGTTGTGATAAATGTACGGTTCGATTTACGCCAGTATTCATGGTCCCGTCTTAAGTTATACCTACGTCAAATTTTACTTAAGTTCAAAGTGTAACTTACTGCTGGGTTCTGTTTCATAAACAACTCGTCGCTTATTCTCGGTTATTTTCCAGATTAAGACCAGTCTAGTTGAGATAGTTAAGATAATTCGAGTTGAAGCGCGCTATTTCGGGAAGCTTCATCGGTAAACAAACACATAAAACACCACTGGTGCGATGGCGTCTGTTAATATCACGACTTGGTGTATTGATATCGTTGACACTTTAAAAATTAATGAGGGCTACATAAATCAAAATTAATCAAAGTTGCATATAATGCAAAAAGAAATCATTACCATCAATTTAGGACAAAATAGTACCACAACTGAAAATAACTTGTTAAGTATGACTTAAGACATAGATGGGTCTGACTTAGCAAAAAGTAAAACTATGAAATAGGATTTTTACGTTAAGTGAGACTTGAGGTTCAAATTGAACTTAAGACTTGCATTAGAGTCCTATCTCACCATTTATGATTGATGATATCAAAATATACTATCGTAATTTTGAAAAGAAGAACATTGAAAACACGAGAAATGCTTAAAGAACGTTTGCTTTGAAGTCCATTTTTAAAACGATCGGTACATCTTCAGAGAAATTACGATTTCTGTCAGAAAAAATCTGAAATAATTTTCATTTCAATTATTGCACATTCTAGCAATGTTTTTTCTAACAAAATCCCTTTTATTTATGTTGTAGATTTCATATATAGAATAGAAACGGGGAAGTGCTATTAAAAAACGTGAACTAGATATCAATATGTTTAGAGTCATCTGTGTTAACTGTCACCAATTTTAAGAATGCGCCTTGAGAAATCATTTTTTTTGTTTTGTTCAACAAGATAATGAGATATTGAACATTCTCCTTTGAAAAGGCTCGCTGTAGTTTTCCTTGTTTAATTTTAAATGTGTTTGGGTCCTTGACCTTTCCGAAGATTAAGGTTGTGCAAAATATCCATTGTAAATGTTTATCTACAGTATCTACACGTATTTCTTCTATCTATAAAAATTCACATAATGTCTTTTTCCGCTTAAATTCCTTATAATTATATGTAATCCGACAAATGTGCTGTAAATGCTTTCAAATTATACAAATGACGTCTAAAAAAAAAACAAAGATCATAAGCCGTTAGTAGGATGTTTTAGCAAGTAACTATTTATTTCTAGATATTACATCTGCTAAGATCAACACTGCAAAAGAATAATAACATTATTTCTGTCATGCTACCGAAACAAGCACTATGAAAACCAGCACTCGTGCGGATTAACATTTCAGATAAAACGCCAACATAAGAATTTCCCACACATCTCCGAGCGAATTACAAAAAATAAACCCCGACTTTTTCATTACGGGACGAGAACCAGACTACTTTCAACTGTGAAATTTCTGAAGGGTCTTTTCTTTATATAAATCAAATATCTGACAGACAGAAAATGTGCGGGGAACTTCTGTATTTCTCTCCGTTATCATTTGTTATCTTTTATGATGGCTTACTCTATTTTCTTGCAACTGTCTCCTCGACTGCAAGAAAAACTTACCTACACATGCCTTAAGTTTCTACACCGAAAGGATAATTTCAGATATATGAAGACTATGTTTTAAAAGTCCGTCTAAACCTACACTCCACACGATAAATGTACCGTGCAAGAAAAAAGAAAAGGTTGAAGAGATTACATTATAAATTAAGTATAACCAGCTAGAAATAAACCTTCCCGCGTCGCACAGCTAATCTCCCTGTATCGTATTTAAGTTAATTTTAATTAGCAGTATATCATAAATATGCAAGTGACGCATGTTTACCTTTAATTAAAATGGCAGTTTATGAAATTTAAAACAGACTCTAGGTATTCCTATACACATATGAGTATGCAAACGCACGGACAAGAAAAGTAAATGTGGGTTTTATTTGTTCTACCTCGTTTAATGCAAAAGCTCCCCGAAACAGCTCCAACGGAATAAATATTTATAAAATATGTTTATTAAACAGTATGCAGAGAGCAGGTGCGGTCGTTTGTTTTCATAATATTCACCTAACAATTAACGTTAAAATAATAAATGAATTTCTATTTTCGTGCGATATTTATACTGGCTATATCTGCGGTTACCGGGGATTGTCGGATAACAGTAGAGGGCAACTGAAGTTTTAACTGAATATCCCAACTTTAAATTAAGATTACCGAACTCTAATAGTATAAGATTTGTTCTGGAAACCAATTATGTAGTTAAATAAAAAAATAATGATTGGGAATTGTTTATTATTATCATCGTACCAACTGTAAATATGTTTATTATAATAGTTAATGTTTAATGCTAAAGAAGATATTTTATGGATCACTATTTTATTAAAGGATCTTCAAACTTTCAGAATCCTTACTCTAAGCTCTAAGCGATGAAATTTTTTATCTATTCAAATGTAAAATAATTTAACCAGCAAAGAACTGTTAATCAAAATAATCAAGGAGGATAAGAGTGGACAAGTAAAGAAAGATGATGAGGTAGATCTGTAAAAATACGGAACCCTGAAAATCTGCGACATCCTTAAATGAAGTTGTTTATTTTGAAGATACAAACTCTGCCCTCTTTCTTATACAATTTGTCGCAGATAACTTTTCCAGCCTGGAGATCTCGGTTATTATAAGAGATACGAATGTGGTTGAGTGGGATGAATTATTCCTATTAGGGTAGTCATAAACTATTTTGAAATTTAAGAAATTCCAAAAAACAAAATTTTCAAATTTCGTTTTTTTCTAATAACTTCTTTATTGTAGTCGACACGTTTTATTATTTGTACTTTCTGGCACTTACTTTCTTATACAGAATTTAAATGTGTTTAATTTAAATGTAAGTGTAGTGCTTTTTCATGAGGCATAACAATGCCTAGAACTGATCTATGTATACATTTTGCGCTTCTCTTTGCAAGATTTCAATCATTCTTGATAGCCTATCGAATAGTCATTGCAATATATTTCATATCTTGTTTTTTTTTTTTTATATTTATAATGGCTGACATTACTGAAGGTAAGTATGATCTATTTATATATTTTTGCCTCCAAATTTAAGTTAAATACATCATTTTTTAAGAACACACTTTTTTCTCAAAACCTACAATTGTTTCAAAGGATTTTTAAAAATGCAGGCGTATGCAGGCTTTGAATTTTATTATATCACATTACGTGATAAAGTAGTTTTATTAAAAAAAAAATTAAATGCCCCAAAGCGCCCGTCTCAGTTTTATTTAAATATTTTCATTTTAGTTCCCGTATACTTTACCCGTTTGGAGTTGTTCGAGGAATCGTTAAAATTTAAAGATTTGCCGAGGAACGATTGTTGTAATAAAAAAATATATAAATTTTTAAATTGGTTTCACGGATATCACAGCATTAATTAAAGAAATTCTTCTATTTATTACGTTCCTTTTGTTTATGCTTACAATTAATTCGCATGCGTCGCACGGTGGTCCGGATCACGATTGTAGCGCAAATTAAGGCCCGTGTGACACCATGCAAGATTTGCAATAAAATCTTGCATAAATTTTGCATGTTTAGAAAATGTATTAACCATCAAACACAATAACAAAACTTGTTGCAAGATTTGAGAAAATTTAGAAAAAGTTCTAAATATTTTTAATACAATTACAAGAACTGACTACAAATCTGCGCACAACCAAAAATTTTGTTAACCATCAATGCCATGCAAGATTTCTTCCGCAAATACCAAAACTTTGTTTCGCTATTGAAATTGTGCATATGTCAGTATTTGTTGAGTTACTGTGACTGATTGGATTTAACATTAAAATTTATTGAGGTACTAGCAAACACAGTAAAGATTTGTTATTATTTCTTACACAACAAATAAGTAAAGTTATGTATGGTCGGTACATTTTCTAAACATGCAAAACTTGTGCAAGATTTTATGTCAAATCTTGCAAGGTGTCACATGGGCCTAAGACTATAATTCTGTCATTGTTAAAAAGAAACTTAAATTTTGTAATATTTTTAATTCTAATGTAAAATATGACATAAACTTTTCATAATACTGTGCAGAATGGTGTCAGTGGTAGTTAATACTCGTATAAGTATGGTGCATTTTATTCGGTCATAAAATCAGACTAAGAATTGCATTAGAAAATTAAAAATTGCCAGGAATTCCACCTAAAATAGCAAAAGGATGTTCGAGCCAAGTTATCAGCGATGATAAAGCTCGGAGAAAATTAAATTTCCTTTTCGGAAACCGCAACTCGGAAGTACGAGTTAAAGGTGGCCCCAATAGCCGTCGCGACGTCGACGCGACGTCAGATAAGTGCAAGAAGACCTTAATGTACGATGTGTCACTGCTTTAAATAATTCATAAAGGTGATGGAGTTTACACCACAGAGTTAAGAGAGGAAGTTGTTTCCTATTTTGGTGGAAAAAGTTGAAAGAAATCAGGACAAAGTTGCAAGCGGATTATAAAGTAAATCTGAACAAAAAGTCTTGCGGTTTCCGCGTTTCGTATCTAAAAATATATTTCAACGTTTTTATTCTTTTAGCAAAATCTTTTTCGTATAAAATTTATACGAATCATTTCTATTTATTTTTCTATCCAGTGTTAATTCATAAGTAGATAAAAATAATTTATTAAAAATAATTATTTTATCATAATTTTGAAGACGATATGCCGGAGGATCACAAAAAATTACTTGATCTTGAGTTATATTTTGTTCATCAGTACAAAAACTATGAATTAGATGACATGTTTCGTTTTAAATCTGAAATTAATGAATTTGCGCTTAAAAAAACAATTGATTAAGAAAAATTGAAACAAACCTGTCATAGCCTAGGAGCTAGCAACGTAAAAACCTACATAATTTTGTCATGGAAAATTCGCGTCATTTCGTGCCATAAAGTCAGTCTTGTCACTGATTCTTGTCACTGAGTCTGGCTAACGAACTTTATTGCACATCTAAAGGGCAGGCGGCGTAACTTTCCTTAAAATATCAAAGATATTTTTGTTTTAATTCAATACTATTGCCATTGGTAATATTGTAACCATATTTCCAGACCATTTTGAAGTTGCTATGGCTATGCCAGATTGATATAAATTTGTAAGGGTGCGCACCTATATTCACATCGCAATGTCAAGTATGCCTTTTTATATGTTATTATAAACGCCAAATGTAGTAGGGTAGGTGGGGGTAAAGATACGCAGCGGGGAAAGCGTACGCAGTGTACGTTGGGTGCCTTCCTGGTACTTCAGGGGATCGCCGCTGCCCGAACCTCAGTTGTGCTTCTCCAAGGGGAAAAAATGCTACAAGTTCATTCTTCACCTTTTTCATCTAATATTTTGTTCAATTTATGCATCCTCTGTTCATCTACTAGCAGGGATTAGGCTTTATACTGGCCAATCCTATGAAAGTGGACGTCTTGAACACCATTTTGCATACCAGTTTCTTTCGTTTTCTCGAAGGTGAAATCAACTATTCACGTTTTTCGGCAGCCATTAAAATGGGGAAAAGATTCGCATGCAAATCTTTTCCAATTTGGTATTGTTTAATCTCGTGTCTTCAGTCCTACCTAGTCATGATGATTTTACCTAGTTTTACTTTACTTTTTTTCATTTTTTTAAATGTATTAGTCATGGTAGTCTTATCTCGGTACCTACCAAGTTGGCAGCTTTCAGTTTTGCTACAATTCAAAGGAGGTACCTGTTATAACTAAAGGACGCTTGAATATATTTGGATGATATTTGGTATCAGGGCCCACCGGAAGTTAAGTCATATTTTTAGATAGTTTTAGCAGTTTGCAGTGGACAGTAGTGTGAAATACAGGGTTGCGACGTCACAGATCTTGCAACAACTTTTTTGAGGTTAGGAAGATAACTTTAATTATCTACCTTGTTGAAAGAGGCATTCACTAAGAAGCTTTTCCGTGTCTTTGTAATTTTTGATATCTCTTACGGTTTAGTCACAAAATAAGAAACTCTTATTGGCTGCAACGCCTCTTATTGAAAACGGATAATACTTTAGTAGATTATAAGCAATAAACAAATAGCTGTTAGATGCATAACTAATTTATGTTCAGAAAGAAGCCTACGTTATTAAGCTTTTTGTATGTTTGCCAGTTTTGCTTTCTGTTTCAGTCACAAAATAGAAATGTCTTTTTTGAAAACAGGCATAAATTAGTATGAATGTATATGAGAAAAAATGCCTATTACCTGCATAACTAACTTTTATCAGAAGGAGGTGTTCTTAGTAATCTTTTCGTATCTTTGCGCTTTTTTATTTATGTTATGGTTTAGTTGCAAAACAGGAAATTCAAGGCGCAGACCAATGTAAGTAAAATTGGAATTGGAGTGAATGCAAATGATGGAGTAAACTCCACATACGTTCTATCTCATCTTTGGAATTCATGAGAATAGAGGTTATAATCATTTGAAAAAGTTACTTGCACACCTTCCAATTATTGAGAGTTTTCTTTAATTTCTCAGATACAACGCCTACGTACGGTAGAGACGCGTATTTAAATTTAGGTTCTAAAGAATTGTCTGCTAAAGTGGGGAAAACAGCTTTGTCAATTAAACCATTGCGAATTTTGTAAAATAAACGAGAGATGACGTTGATAGGGAAACCATTATTATAAGCTATTTGGCAAACAATCTTGATCTACCTAGCAAAATCCTCCCTCGTCATAGGAATAGAAAGAGCTCTGTAAAAAAAATTCCGAAAAAGCTGACAATTTATGTTGTTAAGAATGATTGGACATAAAATTAATCATCATTAGTCATCAGTATCGGTAGGTTTTCTAAAAATACTGAAAGACAAAGATGAACTGATTCTTTTAATTGACACATCCAGAAAATTAATACTATTATCTTCTTCTAATTGCAAAGTAAATTTAATTTTATCATAAAAAGTATTAAAATGATTAAGTAACTTATTAACTAAATTAGTATCGCCTTTCAGAATGATCAAAATGTCATCAACGTACCGAGCAAAAAATTTGAACTTATGGGGCAAATAGTGATCAGAGTTAAAAAATTTTGATTCTAAATTATTCATAAAGATGTCAGCCAATAGTGAACTTAAATTGCAACCCATGGAAAGACCATCTAATTGAGAATAAAATTTATTATTAAACTGGAAAAAGTTTTGTTTCAGAGTGATTTTCAAAAGTTCAGTAACACAGTTAACATCATCATTAGATAAATCAGAAATCATAAGTAACTCTTCTACCAAACTCAGACATTCTGTAACCGGTATCGACGTAAAAATATTAGTAACATCTAAAGAGATTCAGCCGAAGTTAGATGAAATCTTAAGATATTATCTAAAGGTGAATTAATGTAACTGACTACAGGCCTCATAGGCACATTATTTTTATGTATCTTAGGTAACCCATAAAGTCGAGGTGTTATCGGATTCATAGAAAGGAGTTGTCTATTTTTTTTATTAAAGAGCTATCCCTAAAACTGAAAACCTAAGATCTAAGAGATTTGTTAAATTTAAGACCTGGATCGCCATTCAGAGTGAAATTACTACTATTCAAAAATTCGTCAACTTTTTGAACATAGTCAGTCCTCCCCATAATAACCATACAGGAGCCTTTATCTGTCTTACTAAGAATAAGGTTATTTTCTTTCAGTTTTAATCTAAGAGGTTTGAGGATAAATTAATCTTTAGAAGATTTATTGCGTTGGCTGGCTGAATTTAAAATTTCTGAACATTTGAACCTGATACGCTCCCCGTCGAGAAATTCGAATTTTTCAATGATAGCTTCAGTATTGATCAACACACATTGAATTTTTCGACGGGGAACGTATCAGGTTCAAATGTTTAGAAATTTTTATTTTATATTATTTCATAATTTCTGCATTCTAACATATTAATTAAATTAATTTGTTAAAATGTTAATTAACAGTTTGTGACCGTATGGGATACGTTCTCAAACTATCAGAAAAGTGACTATTATTTTGATCTATTTCGAGAAAAGAACTTCAGTGCTAGACAAACTAGTACGAGTGGTATCCATACTATCGAAGCCAAAATATATATTACATCCTATGTTCGATTTAAAAATAGTATATTGTTCAACGAGTGACGAAAGTAACATTTTTTTAAGCGAGAGAATAGTTATGGTAATGTTCGCGAACTTAAAAAAATGATTTCGACGAGTTAAACACTATACTTTTTCTACGCCCTCGCCTATGACATTATCGCCATTATCAGCTCTTCTTCGATTTTTCTGGCAGTAAGTCCGCAGAGGTTTTCTTAGCTTGATTTACTATTTCTGGTGGAGTATTGGGCAGATCTAAATCACTTTCTGAATCAGAAATCATGATTAAGCTACGAACAGCGTAAACTGACGTGATTTAATAATGGCACGATACAGCGACAGCAGGCAACTAGACGGAGGTGAAAATTAGTAGGTAATTTTCGTCTCTAGTGACGAAAGTTAACGTCGGTGACGAGAAATGTTGTTTTATAAAGGGCCGTAGAAAAATGTCACTCTTACTATTGTAGCAAGGATGCATAATGTGTTCTATGCAAGAAAAATCTCATCTGCTGATGAGGCCCCAATTAGGGCTGAAATAGCTATACAGAATATACTCGGGGGCCCCATTGTAATCCTGCCGACTTGCAACCAACAATTTTGCAAGTTTGCGATGACACGCTGTATTTTCACTGACCGCCATCTCGTGCGTGAAAGCTCATGGGGTAGCAGTATTATTTGCTATTTGCTATTCACGACACAATTTACAGGTCAGAAAACAGTCGTGCTGCGGCGCACTCATTTGACATTTCGCTGTTTAGTCAAAATACTTTTGCAGTGTAAAAATTTACTCGGACAAATTTTATTTGATATTATTTTTTTTACTGTGCGTTGTACGTATTCATAGAACACAAAAGCTTTAAGTTAAGTTTTCTACGAGCTTTGTAACCTGTGATTAAAAAAAAATTTCATCGAAGTGTGCCGTGATAAAATAAAGATATACCGGGTGTCCACTTTGATTACGCACAATAGGAATTTCAATGCAATTTTCTATAAATGTAAATTTCTGCTTCCCTATTGAAGTTATTGTTAAAAAAGCAGGCTTGTTGATTCACGATGGTCTCCATGTTCACCTGATGTAACAACAAAAGATTTCTTCTTGTGGCCTTAATTAAAATCAAAAATTTATCACACTCCTTGCCGCGATTTGAACGAATTGAGACGTAGAAACGGCAACTATTACTTCTAGAATGTTAAGCAATGTTCGTAGAAGCTTTTAGGACAGATTGGCCGCAAACTTTCTGTAATACCTATTAATTTATAAATAAATATTTTTCAATACGAACTATGTATGTTTGAAGTCTCTATTTTACATTACAAAATTTAAAAAATCAATAAAATTTGTTAATTAGAAGTTTGCCTGCTTGATCAAAATTCTGGATTAAAGAAATACCTGCTTATTTACATTTTTTCCTTTTTTAATTTGGAAAGCCCATGTATTTGTAAAAGATACTAAAAGTAGTCTTATCTAATGCATGACACACAGCTACGTATTATGCCGTTTAATGCTTTATGATATATTTCATAGGAGAGCAGGAATTTACAATTTTAAAAAATGCATTGAAATCCCTATGGTGCGTAATGAAAATGGACACCCGATATATAACGTGCATGTCTGAGATTATTCTCTCACATTTCAACGTTATGGCTTTCACTGATCGCCAAAAGTGCTGTATGTTAGAAATTTATTTTAGAAACAGTGAAATAATTGATGGTTTGTGAATTTATTTAACACGTAACGCATTTGAAGATTTGATGTAGTTCCAATATTCAAACTTTGTATTTAGACATATGTATTTTTTTTCGTGGCACACTTTGATGAAAGTTGTTTCGAATCACAGGTGAATACTCTTTCAGTATTTTTGTCTGTTTCTTTGTAAAATTTAGGAAGAAATTAAAATTAAAATAATTGGTGATATATTTTTAGAATACTCTTGTATATTTATTTAAAATTAAACAGTAATTAATAGATTCTGTGAAGAAACTCGTTAATAAAGTTAACGTATATTTTATAACTTTAAACTTTTTTTAACTTATAAGTCTTCTTTTACTTGAAAATACTCATTTCAGGGCAAAACAGATTGTGATAACTCAAGTCAATAAAACTAATAAATTTTTTAGTACGGTCTGTTGTCTTATTTTTTAGGCCACTACAAATAGCATGAAAATTTCATTTCATCTTGAATAATTTTGTTAACTTTGGCTTATATAGCGTTGGGGTACTCTTCGAGTTACCATGAAATTACAGAATTTCTGGATTAATAACTTCGGCACACGTGGCAATAAATAAAAGCGACCTTGCACCGTTATTAGATCCAATAATGCCACTAAACTGCAGGGTGTATTAATCAACGTAATCGAACTGGATTTTCTGATGACTAGTGCGGCGATCTCTAATTTATCAAAGCCATAACTTTATTAAATGAAGCACTCTCCGTACAAATTGGCAACAATATTGATTAGTTCCTGTTCCGATGTGCGTGAATGTGTGGAAGGGAAGCAGATGGATGCTATTTACCTGCACGAATCAGCTAAGACTCTATTCTACGGATAACCTATTTTGCTTTTTCTTGACTTATTCACTCGTGAAGTTTGGAAATGTCATGCAAAAGACCCGTAAATTATTAATTTTCGAATTTGTAACGTTCTCTTTTCTTTCGGTGTAGCTCGGTGGAGTCCAGGTTCTAACAATCACATATATTTAATACAGTATGCGCCAAAATATACAGTACTGAAATGCGCGCCACTGTTATGCGCATGTCTGCTGTTTGACATATGACTGTAGCAGCGTTATGTGTTCTTAGTAATAAGTAATAAATAATATATTTCAGTACTGTACATTTTGGCGCATACTGTACATGGTACATTTTAAATGGAATAACACTCAAATCACAAAATATATTTAAGTCTCACTAACTCCTCCTTAAGGTGGTCTTGGATTCTCGCGGACGGCTGTAGGGCGGTATGGACGGACGATGTAGACTACTTTGGCTAATACGGACGGGGAGACCGCTGGGTAACGGTATTTGGTAATATTCCGCGGAACACCAGCAGAAGACTTCCCAATAGGAAAAGAGTGGCGGGAAGACCGCGCCAAGTAACGGTATTTGGTAATATTCCGCGGAAGACTGGCCGAATAGTTCCTAACAGGAAAGAGTGGCGGGAAGACCTCGCCAAATAACGGTAGAATAGACCGGCAGAATAGTATCCAACAGGAAAGAGTTGGCGGGATGACCACGCCTTTCTTAAAATAATTATTGAAAATAATAATAATCCGTCCGGGTTGGATCCCTATTTGATGGTCAAAACCTTTAATGGGAAATCCGTAACCCGCTTACAGTCGACGCTATCTCCCTTACATTAACGAAATCTCCGTTTACCGTTGATTCTCCCTAGCCTCTCTTACAGTAAGGAAATTTCTGCTACGTCGGCCTCGCTGTGGGTCGGTGGCGACGATAAGGTGATCCACCTAATTTGTCCGGGATTCCCGGACGCTGGGTAGGGCATACGTACCCGACGATCCCGAAGCCGGTTGACCGGACGTAGCTTCCATAGCGTGATTCTGATGGCCACGGAGAGGTTCTTACCGGGCGTAGAGGGTGGTCTTCTTTATTGGTAACGGCTTTTAGTTCAGTATCGAGTTTTTCAAAAGCGTCGATTTGTTGTATTAATTCCATGATAGTGGCAAACGATTCCTTCTTGATATAATACCGTAACCTCAGTGTCGCCGCGTCAATGTTTGTAAAGCTATGATGTAATCTTTACCTTTTTCGTTAACACCCTGAAGACGAAGATTAATTTCTGCTTCCAGGCCTTCTGCATTTTCGGGCGGAAAGAAAAATAGTTTGAAGTCCTGGTCAAAATCAGTCCATGGCTGCCATGTATTTTTATTGTTTCGGTACTATAAATTTGCTTGTCCCCTTAATGACTCAGGTAGAGCACGTAGTAAATCATTTTCAACTCCGTATTCTTTCGTAAGTTCCTCGACCCTTTCTAAGAATAATACCGGATCAGACTTAATATCGAAAGTAACATTCCACTTATGAATTTGATTCAGCACCTCCAGGTCTGTCTGTCTGAGTACCGGTGTTCCAGTTGAAATACTTACTTTCTCGTAAATACTTTACCAGACGCTTTCGTAGATCTTCAACCTTACCATCCATCAGTATCCAGACCGAATTTCCTTAATTCGGTTGTCAGGTCGTCCTTCTTTAGCTGGTATGCCCATCCTACTCGTAAATCCTGGACTTCATTCACACTGGATCCGTCGTCTTCGTTCGGCATTTTCTCTTATAGGCTTCTCACAATCTTTTCTCGAAGAAATAATGTCCTTATTCCTGCTCCTTGGCATTCCTTGAGTACCTAAGAAAGTCTCTGCTCCTCCGGGCTAATTTTGTAACGTTTTCTTTTCTTTTGGTGTAGCTCGGTGGAGATATTAACAAGTCCAGGTTCTAACAATGACATGTATTTAATATATTGTACATTTTAAATGGAATAACACTCAAATCACAAAATATATTTAAGTTTTACTAACTCCTCCTTAAGGTGGTATCGGGTTCTCGCGGACGGCTGCGGGGCGGTGTAGACGGACGATGTAGACCACCTTGGCTAATACGGGCGGGGAGACCGCCAGGTAACGGTATTTGGTAATATTTCGCAGAATAGTTCCCAAAAGGAAAAAGTTGGCGCAATGACCATGCCAGCTAGGTTTGGGTTGGCACTCCGCCGATGACCAGCAGAGCACCCTTTTAATCGTGGAGTTCTTCTCCTTTTATAAGGGGTAGCGCCTCCCATCTGTGACGTGGCAGCGTAAGCCTTATGCAATATTGCGTTCCCGTTTCCACGGGGACACAATTTGACAGTGGGGAAAGACGAGTGTCCCTCTGCTCCCAACTGCCTACTCTCTAGTGCTGCTATCTTGTATCAACGTACGTAAGTGGAAATTAGACAATTTGCATTTTACATTAATTTCTAAAATAAATCAATGTCAAAAGGTTGGAAAGAATATTGGAGTTCATTATTGGAAGGGAAGGAACGTTTCACGCCATTTTATACCTTAAATAGGCAACGCAGCATGTCGAATAATAAGCAAATTTTTGCGAGATGGTTAAATACGGTTATATTAATTTAACTTCCCACTACTAAGTTCTTGTGTTACCGCTTGATTCGAGAAAACGAAAAAAGTATGTATTGGTATGGTATATTTCAGGCGCATGTAACGACTTAATAGCTATTTGTTTAATAAGGCAACAAAGTAGCTGATTTAATGCCGCGGCTGGGAGTTTCAAAGCCGAGACGTAGTCGAGGCTTTGAACCCAGCCAAGGCATTAAATCAGCTTTGTTGCCGAATTGAACATATGATTTTTTCGCCGATCATTTTAAGTTTCACGTTTTTAAAGAGAAAATACGCAAAATAATCTGGAAATACGATTACATTAAGGTGACTTATATAGAGTCGTTGCTCTAGAAGCAAGCTTATTTATTATTTTAGTGCCCAGGCAGTAAATGAGACAGTTTAGTGCACGTTAGTTGTCAGTAAAGTTTGGCGTTTAATGTCGATCGGCGAAAAAATAGTTTCTTTTAAAAATTGTGACCATCGGTGGCTTTCCAGCAAATCGTAGAGAACTTTGAAGTTCTACTGCTATGTAATAATACAATTAATGTTATAGAAATAACAATGTTTTAAGAAAATACTTTTTAAAATTAGGAAAAGTTCACTTAAAACATGAACTATACCATGAGCAGTGGTACATGAGTACATCAAAATGGACTTTTTTTATTATAAGTTTTTTTCACGTAAAGAAAAACACATTTAATTATTCCCTACATGTGATTTTCACAAATAAAATGTATTGTATGAATTAAAAAAATATATATAGAAGTGAACGGTATCCCACTTCAGTTTATACTCATACCGCAAGTAACACACCCTGCGACCTGTGTTACATTCGGTATGTTATTTGATGCTCAATAATGACATCTGAGAATCCCCTATGATACTGTAACGATTTTAAATGTTCTATTAATTTTTATTTTAAAATAAAAACACGAAATAGTTAATAAACTAATTTATTTACAAGCAAACTAATTAACACCAACATTTAACACTAGATAATTTACAAACTTAATCCTAATTTATTTTAACAGCCGACCGAAAGTTTATAACGCGACTTTAAGTCCGTCTAACGTTGAATTCAATTCGAACTGTCCCACTCCCGGCCGCGTGCATTTTTATATGCCGGGGTTGTTTTTCGCGAACATTCTGGAGGCGACGGACTGTCTGGTCTAGTTTATTCCGACGTCAGAATTCTCTAAGCTGTCGCCTAAGGCGCGTCGACTAGACGGCTGTGACGCAAGGGACAATTTGGCGCCGGCTGGTGTCGACGAATCATTACAATACCTTTTCTCGCAAAAATGTAGTGGTATGCTTATGAATACATACACAAAGATACCGGTATCTCGCAAAAATTTGCTTAATAGGTTTTCGACAAGAAATATCGAATCCTAGCATTTAAACAGAGAGGTTTACCACCAAACTAATCTCGGATCTCATGTCGGTTCCTGCGCTGGCTACGAAAAATACATACGGCTGCGCCTCTTTTTAAACTCCTTCACTCAACGATTTTATTCATGGAATTATATGAAACTTTGCGGGTGTTTTCTTTTTTGATAATCGTCCAAAGTGTTTCTCCTGATATTACGATCTAAGAATTGTAAATTTGAAAAATAAGTTAAAACTTATTAAAAATCGTGTAAAACTTCTTGGCACAGGGCTGCAACATTAAATAAAATAAATCTTGTTCAAAAATTACATGTAAATTTGCGTACCTACATTTTTCGTATGCAGTTCGTGTGCAAGCAACCAGGATGTTACGTGGCCCAGTTACACTTTGTCGTGCATTATAGTTATTGTCGCCTACTCGTAGGTCGAAAAGAACGATTTATATTCTAGATTAGATGTGATCTCAAAAACGAGCACTAGTTAGCCCGTTTCGGAGCTCCCACCGTAATTACCAATATAAAACATATTTTATGGTTATGTACGCGCATATATCTTCCCAATTGAGATGTTTTACATTTTATTACACATACTGTGGCCTACCGGTCCCAACGGGTTTTCACAATCGGTTATAATTTAATAAACCTGCACCTATACAAAGCAACAGAAAGATGAGATAAATTTATCGTCTTAATAAAAGATATTGTAATTGTTAAATATGTACAAATCGTAGTTGGTACATACAGCGACCATTATTTATCGAAAGCATTTTATAAATGTAGAAAAATAAAATAAACATTAATAACATTTTTACAAATTCGTTTGTCGAGTGTAAAAGAATTTGTTATTGTTCATAAAGACATTTGTAGAAGGAAAGTAAGAAGCAAAAATTTACATTACCTGTATGGTGGAGGCGACAGAGATAGTTGCAAAAATTGCTGGCGACGATGTTTTCTTCCATTTATTTGTTGTTTACATGCATATTATATAGGTGTCATTGGTCAGTTATTTAGGAAACTTGATTTTTTACATATTTTTACTTCTTTGAAAATGATTTTCTAAGCCGATTTAAGAAATTTTCTTGTCGCTGTAAAGAGAAGGAAAATCTCTACTAAATGATTTACAAAAATCACTACATTGCTATTTGGAATAAATGCCGTTGAAATTCAGAATAAGCAAGGAAATTAGAGAAGCTCTGCTAATTTAACCGAATTTCTCTCTTTAAAAATAAAAAAGTTAGCAACGGTGAACGGTTCATATTGAACAACCTGTATATAGTGGCTATCTTTCAAAGATCTGTCTTTGAAGCCCTAGTTTCATTTTCACATAAAAAGTTATTATTGTCAATAAAAACAAATTTGACACGCATCTGAATTTTTTCTTCAGTTGAACAAATTATACAGGCTGATTGAAATTCAAGGGCCAACATGGGGATCTCGCTTATTATAAAAGATACAAAAGTGGTTAAATGGAGGCAAAGTTCCTAAATTTCGTGCTGATTAATCTGTTGAGACATTTGAAATATCTCGAACGTTTCCTTAATAATCGGAGAAAAACTAAAAATTGCGATTTTCCAAAATTGAACATAACTGCTTTATTTATGATTTTTTTCAAAATTTGTAAAAGCATTCCTGAAGCAACTTTTTCCACTTGATTGAATGCTGAACGTACTTTATTTCTGGAGCAATTCGCTTTTGCTTTTCCAGAGCCAACTAATTTTTTTCTTATGTGCGTGTTTCTTGTTGTTTAGACAGGTAGGAGCGCTCTATACACGTAAATACATTAATATATTTAATTAAAAATACGTGTGTATCATCGTCGGAAAGTTTGGAAGCAGATGTCAGTTTCAGAGAAAATAAAAATTGTAATTTTCTTATATAATTAATTAATTAATAAGTTCGTTAATGAACTTTAGTTTACATACTTTTTTCAGGCTATTTAAAACGCATTTGCTTGATTATACCCGGAACTTGAATAAAACTCTTCTTTTATTGGCATGATGTGTGTTAAATGTTTCACTAATAATAAGTACCATTGGCACTGTTAATTATCTTTTCACCATTACTGAGTAAAGATCCTGTTCTAGGGAGTCAATAAAACATTCTCTTTAAGTGTAAATTTATTTTATGTCAGCCGGTTTGTTAAAATTGCTAAGAAGAAAACTAATAAGCTTCGGAAAATGCTTCGCAATTTGCGCGTTGTGTGAGTAAGGTTTTTCTGAAGTCGCCAGAAAAGTTGGTGTTTCTTCCAAAGGAGTTCCATTGCAGTTATTAGATAAAGTAAAACCGGTGAACAATCGTATAGGAAACGCAATGGGCAGCCAAGAAAACTACCGTGCTGGGAACCGATTTATTGTTACAAGGTGATCGATGTTTTACAGCACTGGGTGAATGAGACTCATCAGAAAAGAACGTCACTGACAACAGTTTAAACTGTTGGTTCAATAGCGTTAAGAGGTTGCATTGCGGTGAAAAAAATCCTTGCTTGAATAAAAATTTCCATTCAAAAAGCTTCTGCAAAGTATCAAAGTAGATAGGTTAGATTTGGGGAAGAACGAAATAATTAAAAGATTAGACAAAAGTTTTGCAAATTATTCCAAATTTATAAGTGTACTTTTCATTTTAAAATAAATTTTGTATATTAAAAATTGTATAAGGAGTGTGGTAACGAAAACACAAACCAAAGCAAACCTCCTGTTACGAATAAATTTTTAAATTATATATTATTACAATATAATTTGAAAAATGAATATTTCAATGTGGACAAACGTTCGCGATATTTTGGTAATTAAAGGAACAACTTTATTCAAAATTATGAGATCCACAAAACCATTAACGGAGGCAAAATTTTATTTGCACAAATACATGTCGTTGCATCCAAAATTTCAGTTTCAGTTTCAAAATTCTAGTGAAAATATAATATTCGTGTATGAGTGTACCTGCCTTGACGAAACGTGGATCTAGCAAAATGGGTCTGCGAAATATACGACACAGATTTAAAAAGTAACACGGCCAAAACTAAAAGTGAAAGGAAAAGCTTTACAATATTGCAAGCGGGATCCAAACTGGGCTTTTTGAAAGGGTGTAACTTCTTACTCGACTCAACGAGCAATGACAGAGACTACCATAAAACTGTGAATGCGGATATACTTCAAAATTGGATATATTTCAAAATCCTCTTATTCCTGCATTAGCTAAGTTGTATGGTAGCGATGGACAGTGCACAATCATTCGGTGCAATTGGACAAACCACTTATATTTACTCTAAGGAAAGTCAAATGCAGTAGTGGTTGATTAAACATAATGTCCAAATTAATCAAAAGTTAACAAGAAAATAATTATAGGAATTAATTAAGCCTTTAGAACAGACGGAACAACAAAACGATACGCGATTGACGAAATTTTGAAGGGACACGGGCATAAAGTCCTTCGATTATCCCCATACCATTTTCAGTGTAATCCTACCGAGGGCTGAAAGTAAATTAGCAGCCATCAAGGAAAGATAAGGTTAGAAATTTATGGCGTGAGGCTCTTTCAAAACATACCTCCGACATGGGGCAAAATTATTGTAATCATTGTGAAAAATTAATTTCGGAAGACTGGACGAAACATATGGCAAATTCTTCGATTGAAAATATTCCTCCTTCCATTAATACAATAGGAGAATCTGATTCAAAATTATAAATTGATAATCAATCAGATTCTTCTGTGGAATCAATGGAAGGAGAATAGGGAATATTTTATATGGCATCAAAATTATAGTGTAGAAGATTCATGTGTATATCTGTAAATCTGTAAATGCTGTTTATTGTACTAACAACTATATGAGTGAGACAATGGCGATTGTTTTAGCAATAAAAACGAATAGCCAAAAATATGCATTGCAAATATAAACGGATTTAAAGAACTCTAGTGTTAGTAGAAGAATCTCAAACTGTATGCATTGGAGGAGATAGTGAAAGTAGACAGAATTCTAAATGAGGTCCAGTGCATTGTTTCTTCGGGACAAAGAAATTTTACATAAAACTGATCAAAGGAAAGGTTCTGAGACACTAACAACAACTAGAAGATCCTGTTATTTAAAAACCCATGTGTGTAGTACATAGCTACTTAGTGAAAAATAAATAACTATCAAATGTTCGTTCGGGACAATATTTCTCCTTTTCATGGAATGCTTCTGTTAGTCACCACAGTTGAGCTGGCAACAGTAGCAGTGGTAGTTTTCAAAAATATAACCATAAAATTAAAAATGAACATCAATCAAATTTCTGACAAATATATTTTTTAGTGATACCAACAAAAACGTCACCCTATTATTGGCCTACTAGAGTGCAAAAAGATCTTGAATGAATTATATTTTAACGCAACTTTATAAATGAGATTTCTATAAAACGAAAAGTTATGTTTTTCAAAATTTGGCGAATTATCGACTGTTAAAAAATCAAAACAATAAATTTTCACTAAACACTTCAAAAGCATGCGATACCATACACAAGGATTTTGTGTTTTTTTTTGTATAACAGTGTGTAGAACTGTAAGCTAAAGTTAAAACAAATACCAGCATTTAGCCCGAATTTCTTATATCATTTTACACATTAGCGTAGGGTCCAGCGAAAACCACAGTTCTTTGGTTAGGGGGGGAGTGGCGTCAGATATGCGGGTCGTGACACAAAAACAAACACTCCAAACTCGGAGAAGCGTATGAATTCCAACACTATCAAAATTCATGTGCCGGCTTTATATGTTTGCGGTAGTAAAGAATAATATTTAAATGTGACACAAACCCAAGCCGACGAATAATCCGCACTCACCCAACCCGATAATTAAACGTAACGATATGCAAGTAGAACGCGATCGCTTTATTGTTCCTGACGATGACTGGAAGCATGCTCGTAAACGTGATATTAAAACTGAAATCCGAAATTAAAGCGCCGGTATGTGTAAGTTTATATTTTTTACTTGCGGCGATAACAAGTCAGCGGTAATGCTATTGCACCCCCAAGTTTAATATTAAAAAGTTTCCTCAATAAAGCTGACGAACATTCAGCAAAATGGTAATGTAACATGGACGAAACTTTGCCGGATATCTGAGAAATGAAAGACGCTTAAACGTCTTGTTTTATAACAGACAACAAAAGTTTTAAACGTTATTAAGTTCTGTCCTCAAAGAAGATGAAAATTACTACCGTTTACTTTTCACAGAAAAGAATACGTCACTGACTTAATACACAAATACATGTTGACATGTCAGATAGTGGAAATACATTTACCCCAATTTATTATTAAGAGGCTTTGTTAAGAACTGAGTAGTCTATTAGGGACCTCATACCGTAAAAGTGCGAATGTATTGTCACGATGTCATTATCTGGGAGAATAAGTAAATTTAAATTCGTTTCGTAATTGTTGCAATTATGTGCACCCATTGAAGTTTAGTAGAACAAAGCCGCGTTACGCATACTCGCATTTCACTACGCATAAATGCAAGCTGTGCGGAATGTAGGTGTGTTGTTTACATGTGCCAATTAAGATCGAGGCAATTAGAACGTTTTAAGAAAACAAATTTGGCAAGGGTCAATTGATGCTGACACCTTTTAGAACTTTGTACTTTGGACCGAACCCCCAGCCACCAGAGCGAAGGCACTAATTGTGACGTAGATTTAAGAAATGTATAAAAGATCGACCCGCAGGTAGACATCAATCAGAATCAGTATCAGTATCAATCAGTGTTGTTATTATAATTAAGAATCAATTAGTAATTGAGTAGTAGTCATGTAGGTAGATAGTCAGGTATTAGAGATTATTATTATAATTAATTATTATTAGTCACGTGTGAAACCAAGCGCGCGAAGCCAAGCGAGTGGACTCTACGAGCGCAGGGTTGGCCGCCGGGCCAGGCCCTTCCCCCTAACATAAAAGTAAAGTAAAGCTAAGATTAAAGTTAGATCAAATAAGTTCGTTAAGTTTAAAATAGTGACTAAAGTTAAGGATAAATTAAAATATAATTTAAAAAGACGTAGGATAATTATGCTAAGTAAAATTTAATTAAAAGACAATTCACAGGGATGCGAAGGGATGATATGAATGCAAAGTTGAGATTGACATTGAAAAGAAAATACGTTATAACAAGTGTTGAAAGTGGCCACCATTTTGCTGCATGCATATAACTAGACGGCGACGTTTCTATTATTAAAAATATGCTGCAATGTATCCGGTGTTATCTCGTTGCATTTTAATGTGATCCTTGCCATCAGTTCTTGCAAATTATTAATTCTTTCTTTGTAGACCATTTTTATGAAAGCCATGTATGAAGAAGTCTAATAACGGGGTGAGGTCTAGTGATCTTGCTGGCCAAGTTCCCCAGCTTATAACTCGGACAGGGAAAACGTCTTCAAGAAATTCCAAATTTTCTTGAGTAGTATGAGCTGTTGCTCCATCTTGCTGAAAGTAACTATTTTTAAATTCATCGAGATGCACCTGTTCTAAAAATAGGGTCAACAATTATTCGTTGACCACTGATTGTATCGTGAATGAATATTGATCCTATGATTTCTCGGCGGGACACAGCTAACCATATTTCTAACTTAACAGGATGTAAAGGAGACTCAGGGGATTAACAACAGACTATGCTCGGTAAATTTGTTTCTTTACATAATCGCTTAAATAGAACCAAGCTTTCTTCTTGAAAAAACGTAGATCGGGAACGTCGTCGTCGCTTAAATAGAACCAAGCTTTCTTCTTGAAAAAACGTAGATCGGGAACGTCGTCGTTTAAGTTTTCTTGGACAAAGTTACAATTCGACTGTTGTGATTTCTCGGCAAGATTTCTTGGACTGCAGACACTTTGCATAGATGCATGTATAAACAACGCTTCAGAATTCGTCTAAAGATGGCTACAGACTATGCGTGAATTCGCGATTCGTGATTTGTCAAGTTCGTTGAATACTTCTTTTAATTACTTCAGCAGTTACTCCGTACTTCTTGGCCAAACCTTTGAACGTGTCATTTTTCTTATTTTTATTTTTCTTATCTACATCCCTTGGATCCCACAAATGACGTAATTGTTCAATGTCATATATTAGGTCAAGGACGCGGCCATCAGACCACTAGTATTCTTGTTGGAACTCTGAATATTCTCGAGCCATTGTTAAAATAACAAAAATACTTTATTACGCGCGGGACGCTAGAATAAAATGAAGAATCACGAACGCATTTAAGCACGAATAAGCAAACTAGCATGCATCAAGCGCGAATTTCGTTGCATCTGTGGTTCGTGGAAATGCGCAGCCTTTGATGTTCGTCAACTTACCGCCTCCAAGGGCGAATCGCTGCGAACACACGAATCACATTGTTTACGAATCACGCATAGTCTGTAGGCACCTTAACGGTGGTGTGGGACACATTCGTTTGAAGACGTGTTGAGGAATGCGGATTTTCTGCAACGAGATCTTCCACTTGTTCGACGACATTTTGGTCAGTTTTCGGCTCAGTTTTCGGCCTTCTAGTGGATTTCCCCTTCATCACGCTTCCCGTTCCGTGGAATCTCTCGACAATCTGGCGAACGTGTTGATCCAAGGCACTTTCTTCAACAATTTTGTTCGGAAGCCTGTCGGAAGTATGCTTTGCATTTAAAAATGGAATATTGCCATTTCCCATTTACTACACGTCCAGATCGGAAATAAGCTTCAATAATGAAAGTCCTTTCTTGCAAGGTATATATTTTAATCGCTTGTTAATTCAATTCAATAAATTGTAATAATAATTGTCAATTTGACTGACTTTTTTTTTAATATTGACAGGAGTAGCTAATTCAGAAAGATTAGAACGATACAGGAAACTACTTATTGTGAAAAAATTACAAATGTAACTCGATGAGAATTATTTTGTTCCATTTTGTATTTCTAGCATAAAGTCAATTTTTTATTTATATGCCGATCGTAAGTTAGGAAAATATACGACGAAATGACACGACAAAAGCTGCAAGATCATTTCACGAAAGTTATACAGCTATCTCCTAGCTGTATAAAAGTTCTTTGACTTCTCGATCGATCGATCGACATATAGTTAAAATGTGACCTGTACGTACAATGTTTTGGTTTAAAGTAGAGGTCTCTATTTCACGTATATGTCAGTACATGTGTATACGTGTAATACACGAATCATGATTTTTAATTTCACGTATACACATATAGTTACATTACACGTGTATTTAATACAAAAATACATCCGTTACTAGGTAACCTGGATTTGAACGTACCGAACGGATCCGTATATTAAAATATACGTGTAGGTGAATTAATACACGTGTATTTAATTCCCGAATGTCGTTACACGGATTTTCGTGTGCACGTGTAGTTTCAATACACGTTCAAAACCGTAGACTTTAGTTTAAAGCTATTCGGTTTTCGAGATATCAGAATTGACATTTACAACTTCTGATAAGAGCCATACTTCAAGGAAAAAAAAAGTAAAGGGCAGAATTATATTTGTCCTTACATAATTTACTGTAATGATATGTAATATTATAATACATATCATTGCAGTGAATATGGAAAATAACATGCCTTTATTAAAAGTTCTCCTCGTAGTTGACCATGAATTATTAGTTGTGAACCAGTGTTGCTTGAAACTTAATAAATTGACATATATCATAACCTCACGTTTCTTATTGAAGGAAATTGCTGAATTGCAGTAATCCTACTTTTTACTCCGTGCTTGCACCGCGTGAATTGCAGAACTCAACAATAGTCATAACATAAAGGTTTCATTAGTTTAAAAGTGGGATAATGCAATTTCATTCGGCAGGTCGATTGAGGCTGGTTCAACTAGGAGGAGAAATTTAAAGAAAGGCACGTTATTACTATTACTTATTAGTGGTTATTCCACACGATGTTTATAATTAGGTAGTTATGCACAGTAAAAATAAGTGTCCTCTAATTATTATAAATAAAATACTTCTATATTTCATCGAAATTTGGAGAGTAAATCTGGTGTGGATGGGAAAGCTGTAGTGTTAATTAAGGACTAGAGACGAAACAATTTAAAATAAGTTACTCTATTTGCGCGCAGAATAAACTCGTATCTTTTCTGTAAGGGTAGGTGGATCTATGTATTTTTCAGTAGCCCAAAGATGTCTTCTTAAACATCCCTGACTGTTTTGCTCGCTGCAAGAAATTGTGTTCTACACTTATTTCGTATTGAACAATTCTTTATAATGAAAACTGTGACTAAAAACCGACAACTCATTTTTAATAATATAATATGTAATTCAATTCAAAATCCCTAATGATACAGTTTTGATTACGTTCAAAAAGTATATTCCATATTTTAATCAGTCATAGCTTGAACCATACAAGAAGTACATGTCGTTCCATTCCTACTTACTTATTCTTGTTTACAGGTTTCTGGTGAACATTTTATTTTTTTTATTTTTACTTTTTTCCTCATTGTAGTTAGTTTCTCTACACTACTCGTATTTTTCACGAATAACTATTTACTCTTTTCGAAACTTGTGAATATCAACAATTTTTGTGGTAGATGCCTTGCTTCTGTTATGTAGCTTGTTTCTTGTTTACATTTCTATATTGTTACCTTCTTAAGCTAAAATTTTATTACATTTGCCGTATGTATCTTCGTATGTCTGTTATATTACGTTTATTTTCTTTTAGACGTTATTTTATAATACTGTCACGATGTCATTATCTGAGAAAATAAGTAAATTTAAATTCGTTTCGTAATTATTGCAATTATGTGCATTTCAAAATTATGCGGAATCAGCACCCATTGAAGTTAAGTAGAACAATGCCGCGATACACATACTCGCATTTCACTACGCATAAATGCAAGCTATGCGGAATGCGGGTGTGTTGTTTACATGTGCCAATTAAGATCGAGGCAATTAGAACGCTCTAAGAAAACAAATTTGGCAAGGATCAATTGATGCTGACACCTTTTAGAACTTTGTACTTTGGATCGAACCCCGGCGACCAGAGCAAAGGAACCAATTGTGACGTAGATATACGAAATGTATAAAAGATCGACCCGCAGGTAGACAGGGGGATTATTAGTAAGAGTAGCAGTAGGAGTAAGAGTTAGTCAGTGAGTTAGTCTCATTATTATTATAAGTATTAGGAGGAGTATTAAGAGTATTAGTAGAAGTATCAGTATTAGTATCAGTAGCAGTGGAATTAGATTTGTTAATTAGTCAGATATTAATTAGTTACGAAGTGTGAAATAAAGTGCACGTAAACGGAAGCCAAGTGAGTGGACTCTCCGCGAGCCAGGGCTGGCCGCCGGGCCAGGCGCTTTCCCCGAGTAAAATAATGTAAGGTTTTAATTAAAGTTTAAAGTTAAGGTTAGGCCAATTAAATTCCGTAATTTAGTTTAAAGTTTAGAAGATTTGATTAATGTTTAAAAGTAGAGAAAATAAATAAGTTAAAGATAAGTGATTAAAGTTAAGATTAAATAAGGTGATTAAAGTTAAGGTAAGATTAAATTAATTTATAATTTTAAAAGTACTAAGGTCGGGTTTCTGAAACGTTTCATAAAGTTAACTAATAGATAAAATAAAATATTCCTATAGTTCTAATATATGCAGCCATAGCAACGTTTACTTTTATCGGACCATTAACTTTATGTAACGTTCCAGAAGCCGAGCATAAGTTAAATTAGTTAAATAAAAATTAACTTAAAGACATTTCCCATAATTTTAATTCGTAAATTAATTAATTATAATCAATTTTATTTATTCTCTTTTTTTAACGTAATTCGTAATTAGTAAATTTTAATTTTCTCTTCAACGCGACAATACTCTCTTTTTGAGTTTCAAATCAAACTATTTTCTTTTTCCTTTCTGCATCCCATTCTTATATTAAAATGAATTAACACCTAATACCTTAATACCTTAATTTCTAAGGTATGTACAATCAGATTTAAAAGTAATGACTCCTCAATAAAAATAAATTAGAGGTCTCTATTTCACGTATATGTCAATACACGAATCATGACCTTAGTCCGTGTATTTTAATTACACGTGTATTTAATACAAAAACATATCCGAACGAATCCGTGTACTAAAATACACCTGTAATTGTATCCGTGTTCACGGAGAATAAAAGTTAATAACACGTGTATTTAATTCGCGAATGTCGTTACATGGATTTCCGTGTACACGTGTACTTTTAATACACGTTCAAAACCGTAGACTCTAATATAAATGCGAGGTTGTATCCATTCTTATCCCCATCTTGAATAGGCGGCCAAGTAAACATCGACAAGAATTCGATGCATGCCTGTTCGCTTGTCCGTCTGTTCGTTATAGCGGTCAGAAGTAATTAGTAGATAGCGGATTTTTAGCCTTTATGCTTTTCGTGAGGGATAAAAGCAACGCGAAACTTTTCATACAAAATTTTAATGCTTTTTTTGCTATTTTGTTAGTTTTTTGCACATTTAATTTCATGCTTTTTTATCTCTTTTCAAGTTTTAATTTTTATTATTGTTTAAATCTTTGATCTGTTCAGAAAGAAATTAAAGCGAAGTTTCTCGAATTTTAAATACAGTTCATTTTTTCAATATCTACCGATAGATTGAAGAACCTTTATATAGCTATCTTCTTCTAACTTTCGTGAAACAGCCTTACGGCTTTTGTCATGTCATATCATTTCATCGTATATTTTCTTAATTCGTCAGATCTATACGAACGACATACACATAATAGAAAATGAACTTTAGTTCTTTTTTATATAAAACGATAAAATTCAATTGTATCTAGGAGTGGAAAGTAGGTATTAATTCACTAGCGATGAAATTGCGAGTGAATTATTTTTCAGGAGTCGATAATTAAATTTTATCGTCATATATAATTTTCTTTTCTACAGCAGATGTTAAAGAAAAAATAAGAAAAACCAATTACAAATTATATTATTAAGCACAGTTTTACAATCATGGAATAAGGACAGAATAACTATTCGTCGAATATCCTTTAACCTTCCTCCATATTTATTATAAAAAATATTGTTATAAAAAACGGACTATAGCATGTTTATCGTTATGTTTTTATTTGTGAGTTATTTCTTTTTGTTTTTTTTTTCTTATTAACAAATTACTTTTTTAAACATAAATCATGTTATTCAAAATATCTAAATTAGTTTGATTAAAAAAATATATTGCTTTGTCAACGTTGAGTCAAATAGGTTTAAGAATTTTTGCTATTTTGTTTTACATGAGTTTTGCTTTATTTTTTTGTTAAAATAAAGCTTTTTTCCATAAAATATTAGACTTTTTTAAGCGCTTATTTTTATTTTTATTGTGCTTATAAATCCGCTCGCTAGTAATTAGGCTGGAAATTTAACTTTTTATTGGGGAGATATGAAAATTACATTGAACAGTACTTACTGAAAATTCTAATAAAGTAGAGGAGTAGAAAACTGAATATTTAGAATTCGTAATAAATTTGCACTAATGAGAACAATCTAAGAGGGTAGAAAACCGGAGTTTTATTTACTCGGGGCCGTGTATCGAATATCTCTTCAAATTAAAGTCCGCTCAGTTCAGACAGATTAATGGCTTTATGATGGCAGCGCTGGAATAATGGTTTCTGTTTCAATTACCGAAAAAGAGTAACCTTGCTGCGAGTTTCCTCGTTGCCATGCCCCTACTTTTTTTTTATTAGAAGAAGCATCCCAGTTAGACCGAATAAATCAATTTCGTAATTGTCTCGGAGATACTTCGAACACTATTTTTTTCGGTCGCATAGACACTTCGCCTGATTGCGATTTTATATTTATAGAGATTTGTTCCATGGAAACATCGGAATTGAATGATATTGTTTCGATTCGGGGTTCACAAATTGGAATCGCTGTTTATTTTAAAAACACTTTAATGTCTACGATCATTTAACACAATGAAAGTACAATAATATCGAGCTGTACACACCTCTAACAAAATAACACTTCTCTAACTTAATCGATAGATTAATTCGTAGCTACACACATCGCTTTCTAAATAAAACCGATTTGAATATCCCGCTGCGAACAAAAGCGGCGAACAAAGATAGAACATTCCAGCAAATTCTACTACAATTCGGTGTGAGTCTGGAATACACTAGAATCTCGTCTGCATCATAGGTGGCGCGACCAGTCTAAAGATAGAATTTACTTCACGGAATGTAACAATATATTCTTAGATATCTCTATTTCATCATCATCATCATCGTCATCAAAACAATATTACAAAACTTCTTTAATTTCTTTCATTTGTTGTCAGTATTTTCTGAGTTCTTAATTGTATGTATAGCAATACGAACTTTATGAATGGCACTGTGTGCATTTACTGAACAACTATTTCCTTAGACTAAGTTTTGAAAGATTGCCAAGACCAATAGTTAATTAAATTTGTAGGTAATTGCTTTTTGAAATCGTTTTATGGTGAAAATAAAAAAAAATAGATTAAAATAGTAAAGTAAAACGAAGTTGTTTGCTATATTAACCAATCTAAAGCGATTTAACAGGTTTCAGAGTTTGGGAATCGTTTCTCCTTTGAAAAGGATTTTCTTAAACTAAAAATAGTTACCGGCACGTCATAAGGACGAAGTTTGCGCAGCAAATTGGTGCCAGGCAGCGCTCGAGATTGGTTTTCGATTGCTGTTGCGAAATAAGTGCGAAAAATCAGTTGAAAATTCCCAAGAAACCAATTTCAATAATCAAACCACCTTTGTTTTAGGACGGCGTTTTCCGATCGACTCCGCATTGTCCTTCCACACGGGGCCCGTATTCGTAAATAAAAGAGTTTCAGTCTCGCGTAACCCCTTTTTAGGCGAGGTTTACTCGATTATTGATGGAGTTACATTGAACTTAAATCAGTTTGCTGTCAGAGGAATCACATCCGAGTGTTCGTGCTCAATTATTAAGGTCTTGTTGAATCTTCGAACTTCGAATTCGAAGACTCGATACACACTCACTCAATTTCGTTTTATTTCAAAGTAACATAATTAAGCTAACTTCAAAGATTCTTACACAACGAGCACTGAATGCGAGGTCATAGTCAATTAGTAAGAGAATTTAAATACTTGCAATCTATACAATGTAACAATAAGTTACGAAAATGACGATTTTTTGTGGTATTGTGAAAACAGACAAAATTGATAAAACAAATCTTAGTATATTTAACAGTAGGAAATGTACCGGTAATTCGATAGTAATTGAAAAAGATACTATTATAATAAAAAAATCGTTCAAGCTATTAAGCACATTGAGTCGCGACATCGCACGAAACTGTGCGAAAATAGCAAATAACAACAAATACTATTGTCTCATAAACTATTTCCCACAAGATGACCATTAAGCGTGTCACCGCACAATTGAAAATTTTGCTGCAAATTGGCTGGATTGAAAAATTACCGAACGTTCCTTTACCTCCCGAACCCGTTATTACCTACCGTCACTAAATAATTACAGTACCGCAATCAGCCGCCATTTTAATACAAAATATTGGCGGGAAATTTAAATCTTTCTGTAAACAATGTTGATCGTAAGTGTAAAGTGTAGGTTAAAACAATAAAATTTACGAAATGGTTTTCTTGTATATAACACTGGCACACAAAATTATAAACACACGAAACAATTTGTTTAAAACATGTTAATTTGAATAAAAACGTAACATTTTTCAGTCAAAACATATTTCGTTTGAAATGTAATAAGATAGCGGAGCCAAATAAGCAAAGTGAAAATTTTAAAATGCGCATGTGCAGGCAAGAAATCATCTGTTGCCGGTAAGTTTAAATTGCAATTGTACTTATACTAGATAATCGTAATAAGTATTCATAGGAAGAATTTAAATTTTGGACATCAGATCTGAAGTTCATAAAATTTGAATGTCTTTTTATGTGATACATTTCTAAAAACAACCGAGCTCGATAATTGATTTCTTTGTTCAGAATTTTGACATTGTCAAAATTTATTACATTATTGTAAACTTGTGAATGTTGAGCGAATGCATTGATATGTGAATATTTATTTGAAGTGTTTTTGCAATCTGATTTGTGCTTCGAGATTCTAGAAACTAGAATCTCGAAGTACAAATCAGATTGCAAAAAAAAATCAAATATCAATGCTTTCGCTCAACATTCACAAGTTTACAATTCTCTTTGTTTACAACCATGTAATAGATTTTGACAATGTCAAAATTCTGGACACGTCCTGTTTTTCCTAACCATTCTTGATTCAATTTAAATTCTGATACAATTTACTGCAAAAGTTAAATTGTTTAAGAAATTGAACCCAATCTTGTACAAAAAATAGGGTAGTGTAAAACGCCCTTAAGTTTGAAATGTAAAATGAGCCTAAGGGCCGATTTCTCACTCAGAGTTTAATTTCAATCTTTAGTTTATTTGTTTTTATAACACTAGGTAATAAAATTTGATCAAGTTCGTGTTTATTTTAGTTTATTAGAAGTTTAGGTTCCGTTAAGTAAGACTATGCAGGATATTTCCTCATTGTGTCGGTAGGATCCTCAAAAACAGATAAGAAATGTCGTTTTTCAAAATTTTATTAAGTTAAAAAGATATAATTTTAACTATAAACAAAAGAAAAACAATAATTCTATCAACAAATAATTAATTCAAAGATTATAAGAGTAAATTTAAATTAACAAGTAACTTCAAAACTTAATTAACACGTTCCGCCGTTACTTTGTGATATTCCATTATAACAAAAACAAAACACAGATAATTACTTTGTTAATATCACATTTATTAACTTCAAAACTAATTTTTGATCGTTTTCTGCGCTTGTGACAGGATTGCAAATTAAGACCAAATGTAGTCTCCCATCATTACAACATACCAATGTCTTTGGTATCGTTTTTTCTACATCTTTGATGCCCTGATGGGAACGCTCATCGTGTTCTTCACTAACTAATCCAAAAAATCCAAACGGGAATGCAGAAATTGATTAAAATCTTGCAGCCAAGTTCAGCATCTTTCTTTTTTTAAAGAGTGAATTGTCAATTAAACAAAAATAGCAATTCTCATAATAGTTGGTAGGTTATCTCAAAATTCTAAGAATTGCACAAGGCATTACCTTTCAGTCACCTAACACCATCCATTTAAACTACCCCAACTTACTTGAGGGGCCCAAGGTTTATCTTGGTTGCCCATTGGAAATCTAAAATAGGCTTCAAAAAACTTGGTTGCCAGACAAATTTATGATTTATTTAGTTTTTTGTTATTTAAATATCCGCAAATATAGCAAAATAGATGAGGAGATAGCTGCAATGCATTTTTGAATAAAGTTAATAGGTAATCTTACGTAAAACAAAAAAGGCAGTATCTGTTAATGTACCGACATGAGAACAATAAAAACCACCTGTTACGTTTCAGGAGGACTAGTTTTATTGTTATATTAGTTATGTTATATATTAGAATTATCAAAAGCATAGTACAGAAATGAACTAACTGCAACGCGAAATCCGCCCACATAAAAAATTACGTAACCGTAGCAGATGTTCGCTTTACTAAAGAACCTTGCGCTAGATCAAGACACGATGGACATTGCAAAATTCTAAGAAATGCACCTGCAACTGCAGTAAAGATGGTAACTGACCTCGTGCTACATCGCACACGTGATCAAGAAAAACCAAATAAAAGGTAGCATGGCAAAAACACAAAAATCAGACAGCTTCAAGCAGTTTGTTCGCGTACATCTCCAGAGCCCGAAGGCATTTATAGAATGTCATAGTGGGTGTTGCTGTTCTCCAAAAGTCTGTTTGTCTCTGTATCTAGTGTCATGGTTGGGTAAGAATTTTAATAATTTGATTTTTTACTATTTCGGCTATGTTTATAAACTCTCATTGCTTATTTTAATTATGCGATGCTGTTTTTCTCGTCCTAAAATTATTTTGAATTTGTTTTATGTTGTCTTGTGTGTTGTTCTGAAATAATCTGTAATTGCATTTAAATTTTGAATTTGTCCAAGTTGTGTCTCTAGTAATTTAACTAGAGTGTTGTATGTACTAAATTAGTTTTAAAATTGTCCTAATCAATTTATAATCGGTTGCTTATTCTGAATATATTTATTTATTAAATTTTCTCTTTACTTTCAAGTCAAAGTCGTTCTTAAAAGAGAGAACGTAATTTTTCGTCAATCCCGAAAAATATATGTAGAGGCGGGCAAGGGCTGAAATCCAATTCCGTATAAAGAGGGCGTAATAGCAATATCTGGCTCAAAAGCTCAAACCAGATACCTACAAACAAAGAAATTGCTACTTGGGTCCTTTACGGTCTGATTAAAGTTTCAGTAAAAGAGTGAGGAGAAGAAGTACAAATTGTTGATTATTGTGGTGTGATTGATTTTGGAAATTAAGACCTAGTTTGGGCATCACAATAGAACTTCTCTCTTACTCTCGTCGAGATATCTAGACGGACATAGTGTTTCGACGAAGCCTTGTACTAAAATTGATAAAGTTGAAAGTAAAGGATAATTCATCCCCTTTCTTCTGTTATCATACCGTCCCTCACATATTCAAAAAAGTCCAATAAACTGTTACATAGTGTAATTGTTACTATGGGAATAAACAGGAGAATAAAGTTAAACTTGTCTGAGGAACAGGGTTTAAATAAAATAACTACTGTCTAACTGATATAGTATTATTCATAAATGAAGACCTTTGCGTCATTGTCTGGTGTTGCATCATCAGACTTATGAATCATAACTCCGTCCTTTTTTCCTCATTCACCGTTAACAAAGAAATAATATTGAAATAATTGTCGGTTCTTGCTTTGGCGATTGAATACGCAGCGCTCAAGTTCCGTGATTTTCATTATAACTAAAATCTACAAGATTTTATCGAATATGGTGGCAATATTATAGGAATCCTTTATATGACGAAAAACCTACAATATAGTTGTTTTCATAAGGCCAGTATTACACTATAAAAGATCTTTAACAAAGATCTTTTATAGTATAATATTGGCCTAAGAGAAGAGCTTTGCGTCATAAATAAAACGCGTCTGGTGTTGCATCATCAGACTTAAGAATCATAACTCCGTTCTTTTTCCTTATTAACCGTTAACAAAGAAATAATACTGAAATAATTGTCGGTTGTAACTTGGGCGATTAATTACGCAGAGCTCAAGTTCCGTGATTTTCATATTATTAATAAATAACTCGAGTACAGTAAAAATCTATAATTTATTTCATTAAACAGACTTTTCGACCGTACTTTACATTCAAGGAATATTACGTGAACAATATATGTTTATCTTTGCTTACAACACGCATACGATTTTTTAAATATTTTTATTTAGGGAAGCGTACTTATTATTAGATACCTACATTTAAAAGTCCACTGTGATATAGGTGCGACAATTTCGAATTAGAAAACGGGTTCGATCGAGCATGAATATATCTAACAATTGTCATATGGGAAGCCGATTCTTCCAGAACATTACCTCAAAGTAATTCAGATGCATTAGCAGTTGGCAAATTGTCAGGCACCGTAAACCATAGGCCACGCATAACTTCCCTAAAATCCTCAAACTGAAATAAGTGGTCGTTGACAGAGTTGTGACATAGTGTCGGAAAGAACAGAATTGTATGATTGAATTTTAAGATAAATTGTACCTCGTAAACGAAGTCACTTGTTGTAAGTACCTACTGTGTCGTAATGAATTAACTCGAGTCTGCCGAGTTTTGATATATGCACTCATATATGAATTCTACGTGGGTATTTTACGACAGAACAGTTAGCAAAAATAAATAATGGATATCTGACCTGACCTGAAGTGTCACATCTCTGTTTCAGAGGTCGACTCGTGTCGTGTTTTATTGTTGAGAAGGGATTGATGCCATTATTAAGAATTAAAGCCCTTTCGGTTTCGGTGCAATTATTAAGACTTTATTGATTTGCTATTACAGATTATTTAATTATATTGTTAATTTACAGCTGAACCAGTAATGATTTAAATATTCTAAAAACCATTAGAAAGTGACATTTTTATTTTATTAGGTTGTTCGGAGAAAAATGTCGTATTATGGCTAGAATTTTTTGATTCCAGAAAAGTTGGGTGATATCATCGTGGAATACAATTGCTAGGAGAAAGATGATAAAAGGTCACTGATGCAAATGGTGATTATACAGTTTAAGCAAAATTTATACTCTACATAAACATTCTGAATTAAAATGAAAACGACATTTTTTTCCGAACAACCTAATAATATGCCATGTTCGTAATACAATTGATCACAAGACCTAAATAATAAATTACATTATTTATTTAAATTGTGTAATTTCATTATTGTTTCTGACATTTTTCGCCTTACCACGCACTCCCTCTGGATACGCTCTTCTCTAATAGTAACTTATAATAACAAATAGTAACATCAAATATACAATAATATCAAAAAATGTAAAAAAAAACTTACTCTCTAACGGTTCTTTATTTAAAACAAGCCATAATGAGCTGTGAGTCTAGTTAAAAATATTCTCTATAAAAGTTACTAATCGATGCAGGCCATAAACTTCTCCCGTCCTACTTTTCATAAAATAAAAACGTTTTGATACCATCTAATGAGACTTTTCTTAAGACGTTAAAATATTTTTCCTGCAACATTTACTGTTTCTCTAAAATCAAACACTCTGTCAAAATTAATTTTTGAAGCTACAAGGCAATATAATTTTGATAATATGAAAATCACGGAACTTGAGCTCTGCGTAATCAATCGCCGAAGTTACAACCGACAATTATTTCAATATTATTTCTTTGTTAGAGCCGTTTTACACTTGTTAAATTTAATCGAAATTAATCTCGGCCCACAATAATTTTATATCCGTAGATACGTATTTCGCCTTCTTCATATCCGTAGATACGTACATATTTGCCATCTTCAGCACAATTTAATTTAATTTAATTCTTTTTTGCAAAGTGAGGGAGATGAGCTACCACAGTGAATTCTGATTGGTTGAATTGGCACTTCTCGCTCACTTCGTAACAAATTTTGCACAAAAAATATCATAGTGTAATTTATTACAAAGTGAGGGAGATAAGCTACCACAGTGAATTCTGATTGGTTGAATTGGCACTTCTCGCTCACTTCGTAACAAATTTTGCACAAAAAATATCATAGTGTAATACGGCTCTTAACGGTGAATGAGAAAAAAGGACGGAGTTATGATTCTTAAGTCTGATGATACAACACCAGATGCTTTTTATTTATGACGCAGAGCTTATGAAAAACATTATACTGCTATGTGGTTTTCTAATTGTTGTTGAAATATACAAATTTTCCACATTGTTCCATTGGAGTAGATAGGGGAAGGGGTACGGAGGCAGCGAGCCCCCACTCCCCAGAAATTTTTCTACAAAAAAAGTTTTCGTATGGCGTTAGTTTTTGTTCGCTGTTTTACGATTCACAAGTAAAATGCTAAGTTATCCGTACTCGATAGATTTGCTTTTGTTCGCCCCCGCCCCCCGAAACAAATTTCTATCTGCGCCACTGCACTGGAATAATACAAAAAAAGAACTTTTGAAAATGTAAAAATTAACTGATTTTACAGCAGCCAACAGTTTAAGAACTTTAGAGAAGTTGTATATGTCCTTGGCTGGCAGAGGAGAAATAGTCGACTTGTTTTCAACGGCATACTTTTCCAAAAATGGTCAAGAAAATTGTGATTGCGGAAAGAGAGACGAAGGTGCACCTATTTCTGACCTTGAGGAAATAACCATCACATCAAAGCTATCGGCAAGCAGATTCACTTTTACTAAACTGTTTAAAAATTTTCTCATATTATCCGCCTATCACTTGAGAGCATTCACACTCTTTTGAAGGAACAACTGCACATATTTCGGGAGTGTTAAAGGCCTGACCACTCTTGCTCTTACAGTTTAATCCGACTTAGTGTCGATTTTGAAGAGAATATCAAATAGGAGAATTCCAGCAGATTTCAAGAATGGCAGCGCAAATGGGACGAACGTATTATTTGGAACGAGGAGGATTTCGAAGGGAAAAGACTTTAATCTCTAGTTTTTAATAATTATGTTTTTACAGAAGTCTTTATTGAACTTCCCACGAATTTTTAATTATTGAGTTTTACCATTGTGAGAGACGGGAGGTTAAAACTGAATGATAACAGAAGAAAGGAGATGAATTATCCTTTACTTTCAACTTTATCGGTTTTAGTACAAGGCCTCGTCGAAACACTATGTCCGTCTAGATATCTCGACGAGAGTAAGAGAGAAGTTCTATTGTGATGCCCAAACTAGGTCTCAATTCTCAAAATTAAGCACACCACAATAATCAACAATTTCCACTTCTTCTCCTCACTCTTTTACTGAAATTTGAATCAGACCGTAAAGGACCCAAGTAGCAGTTTCTTTGTTTGTAGGTATCTGGTTTGAGCTTTTGAGCCAGATATTGCTATTACGCCCTTTTTATACGGAATGGGATTTCAGCCCTTGCCCGCCACTACATATATTTTTCGGGATTGACGAAAAATTACGTTCTCTCTTTTAAGAATGACTGACTTGAAAATAAAAACAAAATTTATATAAATAAATATATTAACATTAAGTAAACAATTATAAATTGATTAAGACAATTTTACGTACACACAACCCTCTAGTCAAATTACTAGAGATCAAAACTTAGACAAATGCGAAATTTAAACGCAATTTCAGATTACTGTAGAACAATATACGAGACAACATAACAAATTCAAAATAATTTTAGAACGAGAAAAACAGCATCTCATAATTAAAATAAGCAATGTTAGTTCATCAACATAGCTAAAATAGTAAAAAATCAATAATGAAAATTCTTACCCAACCATAGCACTAGATACAGAGACAAACGCACTTTTGGAGAACAGCAACATCCACTATGATATTCTATAAATGCCTTCGGGTTCTGGAGATGTACGCGACCAAACTGCTTGAAGCTGTCTGATTCTTGTGTTTTTCTACGCTACCTTTTTATTTGGTTTTTCTTGATCACGTGTGCGATATAGTCAGCTAACATCTTTACTGCAGTTGCAGGTGCATTTCTTAGAATTTTGCAATGTCCATCGTGTGTCATCTAGCGCAAGGTTTTGTAAAGCGAACACCTGCTACGGTTACGCAATTCTTATATGTGGGCGGATTTCGCGTTGCAGTGAATTCATTTCAAAATTATAATGATAATTATAAGATGCATGGATTCTTACACCATTAATAACAATTTTATTTTAGCGGAAATAGTACCTACACACAACATTTTATTAAAGTGCTGGATTGTTCAACTTGAAGGCCTTTTCGACATTCGCTATCGCTTGTATTGAAAATTTCTCTCGTTGAGCAATACAGCACTTTCATAACAAGTAGTGTAATATAATAATTTAGCTTGAGGTTTGATTAGTATACAAGTTTACTTCTAGTTACTTGTTCATTCAAGTAATTTTAGATCAGCAGGCATTACTTACGGTAAAAGCAATAATTTTCTTGAAATAATTACGCAATGGGAATTGCACCTAAAATTGGCAAATGAATTCCTGTCGTTAGCTTTGAAAATTGTTAAATGCGATCAGAATAAATTATTGTTTCAATATCCCGAGATTTATTACGCAATGCATCCGCTGCTTCAAAATTTACTAGAAATTAACGTTTGTACGTACTGCTAGGATACGTGTAGTAACATTAGAGACTTAAACAGAATTTATGGCGCCAGAGATTTATGCATGCACTTTGCACTTTTCGAGAGGTTCTGCGCATTTATCAGTACAAAATTTATATCACCGTGCTTTAAACCAAATCTAGTTTGTAGATGCTCTATCATAAAATTGTTATTTCATGTGTAAACTAGGTGTTTAAATTACATTTACGTGAATAAAAGAGAGTTGAAATTATTTATTTTTTTATATTAGATATGAATTATTAACTTTATTAACAGAAACCGAACACTTTTATGATTTTACAAATAAAGACTAAAACTGTATAAAAGGTTCGTGTACGCTTAGGCGTTTAAGAATTTTCTGCAGCGGAACAATGCAGTAGTGCAGCAAAAGTGAAGTCACGTACACTATTTCAGAATTCGACTGGAAATTCTTACAACAAATAAGTATGTCTTCTACTTGTGTAAAAAAAAACATGATTGAAGCAAATTTATTCTTTGACGTTGCTGTGTTAGATCCTAAAAATGTCCTGATTCAAATTTTTAATTACTGTCATTCTTTAAAATTGTGAAATTACTTCCAAGTATAAATTTTGTTTCAAATTAAATTGAATTACAGAAAATTGTTTTGAAAGTCGTTCACAGCTGTACCTAAAGGTACTACAAAACTAAATATCCATTCCACGGTTACTTTTATTGCATACATTTGCATTGAATTTAATTTTTCTCTTGCTCTTACAGAAAATTGCAGAGGGAATTCTTTTGCTGCAGTTACGATGCGGTGATATTTCCATTATTTCTAATCTTGTACCTACGAGGACATTTCCTCAGACACCTGTTACTTTGTTTCGTTTTGTTGACGAGCTTTTGATCCGACTCTATATAACAGTATGGACTCCGTGATTCAATTTTTCGTATGATTTATTATCTTCTACGTTAAAGCTAATTCGATTAAAAAATTAACAGGTGGTAGCATTTACTTGATGGAAATCCATGTTAACAATTAAACACACAACACACAACTTTGACATCCACTGGTTTATTTGTTTACAAATTGTAACAATTGTTTACTTTTATTGTTTTTTATTAACATACCCAAAGTGTTATTTGTTTTAAAAGCCAAATTTAAATCTAACTTTCGAAGATGTTTTGCTGCTATGTTTGTTAGTTTGCCCATGTAGGTTAGAGTTTTCCAAGACACTTGAGTTTGTTTCTTAAGGGGATAAACTAAATTTAAAGCGTTTTTGTACATTTTTTTTTATTAATTAATTTATCAATTAATGATCCCTTATATCCGTTACTTGTGGCTATGTGTTTGATTATGTTAAGTTCTTTGTCGTGATTTTCTTTTGACATGGGAGCGTTAATTAGTCTGTGTATGAAACTGTTATATGCTGAAATATTTTGACTGTAATGATGTATGAAATTGTTATGTATAGTATGGTCAGTATGTATCGGTTTATGGTGTATGGAGAACTCACGTTTGTTATTGATATTAGTGACTGTTCAATTCACCTGTCATTTCTCAAATATTAACCAATAAAATAGCAGATATTTACTTTCGTAGCCTAGCAACAACAAATTCCAGCGAGTATTTCACTAGTGAAAATATATTTGACTGGGTATTCCACTAACGGTTGCAGTGAGTATTTTAAATTGTTTTCAGAAAAAAATTCAAATAACAAATTTATTTACCGGTTGCTATGAAAATGAAATCATGTGTAACGCAGATTTGCGAACTAGCTTTTGAAATATTTTATTCTAATCATTGAATAGTCCCTCGAATCAATCGTAGTCAAAGTTAAGTAGAATATTTTTGTGGTGGTCTCACTCATGTTTCTCACGCTTGCGAATACCATAAAAATATTCGACATAACTTGTGTATTGTTTTCTCTAAGTTGTCCATAAAAATTTCTGCTAACAATGGACTTAGAGGATTACCCACAATAAGTCCTTCTTTAAAAGTGAAAATATTATTATTAAATTAAATTTTGATTTAAACAAGTCACTAGGGAATCTAGAATATCATATTTTATTATAGGATTAGCATTGTTCTTTGAGAGTAGTTTATCCACTAAATATACCACTTCTTCCGGTGGAATGCTGGGAAATAAGTTTTGTACGTCAAAAGATATTGGTTTAGCATTGTTGGGAATTTTGATATTTGAAATGTTGTCTATTAGTTGATATGAATTCTTAATAGAATATTTCGGTGTAAAGTTACTGTATTTTTGAGTAATTTCTATTAAAAGTTTTGATAATTTTACTGCACGGGCAGTGACAAACGATACTACAGGTCTGAGTGGCATATTATCTTTATGTAATTTAATTAAAGAATAGAGTTTTGGAGGCTGAGGGTTCATGATTAATAATTCTGATTTATATTTGTCTTTAAGTAACTCGTGTCTAAATAAAAACCTGGTCAAGTAGGCTACATTTAATAATTCTGCTATGTAAATGCAATGGATAAATTCTCGATCACAACCCACTTGACCAGGTTTTTATTTAGACACTTATTATGTTTGTGTTTTGTACTAGGTCCTTAATTTGTTTCTGAAATTCATCGGTTGGATTATGTTTGATTACTGAATATTTAGGCGAATCCAAAAACTGAAGTGTTTCTACTTTATAATCTTCTTGTTTAATGGCTATTACTGTATTGCCTTTGTTAGCTTTGGTAAATATTATATTGTTATTTCTTATAGATTTTGCAATTTCCAGTTCTTTACAAGTTTGGTTGTTATTGCTTTTGTTTTTATTGTTGAAGGAAATAATAGATTTTGTTAGTACGTGTTTTTCAGTTGTTGAATTAGGGATATTAGTTTTCTGTTCTACTAATTTGTCTAATTTACCTTTTTGTTTTCATTTTTTAAGAACAATTGATTCAACGTGCTCTCTAACTTTACTGTCTAATACATCCAATTTTGAGTTATGTAAATTGAATTGTAGTTCTGTGTAGTATATGTGAGTTTTATATAAATACCTAAAACGTCTCTTTTACTGTATTGTATTTTACGATCTTCTATTAATCACTTCTTCATTCCGTTGAGTTGAGCTTTCTTAGCTACGATACTGTTTGGTGCTGTTGTTGTTGGTTTTTAATTTTATATATTTTGGGTACACTACTTTCTTTAAACACATGTTATAAAACCAAATGTTTTGCGAGCACAATCTCAATTTCAGTATAAGCTTAAAGTACCAAAGTGCTAGGAAGCTGATTTCAGCTTTTTTCAGAAAATTAATAGATATAGCACTGACGAAGACACTGTGTTGCCGAAACAATTGTTACAATTTGCAAACGAATAAACCAGTGGAAGTCAAAGTTGTGTGTTTTGTGTCTAAATGTCTAATTCGATTACTTGAACCCTGAAGATTCTCATACGTACGTTTGTTAGTCTGTATACAATCATAATATCAATTTCTTACTTTAATAATTTTATTAAATACATTTTAATTATATTTTTTTTAATTCAACTAATGCTAGTCTAGCTACAAACTACATAATCTATTATTGTATCAATTTTGTTATAATTTGTCAACGGAGTGCTTAGAAACCACACAAATCTCAACGTTTTGTTAAAGTTTGACTTCTTCGGAAGTGGTCAAACTTTAAGCTGTCCTTGACAAGTTTTAAAGAAATTGTTATAAAAAGTGTGACTGTAATTATTTTGTTGAGGAACACCTACTCGATTTCTCAAAAATGGCGGAATTCTTACCGTGCCTAAATTCATATAAATTTTACTAAAATGTTCTATTCGTTATTAAAAAGTAGGTGTAGGTTGTTTAGCAGAATTCTTGAATATTTTTATAGAATTCTGGCATTTCAGGATGTGCACTTTGGGAAACAGCTAATCAATGCTTGTTTCGGCAAAGCTTTAATATCATTGCTTTTTAAACTATCGATACAAAGAGGGTGGTAAGTGGACATTTTCCTTTGTGAGTGTATCAACAGAGCTAATTTGCAATTGATTTAACATCAATATGTATGTATTCTTCAAAACCTAATAGTTTCTGAGGAATATTATGTCCGGCGAATCGCTGCGAATTATCTTCACTCCTAGCCGGCCAAGTGAAATTTGTTTGTACAAACAGACACATTGCATATTTTATCACTATTTTTACAATTGTCGCAGGTAATTTTTTTTTATTCATTCAATGATTTTATCCGTTAACTGTGATATCCATTTTCTTACTGGTTTTACGAGGGTACTTTGATAAATAGTAAACCCTGCTTATTTCCTATTGTCAAGAAAACGTGTGCGGTTACCACGGAAATAAACATAGCGTTTGACAAATAATTTCACCAAGTTTGACAAAAATAAGTTCACTGGTTTACGATCTGTAAATTTTTGAACAGAACATATCTGACAAAAATTTGAGGTCTGAGATAAAATATTTATTTCGAAAGAATTATCGGGCAAAAAAAATTGTGCAGATATGCACACTGCAGTAGTGGAAAATATTCTACTCTGAAGAACTGAGTTGTCGAGTTTAAGAGGGGAAAAACTGATGTTAAAGAGAACACTGCACCGAAGACCACTCCAGAAAACACTATGACCTGATTCCAGAAGATCGAAGAATGGAATGTTTCTCAAACTTTTGCTTTGCGACGTTTTGAGGAACATTCTTCCAATTTTTTGGATTGAATTGTGACAATGGATGAAACTTGGATCCACCACTGCGATCTAGAGACCAAAGAACAGAACACAGAATGGAGGCCATACTGATTCTCAGCATCCGAAGAAATTTCGAGTCCAAAGTACTGGAAGGGTTTTTGCGATCAGTTTTTGGGGACGAGGATTGTAATATTTTCGCTGATTAATTAAAATGTGGAAAAATAATAACAAGAGCGTATTATTCTTAGTTGTTAAGCAAATGTCGAGGAATAATTTCCAAAGGTATCCTTTTTTGAAAGACAACGTACCATCCCACAAATCTTTAGTTGCGCTGCAGAAAATCGATAAGTTGAGGGTTTGAATTGGTAGATCACCCCCATTCGCCTGGCTCCATTACATTATTTTCTCTTCCCTAAATTAATAAAATATTTGACAAAATGTTCTTCATTATGAAGTCATAGATGCCTAAAACGAGTGATTTACATTCCAAGATAAAAACTTTCGTTAAAAGGTTTGGAAATGTACATGTGCTGTAATAAAAATATAAACTTACACAATATGAAAATCACGGAACTTGAGCTCTGCGTAATCAATCGCCGAAGTTACAACCGACATATTTCAGTATTATTTGTTTGTTAACGGCGAATAAGAAAAAAGGACGGAGTTATGATTCTGATGATGCAACACCAGACGCATTTTATTATTTATGACGCAGAGTTCTTCTCTTATGAAAACAACTGTAGTGACTATGTTGAATACATTGTGTCTTGTTTTGAGATGAATCACTTCTTTCTATGCTAGGCCAGGAATTTATCAAAACCTCCTCGTATTTTGTTCGTTTTGTTAAGAACGACCTGTATAGAAGTTTGATTTATAACATTTCATGGTATTCAGATTTTATATTTAGAGTTCGAACCAATGACAATTTATTTAAAAATAATTCTTTAATTAATTTTTCTTTACATGTACATAAATCATTTAAAGCAAACTCTTAAGCATTAATTTTGTTTACATCGCTGGAAAGGTAATTTTATGCTGTTTTCAAATATGCTTGAAACTTATAAGTTCCCTATGAATAAACTAGTTATGTAATTCAAAGACTCTATGATGTTGTACATAGCAGTACAATACTGATATAAGAAAAATTAATCACGAACCTTAATAAAATTTTATGAAGAAAATTCGTGATTAGTTTATCTTATTTAGGCCAATATTACACTATAAAAGATCTTTGTCAAAGATCTCTTATAAAAGATTATACTGTCATATTTTTTTTTAATAAAATATCTTTTATAAAATATCTTTGACAAAGATCTTTTATAGTGTAATATTGGCCTAAAACATCCACTTCATTATGTGTTTCCCCCGTGGATTTCCCCCTGTTAAATAAAAATTTGTTTGGCTTGACAAATTTCATAATCAATAGTTACGTAAAACCACTCACTATACGTTTATAGCAACCGTAAATCATTTTAGCAGCTGCTTAATTATTACATCATACATTAAAAATTACGCGCTCCTCACATTGTAAAACTTCGGTATCAGCACAGTAAATTAAATTTTTACAACAAGCTTGCTCAAGATTTTAAGTAGAAAATAATTTCATTTTATGACTAGATTGAGTTTACCGATTCTCAGGTAGGCACCAGATAGAAAGACTCACTTTCTAATTGCATTTACAGATATTTACCTTATTATGCCCTTGGATTTATCTGCTGCTTTCTTACTAACAAGCTATTAAGGAAATTACCGGCTAGGGAATCGAAAATCCACCTAGTGATATTTATATATTATGGGGATTGCCTTGCTGCAGTGTACATTTATTGCTGTTCTCGCTAAACGAAATGCACTGCGGTAACCCAGATTTCAGAAGATGCATTGTGTGCAAATAACGGAAAGTTATAATAAATTCAAGACACTGTCTGGCTGCTTTCAATCGGAAAGTAATAACAATAATTTCAGTATTTTTTGGTTTGTTGCGTCGTCAGGTTGTTGTTCTTTCTATTGCCTTCTTGAACGTTCTATGTTCTTTTAACATTTGAAATGTAAAGCTGCGTACAAATTGGCCACACGGCATCTGTATTGCAACATTGCAGTACAGGTTCGCTGAAAATAAAAGTTAATGCACCCATCATGCACCTCGAACGAACCATGTTTCGAGAGACAAACACGTAAGCGCACTTGATCTTTTCGAGCAGATTCTGATGAAGTATTGGCTCTGTTACTGTGTAGTTGTTCTTTATTAGTAATAACTAATTAAAAAAAGCAAAAATTAAACAACCGTAACAATAATAAATATACAGAATAGGTATACGTACTACACAAGTAATGTAGGTTTTCCGCAATTTCAATCACGTCACAAACCGTCCACACTGCACTTACGAATCTCTTTGTGATTGGCAAAAATACCGACTCGCAACGAGAGGTTTACAAGGGATGCGATGCGGTCAATTTGTACGCAGCTTAAGTAGTTATGGTGGTGACTCAATTTAAGTATTCTAGGATTGTAATAAGATTGTTAAGAAATAGACTTTATAACCCGGATATTTTGTTTAATCAAATACAATACAAATTGTAACTTGATGGACAATAGTGGAGTTCACCGAAAACGTTTAAATGCAGTTTTCCCAGACGAAGCAGGAAATACTTTGTCACTTATTATGTCAACCGAAATATGTCTCTGAAACACATAAAATTTACCAAGCTACCCAAAGGTAATTACTGAAACTAGGACAATAATGGACTACGGCTGCAGAAGCCTTCAACTAAATTACGAAGCCTTTACGACAAGGACATCCAGAAGAAAATGAAGCAGCACGAGGTGTTACGGAAAAAACTGGTAGGTTTAATTCGCTCCTTAATTTTTCTTTGTCGCTGTGGCAACCTCGAATAAGTCTCACGAGACCTTCTACACCTTCATCTTGAATTATCTAACGCCCTATCCTCCCGACTAATTAGGAATATCTTAGGCGCATGTCCACCGGATCGGGCCGACTACAATCGATTGGGATCGTGCGATAAAGATCGTGTAAATGTATTTCTATTGTAGCATGTCCACTGAAACGATTTCAGTCGCGTCTAATTAGACGCGACTCAGTGGACATGCTACAATAGAAATACATTTACACGATCTTTATCGCACGATCCCAATCGAGCCGATTGTGATCGGCCCGATGCGGTGGACATGCGGCCTTACAAGTCTTCAAAATCCGATCGTTGACAATCGAGATCCACATCCGCAAATTCAACCAACTCATTATCAAACAAGCTCTTAACAGAAAAAAAAATTGGACTCTGTCTCATACCGTAATAAACAAATCGTCTTATCCCCTTTCCGAAAATTAATTTCGTACTTTCGAAAGGCCACAATTTTGTAGTCACTCCGAAAATCTGCGCTAGCAAAACTTCCTACCAGTATTTCGAACGTCAACCGCTTTCAAACTATCAAAATCCTCAGTCCCTCCAAACTCCCCTAATCGGAGGTCCTACCTTTAAGGAAACCGCAAATGTAACTCTGATGACGTCATACTCTCAGGTAAAAAAGATAATTCCGCTGTCATCATGGATAGTACCTACAGATAATGATCAAAAATTTCTCAACTTATTAGAAGACGATTTCTGCCGAAATCTAAATCGCAGTCCCACTTCCTGTCTCTTTCTCTGGAGGTACAAAAAGAGTGAATCTCTAAATTCTCATTTTACGGTTTTCCAAAAATACACAAACCTAGAATAACTTCCCTCTCCGGCCGGTAGTCAGTGCCATCGATTCACCCACCTTAAAAACTTGCTAGTTATTTAGCAAAAATGTTCAATCCTCTCGCAGGCAAAAGTGTATCTACAATACTCAACTCACTTATTGTCCCCAAGACATACTATAGTAAGTTTTGATGTAGAATCCCTGTTCACAATAGTGCCCATTCCGGAAGCAGTAGTAATTATACGCCATCTACTCATTTCTCACAATCTTTCAAAGAATTTTGCCTTACTTGCTGAATGTTGCCTCATGTCCACACATTTCCTATTCCGGAAGAAATTCTACGAAAAAATCTAAAGAATAGCTGTGGGTTCTCCTCTTTCCCCAAATGTAACAAATATCTTCATGAAAACTCTCGAAGAACAGATTGTATGATCTGAAACCGAAGTGTTCGTTCCGCTATGTCGATGGCAACTTCGTTATTTGAAATCATGTTAAAGAAACTCTAAATATCACCTTATGTTTCCCAGCAACGTTAAAGTTACCCTGGAATTTGAATTTGACGGTTAACTGTCGTTCCTAGATGTGCTAGTAACCGGTAAATTAGGACACTTGTAAAAACATAACTTTTTAAAATTTTTGTTAGGTCGAAAAGTGATCGCAGGATGTCGCGATTTAACCTTTTTATTAAAAAGATAACTTTAAGACACTAGAAAGATTTATTGTGAAATGTAATTACGATTGTACAATTCCAGCTTAACTTTAAGCCAAAGCTTAAATCCTTAACAACAATTGTTGAAATAATCGTTGTTACGGGTTTAAGCTGGAGCTTAAATTTAAACTATCATTTTAGGTACAACTAGGCCTAAATCTTACTTAATAAGGGCCGATACTTTAGTCACGGATTAACTTTAACCTGTGGTTTATTCCCGTACATACAATTGCATATTCTTTGAGAATAAACTAAAGATTAATATTCACTAACCACTGAAGTATTGGCCCTTAGGGTGGGTTGCACAAAACATTTAAGAAAGGATTAAATTTAAGCCTAACTTAGAATGTGACACCCGTTATGACATACAGCATATTATGTGTCACATTGTAATTTAGGCTTAAATTTAATCCTGGCTTAAATGTTTTGTGCAACAAAGTCTTAGTGTCTCAAATATTAGAGACAAAAAAATGCTAAAATTTTTATTCATGACAAAATTGGCGAACTTTCGATTTTACACTTTACATTAACTTTTGAACGTCTCGTTAGTATATCTTTCTGGGTGCTTTTTTCAACTTTTGGCAAAAGTTATGTACTTCTTCCGCTCGATCTTTGCAGTTACGTCACACTTTCCCAATTCGAGAAACGAAATCAACATATTCTTTTATCCTTATCTAATACGTATGTTAAAACAATGACAGAATTTATAAATTTGTCAAATTGAGTCGATAATTTTCTGACATAACTGCAAAGATCGAGCGGAAGAACTCTATGTCTGCACATTTAGGTTTAGTATTTTTGAGTTACTTTTGGTTAGACCCTCATAGCGCCCGGTAGTTCAGAGTTCAGGGCAGTTGGGCGGATTGGAGTTCTTCGACAAAATATTGATGACATGGTTGGCATAAAACTCCTGCGCCAATTTTCCAAAATGACACATGGCTAAATCTGGTTAAAAGAAAAAGAAGCATCATGAGAATTTATAAAAGGCAGCAATCACTTTTTTAAACATTCTTCTACATACACTTTAGAGATCAAATTTTGAACCACAAATGCATATGGCCTGCCAAATCAAAAATTTCTTACGGTATTTGTTAAAAAAGTTTTGTGCAAATCGGTTTCGATTACAGCGGATTCCCCGAGCAGGCTCTGTACATCTGTTTCAGGCCTAGTTGGGCCTTTGTCAGCAGAACCGTAGCTCGAGAACTGCACTGTAAACCAAACCGACTTGTCCAGGTTCTGCTGACGAAGGCCCAACTAGGCCTGAAACAGATGTACAGAGCCTGCTCGGGGAATCCGCTGTAATCGAAACCGATTTGCACAAAACTTTTTCAAAATTCTCATTATGCTTTGACAGCAAGCATGGCCGCCTGCATGGGATGACTTATTATGTGGCGAACTAGCTTCAATTTGTCAATCCTACTGCATTGTCAGGTCAAAAAGCGATCAAAAGATGTCGCTACTTGAAATGTTCGGTATTTGTTAACTTTTTTAACCTTAAATTGTGAGGCAACATTTCCTCTACGTGATGTAATGTAAAATTCTTGACATGGGATTTGTTTGAAATTAGTTACTCAGTAAGTTTTATCATCCATTATGCAGCAGTTATATTTTGTCAAAAAGTTGCTGTATATTTTTGTAGCTCTTGATATTTTTTCTTGTTCGAATTTTTTATTTGGAACTTCTTGAACACTCTCTGAAGTGCCCTGCCAACATCATCAAAATTCTGAAATTTCACCCTGATAATTTTTGAATTTTTAACAAATGTGTTAATAGATTGCCTCCGCACTTCCATTTGTTTGCTCAACATGTCTATTGTTTAAGATTATACTGGATGAGTCAAAAATGGCGCATAAAGTCTCCAACACGTTATTCTAGACACCTCAGAGAGTACCAGAAAGATGTAAAAAAATTCTAAATACAACTTTGCGAAGTAATTTTTTTGTAGTTATAAAAACAATTTTTGTAAGTTTAATTTTTATTTAAGGTCATAATTTAATGAATTCTGTGAAGAACAAATAATAAATGCAATAAACTTTATGTAGAAGTTCATTATTCAAGCTTTATTGTGAATTCTAAGAAGTTAAAATAAAACTTTATCTTCTTAGATTTTGTAAAATTTTGAAACAAAAATGTTTTCAACATTTTTCTGCTACTCTCTTAAGTGTATAGAATAACGTACCGGAGAAATTATGCACCATTTTTGACTCACCCTGTATATCAACAACGTCGATACAAAACCAAAGGTGACACTGTATCTGTCACTTTAAAATGCAAGTCTATAGTTGCTGCGATGCTCATGATTAAAATCTTTTCTTATCTTTCTTAAATACATTTATTTATTTAAAAAAATGTATAGGTATAGTTCACAATTATGCTCTTGAATTTTTTTACGTAGTTACAAAGTTGTACGAGTCCTTCAGTCTATTTTCACGTGAACACAATCCAACACTATTTATTTCAAGTTAAAAATTAAATTTATACGGAGTCGATGGAATTCTTTTTCTGTGGGCATGAAAAAGGTTTAACACATATGGAAAAGAAAGTGAAGACGCAAAACTTAACGAAATTATTTTGTTACTTATAAAAGTAAACTAGAATACATCGTATTTTACCTATGAAATTGAAAAATTTAGAGGTAACGTTTTAGTTTCGGATTAAAATTCAACTGATAACTGGTCAACTTTACAGTAATACCAGGTCTCACGGAAGGATTGAACGTTTTCCACATTAATTTCATTTCTTAGCCAACATTTCCGTGAAATTTATTCCATGCATAGATTATTTCGTTTACCGCGGAAACCAACGACATTAATTCGGCTTCTGTATCTGTCGCCAAAAACATTCAGAATTTTGATAAAGCGAGAGCCAGTGGACAACAAACAATTAGCGCGAAAGATGAAACGCCTCAGGCGATTTTGGTCCCACATGAATTTATTCTTGCGACAAGTTAATCCGAAAGTTATCAGATCTTCTGTTAGACTGCTGAAGAATTCCGATAATATTGGGAGAGACTGGACATATCGAATCGATTGCATGCGGAAAACTCTTATCACGTCTAAATCACATCTAAATGAACCTCCCAATTAAAAAAGAAATAGTATTTTATTTATTGTTCGAATGTTATTGAACACATAAAATTTTAAGGCGCCCTTAAACCATAGTGAAAAAGATTCCGCATTAAAGATAAAATCCTTTTATTTAGTTTGCGTCGTGGAAGTGAGAATGTGTTAGTCGAAAGTTAAGCGCACTCAACTTTTTATTGTTATTTTCACAATTACTGCTATTAAAGATAGCAAAGTTAGAAAGATCAAAGTTTTTCAGATAAAACGAATAAGTACAGAATTTTATGTGCTTAAGTCCCAACGTGGTGCAAAATGTTTCCAAGAATTACCAAACTTAGAACTGATACTTCAATTACTGATTAACTTTTACCTTTGGCCCATGACTACATTTATGAAGACAATTGTTTCTATCGGAATAAAGCAAAGATTATTCATAGAATTAACTAATGACTAATGTAATGGTCCCAAATTATTAGATTTTTTTTTTTAATTTTATCTTTTATGTTCTGATTATTGTAAAGTAATGAAACTATTCTTAAGTTATATAAATGGCATAAAGATTGCGATGACAAGGTTAATCACGAGCGCTGATATTTTAATTTTAAACTAAAAGTCTGGACACAATCTGCTTGTAATCACCGGAAAGTTGGGAAAGACGAGTTGCTTTCATCAGCATATGAAATGCGAGGGTGGTATTGACAGATTCCATCACAAGAATTCAAAGAAAACAAAAAGTTTTATTCGAAAGCTGAGAGTCGAGTTTTTGTTAAAGGAAGATTCGCTTCGGATTAATTTATAGCCCGTGAGATAATAGAATACAGTTCATGTTCAGTTGTAAACTTCTGTATCTTCTTTAAAACGTATATATTTTTTATTATATGGCACAGCCTCCACCGTTGTATTTCTTAGGGAAATTCGGAGCGAAAATATTTTTTTCGAACTTTTTTATTTATTTCTTTTGTAAAACGGCGTATTTCATACTAGGCTGTCCATTGCAAACTACTAAAACTACCTAAAAATGTGACAATTTCCCGTGGGCCCTGATACCAAATATCGTCCAAATTTATTCAAGCGTTCTTTTGTTATAAGAAAAATTACCTTTTTTTTTTTCAAGAACTTTGATGCAGAATATTGGCTTAACGAAGCATTTTTGGATATAGGTAAGCTGAGTTATAAATCGTTTTGTTTCGAGACCAGAAATCTATGGTTAAGCCTTGTTAGCGCATTTAAGCGACAGCCTGTCGGCCATTCTCGGCTTGACAATGAAAGACTGCGACTTTCAGTTAAAAAATGATTATATTTTTCTACACAATCTCCCTTGACTTCAGCACACTTGGTCCACCGTTTCTCCAACATCAGTATTCCTTCCCGGAAGTGAGAGTTTGGAAGGTTGTGAAAATATTCATCTACGGCCCTCTCAACTTCTTCATTGGATGCGAAGCACTTCCCAGAAACAAATTTCTTCTACTTTGGGAACAGAAGGAAGGCTCAGGGTTCCAAATCAGGAGAATAGGGGGGATGGTCGAGCAAATCGTACCTCAAATCCCGCAGTTTTCCCATCGCCAACGCACCCTTGTGTGCAGGTGCGTTGTCCTGGTGAAAGATGATTTTTTTCTTCTTTAAGCCAGGCCTCTTCTCGCGAATTTTGGCATCCAGCTGGTCAAGAAGGTTGGAGTAATATTCGTCTGTAATTGTTCTGCCTTTTGTAAGGTAATCAATTAACAGGATCCCTTTCGCATCCCAAAACACGCTGGCCATGACCTTTCCGGCAGATGCGATCGATTTAGCTTTTTTTGGCGCTGAACCACCGGCTTCCACCCACTGCTTGGACTGCTGTTTCGTTTCTGGCGTGTAGTGGTGGACCCATGTCTTATCCATGGTGACAAATTGTCGCACAAAATCGGTTGGATCCCTATTGAATCGGTCCAAATATTGCTGCGAAAATGGTTTGCGCATTTGCTTTTGATCGGCATTCAGCAAATGCGGCACCCATCTTGCACAGAGCTTTCGCATCCCTAATTCTTTGTGCAAGATGTTTCGCATCCTCTCTTCCGATATCTCACTCACCTTTACTCGTCTATCGTCCAACACGATATCATGCACTTTTTCAATGGTTTCCGGAGTGGTTGCGGTTTTTGGCCGTCCTTCACGTGGGTCATCTTCGAGGGATGTGCGACCACGTTTAAATTCAGCTGCCCACTTTTTAATGGTTGACATGGAAGGAGCAGCGTCCCCGTAAACTTTTGTCAACTTCGGATGAATTTCTTTAGCGGTTAATCCATCCAAAACGAAGAATTTTATGACCGCACGATATTCAAGTTTATCCATTTTAACGAAAAATACGCAAGACGTCTACTGCAAAAATTCGTGTAAACAAACTACTTGAGAGAACAAGTTGAAACTTGTCATACGAACTAATGACACGTGCACCCAGGCAGGAAACAACAATTAAGATAAGATAAGAGTTAGGCAAACGGCCCTCGAATTTTGATTGGTTTGGATCCGCCGGATCCGCGTTACTTTGGCAACTAATGTATTAATCAACGTCAGATAAATTAATTTGTAATTTTGTCATTTGATTTGTAACGTAGGAAACGATTAGAAACTATTTACTTTGGATCAACTATGGCGGATGACAGCCGCGTTTGCCTAACTCTTATCTTAAATAATATACAGGAACTCTAAATTTTTCCTGATTGGGGCGCCATCTCTGTGTCAGACCGAGAACTATTCACCTTACCCTCGTACAGTAATTATAGAACGACAGTTTTTTACGATATGTTGACACGATAACAACCGAATGGTCTGTCATTCTAAACATATTCTACATTTACCGTATATAATAATACTTGACATTATAATGTGAATATGGGTGCGCACCCTTACAACTTTACATCAACTGGCATAGCCACAGCAACTTCAGAATGCTCTGGCAATATGATTACAAAATCAAAACAAAAATAATGTTTAATTAATCTATTTTAAAGAAAATTACGCCGCCTGCCCTTTAGATATGCAACAGTGTTCGTTACCCAGACTTTCACGTCACTGACTAAGATCTATTTTAAAGCACGAAGGGACTCGAATTTTTCATGACAAAATGATGTAGGTTTTGATCAGTTAAGTAGTGCTTGCCACAAGGAACCGCTATTATTATTTTTTTAACACTTTTACAAAATATGTATGTCAACTTTGCCGAATTTAAACCTACGTTTTATCTCTTATAAAAAGCGAGAACCTTTCAATGAGTTTGAAATTTACAGCCTTTACACTAAAATTCTGAAAAAAAAAATACAAATCCTGAAAGCTTACTTTAATAATTACACTCGAAAAGTATTTAAAAATATTTTCATTACAACTTGAACGAACCAGAATTGCCTAATTGTAAGTTTATTAAGTTTCATTCACTGGCTTCCGAATCTTTATCAAATATGTACTCATTACTCATTATTTATGTAATTCACTTGAGACAAATTAGTTTTATTATTATTAGACATAAGAGTGATTAAATAAAAACAACTAATGAAATCTCTCTCGTCATAAAGGACGTTTACGATAATTTGTTTATGTTTGTCGTGCTTGGAGCCGACATTTTATAGTGATCCTTGAAAATAAATTAAAAACAAACGTAATTCTCTTGTATTAAAAAAAATAAATAAATATTGATTGAGGTCGTCAGTTGATTAAATCAGAAAAACGAGGAACGAATTTCTGTTGGCTTAAAAATGGAGGAAGTAAATGTCCCAGTAGGTGCTTCAATGGTACAGAATAACAAACCCAGCGGCCCTCTGCAACACTATGTAGTAGCAGAGCAGCGTGAGACTAGCAAAGCCGGCGGATGAAGTTTGGGGTTTGGCGTGGAGGGCAGAAATGCGACATGCTGGCGTCACGTTATGGACAGCGCTGTCCTACCCACTGTACAATAAGGATCGGGGGTTATGCTTTGCTAAGCCGAAGGATTCGAGTGAAAATTTGTGAATTTCTGTGGTCGGGTTCTATTTACCCTTCAGACCATTCATGGCTTGTATAGCTAGCGTTAAACGACAAGGACCTTTATTTTACGACTGTTCAGCGTAAAACGAAATTTTCAATTATCGACGCAGTATCTAGTAGCCTTATTCCATAATACAGATGTAGTAATTAGTTTCTACACTTATTAACGAGCAAAATTTTTTTATATGGAGTCAGTATTGTGCGGGTGGTCTCCTTTATACCTTGCGCTTTCATCTTTGAAATAAAGAAGGACGGTTAAAAACGAGTCATAAATATGTATAAGCAATATTCTGCAACAAAGGTAGGAAGTGGTAGACGATTTTTTAAATCTGCCGTGGTCGTAAATCAAGTTTACAAAAACGTTTTCATTTAGTTTTACTTCCAAGGAAAACGTGAGTATTCGTTTTAAGACAACGGAAACTAAAGATGCTCACTTTCAACCAAATCAAATGCATAAGTCTCCTAAATGTAAGCACGGTGCATCCGTAAATGTTAATATGTAATAATAATAATGAAAAAGGTCATTTCAAAATAAAAAGTTGACTGTTTCTTCAAAATTATTACCAACATTCCTTTTTTTTTAATTTTTAGCGTCAGATTTCACATTTAATATAGCCTGGAACTAAAAATATGTAGACGATTTTTATAGCAATTTAAATTGTCCTTTAATTTATTATAACTAAAGCTCGGATTTATATGCAGAAAATCTTGCTAGAATATGCACATATTGCCTTGTATTTTATTTGAGTTCTAACAATAAGATACACTTACATTAAACCTTTTTTAATGAATAGATTTTATATATTCAATGAAAAGACAGAAGAATACAATTATAAGAGGATTAAAATCCAAAGATTAAGACATTTGGATAATCGAAAGAGATATCAAGAAGAAACGGACCAGAATTTTAGACAACTGAAGGAGAAATATCCGGATATAACATTAGAACAACAATGGGAACTATTTAAACAAGTAGTACGCAAGAAAGCAGAACAGATCTGTGGAAACACGAAAATAAACCAAAAACAGAAAAGAACAGATTGGTGGAGCCAAGAACTGGAAACAATAATAAGACAGAAGAAAGAGGCATGGAAGAAATATAATAGAACGAGAGCAGAGTAGGATAGGAGGGAATACATCAAACAGAGAGGCAAAGTAAAGGAACGAGTAAGGGAAGCTAAAAGGAATAGCTGGAAGAAATTTGGAGAAGAATTAAACCAACAACATGAAAGCAACAATAGAATTTTCTGGAGTAAGATAAGAAAAATGAGAGGAAAAAAGAAGAAAGAAGTGAGGGGCGTGAGAGATAAAACACAAAAAATAAAGGTCACAACAACAGAGATATTATAAGTATGGAGAGACTTCTATGAAGAAGAGTTTAAACAGGATGACGAAGCCACAATAGTACGAACTGAGGAACGGACAGAGGACCAAGAAGAAGAAATATCCACAGAAGAACTGGAAGACGGACTTCAAAAGATCAAAGTAGGAAAAGCATGCGGATCAGACGAAATAGACCCGGAAATGTTAAAATGGATGGGAGAGGAGGGTAAAAAGTGGTTTTTGGAGATATGCAGAACAGCATGGAATAATGAGGAGATTCCCAAAGAATGGGAGGAGAACCTAATAGTACCCATACACAAGAAAGGAATGCGAATGCGAAAATTATAGAGCGATTTGTCTGGCGTCCTCAGCTTTTAAAGTATATACAAAAATTATAGAAGGAAGAATCAGAAAATGCGTGGAACATAAAATAGGTGAAGAACTGGCAGCATTTAGAGGAGGGAGACGAACAGCGGACAATATCTTTGTAATAAGAAACCTGATAGAAAAAAAGAACGAAGCTAATGAGGAACTGTTTATTACGTTTATAGACTTAAAAGCAGCGTTCGACACTGTAGAGAGGTCAGTATTATGGGGAATACTGGAAGAGATGGGATGCCCAAGAAAAATAATTAGAATAGTCAAAAGTATCTACAACACAGTGTACGGCATAGGAGGAATAAAACAGGGAGATAGCCTGAGCCCACTACTGTTTATATTAATAATGAACAAAATACTGAAAAACACAAGGGAAAGAACAACAAGACTCCGGACAATCATAGGATACAGGCAGATGCTACCGATCCAATTCGATGGAATGCTATACGCGGATGATATAGTACTAGTCGGGGACACAAGGAGAAAAATGAAGACACTCATCGACATATGGACAGAAGAAATAGAAAAAATGAAAATGGAGGTCAATATAGGAAAAACTAAATATATGATAATAAATCAGAAAGCACCTTTGGATGCAGAAGAGATAAAATATAAGGAACAGCGAATAGAACAAGTAACAGCATGTGAATACCTAGGAGTAATGATATCAGAAGATGGGAAGATAGACCTAAAGATAGCAAAAAGAATAAAGAAAACCACAAGAATTTATTATGCTCTGAATAATACAATATTTGGGAAAAAAGAGATAGAAACAAAAGTAAAACTCCAGGTATACAACAAACTAAGAGTACCAACGTTACTATACGGATGTGAGTCCTGGGTGAATACAAACAAACATGAGAGTATGGTGACAGCAGCAGAGATGAAACAGTTGAGAAAAATTGCAGGAAAGACAAAGATAGATAGAATAAGAAACGACGACATCAGAAAGCAACTGAATCAAGAAGACATAGAAAGGAAGAAAAACAAGATAATATTGAACTGGTTTGGACACCTAACAAGAATGGACAATAACAGACTGGCGAAAAAGGTAATGGAAGCAAAGACAGGAAAGAAGAAGAGGAGAGGGAGACCGAGAAAGACATGGATACAACAGGTAGAGGAGATAGGAAGAAGTAAGGGAAAAACACTAAATGAAATGAAACTACTGGCCAATGACCGGAATAACTGGAAGAGATGGGTGGAAGAATGAACAAGAATAGCCGACGCCCATATGGGCAAAAGGAAAATGAAGAAGAAGAAGAAGATTTTATATATATATTCCATCTGATACTTTATGGTGTTATTTAAAATATAAAGTTAATAAATACGAACCTTTTCGAAACATTGAGTACTTACAAAAAACTATCGGTCAGTGTATAGCTGAAATCTCTCCAGAGTATCTCATAAATGTTCAATGAATAATGTACGCGAGAAGAACTTTGTTTGTAGAAAGGGAGGAAAAACATGCTGAAACATAAATTTAGAAACAATTATTTTTCAATTATTTTTTAATAATTGTAAATTTGTTTTTATTTTATTTTGTTTTATAGCAAAGCGATAAGAAATAGTCGGATATATTTTGTTTTAATTTCAACCTTTTTAAAAATAAAATATGAAACATTTCCAAATTCCAAGAACTTATAAATGGCACTGTATTCAGTATTTCAAAGTCCGTAACATATACAAGGTTGTTTTCTCTGAAAGATCAAAAAATGTATTCAATCTCCTCTAAAGTATATTTTTGCACAAAAAAAAAATAATAATTTACTGCCTATTTTACTACCGAATTTAAGGCATTGTTTTGTTGTTTCATCCAGAATTTTTGACAATATCTTAATTTTGAAATCACATAAGAAAAATATCCCAAAAATGAGATTTTGGTCATAACTTTTATAAAATATTACAATATTGTATTTACACACTGTAAGTTACTGGTTACACTTAATTTTGTCTGACTGCTTCAATTCTACAAGAAAAAGTTTAATGCTTTTCGAATTGTTGCAATTTTTCGTTTTTGAGAATTTGGACTTTCCTTGTTTTCCGCCGAACTTTAAATGATCGATTAAATGTGACTGTGTTGTTTTTCTTTTGATTGATGCACAAACTGATCGTAGTAAATTTTTTTCGCAAAAATCAATAAAAATTTTCCCCGTAACTTTATGAATGGCACTGTACATTGATTTATTGTTAATTTCAAACATGGCGCTGTATTAAATAACGGCAGTTCAAACAAGCAAACTGTTAAGTGGAAAGTTTTAAAGCTGAAATAATGGACAATGGATAATATTGTTTGAGGGAAGAAAATGTATAATAAAAAAATTGTTTCGCTTTAAATTTGACGAAGTTAATTAAGCATTAAAACAAAGTATTTACGGCCACTTTCATAATCGAATTTAAAGGAGACTTTAAATTAAAGTCACTTTCAAATGTCAAAACAAATATGAAAACACATTTTATTACACATCTGAATGTGACTTTCATTGTAAAGTCTCCTTTAAATTTGATTATGAAACTGGCCCTTTAGACTGGATCATATAAAGGATTTGAAATTTATTCGACTTTTATATTTCCCACGCATCAAGTTCTTTAAACTGATTTGCGAATGACCGCATCCGTATCGACTTTATTCGGTCCGCTATTTGGAATTCTCTCTGAGTAATAAAACATTACAAATTCGTTGCCGGCTTATAATTGACTGTATCCTTTATTAGCTTTCATTTACTCCCTTCTTCACGTTGTTTAGCATTTTGTGCGAGCTGACACGTATTGTTCTGCATTTTAATGAAGTTCTTTTGTCCGTTGTTATTCTGAATGCTTTTAGAAAGTGACGAAAGAGCTTTGTTTATCGAGCCAATAAAAGCTTGAAAAGTGTTCGTCGGACGATACTGTGCATTTTTGCGGCGAAATTTTACGTGCCGGATCATTTAGCAAATAGAGAGAGAAGACCCAAAAATGGACTTCGACGTTATTAATCTTGCGCCATTGTTTGTGAGTTTGGACAAATTTTATGTGGAAATTTATTGTACACTGTGCCACTTTTCAATTAACCTTTGAAATTAATTTATAGATTAATAGTGATACTGACTCAATTAACCTTGATTCAAGGCAAATTCAAAGCACTTTTGCAATTTCTAATTTATATCAAGGAACAGTTTCAATATGATCCTACATAGCTTCGTAAATTATTTTTTCTTCAATTCCTTTATTTTTATTCGATTATTTTCGGAATTATAAGTGATAAACAATCGTTTAATGTAATTGATTTGTTGTTTACTTATACAGGGCGAATGACAATTATATCGACAAAAAAAACGCATAAGAGAATCGATGTCATAGATTACGGGAAAAATGTTTAAAAATTCTTGTGAATAGTTTATAATTAATTAAAAATATACCCCAAAATCAAGTTCCGGCACTGCGAACGAAATACGGCGGCCACGTTCTAAAAATTCGGTATAACAATGGGGTTATAAATTTTATGTTTATTGTTTTATTATCTTCTTGCCTGCCAACAGTGCCGACCTTGGCACACATCTCAATTGGTTTTATTAACCGTTTCACAGCTGGAAAACCAAAGTTTCTTTTACGTAATTATAATTAGAATTGTGTATGAAATAAGGATAACAAATTCGCAAATAATTATGTAAATAATTCCGATCCATCTATTGGTATTATTATTGGTTATTAGCTGGAAACGGAAGAAGAAAAGAAACGAAATTGGGTAAGTGTTAAAATTAAAGAAGAACATATTAATTGACTTATTCAGAAACAAGAATTAAGATAATCTGCTAATTATACTGGAGACGAGGTATTTAAATTGCTGGGGTTGTTTGGAATTCTTATAATCTCAGTCAGGATTACTAGGTGAAATTAGTAATAAATAGTTATCGCCACAAAAGAATGATTACTTGATTACGTTTGCCAGCAATCGCTTAAACTAATCTGTTTTCTTGGAAAATGTGAAACGTTTTATTAAAGTTCATAGCCGACAAGTTTCGTTGTTTATTAAACTATAAAAATTTTATTATGTACGTACAGCTGTGATATGGGTAGATACAGTTTTTTTTATTAAATCGCGTACTTGAATGAATGTAATAGATTAGGAGATAATGTTTAAATTCTTAAATTTTTAATCCTATGGAACAGTTTATAATCAATTAAGTATTTATTCAAAACAAAAAAATGCGCACGGTGGAACGAGGAACGATTTACAGCCAGTTCGACAAAAATACCGGATATGGAGTTGCATTTACTAATTAAAATGTTGTAAATTCTGGTTTCAAAAAATGTTTATGAAGTACACGTTTCTTGTGTAAATAAACTTTATTTAAATTAAAACATTAAACAATTAAATTAAACAATTTAAATTAAAATGAAATAAAAATGCTAACGCTGGATTTCACAAACGTCACTTAACTTTAATCATCGATTAAAAATAATCATTCCTATACCTTCAATACATGTAAACATGGCCACGTTTACTTTTACCGGATGATTAAATTTAAGTAACGTTTGTGAAATCCGCCATAAGAATTCTTAACCGAGATTTAAATTGTTTTTCGTTTTAGGGCCGGTACTTTCATCACTTTCATTTCAACTTTAATCTTTGGTTCATTCCTATGGAGACAATTGTCTTTATTGTTGTAGGCATGGGAATAAACCAAAGGTTAAGTTAATCAGTGGTGAAAGTAACGGCCTTTACTGATTTATTTATTTACCTATCGAAGCAGTGTGGCCCTTGTTATCCTTTGCGTGGAATATTCTATTTCAAGTTTCAAGTAATTTGGCAAGTAAATATTTTCGAGTTCGTATTTCACGTCGGGCATTGACCTAAAAATGGAGTTGTGAAATTCCACTTAAAGGCCAAGTCCACGAAGGCAGGCCTCGCGCCGTATCATAAAACCATAAAAAACTTTTATGAGAGTATTTATTTCGTTCGTCTGCTCCTCTACTTTTTAAGCAGGGGCGCATCGTCGTTTTGGGGCTAATTTTTGATTAATTATTACTTACTCGAAAACTAAAGGAGAGAGAATTTTTTAAACATTTTTCCCATACTCTCGGACATTGCTTCTTATCGTGGTTTCAATTTGTCGGTACAATTAACAGTCACCCTGTACACACATATATGGTAGTGATAAGTCCCGCAACAAGCTTATAATTTGTTTATTTAATGTTTTCTCGTAAAATCCTGAAACAGGTAAATTTTTAATTTTAAAAAGACACGTTTTAGTGTAAAAATCTTTTCTCGATCGACATTTGTTTTTTCGCTGTGACGTCACGAATTCCGATCGAGAAAAGATTTTTGCACTAAAAGGTGTCTTTTCAAAATTAAAAATTTACCTGTTTCAGGATTTTACGAGAAAACACTAAATAAACAAATTATAAGCTCGTTGTGGGACTTTATCAGCACCGTGTATAGGCAATTACATAATTTAAAAATATTTATAAAAACTGCGAGAACTTTTGCGACCCCCTGTAAAAACAATTTGGTGTTTACGTCTTAAAGAAATTATAATATAAAAAAATGTTATTATAAGAAACCAAATTACCCTCCAAAAATACTTATTGTTAGTATTACAATATATTCAATTTAAGTTTAATTATAAGTCGATGTTTATTTGATGTGCAAACAAGTGTTAGTAAAATTAATTGAATCATTAAGCGCCGGCCAAAAACTAAAGCACAAACAAAACAGTTTAGCTGCTTTAAACATACAATTATCCCAGTTACTCCTGTTTCCAACCACTTGTATCGCATTATTCAATAAGATAAACGCAGTTCTTAGCGAGCGCCGCTCACGTGGAATTAATTCGACGATCACTGAGTCTCGTAGCGTCATCTTTGTCTGTTTAGTGGCTCGAGGAGGAGTACACGGCTCGCGTAAGCTGAGGAATGTCGTCAAAAGCAGGCTGTGTATACTAGAGTCGGGGGGTGAGTGGGTCAATTCGCTCTGACGCAGGGTCACCCTTTGACACGCGAACACTCGCCAGATTGAGCTGTCTCCCTTGAAAGATGAAACGGTACATGAACTTCAATTTTCATTTTTGCAATTTGTCACCACAGCACCGCCGGTCGATATTTTAAAATTTTATAATACCAAATGTGGTTATTATTGAATGAACAATTTCACTAAAGATTAAATGTTTTTTTTTTAATTTATTCAAACTCCCAATTCATTTATGTTATAAAAATTAGGAAATTGAATTTTGTATTCCTGGCAAAACGAAAAGAAAACAAATTTATGTACGCAATCTAAGTATGGTTAAGTTATAGTTATTTTCTAACGAATGTTCTACAAGCTCTGAATAATTTTGATTATTTTTTGGATGTGATATTTATGTTGGACTAGACGTTTTTTAAATTTTGACTTGTTTCTCCTATACAGGCTGTTACAAATTCGAGGCAATAGTTTATGGATGTGTACGAGTGAAAATTAATATATCTACCTGACCACGTAGGTTTATGAAACCAATTCGTTATTAATTTTCACTTGTACACATCCAAAAGCTATGAAATTGGAACAATTATTTTCTTAACAGATCCAGCTGTTCTACTTTCAGATAAACTTTTCATTTATGACAATAAAGGCTCTTGTTCGAAATTCTTATCCAGTAAATCTTATCGAATCAGTAATTAAAAAACGTGTTAAATATTTACAAAAAATCTACAATAATATAAAACCAATTTCTAACAGAAAATACATATCGTTACCTTATATTGAACCACTATACAGGATATTATCACTTAAGGTGGCAATAATTATACCACGTATAGAGGACATCAAGATACATATTGTAATTTAATCTAATTTATCTATGTCCAAAAGTCTTTTGTTTCTGAGATATAACCTCCTAAAGGGACAACGTGGAAAGTATATTTTCTTAAATCCCTTTTGAACGGTTTAAGATAGAGGTTTGAAATTACATGTGCAAGACAACTGACATACAAGAATGGATGGTCTTAGGCAAAATTGAACATTCTACACCAGTGTAGTGGCGTAGATCCAGGGTGGTAGGTTAACATTTTAGTAAACAACTTTTCTATTGTCATATTGTCACTTTTTCGAGAAATCTGAAATAAAAACCAAAAAGTTCTAATAAAATTATACAAGAAATGAGTTCAATTTTCGCCAGGTTAACCGTTTTCGAGACATTCAAATCGAAAGATTACATTGCACAGTGGGACCAATTACGAAATTTTTAGACCAAATTCATTTCTTTCAGTAATTCGTGATTACAGGAACAATAAGACAAAAATCCCATTGATAAATTGGGGTATTCTTCAGAGGTGGAAATTAAAATAACTAAATAAATTCTGAAATATCGAATTCATACAGAATTCGATAATTTTTTAAAGAAAATATGATGAACAGTAGAATTTTTTGTAAGGAATACATTTTTTGCCTAAAATCAATAATAAAAACGTTACTTTGATATGTGCAATAATTAAGAAATTGGAATTTTATAGACAAACTGTAGTTAAAAAATTAAATTTAACCATTGTTTCTGAAATTTCTTGAGAAGTACAACTTTTTGTAAAGCATAACTTTTTTACGTACAAAAGTTTTTCCTCTTGTCAAGTCGATTCGTGGACACATTGTATATTATTATATTTATTCTAAGTCGCGCGTTAATGAGCGTTATGAAATTTGTTTCAATCATTTAAGAAAGAAGGTAACTATTTACTTATGAAAACTGCACGTTGAGAACTTTCGAGGAACATTTTATAACTCAATATAAAGTAGTAAAATATATCAAGATCGGTCAATCTAACGAGTCCTTATAAAACATGTCCTGTAAGATGTACAAAATTTATCATTTTAACCAATAGTAAAGCACTTGCCTTAAGAAACTTCCCTGTAAGATCGCCATTTAATTGTTCAAACTGATACAAGTAACACTGACGCCCTCCCAAAAACAAAAAATGTGGTGCAGGGTGGATTAATCGGATTATGTAATGGAATTTGTGCCAATTGATAACCGATACATTTTTTAGAAAGGTGAACAAAGGCCCATGAATTATAGCACATTTATAAAATCGATTTTTGGCCACCTTTTTGGAGTTTGGTCCCACTGTGCATTGCTTCAGCAATTCGAATTTTTTTTTTAAATATCAAGTATAACATTAGTTGCTGTTTTACATATCAATGCACAACTCTTGCATAATTTTTTCTCAATTTATGAATTAAAAATGTACTCTAACAATGAAATAACGGGCATACCAAAAATACTAAAGACCTAATTGTTTCCTCTATTTCCCCCAAGAATGACATGCCCGTTATTTCATTGTTACAGTACATTTTTAATTCATAAATTGAGAAGAAACTATGCAAGAGTTGTGTATTGATGTGTAAAGTACCAGCTAATGTTATCAAGGCATATTTGATTTTTTGAAAAAAATTCGAATTTCTAAAGTAATGTAATGTTTCGACTTGAATATCTCGAAAATGGTTAATCTGGCGAAGATGGAACTTAGTTCATTTCTTGTATAATTTTATTCGAACTTTTCAGTTTTTGTCTCAGATTTTTTCAAAAAGTGACGATAAAATGTCATTTACTAAAACGATAACCTGCTAGCCTGGATCTACGCCACTGGTGAAGAACATTATATTTTATTTAAAATTTCAGTCGCCTTACGTATCAAATTTCAACCCTCTACCTTAAACCATTCTAGAGATATTTAAGAAAACATACTTTCCAAGTTCTCCCTTTAGGAGGTTATATCTCAGAAACGAAAAACTTTTGGATATAGATGAATTAGGTTTAATCGCAATATTTTGATGTCCTCTATACGGGGTATAATTATTGCCACCTTAATTGATAACATCCTGTATAATATACATATTTAAACACATTTTCAAAAAAACACAACTTAATTTTAGCTAGCAAATCTGCAAAGAATTTAAATATTATTTTCTCAAATTTAAAAACCAAAACACCGATTTTAAAACAATCTAACATTGTTTATGAAATTCAATGTTTAAATTGTAATTCGTGCTATATACGAGCCCTGCGTCAAACGTATTCGCCTAGCTAGTGTAGTAGCTGTTTTTTAAAATAAAATCATTATTAGAACTTAATTAATTAACTGTTTCTTTTTTTACCAAAGAGAGGTATACCGAATACTTTTGGCGCAGGGCTTGTAACTAATTAACTGTCTCTTTTTTTTACCAAAGAGAGATATACCGAATACTTTTGGCGCAGGGCTTGTAGGAGAAACGAGCCAAAATAAAAAAAAATGTCTATCATATATCCAAAAAAATAATCAAAGTCATTCAATGCTTGTAGAACATTCGTTAGAAAATAACCATAATTTTGATTTTGAAAATACTAGTATTTTATATTGCGAGTCCAATATTTTCAAAAGACGTTTTATAGAAATGTGCAAAATAAAAATGTCATCGAATTCTATTACAGTCTTTTTCTTTTGCTTTTCCCCTTTTGTCAAATGTGTTTCCGAATTTGTCAAATGACATTCCAATCCGTTCAAAGTATAGGAGGCCTGCGGATTGGAAAGTCATTTGACAAATTCGGAAACATGATTGACAAAAGGCGAAAAGCAAAAGAAAAAGACTCTAATAAACGTACAGATTTTGCAGTTTTCTCGATTCTTTAAACAGGACATAGACCTGTCAATTTTTAACATTTATTAAATATAAAATAAAGTATTTATTATATTAGGTTTAAAATTAATTTTTAGAATTAATAAAAAAAAGATCAACTTACTTTTTCAGTTTCCATTGACTCCCTTGTTTATTTTGACAACTTGTTTACATTTTTTCACTTCTGACGAAGCTGTCGAAGGATGGCGAAGCGTTAAATGTCAGTACGCATATTCAGTATTCGTTTCAAATAATTTGTGATACAATTTTCATCGGACAAGACCCTGCTTTAATTTAAATATTTTTAGTCTTTTTTCTTCTCTATGGACAGATCTCACATTCTTATTTCTTTGCACATTGAATCACATATAATTTAATAAATTATAATCGAATACAACCTTAGAGCACTTGAACGAATAACCGTTTAAGTATTGTACATTTACAAGTGAAAACCTGCCAAGTCAATCTTAATTCAACACAATGTAACAATGCTTTCAGGGGGAGTAGATTAAGAAATTCATTTAATTATAACTTCAAAAGGCTCCGAAAGTTTGGTTACAGATACTTGCGGTGCAAAAATTATGGAGCAACCTGAACTTTTAAGGTAGGTAAGTCTTCTTCGCTAATTTGTAAACAATATACTTCGTTAAAATGTGAAATTTAAAACATAAAAGATAAGAAATTAAACAGAGTTAACAATTAAGTGTAACAGAAACATATTTACTATCTTATTGTAAAGGCTCGGCGAAATAAACTTGCTCAATAAAATGAAGTAGCAGATAAAAATAAAATACAATGCTTGAGAGCTTAAATTGTTGAAAAGGTGTCAATATAACGTTTCAAAAAAAATACCCGTACATTTTATAATATAAAAAACATTATCACGATAGGCATTTTAGCACCTCTATAAACCAACATAACAAGTATTGGGGAATGAGTGTATATATTTGTTAGCATGAAACTTTTGATTATAACGAGTGTTCAATTAAAAAAACGGTCTAGATGGCTATGAAATTAATCTGAACGTATAGCGTAGGGTTCTTCATACGACTAGTGTCACCTGCATTTCTAACCTCACTAACTCAAACAAAACTTTTCAAAAATAAACATTTATTACTGTAACTTATAAAACTTTTGACAACAATTATAATAAATGCTGAAAGTGTCTACCTTTTTCTTGAAAACATTTCAAGGTTCTATGCTTAATTGCGTTCATCAAACTTTTTAAGACACGAGGAGATTCTTTCAGTTCTTGAATTTTGTTAGCAATCCGCTATCTTAGGCCATTTAAATCAGCAACTGATGTGGTAAATATAGAGTTTTTTATGTAAGGCCACAAGAAAATATCACAAACGGTTAAAAATCGCAGGACCTCGGAGATCAAGGAATTACAGTGTTCCGACTAATAATTCTGTCTTTAAAAACTTCTTCAAAGCACTTTGCTTCAGAATACGTCCAATTTCCATTAATTTTTGCACAGAAATTTACAAAATATTTGCCAAAATATTCCAAAAAATTGGAACAGCTTTCGAGTTTTGTTGACACAAGGTTAACCGCCGTCAACTTGTCAAAATTGAAATATAAATGAAGTTAATCATGACATACGTTCTTGACAACAAAAGCATGTCACAGCCTACTTGACCGTTTTTTTTTTATTGAACGCTCGTTAGATGCATATTATCTTTTGTCACGAATTCACGTTTCTGTTTACATTTTGCATATTAATTAATAAAATAAAACTGTTTCAATGTTAGAACAGCAGCAAATATAATAAATACATTTATTTAGTATACGTTTGCACTGAGAAATAATGAAACACCGAAAGAGTTTATAAACTGCGCGCTTATATTGATTATATAATTTTGAGTATTTCCATATTTATTTAAAAATGTAATTTATACGTTCCGGGCAGAATATAAATCAGTTAGAAATTAGATTGAATTTTAAATACGACTTGAGTGGGATTGCGGATTCGTCGCGGTCGTAGAGGAACGCAAATGCGGTGGGCTAGTATTCTGAATAAAATATTTTGCTTTTCGTTTCAAGTCGGGCCTCGCGCGATTTGCGTTTGAGTTGCCAAAACCTACGCACAAGCTCATCTGAAAACGAAAATATTTTTGTTCGACACGAAAAAAGAGAAAAAGAAGTTTTTATTTATTGTTACAATAGCAAATACATTAAAGAATTAGTTTAAAATCAATTTGAATGTCGACGTTGACAGCTGTCAGAATACAGCGAAGCGCGGCGGAAAATAGACAAGAGGCTTTCATTTAAAGTAGAGATGGGCGACTAAACGATTTTATGCAAGTCGACGTGCAGGTCGAGTCTATCAATGCAAAGTCGATTAACTACGATTAATAAATCAACGGAATCAAATATTTAAAGTAAAATGAAATTATTGTGATCCTACAGGGTGATTCATGGAACCCGAACATTAGAAGTTTAGGCACTAGCCTTCATTATTTTTATCTGAAAATTTGTACTCTCCCACAGCCGTTAGTGCACTCTTTAATGAAAATATTTTCAAAGTATTTGAACTTCCGGTTGTACCAGAAGTCGCTGTCAACTTTAAAAGGAATTATATACTTTTTCTTAGTCTTCTTAGTTTTCTTCATCAATGAATGTCAAAATTAATGACTGGAAAACATCAACGTAACCTGGATTTATTTCTATCAAATTTTGTAAGTTGCTTTACTTTATTTTAACATTCACTGACGAAGGCCGTGCTGATAGTTTGATATAAATTGAATTTTGTTACTGGATCTTTTTAAAATATTTTGAAACTGAGCAAATGAAAAATTCTCAAACTGCACAGATAGAGTCACCTTGAAGAGTACTATAGAAAACCTAAATGAAATTTTGCTGTCAAATAATTAGGGAAGCCAATATTTGAACACCTCTATGTTGCGTTCATCAATGCAGCACCCTGTATACATTAGTTGAGTAAATTTAAATTTAAAATAAAATTGAATGTTTGGAACCAGCTGAAAAAAATAAAAACTATAAAACAAATCCAATTTAATTTCATGCATCTAATAAACATGGAGCAGGTACATAATTTTGAGAAACGTTTAAAAAAAACTCAAATTATGCGCAAGAGGCAAGAACTATTCAATTACACCAGATAATTTATTAAATAACCATTATCAGGGTAGGCCTTTTACATCACCATATAATCGAGAATGTCCTTTATTGGTACAAGAATGTCAGATAGCATCTTTATTTCGCCATAAGTACGAACGTAACCGCAGGTTAAGCAAGGATATCTTCGTAAGTCTAACGAAAAACTTGAAATAAGTAATAATTACGTCTACTTCAGATCTCCTGCCTTCTAACACATTGATTCAATATCCGATCACATTTCGGGATAGGCGTTGGCGTTAACAAGACCAACGGAATATCCGAACGAGATTTAATCAGGATATATCGGAGCGAAGCGTAATTACGGCATCCTAATGCCGCTTCCCGGTCCAGGACTAACAAATACGAACGACTGCCAACTTCGAAGGAGATAATACTGCGGTGCCTCAACGTATAAATCATCAATCATACTTTGTACCTGACAACCGAGCACTTGTTCGAATAAATGTTTATAGATACTACTGAATTAATGTTCTCGAGATAATATTAAAAACATGCTTCAGAAAATTGTTTATCAAAATTTTCTGTATTTGTATACACGTTATAAAAGGTTCTTATTGATCCTTCAGATGTACAGTTTCTGGATAATCAATTTTTAGCCTTAATTGTTGAAAAATAACTATATTCTGAACAAAATTTCATGAAGTTCGCAAACATTTCCTCTACTGCACAGTGTTTAAAACCCGTAAATACTGGAAAAGAATTACGTAATTTTTGATTGATAATAATTGAACTGACAAAACAGTAATACAAAAAACTTGCCAAATATAAAGCAAGCACAAATATTTTACACATCGGCTGTAATTCAAAACTGTAATATTTTCGTTATCTGTATAATCATCAGGCGTTTTTTAAACAATATTTATTATGAAAAAGAAACATAAAAATTCAACAATAACATTTTTAAATGATTTTTCCGGAGCGTAGTCACCATCTACTTCAATAACTGCTTTCCATGTGCTTGGAAGACGGTCGATTCCACGGGCAAAGACGTCACGGTTCTCGGAGGCAATCCATGACGCCAATAAAAAAGCCTGATAATTATGCACCGACCTATATTTATCGAGTGAGCAACTGAATTTTACCTCTAGTGATTAGTGCTGCTCTTTTTCAGAATCAATATCATACCGTGGTTACCAAACTTTCATGTTAAAATAAATACACAACACGTTGTTGCCAAATTGTATATAAAATCTTTAAAGTGTACATAATATTCACAAAATATGAGAAATATGACCACCATCTGCTTCTAAAAATTTTCTAACTATTCTTTTAACTGAACGGAATACGTTTGTGAGAAGATCCGGCGAGTTATTGATGTTGTTTATCATGTTCATTATTTTTTGCTGAAGTTCAGCTAAATTTTCCACTGGTGTTGCATAAATTGAATTTCTTATGTGGGGCCATAAGAAAAAGTCACATGGAGTCATTATGGCAAGATCTCGGCGGCCAAATGTGTGGTGTGTTTCGATTAATCATTCTCTCGTCGAAAAACTCTCAGAAAATTCATGTTTTCGTGAGTAACATGCACAGCTGAGCCATCTTGTTGGAAAAATCCTTCATCATTCATTATTCCTAAAATTTATTTTTTAAACTAAGGTGCATGTACCAAATAACGCCATACTTAATTTAATTGAATCTGGCACCTAAACCATTTTTCAAAATACGTATTTCAAATTCTAAGCTAACTGAATCTACAGACATAACAGAATAGTACATAGAACAAATTATATGTATCTGACATTATTAACTTTTAGAAAATGAGACTTTTGTGTGAAAGTTCAATTGGCGTTATTGAGAACATAGGTTCTAAATAGTCAGAGTCAGAGGCTGTTGTTGGAGCAGGCCTAGTACTTCATTTAAAAAATCATGAGTTAGGTCTGTAACTTTTAAACGAATAAATATAAAATATATAGAAAAGGTTATTTTCGCACTAATTCGGAGGTTTGGGACACCTTGTATGCTCCCTTCCCCAACAAGCTCATAGAGCTTGACGATTGAATGGTGTCAAAAAATTGGGGAAATTCAGTATCAATCAATCAGTATCTGACTCTAAGTAACTTACAATGAGTGTAATTAACGAAATAAGTTCATTAAAATAATAAATGTTAGTAGAAGATTCATTATATTTTCAGTTTTATGTCAGATGTGCGCTCGAGCTCGTATTTATATTTCGGCACATAAAAAATGTACATTTGCAGATTTAATGGACGCTTTCAATTTAATTACACTCTCCCGCGTCCTTGTCGCGTGAAGAGATGGCTTTTAGAGCTATGGTTAAAAATGTACCGACCTAAAGCGTTTGCTGGCAGAATGAGGGTGGGTGACTCTGAAATTCCTGCGGATATTCAAATTCTCTAATCCACAACAGCTGTTTAAAATTTCCTATTCGCCGATGTCGAAAATAAAACGATTTTAGTAAAAAAAGAAATTTACAAGTTTTTGCTCATTAATGTTTTATTTCTTAATTAGAGAAATTGATTCTTGACGCATAAAAAAGTAATCTGGACACTGACCAAGTGTCGGTATAATGCACTATCTAATCATATTATGTGACGTCATTTAAAGCGCGCGAAAACGATAGCCGTTTAAATTAGAATAAATTATAGGGATGAGTAAACATTTTAAATTGCCGTAATAAAAAGTCTGAAAATAATATTATTAAACATGTAATGACTAAAGCTCGGATTTATATGCAGAAAATGTTGCTAGAATATACACATATATACCGGGTGTCCCGGGAGGAAAGGTCAATACTTCGTGGGAGTCTAGAGTGGGTCATTATAAGTCAAGAAGTTTATATAAACAGGTAGTTTTTTATTAATGATTTCTGAGAGAGAGCTATTTGAAATTAAAAATATGAAGTTGCTAAATAACTTTTATTTTAAAGTATTAACATTAAATTTGTCAAAAACAGCGCTACATTACGGTGAAGAATAAAATCAACATGAAGCGCCAAATTTAAATTATTCCGGAACGGCCTAGTGGTAAGAAGACATCAATATTTATCTCAGAATCCATTAATAAAAATCCACCTGACCTTTCCTCCCGGGACACCCTGTATATGCAGGATTTTTGCAAAACATGCAACAACATATGTAAATTGTGCAGCAAGTTATGCAAATTATGCAACAATATGTACGTATTTATCGGCTATTTTTTTAAATTGAAGGTGTGTTGATATTTTTTTTTGAAATGGCAAAGCGTTACCCAATCGATCAAGAATTTTGATATTTTGATAATGCAGATGATGATGATGATGGGATATAAATAAGCTAATAAGTTTAATTAAAGTGAGTTCTTGTCCGATCACAAATTCTTTTAATGTGCACTTAAAATTCGCACAATGTTTCACTATCGGTTGTTAGCTCCTGACGAAGCTATCACGGCTCACAAGACTGCTGCCGTATCGAAAAGTTTAAAAAAGTAGGGAATTCCAGCTATAACTAAATTTAAGGAAAAACCTACGCACATTAGGGCCGGTAAGTATGGTGGTAGTCGCTACCTGTTCTGGATGACATGTAAATTTTGTTCTACTTGTTGGAAAAATGTAAATTTTGTTGTAAAGGACAAAATTTATTGTAAAATTGACAAATTATGCACGGCACGTTAAAATATACAAGACATGCAAAGAACAGGTACGATATACAAAAAATGAAAAAATATACATTTTGCATAAAATCAGAGTAATGATTTGATTGATTTATGCAATAAGCAAAAAATCTGCATATTCTCTACTGCAAGAGTCTATCAAACAACATCGGCTTGAAAAAGCAGGACTAAAGCTTTTGATTTTGCACGACAATGCTCCTGTGCACAAAGCCGCCATTGTTCTTGTATCCCTGAAGGATTTAGATTTCGTACAGTTGTGCTACCTCCTCTACAGCCCAGATTTAGCTCCCTGCGATGGTTTTCTCTTTCGTCATTTAAAGAAAAAACTTCGACAAAGATTTTCAGACGATGAAAAATATCTGTTGGAATTAGAAATTTTTTTTGTAGCCCAAGAAAAAAAATGTTGACGATTAATTCTCTTTTATTTCGGAATGTAAAAAGTGCACTGAAGTCGCATATTGAAAAACAAACAAAAATATTTTTTTTTATTCCATCCCCTTCATAGTTAAGTAAGTATCTTAGATATCAAACGGCCCTCGTACAATCCCTCACATAGCATACTCACAGTATAACGGTGCGGCCACATTAACGTTTAACGTCACGCCTAATGTGATTTTTAACATCTAATTTGACATAAATCTGCGGTTACACTTAAGTTTAATATCAAATTACTCGTTATAAATTTGTTTTCTTTTCCATATTATCATATCACAAGTAAAAACTACAACAAACTAGTCAAATTAGACTTTGAAAATCACGTTAGGCGTGGCGTTAAACGTTAATGTGGCCGCTCAGTAAGGATTACGCAGTAGCGCGACTCTCATGAAAATATTCAGTTCGCGCATAACATCCCGCGCAAGGTCTGAGTCACAGTCTCGGGATGCAGAGCTCATTTATTTATAGTTCTTGTTCGGAATGTATGTTTTATGTTGGGCTAGAGGCGTATTAAGGGAACTTTGAGTGAATTTAGTAGCGTGAAGCGATCAAAGTTTAACAAGTTATTTTTTAATTAAAATGGAAAGTACAGAAAGACGTGGAGTGAATCGATGTGCCGCTAAACTGTGTGTAAACAATTCCAAAAATTGTAATTATAGTTTTTTGTAATTCCCTGCGGACAAGAAAAGGTAAGTAGTAAAATAAGTAAATCATTTTATTCTAGTTATGTCTACAGCTTGCAAGAAATGCAAAATGCATGTAAAGTGTATACATATCGTCGCCTAACTCACGGCGTAAGCACCATTCGATAGATTGTTCAGGAACGTTGAAATTAAAAATGACGCTCTATTCTTTTCATACATACGCCACAAAATAATTTTATAATTTTAGCATTACAGGCTGCAAAACAAGAAGGAAAACTCTATCAAGTGACAGATTAACCCGTACTTTTTCTCAGGGCATAGATAACTCGAATTTGTAATTTTTCGCAGTTACATCTATTCGTGAGTCAGGCGACGATATTTGCATATTCTGTAGCTGTTTCTAAAATGCATATGTAAAATCATAATGCATATTTCTAGCATTTTTCCAGTTAAAAGGCATAAAATCAGGTGCCAAATCGTTTAAAAGGAGGAGAAATATACTGAAACGTAAAATTAAGACACCACAAATTTTTTTACTAATTTTCTTTTTAAACAATATACAGTGCTTGCCAAAAAGTCGGCATCAAATGGGAAAAATTTTTATTTCTGATTTTTCGAAAAAAAAATTTACGGCAATAATTTGTGCTTGTCTGGAAACCTATTTAGCTCCTATTAGATATACCGAGTGATTTAGCATAGCTAGAAAATAGCGTTTTTCGAAATTGCCAAAATCTTAAAATTGTTATTTCTTGTTCTAAAAATGCTATTTCTAAATTAATCAAGATTTCAACGAGGTTTTTTTTACTGCGTTTTGGCTTATTGAACAATGTCAAGGCCAGAAAATAATGTTTTTCTTTAACTTTCGCAAAAATTGAATTTCACAAAATTTCACATATCAAAACTTAATTTTAAATTTTAAATCATTTTGGATGAAAACTTTAAAGATTTGTAATTGGGATAAAAAACAGAGAAAGGGTTTTATTGCTTCAGATATTTTATTAGTTACGGAACAGCAATATTTGTTCATAATCGCAACGTTTTTGATGCAATATGCTTTTGAGGAGAAATATTTTTTAATGATAATTAATAGGTATTGGAATGTCATCTAAAAACTCTAATCTACTCCTATTAATGAATTCTTGTCGCAAGAACCCCCTAGGGCCCAGTTGTACAATGCTAGTTTAAATTTAAGGTGAAGCTCAAACCCTTAGCAACGATTATTTCAAGAATTATTGTTAAGGGTTTAAGCTTTAGCTTTAAAGTTAAACTGACATTGTACAACTGGGTCTAAGTTAACTAGCCCCCCCCTCCCCCCGTGAAAATTTTCAAAGTCTTCTTGGTACACCGTGTTGCACCCCTAATGCATCCTTATGTACCACCTTTTTTTAACTTGCACCGCTCAAATAGCTGAGAAAAAAATAACTGAAATAACTTTCTATTTTTTTTTTCAGCTCTTTGAGCGGTGCAAAAGTTAAAAAAAGGTGGTGCATAAGGGTGCATCAGGGGTGCAGTAAGGTGCACCAGAAAAACTTTGGAAATTTTCACTAGGGGGAGGCTAGCTGATTTTCTATTTTATTTTCTCTCTCAGCTATTCGAACGGTGCAAAAGTTAAAAATGGTGGTGCATAAGGGTGCATTAGGGGTGCAACACGGTGTACCAAAAAAACTTGTAGATTTTTGAATTTTGTAAATATTTAACACGATTTTGTTTCTACTGATAACCTTGTTTATTTTGACAACCTTATTTATATTTTTTCACTTCCGAAGAAGCTATCAAACGACAGCGAAACGTAAAGTGTCTTTTGCGCTATTTAGTGTCCGTTTACAAGATTTTGTGATAAAATTATATACAGTGTGGTGATAAAGTAACGCACCAAGCGAAAAAACACCCTTAGCGTTGACTTTTTCGAAAAATGCTCGGATAGGTCGATTTTATTTTAAAGAAAGACATCTTTTAGAACCAATTTTAATTTTATGTCAGTTACCACTTTTGCGCCGTGACGTCATCGACATTTTTTTAAAATGACAACCTTTTTGAAGAAAAAAATTATTGAAAAATGGAAATGTGATTTTTAATCTTAATAAAATTTCAACCTAAAATAATACTTTCTTATAAAAACATAACAAAACAACTTAATAAAATTACGATAAATATTGGAAATGTCCTCCACCAACCACTTGACAGTGACCAGCTCGTGTGTAAACGCTATTAATGAGTCTTGCGATAGTTTCAAGGCTAATATTATTCATTTCCGCTCACCCGACTTAACTCCCCTGGACTTTTTTATGGGATTTTCTAAAAGGTCGAGTTTACGTGAATAGATCTCAAAATTTGGAAGATTTAAAAAACAAAATTAAGACGGAAATGAATAACATTAGCCGTGAAACCATCGCAAAAGTAATTAACAATGTTTACACACGAGCTGGTCACTGTCAAGTGGTTGGTGGAGGACATTTCCAACATTTACTGTAATTTTATTAAGTTTTTTTGTTATGTTTTTACAAGAAAGTATTATTTTAGGTTGAAATTTTATTAAGATTAAAAATCACATTTCCATTTTTCAATAATTTTTTTCTTCAAAATTTTCTTATGCATTAGTGATTCATTAACATTTTTGTACTCAGAAAAATGGATGCTTTCAAATGACATTTTCAAAAAAATAGGTTGTCATTTAAAAAAGAAATGTCGATGACGTCACGGCGCAAAAGTGGTAACTGACATAAAATTAAAATTGGTTCTAAAAGATGTCTTTTTTAAAAATAAAATCTACCTGTCCGAGCGTTTTTCGAAAAAGTCAACATTAAGGGTGTTTTTTCGCTTGGTGCGTTACTTTATCACCACACTGTATGTACTTACAATTATAAATAAATGCATATTTCTTTGTTATTTACTTCTTTTATTGTTTTTTTTCCCTGGCGTTAACCTTTCCGTTATTTCTTTGTTAATATCACACAAACATTATTTTTCTTGAAGTAAAGTTTTTTTAAATGTGAAGTTGAGAAATAATAAATCCTAATTTTATTTTATATATTTACTTGCTACCGATTTTGACAATATAATGTCTTCATCAGGCCTAAAATCGTAAAGAAAAGAATTTTTTAAAAATTTTGTATGTAAAATTAAAGTTAACATGTAATTAATTTATACGTGGTTTATGAAATAAAATTAAGAAGTACTTAAATTAAATCTTATACAATCATAATTTTACAACCACGCTGTCTCACATTTCATTTTCATTTTTTAATTTCACAAATTTTATAACGATTACATTGTTTAATGTATGTTAATTATCATATTATACAATTTATTACAATTTTAATTTAGTAAAAAATGTTTTTACATACTCAATAACACATATGTATAAAATTTAAGTACATTTTAACTTTAATGGTACATACAAACATTGTTAAAAATCTTTTAGTTACGATTTTAGGCCAATTTAATAATCACAATTTACAACCAAGTTTTCTCATTTTCATGTTCAATTTTCATTTTCACAAAAATTTTTTTTATAACATGACTTTGTCTATAGCCTGTTAATTATCATATTATTATATTACATTTTCATTTAGTAAATTTTAACATACCCAATAATACATAAACCACGTATAAATTAATTACAAGTTAACTTTAATTTTACATACAAAATTGTTAAAAAATTCTTTTCTTTACGATTTTAGGCCTGTTGAAGACATTATATTGTCGAAACCGGTAGCAAGTAAATGTATAAAATAAAATTAGGAATTATTATTTCTCAACTTCACATTCAACAATATACCTAATTAGGGACATCAACACAAATAAAGTTTTTTTACTTACAAATGCAAATTTTGTTGACTTGACTACATTCTTGTAACTGAAATATTTATTTGACATGAATGAAGATTTGTTTGCTGCTATTTAAACGAATACTTTAGTTGAGTTGACACAATTTTGTTTTATTCAACAAAATCGGTTTTTGCGTGTATGCTTTGTTACTTTTTACCACGTCTACAAAATACTACAGTTCGGCCCTGGCGTGTGAGTTTTATGTTACAATTTGCAACGGAGTCTCACTTAAAGCAGGACCACAGCATTCGACACATCCCCACTCCCCACTCAAGGTCAATGAAAATCCAGTAAAAAGATCAAAGTGCCTGTATTCTTTATACTGTGGTATAATCTTACAATAAATATTTTTACAACTTAACATTTAGCAGAATTAGATAGTTACAGTTCTTCCGCTCGATCTTTGCAGTTACGTCACACTTTCCCAATTCGAGAAACGAAATCAACATGTTCTTTTATCCTTATCTAATACGTATGTTAAAACAATGATAGAATTTATAAGTTTGTTATTTTCAGTCTATAATTTTCTGACGTAACTGCAAAGATCGAGCGGAAGAACTCTATCTATAATACCAACACTTCTTGGTCCAATTTGAAAAACCCGTTAGTAACATTCCCACGAACAATGTTACTTCGTGTTTATTTATATCGGAACTAGTTTAAATTAAGTATATTTAAAAAATATAATTGTCATAAAAACTATTTAGATAATTTAAAAAAAAAAATAGTTGCAGGTTTAGTTAGCTGTGGCAAAAAGTTCGATAATTAAAATATAAACAAAAATGTACTTTATATCCCAAGTTATAGATGAAACATTGTGATAATAATAATAAAGATTATACATAAATTGTTTATATACTGATAATTAATTTTGCTAGTTTAGTGCCACAGTAATTACCGTTACCATCTTTATTCCTGCAGGTATAAATTCGTAAATTTTATGTTAGTTATGGTGCAGTAAACTGTTAGTTTCAGCTAAGTTAATGATCGTGTTGATTTATTTTGAAGAGATCACTTAATAATGATCTCTTCCACCTGAAAATAAAAGAGAAACACGCTACAGATAATAATAACATATAGTTGTCATTATTGAATGTGTAAACCATAGGTTTATAATATGAAAATATTTTTTTGTCCAAAGAAAAATTAATATAGCAAACTTTTAATCGTGATCTTAACACTCTTGTTTTAATTATATGTACATTAAATCTTGGAGAGCAAATTAAAAGATATCTGAAGAATAATATTACCTACATGTTTATTAATTGTTTATCCCTAATATTTATGTATTTTTATGCCATTTCTAATTTTATATTCTAATGATGTTTCGTGAAAATTCGATTCACAGGTCATGACTTCTTTCATTAGTCGCACTAGAAACAGTAAGTCTAATAAGTGCAGTGCCAGCAATATAACAAGATACTTGCTCACATTGTTTGCCTGCAACTTCAGTGGCCGAACAGTAGCCGCTAAATGGAGCTCTAAAATTGTAACGAACAATGTCTTTAACATTCCAGAACATCACAACTCCGCTGCCACAATTCAGACAGCATTACAACTGTTGGAGGCAGATGTAAAGTTGGACACTGCCATGAACAACTCTTTAGGTTCGCTAAACAATGTTACGCGGGTCTCTGGGGTGAGCTTTAAGTTACTAGCGGTTGTATTTACAGTTGTATATGGATTAAGTAACATCACATCATAATAATTAAAAACTTTTAACAGATCAGATTTTTATTCAGTATTTTAATTAGCTAGTGTAATTTTTTTAATGGCACAATAATAACGCTAAAAGCAAAATAGTCAACAACTTCAAGAATCATACAGGGTGTCCCAAACCCGTGGAAAATGTCCTTTTATATACATTTGAAGAGGTGAGAGGCAAAACTCGCTCGTTCCATTTTATAAAAAAGTTCAGGTGGCCGTGGATTCTACAAGATTATGTCATGCTCTTTCAGAATACAGAATTCAACACACACTTTTCCAGGATAGCAGCACGTTTAGGAAGCAAAAAAAAAATTATTTTGACCTGGTCATGGTCACACCATCACAATTTTTTACGTTTTCTGAGGAACACGTTCATGTGGAACGAGCGAGTTTTGCATCCCACCTCTTCATTTTATCCTAAAAAAAAAAAATTTAATAAAAATTGTGTAGATTTCCATTCCGCATAATTATTTCCAATTAAACAGGGTCGTTCATCTAAAAGTTACAGACCTAACTTATGATTTTTTAAATGGATCACTATATATTTTATTGCACTTTTAGTTAGCCCTTGAAAAGATGGTGAAAATGATAAAACATTTATTTACTTATTTTGAATATTTATCATTTTATGCAAAAATTGGGTCATATTCGATTAATACCTAAATTGTCATTTTTAATGATGTGATGTTCAATTTCGAACCAAAATATTTTTACACATCCGTACTTTTAAAATATTCAATATTTTTAAAAATCGAGAGACTATCAACAAGAGAACGGTTAAATTCGCGTATTTTAAAATTAGTTAATTTTTCGAATTGGACATCCTATATATTATAGCATGTGCTGGTAGCCCTTTCTATGTATTAGCTTTCCTATAATACCACATTTTATGGGCTTAAGATTGAAAACTTGTGAGTAATTACCAGACTGCGGCGTTTGCTCGGACATTACAGAGCCGGACTTATTTTATCTCATACCCACAAGTTTACAAAACACAATAAAAAGTGATGTGTTTTAAAATATTTCCCGACTTCCAAGAAATTGATATATGTACTCCGTGACATGTGTTAACAATTTAATATTACATTTAAGATCCCGATCCGCTAGTGATGTGATCGTCGCCGTGAACCATATAGTTTGTGATATGATATTATGATACGACGGCGGCGCGGCGGCCAGAGACGTTGCGTTGATATCGGGGAAGAAGAGGCATTGTAGAGAAGAGTGCACTATTGATTTTTCTCTGGGTATGAATAACTAATTAATAGGTCGATTCTGCTCACATCTGCAGCAACCATAAAATCTGTAAGCCTTTAAGTCAATTATTAAAAGGTGTAATTTTGAAGTTCTCTGTATGACACGATTTCTTGTAAGTCTATATAATACCACAGACTTATGAGTAATCCCATAGACCTGGGAGAAATCATATCTTCCACAGAACTTCAAAATTCCTTATTTTAGTCATTCAGTTACAGATTTACAGATCTTACGGTTGCTACAGATACGAGCAGAATCGACACATAAATTGAAGTTATAGGATATAAGAAAATAAAGATTAATTTTCTAAATCTATTAACACATGTTATATTAATGATAACGATTAATAATTTTTTTAAATTAAATTCATTTAACTACACTTCTTTAATTTAGATAAAACGCTATTTACAACATACGCATTTTTATATGTATAGTAATCTGATAAAAAGTCGTGTATAAGCAATTAACTACAATTCTTATTCATAGGTCTCTGTCATGATGTCACCTTGATCGATTTACGAGTTATTAACAGGCGGGCGCTTTATAGTCGTAAACAATGTTTTTTTTGTGGATGTAATAAAACCGTCTGGAATATTATCGGAATACTCATAACCTTATATTTTATAAACTTAAATATGCGCATGAGATAAAACACGTCCGACTGTGAAATGTCCTAGAAAACACCGCAGTCTGGTTATTACCATTTCTCGATAATCAAGTTATAGAAATTCGCTATAAAGTATTTTCATTCGTTTCGGGAATATTTTATCTGCGATATCATTCAAGAGGTTTATTAGACAATTTATTTTTCTTCAAATTAATAATTCATTCATTATTGGTTTAGCGGCTAAAATAAAAAAACTTATTTTAATCTGTAATTTAAAAACTTCGTAGATTGAAAAATGGTTGTTCACCGAAACATGTCATCTTTATACCAACTTTGATGAACTTAAAATAAAAGCTTTTTACAACGACTGTGTTTATAGTGACTCAAGGCCAATACGTTTTCCAAATTTCAACGAAAGACTTTCTAAAAATAAACTGCTTAGTTATGCATGTAAAAGGCATCTATTCTTCGTATATAGCTTACTTTTTTTCAACAAGAGACGCACCCAGAAATTTGACTTGGAGGGGGCTTAAAAATAATAAGAATCACATAAGAGTATAGAAGGATATTTTAAATAATGAAGATACATAATATGAATTTATACCGAATTAACGTTACCAAACGAAATTAAGTCGGCGAGCTCTTTTTCTTGCAAGACTGAAATTATATTATTAAATTCTAGTGTCACGTAGCTGACTCTGGGAGGAGCTTCAGCCCCCATAGCCCCCCTCGTGGGTGCGCCACTGGAGGCACTACAGCCACTTAGATTTTCCTATTTTGTGACTGTAAACCTAAAGAAGTATCAAAAATAACAAAGACATGAAAAAGTTTCCTAATGAATGCTTCTTCCTAAAAAGTTATTTTTTAAAGTTATCTTCTTAGCCTCAAAATAGTTATTGCAAAATTTGTATTGCGGCAACCCTGTTTTTTACACTAGTTGTCTACTCCGAATTACTAAAATCCTGTGGGCACTCATACCAAATATCATTCAAATTGGTTTATGAGAGAAAAAAAAAATTTTTTTCAACAGCTGAAACAGAATGCTGACTTTTAACGAAGCACTTTTGGATAATATATATACATTTGCAACAAAAAAATGGAAACACCAAGATAAATCTATATAGTGACTAGTTTTTATAATTTTAAATATTTTGAATATGGTTTTAATATATTGCAGGTGACATTTCATTGTGTGGACAAAGATACACGTTTATTTGAATTAACATAATTTTGCAAAATGCTTTGACTTTCTTCTTGTCTAGAATTTTACAATCTAGAAATAAACTCTTTGCTTTGCAATGAAATCTAATAAAACTTGTATTTGGTTAACTCGAAAAATTATTATTACAAAGATCGAAAATAGGTGTTTCCATTTCAATCGCAATTGTAAGACGTGTACCGGAAAAAATCCGACCATTAATAAATAGACGGCTATGAAACAAAATACAAGCGCCAAATTTTACGTATTTATAAATACGGGTATTGCTGACAATTAGATAAAGTTCTGTCAATACAATTTGTGTTTTCATTTACGATAATAACAAAATCCAATCAAATCAAGAAGAGAGACGAAAATTAATAATTTCCAAATTTACTGAAAATCCGAGTATGTCACAAAGACAGATGTCAAAAGTTCTCAATATTCCGAAAACCACGATTCAAAATGTTATCAGTGAATTTAAGAAGAGATCTAGTGTACAGAGAAAAGCTGTGTCGGGAAGAAAAAAAGGGCCGTATGTTAAAAAAAAAACAGAAAGGAAAGTTAAAAGGAGTTTTCAAAGAAATCCTAATATATAATAATAATAATAATAATCAATGAGGGATGTGGCTGACAAAGCAAATGTTTCGAAATCTACAGTACAAAGAATGAAGAAAAGATTAAATTTAAACAGTTTTAAAGTTCAAAATGTACCAGATCGATCTGAAGAAAATGAAATTATCTGTAAATCGCGAGCTCGAAAACTTTACGAACAATATTTATCGAAATTTGAGTGTTGCGTCATGGATGACGAAACTTATTGTAAGGGAGATTGTAAGCAACAACCTGGTCAAGAATTTTATGTTGCCGAGCATCGAGGAAAGGTCTCTGCACAATTTAAGACCCGTTGTGTGACCAAATTTCCAACCAAGTACCTAATTTGGCAAGCTATATGCTCATGCGGATTAAAGAGTGACAGTTTTGTGACTAGTGGCAACATAAATAGCAATATTTATAGGGAAGAATGTTTAAGAAAAAGATTACTTCCATTAATTGAAAAGCATGATATGCCAGTATTGTTCTGGCCTGATTTAGTTACCTACCACTACAGCAAAACGGCTTTATATTTTTATGAACGGAACAATGTCATTATTGTGTCGAAAAATGCAAATCCACCGAATTGCCCGGAATTAAGGCCAACTGAACGTTACTGGGCCCAGGTGAAAAGAAAACTAAAGAAAACGAAAAAAACTTCCACTGACAAAAAATTTTGAAAAAAAAAATACAAAACAGTCTTTAGTGCTATAGGACAACGTGAAGCAAAAGCGTTAATGTTACATCTAAAAGCTAAAGTTGTTAATTTTTATAGAAAATAAGTTTTTCGATTCCATTTGTTGTTTAGTTTACAGAAAAATGTTTATTCTTTACTAAAATAAATAATTAATTTAAAATGAAAATGGCTGAACTTTTTTGAAAATCTTTTTAGTGGTCGGATTTTTCCTGGGACACTCCTTAGACAAGTTTGTTTAAATGATCTTATTTTGAGCCCAGAAATCTATAATTAAGCCTTTCTCCACGCAATTTAGCGACAGTTTGTATATTATTCAGTGTCATTCATAAGATAAGAAAATTTACAAAATTTTTAAAAAATCCGAAGGTATATTTAATTATTTTAAATGATGCACGAATATTTTCCCAGGAAGCACTAATCTAAAGTTATAAGCAAAGAGCATCCAAATCATACCTAATCTAATCACACCTAATTTATTTTATATTTACTTATTCATACTCATTCGACAACATGTAAATGACATATTTAAGGCAAAGTACCTAACTTCCAATATCAAAAACCTAAAACTGTCCGCTCTCTGGATATAAGCACTGTAGTTATAATCAGAGGGCGGACTCGAAAAGTTTTTCCCACTAGAACCAGTTTGAGATAGCCAAGCAATAATTTAGTTAATTTGAATTAAATGTTTTCTTCGATATGTATTTAAAATCGCGTAGCGCTGTTGGGAAATCTTTTTTGTCACAGCACATCGCTTCAAGCACCCAGTCAACCACTAAAATACTGTGAATCACGTCGCTTTCATGAGTGCACTATTTCTTTGGCTCGCTGGTTGTTCACTATTGCAAGTCGCGCAGATATTCTAAAAACACCGTCAATTATTAATTTTAAGAAAAGAGAAAACTGGTCGAATATATTTTCAACAGAGGGGTTTATAATTAAAGAAAATGCATTTGTAAAATTGTTTCTACCAAAAAGTGTGAGAGAAAAATAAGAGCATCAATTTTACACGCATGAAACATCAGTTTTACTCCAGGATGCAGTTGATTTGATTTCAGATTATCTGAGCGTTTAATGTAATTCTTAGGATTAAACAGCAATTTCATTAACAAATAACTAGAATTGTTTTCCTCTATTGTGATTGTTTCGTTTATAAATTAAAAAATCGGAAGTTACATTTTTATTTATTCTTTTCCGGATGGGGTCTAGACGGACTATAGTTACAATGAAGGACGAAATCACTACTTTGAAAGATCAGACTTTATAGAAATATGCAATAATACAAAAATAAAACAGTGCAATAGGACAATTCAACAAGTAAGTCGGCCTGTTAATCATCATAATCAAGAATTAAAATCTAATTTTAAATTTCAATAATGTGAAAACAGTGAACACTTTTAAATAGAAATTTGATACGTATCGGTATGGTACGGAAATTGATTTCAAATTCATTACTTGAAAGTGTTTACTATTCGTCTTTTCTAAAACACGGACGTTAAAAATATTCTCATCCTTTGTTTGCAAGTCGACATTCATTGCCACAACGTCTGCGATGTGAAAATATGCCGCCGTTGTTAATGCTAGATAATCTTCAGCATTAGAGTCGTGTTAATTAATACTGTGCGGTTGAAAACCAACACGAGCAGTTTACAACTCGGCTCGACATGACAACCGACGTGTTGAAGCGTTTTGCTTTTGCACGGCCGCAGATACTCGCTGATTATCATATTTCTGCATAAATGCATGCGGTGAATCCGAACGGTCGCAAATGCATTTACGACCGCCATTTCCAACCGCTATTTTCTACTTTAAACCGAAAGGGGAGGAAAAAAGATTTTACTCTGTTTGCGTTGGCGCTTTGTATCTTTTTCCGGAAACTGTCCGGTGGCTTAAACCAATAAACGTGCCATAAAGCGCGGCTTCCGCTCCAACAAACCTTATAAAACGGAGAAACGAACAGCCGGGAGAGATTGAGCTTGCACATGCACCTGATGAAAAACATAACTTGTCACAGAAAGTCGAATACAATTAAACCATATTCTTGTCCGCTTCGTCGACTTTACGGTTCACATTCTTCTGAAAATGCGGAGAAGACATTCTTCTGTGAAAATAAAAATTGCTACGCCGAACTTGGAACAATTTTTTACATTATTTGCAAAGAAAGGTAATATATCTTTATTTTATTTAGTCAAAGTAATTATCAAGGATACGATTTGGGACCACTTACTTCTAACTTGACTGTATTCGGCTATCCCCCGCCTTGTCTATCGCAAGCAGCTCAACCAAATTATTAAATACAATACTATATAAACTTTTCAAGTTGTAAAAATTATCGTTGTATCTGTTGCTAAATATAACACCCCCGTAGTGCTTCTATCGCCAGCGACGATTCCTTGCATAATGCATTTTACGAATGCTCCTTCGACTCGATCCTCCCTCGACTCGATCCTCCCTCTGTTTGATCTATTTGAAGACCTGTGTACAGGTACCATCTTTACGCATGGGCCTGCTGGGCCCCGGTCCAGGGCCCCAGGCCCTAGGGGGGGCCCGAGTTGACAAACTGTTGGTTAGGGGTAGAATAAAGAAAACTTACACATTTATCAACTATTTTGTAGGGAAACAGTTGATTTTTTAGAGCAAATGCACGTTTCCACAGAAAACATTTCAAACGATCCTGGTGATTATTGTGATGCAGTGTTTACGGAAGAAAAACGTGAATTGTGGATTCGCAAAGGTCCGGAATTTTTCCAAAATAAGGACTGTGACTTCTCAGACACTTCCAGAAATTACATAGAACATGAAAAACAAGGAATTTAAATAAAACTGTTGAAAGATTTTTGCAATTCATACCTATAAAGGAACATAAAGCTGAATATTTGGCGGAAACAGTTTTGACATTTCTGAGAAATTATGTCATTTCAATAAAGGATTGTCGTGGACACAGCTATGATAACGCGTCGAATATGGCTGGAAAGTATTCGGGTCTACAAGCAAGAATTAAAGAGAAATGTGAATTTGCTGTGTTCGTACCATGCGCGGGACATTCTCTTAATTTGGTGGGCGTTCATGCTGCTGGATGTGTTCTAAAGGCAACAAGCTTTTTTCAACTGATTCAGAAATTGTACAATTGTTTCTCGAGTTCTACGCATCGATGGAATATACATACAGTGAAACCTCCCATAGCGGACAGCTCTCTTAAGCGGACATCTCTCTTAGCTGGACAGTGTTTAATCTCCCATTTATGTAATTTACATGCATTTGCATCTCTCTTAGGCGGACACCTCTAATGGATGGACACGGTCGGTGTCCGCCTAAGAGAGCTTTCACTGTATTAACAAAATATTTGGGTTCTGTGAGGTGATCTGATATGAAATAGAAGGCTAGGTAACGGGGTTGCTAGTGGAGATAACAACATAAGATTTCTGACTGTAATCATACTGTAATATTTAATCAATTCTTTAATAAAATATATTAATTTATTCGGAGTCCCTAATGTTCTATTTATAAGAACATGACATGGCGCAGTCATCTGAGTAAAATTAAATATATAAAGATGTCTTAACTGATTATGTCAAGACGTTCCACAAGAATATCGAAAAAGGAATTGCCATTACAAAAAACTGATCCTGAGGAAGCAGAAAAAGATTTATATTCAACTGAAGTTACTGACGATATGGAATCTTCAATGAAACCTCCGTGTATGTTGACGTTTGAAGGAAATCTCAAAGAAAATTGGCGAAAATGGAAGCAACGTTTTGAATTATATTTAAAAGCAACAGGACTCGACTCTAAATCTGAAGAAAGACAAGTTGCAGTTCTCCTTCATGTCATAGGGGAAGAAGCTCTGGACAAATTTAACACATTTGCTCTAGAAGAAGAAGAAAAGAAAATATTATCAAAAGTAATGAACGCTTTTGAAAAATTTTGTACGCCAAAAGCAAATGAAAGTGTTGACAGACATATATTTTTCACAAGAGTGCAACAATCAAATGAAAGTTTTTCATCTTTTGTAACTGATTTGAAGAAACTCAGCAGCGTATGTGGTTTTGGCGAATTGAAAGACAGCTTAATTAAAGATAGAATTATTTGTGGAATATGTGATCAGGAACTGAAGAGTCGTTTACTACGTGAAGACAATATTAACCTGGAGAAATGTATAAATATCTGTAAGGCTGCAGAACTGTCACAATCACAATTGAAAGCCCTGGATTTGGATACAAAAATAAATGCAGTTAAAATAGATAAAGTGCAGAAAAGCAAGTAAATACAAGAAAGAAACAATATAGAACAAATCAAGAAATGGAAGTCGCTGGAAACAGATACACACATCAGTCATCGAAGCAGACATCGGAACAGTCTTCCCAGCAGAGAAAGCGTGGTCCATGTCAACGATGTAACAGGTTTCATCCGATTCGTCAATGTCCAGCTTTTGGTAAAAAGTGTTCAAATTGCAATAAAGTGAATCATTTTGCGGTAGCTTGTAAATATAAAAATGTCAATGCTGTCAAAGATCAAAATGTCACTTCTGTATCTAATCAGTCAGATTTATTGTATATTGGATCAATATTTGAAAATGATCAGGAAACTGATATGTGTGAAATAGTTAAAATTAATGATAAACATAATGTAATTATAAAATTAGATACAGGAGCACATTGTAATGTTATATCTGTGCAGAATTTTAAAAAAATGTTTTCTGAAATGCCTAAACTTGAAAAGACACATATTAGATTAAGTGCTTATGGTGGAAGCCAAATAACCGTTCTTGGAAAATGTTATTTAACATGTAAATTCAAGAATAGAGATAAATCACATCTAGAATTTATAGTAATTAAAGGAAATTCAAATGTTCCAACAGTAATTGGGATGCCTTCAATTAAAAAATTAAAATTAATTAAAAGAATAGAAACAATTATGGAGCACCCAATAGAAAATGAAATTATTAACAAATATAAGGATGTCTTTTCAGGAATAGGATGCATTAAAGATTTTGAATATGAAATAAAACTAAAAAATAATGCAGAAGGTACTATAATGCCTTGCAGAAAAGTTCCAATTTCAATGATTGAAAAATTAAAACATGAACTCAAAACAATGGAACAAAATGGAATAATTAGAAAAGTAAATACTCCAACAAAATGGGTAAATCAATTTGTAATTGTTAAGAAACTGGACGGAAGTTTAAGAATTTGTCTTGATCCAACTAATTTAAATAAAAATATTATGAGAGAACATTTTAAAATTCCAACTTTTGAAGAATTATGTTCTAGAATGCCAGATGCAAAAATATTTAGTACATTAGATGCTGATAAAGCGTTTTGGCAAATAAAATTAACTGAAAATAGTTCAGATTTAGTTACATTCAATACGCCCTTTGGTAGATATAAATTTCTACGTATGCCTTATGGTATTTCTTCGGCATCAGAAATTTTTCAAAGATGCTTTCAAGAAATATTTAATGATATAGAAGGGGTTCAAGTGTATATCGATGATTTATTTATATGGGGTAAAGACAAGAAACACCATGATGAGCGTTTAGAAAAAGTTTTGCAAAGAGCAAGAGAAAAAGGTATTACATTTAACTTTAAAAAATGTAAAATTGAAACTAATAAAGTTAAATATTTGGGTCACAATTTTTCAGAAAATGGAATTAGTCCTGACGAAAATAAAATAAAAGCAATTGTAGCAATGGAACGACCAAAAAGCAAAAAAGAAATGGAAACTTTCTTAGGTATGATAGCATATGTAAGTAAATTTTTACCAAATATTTCTCAGTCAACTATAAATTTGAGAAACTTAATAAAGAAGGATGTTCCATGGATATGGGATAGTAATGTAGTAAAAAGTTTTCAAAAAGTAAAAGAAATTTTAACAAAAACTCCAGTTTTAAAGTATTTTGATGTAAACAAACCAGTTGTTTTATCAGTAGATGCTTCACAAGATGGCTTAGGTTCAGTATTATTACAAGATAATTTACCTGTAGCTTATGCTAGCAGAGCTCTAACAGAAACAGAACGTAAATATGCTCAAATTGAAAAAGAAGCTTTAGCAATATGTTTTGCATGCAAAAGATTTAGTCAATATATTTTTGGTAAAACAGTAATTATTGAAAGTGACCATAAACCACTTGAATATATTTTTAAAAAACCATTATCTGATTGTCCTGTAAGATTATTAAAAATGAGACTCAAACTACAAGCATATGATATAATTGTCAAATACAGGCCTGGAAAAGAATTACTGTTAGCAGATGCATTATCAAGACATCATCTTTCAGATAATTCAGATAATTTTGATAATGAAATTGAGGCTCAAGTTTATTTATTAATGGAAACTTTTCCAATATCTATAAATAAAAAAGAAATTTTTCAAAAAGAAACAAAAAATGATGAAGAAATGCAAATAATTACAGATTTTATAAAAAAAGGTTGGCCTACAGAAAAGATTAAAGTACCTGATCTAATTAAACCTTATTTCACATATGCAGATGAATTAAATATAATCGATGATTTAATATTTAAAGGAACCAGATTAGTAGTACCAAGAAATTTAAGAAAAGAAATGCTTGAAAAAATTCATTATTCTCATCTTGGTGTGGAAAAGTGTAAAAATCGAGCACGAGAAGTTATATTTTGGCCACAGATGAATAAAAATATAGAGGACATTGTTCAAAATTGTGAATCATGTATTATGTATAAAAAAGCTAATGTAAAAGAAACTTTATTACCACATGATGTACCTGAAGGTCCTTGGGAAGTTTTAGGTCTAGATTTATTTTATTTTGCAAATAAAGAATGGCTTCTTGTAATAGATTACTTTTCAAAGTACGTGGAAGTAGCAAAATTGGAAAATACTTGTGGAAATACTATAATAGCTAAACTGAAATCTATGTTTGCTAGATTTGGTATTCCTAAAACAATATATTCCGACAATGGTACACACTTTGAAAACTCGAACATGAAGAACTTTTCAGAATCTTGGAATATGTAAAGTATTATATTAATTATACCTAGCTTTAAAAATTAATGAAAAGGAAGGATGTGAGGTGATCTGATATGAAATAGAAGGCTAGGTAACGGGGTTGCTAGTGGAGATAACAACAGAATTGTACATAAGATTTCTGACTGTAATCATACTGTAATATTTAATCAATTCTTTAATAAAATATATTAATTTATTCGGAGTCCCTAATGTTCTATTTATAAGAACATGACAGGTTCAAATAAAGTTATCAAACCCCTCTCTGAAACTAGGTGGTCTGTACGTGCTGATGCCGTAGATGCTTTGCATCAGGGCTAAAAACATACTTTGGAAGCCTTGACATAAATTGCTAAGGATACTGATCAATCTTGAGAAATCAGAAACAAAGCTCTTAATCTAGCCATAAAAATGGAAAAACTGGAACAGAAATATGGAGTAACATATTGGAAAGGATGAATAAAACAAGTCTCAATCTTCAGAAAGACACTCTAACAATAGACGTTGCGACAAAATTGCTAGCTTCCCTCATTGATTTCATAAGTAATGTTAGAAATATTTTTGAACAGTATAAATCCTCTGCTAAAGAACATTTTCCAGACGCCGACTATAAGCATCTTTCACAAAGAACAAGAACCAGAAGCTCACGTATTACATCTTTTGAAGGATCAGTGGAAACTGTTCAACTAACTGGTAAAGAAAATTTTAAAATAAGAACATTTCTTCCAATGATCGATACATTAATCGCTCAATTAAAACAACGATCGGATTCATACAAAGAAATCAATCGATGTTTTGGTTTTCTTTCTCGGTTAAAAACGATTAAATCAGAGGAATTGATAAGTAGTTGTAAAGAATTTGCTGAAATATACCATCACGATTTTAACGCGGAAGAACTGGTGTCGGAATGTCTTCATTTAGCGCAGTATTTGATACATGTTCAGAGCAGTGAAAATGAAGGGGTACAAGGAGAAACAGACGCCTCAATGAGTTAATCTGATTGTACTCCTTTTGGCAAAAAAGAATGACATTTATTTATAAGTAATAAATTTATATGTGTCCATGTAATTAACTTTTGCCAATAAAATTATTATTATTATTATTATTATTATATCAGAATTATACCATATCCTGCGAGCGGACAAAATTGAAGACACTTTTCCTAATATTGAAATATCATTAAGAATTTTCTTGTCATTGATGATAGAAACTGGACTGGTGAACGCTCCTTTTCAAAACTGAACAGAATAAACAACGAATTAAGGAGTACTATGCTCCAAGAGAGATTAAATAGTTTGTTCTTGATGAGCATCGAAAGTGACATTCTGAAAGAAATTGATTTTGATGAAGTAGTTGATGATTTCGCACATCAAAAATCAAGAAAAAGCCATTTGTGTAGATGTAGATTCTGTTCAATTTTTTTTAGATTGTACTTTTCAGTAATAATAAATGTATGCAATTTACATTGTCTTCTTCCTTCAAGAATGCATGCAAGAACTTTTCTGTTGATGTGATGAATTAAAAAAAAAACACCGTTAACTTTACGTAGGAGGCCCCCAAAACCAAAAGTGCCAGAGGCCACCATATGTCTTAAGACGGCACTGCCTGTGTATACTCTAAATAAATAAGTTTTCGTATTTCATCCGCAGGAAGTGGCCCGAATTATGTTCTTTCATAATTACAGGGTGACATTGAAAAAACTGCAATGCACAGTACCACGCAATAGAGGACCATAACATAATTTTAAAAAAATAATAAAAAAAAGTACCATTGTATTTCTTTGTTATGTTATGTTAATGTTCTTAAAGCTCATGTCGACCAAGTAGCGATTTTTTTGTTAGGAGATATTGAAGAGAAATAAATTTTCTAAAAAAAAATTAACGTCCTGTATCTTGAAAACAAAAGACAATCGGACATTAGTGTAAGACCTTTTTTTATTATTTTATGCATTGCACTAAGCATTGTAGTTTCTTCAATGTCACCCAGTATAATTGAATGAAATATAACGAGCGTCTAAATAAAAACCTGGTCAAGTAGGTTGTGATCGAGAATTTATCCATTGCATTTACATAACAGAATTACTAAACGTAGCTTACTTGACAAGGTTTTTATTTAGACAGTTGTTATAATAACGTATGTAACATAAGTTTTGGGAAAAGATTTAAAGCTCTTAAGCAAACAGTAGCAAATTTTTTATTCATCCATGAGTATTAGGGCTTGTTCCTACATCTTAAAGTAATACGTAACTAATTTTACATAATTGCCAGAGGAGCATTATCTTCAATGGCGCGCAATTTTCTGCGAATTTTTTGCTGGACAAAAGATTGTTTTCTTTGGATACAAAATTAATGTTACTTTCGTTTAAAAAATTCTTGGTTATTCTAGCGTAACGATTTTGTTAATATTCTTCATCAAAATAATGAAACAATATTTTGGCATGATCTTGCTTCATGTCGTTACGATTCGGGAAGTAGATGTTACTTTTGTCCAGCGAAAAATGACACATATTCCCAGAAAACTGCGCGCCATTGAAGATAATGGTCCTCTGGCAGTTATGTAAAATTAGTATTTTATATTATACGTATTACTTTATAGGATGTAGGAACAAGCCCTAATACTCGTGGATCAATAAAAAAATTGCTACTTAGCTAAGCTTAAGAGCTTTAAATTTTTTCCCAAAACTTATGTTACATACGTTATTATGCCATATTTTTAATGAAGAAAACGAATCGAGAAAACAATTGATTATTTATGCTATCGAGGTTAACTGAATTACCTATGTAATTTAAAATATTCATGAGGCCGTTGAAGCAGGCATGCATATTGCAATCATACATTTTAATTTAGCATGTGTATTTGACAGGGCAGACCATGACCTTATATTAATTAAACTGTGCTCGCATGAAATATTCGAGATGCTTTAGCTTCGTGGATTGCTTCCTACATGAAAAACAGTCGCAAAGAATTACATAAACAGGCATTGACCAGTAGGGTTTTATTGATCTTGTAGTATGTCAAGGTTTTGTTCTGAGACCCTTGCTTTTAGTACTTTTATCAACGATTTGTCAAATTTATCACTATAGCAATATTTCATAACTCTTTAAACGAATAATATGAAAATTAATTCATTACTGTCAATCATATTTAGATGCCAAATTAGCTTCTGCTTCCGCATTTTCATTGACAATCTCTTGAACAACTGCTGTTTATTCGAATTTTTAATTATTGAACAGTTAAGGCTCAAAGAGAATGCAATGCGCCATTATCTGTCAAATGAACGTTAAATATAAAGGTTCAAATGTCAATCATATGTCAATACACAGAATGAACGACGTCAAACGGCGTTGCACGCGAAAAGTTGGTCAACTTCCAACTTTAACGGCGTCAAACGTCGTAATGTATAATCAAACATAAATCCCATCATCGCATTTCCATTCGGTAATTTTCTTGTATGTGAATAAATACAACATACAATACATCAGGTGTAACAGATACATACACGATATTGATTCGTTTTTCAGACATAGGAAAATAGTACGTAAAATTATTTGTAAATGTTGGCTCTCCTGTATATTTTAGAGCAAAACGGTAAAGGAAAAAATTGTTCAGAATTCTAAAATGCACTTATTTTCTTGTAAATTTTGTACTCATATTCTCAAAAATAGTAAAAGTTCTCAGTAATTGACATTTTATTAGCAGTTAGCCATGACTATGACAACACAAAAAAAAAACATCAAATTAACATTTTTAAATAATGTATTCAAAATGATCTCCATGTGCAACTAAACAATATCCTTATTGATCATAACATTTCTGCCTCATGTTTGCCAATTGATACTGAGATACTCTGTCGCATTCGGCAATTATTGCTTCTTTTAACGTCTCTACATTTTCATGGGAATTCTGTCAATCATACTATTTATTTTTTAAATTGTCCCAGAAGAAAGAGTCATTTGGTGATAAATCTAGAAAACGTGTCGGTCAGTTAATGGTAGCTCCTCTCTCTAGCAGTAATTAGGAAATGATAAAAGTTTCGCACAACTACATTATTGTGCGCAGGGCAACCATAATACGTTTCATAGTCTATGCTAAGATCTCCTAAAGTGGATTCTGCTGAATTTTGCAGCAATTGGAGGTACTTGTTACAGGTGAGGGATCTTTCGATAAAAAGCGGACCAATGATTCTTAAAATTCCTGCCTATATGTTAATTTAATAGTGTTGACTTTGGTTAGGGACAGTTAATGTAAATTTTGAGTAGATGCTCCGATATACAGGACGTTATCAAATAAGGTGACAATAATTATACCACGTATAGAGAATGTCAAAATATTACGATTTAACCTAATTTATCTATATCCAAAAGTTTTTTGTTTCTGAGATATATTGAATGAGATGAATTTCCAAATTCTGACTAATGTGTCTTAAACTTGAATTTTAATTTTCGGTGACCCTTGCTAATACATTAAGGTCATTTTCGTTTTCTATTTCAGTGATATTTTCTTGCATTCGCATAATTCGTCTACACTTCCTGTTGTTACAAGATCCTACTAATGGTATCCGCATAATGGCTGGGAAATTTAAAGTTTTAAATAATGTATTAAGTACACTTTAGAATTCTGAACAATATTTTCCTTTACCATTTTGCTCTATAATTTACGAGAAAGCCAATAATTGCATATATTAAATTTTACACACTATTTTGCTATGTCTGTGGCACAAGTTATTTCTATTTTCATGTTAAACTGACGACGTTCCATGTAGCTTTTCATCTGTACATGCCTTTTGAAGTGAACGGCGCGTAACGCGTTGCATTCTGTTTGACCGTTTAATTTCACGAAACTGGCGTTAAATTTATTTTGTTTCTAGAAAACGGTGAACATTACGAAACCAGAAACAATTTTGAAGAGTGAACAATGGCCAAGCGTTATCATGGTTACTTTCTTTATTTACATCACATATCATTGTTCCTTCAAGTTGTTGCAAAAGTCTTAGAAATTAGAATTACGAAATAATATTTATAATTTAAAGTAATTTTGAAGACGATATGCCGGAGGGTCACAAAAAACTTTGTTTGACCCTTTAATTTTAATCTACTCACAAATATCATGGTTAACCCGTTAATATTTATAATTTAGTTGGCAAAATGCCTAAAAGGCAAATTTTACGCTTATTATTATTCCCCGAACTACCATAATATACCGAACAATTCGAGAATGTGAAGAAGGTATACTTTGTCAAAACCTACCGAAAAGTGGTCGTCGACGACAGTTACACGGAGAGAAAACAATGGTATTTGTTAACACAATTTTATTGTAGAATTTATATCTACAAATTGTTACGAAAATGAAGACAGCTACAATAAATAGAAAATGTTTACATTTGATTGTAGAACAATGTTTGTAATATAGTAAAATATTACACATTTTTAAGAAAATCGTGTAACACAAATAATAGTAAATGTGTTGCCATAAATTGTGTAAACTAATTTTATAGGCAAAATGTTATACCATGAGTTTTTTTTTTAACTCTGAACATACAATGTAAATATTCCTATGTTCAGTTTAAAAAAAAAAACGAGTCAAATGCATTACAAGGGTGTACCAGCTATCTATGATGAAAAAAAAAACGAGTTTCAGTAAAGCAATTTAAAGATATACATATTTTGTTAACCAAAACACTGTAAGAAATGTTCTCCTTCACGTTTTAAACAATGTGCTAAGCAATTATCAAATACTTACAAAGATTTTCTTAAGATTTCGGGATTTAAATCATAACATTTCATAATTGATACTGACAGCACATTTATTTTGTTGAAAATTGCTAGGAGATTGCTTTCATATCCTGCAATGCATTGACTCGTTTTTTTTTTTAAACTGAACATAGGAATATAATCCATTCACGATCTTTTTAGACTCAGAGTAGGCCATGTTAGGGTGACATTTTTGTTGGCACCTCCAAGTGAATATGTTCTATTTTAATTTGATGGTTAGGTATATTTTTGAAAACTGATGCCGAAAAACATTGATGATTTCTAGCATTTTGACTTAGTATTAAAAAGTCACGAGTAATTATTTGTTTTAATGTTATTATTTTACTTTCTTCATGCCATCGTAGAGTGTAAGAAGCAATATATTCGATGGGACTGACATTAAAGTGTCCGAAGTTTACATTTGTCACATTTTGAGTTCTATCAAAATTCATGTACGTAACTTAACGAAAAAAAAGCATGGCCCTCTAAACTCTGAAAAGATCGTGAATGGATATTAGGTATTTGTGAATGTTCAGAGATATAAAAAACTCACGGTATAAATTGTTGAATTAAGTACTATTTCGTATAGCAAATTTTTCCATTTAACTGTGCTGATTCTTGAAAATAAAAATTGGACAGGATGAATGCAGAAGATTACAATATTTTTGAAGATGATTTAAACATTTTATTAATTGATTTTGGGTTTCCTCGTCGTGCATATGAAGAAAGAAATTATTTCGACGAACTAGAGGCTCTAGGATTTTTTCGGAGATTTCGTTTACAGAAAGAAAGTGTTCTAACGCGTGATCAATATCTTTTCTAATCAAGTGACCTATGGAAATGAAATCGTGTGTCCTTGATTAGTTCATTATTTCAAATGCCACTTGAATTACATTATTTATATTGCATTCCTATACAAAACGATAGGAATGCAATAAATGGCACTTGAAATAATGAACCAAACAAAGACAATTTTTTTCCCATAGGTCACTTGATTAGAAAAGATATTGATCACGCGTTATATTTATTCCAAAAAATAGAAGTACCTAGAACTAGAATTTTTTAACGATCTGTAAGTTGTTTCACAGTAAATAATAATAATAAATCAGAACGGCGAGGGGACCCACCACCTATTTTCATCACATACTTCCTTTCTTCAGCAGCATCCTTTCTCAATTGTCTTTTACTGCCACTGAAATGTTTTTTTAAAGATTTCTCATCCCTAAGACAAGCATTGGTTCCAAAAATTGTCGATGCATTTAACCCTTAACTGACGTGGTGAAAACTGCGTTGTGGGGTCTCTGGGACTCCTCAAATGAAACGATCATTAAAAAAAAAGAAACATGCTATATTATCATTTCAAATATATCAAAAGCTTCAGAAATGTATTTTGAACTAATTTATTTAAATATTATTCTTGCTGGGAGTATACATAAGAAACAAAAAAATATAATTTATATTAACATTGGAAATAAGAACTAAAAAATGTTATGAGGATTCTTCCGCCTCTGTCTCTTGAAATCTTCAATCAGGCGGAAAATACCGCTTCCTTATGTTCTTCAACGTATCTAAATAAAAAAAAAATGGAAGAACATTTAGATATCATTAGAGAAGAAATCTGGAACCCTTATACTTACAACCAGTCCAGAGGACTCTGAACATTACATTTGCAATGAAGTCAAAGACTGAGTGCAGTAGTTCTTTAGGATATTCATCAACATCGGTTTTAGGAAGGTAGAGGGAGGCACAGTTCAATCAGTGAAAAAATGTAAAAATAATAGAGCCTTCAAGAGAGCGAGGAGTCCGTGGGACTCCACGACGCCGGTTAAGGGTTAAATAAGGTGTATCAGAGTGAAGTTAAGATAACTGTTAAATGTTTTTTTAACACCCATGATACATCATAGGCCTGAATGTCACTGCCACAGTCAATGCTCAAAACTTTAAGATGTCAAGAAATTCAGAAAAAAAAACTGCATTTTGCGCTGCTGATACATGTATCTTTACTTAAGTTTGACTTTATTAAGAACATCGACCGGCGCGGCGGTGGAAAGCGATTTCTTTTAAAGTCGGGCTTAAAGTTTAAGCGTAACTTAATCAAGGAAAGCTTCTTGGCTGTGCGGTGAAATCGGTTAAATGTGTCGCTTCTTGGTTTATGTTTTAAATAGTGAATTCACTGTCAGTTAATAATAAATTTAAAATCTCTGTTAAATAAAGTGCAACCTTGTATTTTTCTCTAATTTCTAAACTTTTGATCATACTCTTATTAGAAAACCAGGATTATGATTTATCAGAACAAGTTAACCGTTAACTTTACAATAGTTAAAAGATGTACATGAATCAAAATGAAAAAAAACTACAGCACACACTGAGTTTACACTTTACAAATTATTGAAAGATCTATAATAATTGCAAAGTATTCTTTTATTTTTGTCATCTGTAAATTACGTTTACGATGTTGTTTCTACATCTTCCGATTTTCCTAATTATGATTACTAAGTTTTTGTCAGATAATGACGCTGGGGTTTCGATACTATCTCACTGTTAACGTTTAATTTATCGAATAGGAGCTAATTACGTAAATTCTTCACATTTTTATGTGCCCTTTTTTTAAAGCATGATGTTAATCTATGCAGCTAAGCGTTTCCGAATTGACTTGATGTCTGAGGTAGCATAAGGAAGCATACAGCATTACATTTCAAACAACTTTGTTAAAATAAGAATTTATTTAAACAAAGCAATGAAACGATTGCAGAAGCTTCAAAGTTTGTTCTATTTAATTAGATGCTTAATGAAATTGCAATAATTCTTAAAATGTTCATGCATGTTTAGATATTTTTCTAAGTTTTACAGTGAAACAGTTTCGCTAGATGGATGACAGTAAAAAGTTGATCGTTCGGATATTCTCCAAGATAAAATTCTGCCTTTAATATACTTAAACCTAGGGATAGGGCATGCCTATCACGCAATTCCACGGCAAAAATTTCATTTCAACGGCTACAAGATAAAAATTTTGTTGCAAATCGGTTTTGATTGACAGCACGCATGGCCGTCTTGTATGGGATGTCTTATTATGTAGCGAACTGGCTTCAATTTGTCAACCCAAATGCAATGTCAGGTCAAAAAGCGATCTCGCAGGATGTCGCTACTTAAACTTTTGACCACAAGATAGATATAACGAACGTCTAATTAGTCTAATTACACAGAAGTTTTGGAGTTTTGTTTTTATACTGATACGTTTTATTTTAATAAATTATAAAATTATACAATATGTCCCAGATAACTTTTCCAACATGGGGAGCTCGCTTATTATAAGGGATACGAATTCGGTAAAAGGGATGAATTATTCCTAAACATTAGGGCAGTTATAAACTATTTTGAAATTTAAAAAATTCCATGTAGTTCAGGAGTTATAGTAAAACAACAAAAAGTTTCAAATTTCGCTTTTTTGTAATAACTTCTTTATTGAAATTGATATGTTTTCCTTATTTGTGCTTTCCTAAGACACTTTTTATGCAGAATTTAAATGTGCTTTTAGATTTTTGTTTTCATATTCCGTTTTCGAGTTTTCGCCCCCCAACTTTAGTTTTTTTTATAGAGGACCGTCAAGTAGGCTTTTGGAATAATCGAATGCGCTTTTTTTTCTCTTTACAATGACATGACAATTTCTATGCTATTTTAGTTTTTAAGTTTGAAAATAGTTGTAACAATATTATTTGTATTGATGATTTTGATGTATTAATTGTAATTTAGTTCGTGGTTTATCATACATCAATTAAGCTTTACATATTAAAGAAAAAAATTATGATCCAAAGGTATTTCGATGTAAATGTTGCTATTACTGAAACACAAATTAAAATAAGAAAAACAAAACAAAAATTAGGGGAACGATTAAAAGATGCAATCGTCATCATCAGACTGACACACACACAAGAGTCTAAAAGCAGTTCCGATGCATGTTCACTCACCATCGTGGAGGATTTGCACTTCTTGAAGGTACTTCAGTTTTTTTAACACAGCTTATAAAAACGAGCAACGTTAAATTGAGGTGGAGTCTAAAACCCGCGAGGTTGAATCTAGCGGAGTTACACGAATTTGAACGTACGCAGTCAAGCAAAATACATGGGCTTCAGTGTATCTATTGACACTATAAATTAATGAATGCGAATCAATTAAATTACGCAAGGTGAAGCGATAATAAACATTAGTTTAGTGTAAAAAAGAAAAAAGAACAATTTTAGAACATGCTTTTAAATAACAATGATAATTACGCATTCAATTGTTTCATCTGTTTTGTGATATACATATTTAAATAAATGGCCGTTAGAGTAACTTACTTTATATTAAATTCAACTAAATAAACAAACAGTCACTATTCTTTCAATAAAAGAATTTATTTTTAATAAAGAATTTTAATTTGAGCAGAGTTTATTTTAATTTTTTAGTGAGCATAAGTAATAATCTACGAACGTGCAAAGGACCCAAAAGCAACAAAATTAAAACAAAAGAAAAAGGTTACGCCCTGAATCTAAAAGAATCTCATGTTTTTAGACGAATATGTACGTTATTGAAAAATAAACAAATGAATTTCTCAGTAACGAATAACGTAGCAATATGTAATATTTATTTTGACAGATAACGAAGAAAATTTTAAAAATATATTTTCTTGAGAAGCGCATGCTTTGTTTGCTGTAAAAAAAAATAAACAAATTTTCTTACAAATGAATATTTCAAAGAAATTAATTAAAATTATTAAAAAGTATATACAGTGACTGACAGAAAGTTGGACACATGGTAAATATCTTCATTATTGATTTCTCAGAAAAATTTATTCTTTACGAAAGCTCCTGCATCTTTCCAAACTCAAAACGCACATATCGAAACTTGAATACCTCTTGTCATAAACCGAGGAAATCAAAATATTTGAAATCGACATAAGAGTAAAGTACCTTTATTTTTCAAAATACGTGAAAATATTATTTGGAAAAGTTATTCAGAATTGTTATGAGAACTCAAATATGAAATTATGGCCGCCTGGGATAAAGAAATAAATTTTACATATTACGATGGTCCAACACTCTGGACGCCAGTCGGTCTCATGCGTCACAGCCAGCGCACCTTAGTCTAGAAGCATTCGTCCCCGAGAATAAACATTCCGTCGCGTTCCAGGAGCTTCGAGTAAGCAGAATCTTTCGAAATGATCAAGTATGAAGAAGTGCGCCTAGGTGGTTTGCACCTTGAATGGTTCGCTCGAGGTGCACGACGGGCATTAACTTTTATTTTCAGCGAACCTGTATTGCTGTGTTGCAATACAAATGCGGTGCGGCCAATTTGTACGCAGCTTAAGTGGTCCCAAATCGTATCATTGGTAATGAACATCTTCCGTAAATAATTTAGAATTGTATTTAACTACTTATTTGTTGTTTGTTATTAATTAATATTTTTTGTATCCTGTGTAGGACTTTTTCGATAATTCATTCATTTGTTAGGAAAGTTGTTTATTTCTACAGCAAACAAAACGTGCATCTGCTGAGGAAATATTTTTTTAAATTTTCTTCGTGTTATGTGTTATGTTATATCCAGAGACTCGCACAAAAGATTCAACAGCGCGTTCTCAATCCCCACTCATGGAGAATCAGTGCCGTGTAGATCCTGACCGGATGCAACAAATTCCTAATTTCTTCGACAGTTTTTTGACCTTATTAAATACGTAACTTTTTTACATAAATACTTGGAGCAGAAATTCATATGAGCTTGAATTCAGAAACTTTTTGCTGCCGTATCAGCAGCTTCTGATATCCAGCCGATAGTTAAGCTTCATGTTAAATTAACTTTTTATTTATACATCTCACATGCCATGATTTGATATATAAAAATTGCCATTCAATTTTTCAGAAACTCGATTTCATTGTAGATGTATTCATGACAATTAGGTATAATTTTTGTTTATCTTCATTTGAAATATTTCTGTTGTTGTTGTTATTAAATAACTTTCGACAAATCAACCCAAGATAACAATTTAGCAATAATTCGCAACCGAAGGAAAAATGAGTGGTTGACGGGCTGTTTGTTGTTCGCAACTAACCACGATACCCCCTACTCACGTCATGCCAATGAAAATTGAATTCAATCTGAGAGTCTCTGATTATATCATTGTAAAGAGAGAAAAAGAGCGCATTCAATTATTCCAAAGTTTATTCGACGGTCCATAAGAAAAACTGAAGTTGGGGGTGAAAACTCGAAAACGGAAAGCACCTTTAAATTCTGCAAAAAAAACTGATTTAACAAACAAAGCACAAATAACAAAAACATATCGATTTCAATAAGAAGTTACTGCGAAAAAACGAAATTTGAAAATTTTTGTTTTTTGACTATAACTCCTGAATCACATGGAATTTCTTAAATTTCAGAATAGTTTATGGCTTTCCTAATACTTAGGAATAATTCATCCCAATTAACCGAATTCGTATCTCTTATAATAAGCGAGATCCCCATGCTGGAAAAGTTATCTGGGACATATTCACTTGTATTCTGTAAGCACCAACTCATTTCAATTGATATCCAACAATAACTGAAGAGAAATGAATTGATACGCAACCATAGCAACCACAGCAATTCACCAATGCCGATTCTATATGCCGTAACAATCAATTGAAGAGAATACGGTTTTTAGGAAATTAATTGTTATGCTTGTTACATATCAATTATAATAAGCATAACAATTCATATGAAATGCTTACAGAATAGACCCCATAGTATAATAAAAGTAAACAAATTTTCTATTAATAATATTACAAAATATTTTCATAAAAATTTTATTTTTAATGATTCTCTGTCCGCAACAATTAAAAATAAATAAACTGTGCGTACTTTCATTACTATAAATTCTTAGAATTTATACTCGTGTAGCATACGACTCCAGTGTCGGCTCTACTACAGTTCGTAATGTTGATTAGACACTTTCAACAAATTCCAGCGCAAAACTAGATTCCGAACGTGAACAGATAGTTCGAAAATTTCGAACCGTAGTCAGATTGAAATTGATTAAATAGGAAGCAGATAGCGGTTATCTGTACGTTACGTAAATGTCACTGATACGTTTTATTTTTAATACGACCGAACAAATGTCGTCTTCATTGTCTTTTACCAATTTTTATTTATTTGAGAAAGAAATTATCGACAATATGAACTACTCAATTAAATACATTAATATTTTAAAAACTTACCGAAATTAAGAGTATCGTAAACATCATGTTCCTACACATCTTTCGCTGAAGTAAAACTGTGGATTGTCAAGAAACTTTCATCCAACTCTCAGGTTTTCGAATTCCTGAAACAAAATATGAAAGGAAGGTAAACTTCTAGCATTCGTGTGTCTATATTTAATTTCTAGTATATTGTTGCAACAATAATATCAGGATGAAATAAACTACTGAGCACCATTAAAACAAGCTAACGTGTACGGTCTTTGTACCTAAAATTTTACGGTAACCTCATTGCTGCCTCTGATCAAAATTTTATGGCAGTTGTAAAATTTCCGCCATATTTTATACGTGCATTAAATTACACCGGGTTTATTCCGTTCCGCGAGCCTTCTCGGAAAATTTTAAATTTCCAGTAACATTAAGGGCGCAGCACAGAAGAGGAAAATGATTTCGGCAGCTTTACGCCGATGTCTTAGCTTCGTTTTATGTCAGCTGGAACGAGATCGCAAATTGCGCTGTAAGTTTGTTGTAACACTTTTGACATGAACTAGTTCTCCGAATAAACTTGTTAATGCTACAAATTTTCTGAAGCACATGGCCGCAGGATCTTCGCGCTCCTGAACTTTAAAGGCGCTCGTAAAAATGTGCTTCGGTCTGCAGTAGTTTGAACATCTTTTTCAATATTGATAGATTTATAAAAAAATGTTCAGAAGATTTAAATGGTAACTTTCACAATTATCTTTTTAGTATGTATTGTTGTACAGAGGTAATAATTTCTGCTAATGTTCTAAATTTGCGACAAATTTAACGTACAAACTAGTTTTCCTAATGCCTATAAACTTCTAGAGAATTAAAATTTGCCTCAATTTCTCTTTTGAAGAAATTTTCAGTACTACGTAACGACACTTAAATTTTAAAAGTTATTTGAATCTTCGTTTGCGTTTTATAAATATATCTACCTAAATTAAAAATTTGTCCTGAGGTTGAATACTCAACCTCAGGACAGCGGTAGCTGAAACGATCCCTTCTTTCTCCTTCTCCTTCTACAGTGATCAATCAGACTGACATATTTCTCAATATCTAATTTTATCACCAGATGTCCAGTGATTGGCACTTTCTAAAGGCGGGAGATGTATTGCGTTAAACTGACAGCATAAACCGGATTACAGAGGACCGCAGTTGGTTTCTTTCTGATTGAAAAACGCTTTAGAACGTGTTGCGTTCAAGGGTGAAATTCGAAATTAAGGGAGAACAATGTTCGTATTTTCGGCTGGAAGACTACAGCGCAGCTTAGGAAGTCGTCGTCGATTAAATATTGGCGGCAGCGACGAAGTTACATGAATAATGGCGGTGGAGATATCGCCCTGTGTCTGACATTAATATGAATATATTAACCCCGTTTGCATTGATTGATACGAAATGTTATTAATTGATGGATATCAAATTTATGTACACAGTTTTTAAATTGGCGACAACACGCCGTGTAATCGAAAATCGATGCCTACAATATTTTTCAATTTAACGCCTGGAAAATTGTATTCTTAGGGCTAAAATTTATTTCCAATACATCATACAGTTTTTATGGTCTATAAAAATCACCGATCGCCAATATTAAAACCATATTACATGAAATTATTTGATCTAATGAAATCGTACGATGAAACATTCTTATAGAAAATTCTTCAAAAATGATTACATAAATACCAGTGTTTTTATCTATGACCATAATGTTACGAATTATGGTTCACAAATTATAATTGTTGTTCATTTAAAAATAAATAAATAAATATAAATCACACTATTTTAGAATAGTGGCGAACACTCCGGCAAATTCTATCACCATTCGGTTGGAATCTGGAATATACTAGAATCTTGTCTGCATCATAGGTGGCGAGACCAGTCTAAAAATAGAATTTACTTCACGGAATGTAACACTGTTCCCTCCTAATCCTGTTTGTCCCGAGCAGAATATGGAGCCAAACGGTTTATATGGATCATTTTCATCTTCCCACGAGGTAGCTTCCGCATTCTGTGCACCACGTCATTAATTCTTTTGATTACTTTGTAGGGTCCGTCCCAAGGCGCCTGTAGTTTGGGACACAGTCCACGCATCCTTCTTGGGTTGTACAGCCACACTTGGTTCCCTGAATCCCATTTGATTGGCTCGTCTATCGTACCAGGTCTTCATTTTGTCGGTTACCAGATTGATGTTTCGTCGCACATATTGGTGAGTGCTCGCCAATCGATTCTCGAAGTCCTGCAGACATTCGTGCAATTCAGACCTCCTAGCTTCTGGACGTCCAAACTTCAAATCACATGGCAAACGCATTTCTCCTCCAAACAAAACTCGACACGGCGATTGCTTAGTTGTGTCATGTATTGCAGAACGATAGCTGATCCTAGTTGCGTTGATTTGTGGAGACAACTCTGGTTAAATGTTTTTCTATGGTTCTGTTGAATCGCTCAACCATGCCGTCTGATTGCGGGTGTAACGGGGTAGTGTGCGTTTTAAAAATGCTAAGTATCCGGCTCAATTCTTGAAAGACGCTTCCTTCGAAATTTCTACCTTGATTGGAATAAATCTCCATTAGTACCCCAAATCTTGTTATTTAATTCTCTATGAGGGCAGTGGCGACAGTTTAGTGAAGTAATCGGTTACCACCATGATGTTCTTATTTCCGCGACCGGTTTCTGGAAACGGGCCGGCTATGGCAATGGCAATTCTCTTGATCGACGTTGTGCAGATGTAGTCTTCCTCGATTCCTCTTCGTAGATACAGACACCGCCTTGTAGGTAATACATCTAGGACACCAATTCTCTACATCGATTTTACTTTTCACCCAATAAAACTTGTCTCGGACTTTTGCCAATGTCTTATTGATGCCCAAGTACCCACCTGACGTACCATCATGCATTTCTTCCAAAACTTCGGCAATTCTAACTTTTGGAATGACTAACTGCTCTTTAATTTCACTGCCATAGGTGACTCCCATTCTCTTTTAAGAATTCCGTTATCTAACTTTAAAGAAACCCATTGTGACCAGTAGCTTTTGAAAATTGGGCTTTTGTCCGATATATCAACCCAAGTTGGTCGTTGTCCTTTTTCTTTCCAAGAGATCATATCCCTTATGTCTTCCTCTTGGCATTATTCATGATTTACAATCTCTGGTTGCCATTGGTTGTTTGTGGCACGTGTTCTTTTGATAGGAATTATTCCTTCTTTGTACTCCAATTTGAAGCAGTGCCGACAATTTTCAGGACACGATCTCCTGGAGACTGTATTTGCATTGTTATGGTCACGACCTGGGCGATGTTCGCTTGTAAAATCATACTCCTGCAGTCCTTCTATCAATCTGGCAAGCTGGCCTTCTCTATGCATAGTCTAATCGAAGATGAAACTGTTGACCATACTTGTGAAAATGTTCCATTGTTTTCACCACAGCAAAGAGTTCCTTCATGGTTACACAATAATTTCTTTCAGCTTTGGATAAAACTTTACTGAAGTAATCGTAACACGTTCTTCTCCGTCTTGCACTTGTGATAGCACGCCCCCAATTCCGTGATTGCTAGCATCAGTGTCAACGATGAACTGACGCTCTAGTCGTGGATAGGACAGTATTGTTGCAGACATTAGAAGATCCTTCAGGTTGTCGAAAGCTTCTTGGCAGTCTTCACTCCCAAATATGTTGTTTTTCCTTCGGTCAGCGAATGTAGAAGTTTGGCTGTCTTTGCAAAGTATTTCACAAACAATCTGTAATATGTGCATAATCCGAGGAAACTTCGCAATTCATGCACATTTTTTGGTGGTGGCCAGTTTTTATTTTTAGTATCAATTTGAGTTTTTACATCTTCAATTCTGTCATCAATTTTCTCATCATATTCGTTTTTAAGATCTTTTACCGATTTGAATCTTCATGTCCTCTATTTTCAGATCGGTTTTTAAACTGGAAGTTTCAATTTTTATTTCCAAGCTTTCTATTTGTATTCTAGAAAGTTCCATTTGATCTTTCAATTCTTCCTTGATGTCTTTCTTTATATTTTCATTGACTTCTTTGATTTCTCTCTTTATATTTTCATCAACGTTTTCCATTTTTGCTCTCATTTCTTTAAGTAGAGCTGCAGTATTTTCAATTTCGAATTCAAATGATTCCGGATTTTTTCCTTCTTCTTGGAGAGCTTGTTCAAGCCGTTCTTGTAAAACGGTTTTCTTTCCAGAAGTTACTAGCCCTCTCTCGTCCAATTCATCACGCAGCTCCTTCACTTTCAAATTCAACTACTTTCATTTTCGATTTTTGAAAATTTCCGCTTCTAACACTGATTTGTTATGGCTCGGGGTTCACAAATTATAATCGTTGTTTATTTTAAAAATACTTCAATGTCTACGATCATATAACACAACGAAAGCACAAATAGCATCGAGCTGCACAATTGTCTAACAAATAAAACTTCTATAACTTCTATAACTTAATCTTTAATTAATTTCTCCAAATAAAACTGATTTAAATATACCGCTGCCTCGGGCTTATATAGTAAATCACGCTATTCTAGAATAGCGGCGAACAAACGTAGAACGTTCCAGCAAATTCTATCACCATTCGGTGCAAGTCTGGAATACACTAGAATCTTGTCTGCATCATAGGTGGCGCCACCGGTCTGAAAATAGAATTTACTTCACGGAATGTAACAATACAATGTAAATATTCCTATCTTCAGTTAGAAAAAAGAAAACGAGTCAATGCGTTGCAAAGTGCATCAGCTACCTATGATGAAACAAAACGAGTTTGAATAATAAAAAGTGTCTAAATAAAAACCTTGTTAAGTGGGCTACATTCAGTAATTCTATTATGTAAATGCAATGGATAAATTCTCGAACGCACTTGACCAGGTTTTTATTTAGATGCTCGTTAGTATATTATACATCGAGGAAGAGAAATGCGTAATTTTTCCTGAGGTATAGCCTGAGGTCGCAGCCCGAGGGCTACAAAAACACCGAAGGAAAAATAGCATTCTCTCCTGAGGCGTATTTCATTCCCGACCGAGAATAGAGTATGATAAAAGTCCAAACTTTTATGATTAAAAGATTGTAACAAATTCGAGTGCTACTTTGACAATCAATTGAAACATGGTATTCTTAAAGGGTCTAAGTACCAAATTTTACTAAATTACTATTTTTCTATAAAAGGGATCTATGTGCCTTGCTGCACACATTAGAAAAGGTTCTAAGAGTCCATCTGATGTGGAAATATTTTATATAATTATACATAGATGCATACTCTCTCGCGCGCACTTTCAACAAGAAGGATCATTTTCCTTAGTTTTCTAGGAATTACGTTTTAGGCACTTAGATCCTTTGGGAATACCATGCTTCAATTAATTTCGGAAAATTGTGGTCGCTGACATTCATTTTTTGACAACACAAACTTATACATTTAAAACAAATTTAACTTTATTATGTAATAGAAAAATTAGTGAAAATGGAAAAACAAGTACTGCAAGAAATGCTGAACACAGCAAGTAGAGAGATGTTAAATTACTGCCTTCAAAAACCAGGCTAAAGTTAAGTGTCAATATAATAAAAACTAGTAAATATGTTATTTCTGTTACGATTTTGATGTCATAGAAACTGCTGTTTACTCCTGGTCGTGAATAAAGTAATATTAAGATTTATTTTTTTAGCAAAACATTATGATAAATGGTCGAAATATCCTCTTTCACTTTTGAACAATGTACTAAGCAATTATCAAACATTTAAATTATGGCATTTCATAATTGACACTGACAGCACATTTGCCTTGCTTCCATATCCTGCAATGCATTGACACGTTTTTTTCTTAAACTGAATATACGAATATTCACGTTGTATGTTCAGAGATATAAAAAACTCATAATATATGCAAATACATACAGGGTGAATGATAATTGTACCGACAAAGGAAACGCATAAGAGAATCGATGTCACGAAGCCACACCGCAGTATCATAAAACTATAAAAAACTTTTACGACAGCATTTATTTCGTTTATCTGCTCCTGTACTTTTTAACCAGGATGCATCGTCGTTTTGGGGCTAATTTTTGATGAATTATTTCTCGAAAACTAAAGTAGAAATAATTCTTTTAACATTTTTAACATTTCTTATCATGTTTTCATTTTGTCGGGTTAAATAACAATCACCCTGTAGTGCTATGACATCATGCCATGGAGAGCTTTTCTTTGGGAGCCATTCTTTTTTTATGTAGTAGTGTTGATGATGTCGGCTAGCTCTTATTTTCTTGTCAAGGTTTGTGGTTAGTCAGTAGTCAAAAACTTGCTGTGTTTCATTGTTTGTTAGAAATATATGTTTATGTGTACCAAGTTTATTTCTCCCAAGCAACGTTGGTCACAGTTCTAGTCTCGCTCGTACGCTGACCAAATTTTCTACCTCTTGAATTTGAGGAGAATAAACTTTGTTGTTTGTTTTAAGTAATGTTATTATAATCCATTCACAATCTTTTTAGACTCAGAGTAGGCCATGTTAGGGTGACATTTTTGTTGATACCTCCAAGTGAATATGTTCCATTTTAATTTGATGGTTATATTTTTGAAAACTGACGCCGAAAAACATTGATGATTTTTTAGCATTTTCATTGAAATTAATCTCCGCCCACAATAATTTTATATCCGTAGATAAGTATTTCGGCAGCTAAGCTGCCATCTTCAGTACAATTTGAAATGAAATCTAACAGCTATCTACCTAATTAGTGTTACCTATCTACTTAGTATTAACAAAAAGTATTGACAAAAAGTCACAAGTAATTATTTGTTTTAATGTTATTATTTTAAAATTTTTTGTGCAAATCGGTTTTGATTAAAATTCTCATATGCTTTGACAGCAAGCACGGCCGCCTTGCATGTATGTAGCGAACTTGCTTCAATTTGTCAATCCTACTGCAATGTCAGGTCAAAAAGCGATCAAAAGATGTCGCTACTTAAAATGTTCGTTATTATTTTACTTTCTTCATGCCATCGTAGAGTGTAAGAAGCAATATAGTCGATGAGACTGACATTAAAGTGTCAGAAGTTTTACATTTGTCGCATTTTGAGTTCTCTCAAAATTCATGTACGTAACTTAACGAGAAAAATAGCATAGCCCTCTAGAGTCTAAAAAGATCGTGAATGGATATTATTTATGTGTAAGTAACGATCGTCTAAATAAAAACCTGGTCAAGTGGGTTGTGATCGAGAATTTTTCCATTGCATTTACATAGCAGAATGGCTAAATGTAGCCTACTTGACCAGGTTTTTATTTAGACACGAGTTATTTTTCAGAAATATGATAACAATCCTAACCCTTATTATGAGTGAATCTGTACTTCATTCGAATACTTATGCCGAGGATAGTTGAGGATGGAAATGTTGCAATTCCTCTTTCGCTGTTCTTAAAAGGTGATATCACAACAAAAGGTACTTGGCAAATGCATGTACCCAAGGATTTAGAAATTAATTTGAAGAGTAAACACAAAAAGCAAATTGATATTATTAAATCACAGAATCTTTTAAACGGACATTAAATAGCGCACAAACACTTAACGTTTCGCCGTCGTTCGACAGCTTCGTCAGAAGTGAAAAATATAAACAAGTTGTCAAAATTATGGATATTATTAAAGACTATCTGGAAATGAATTTTTAAAAAGTGTATATTTGCTCGCAGTTGTACGGACTTCGGTTATTTAAAAATGTATGTCAACTGGTATTTGTCGATATTCTACGTAATGTAACAGTTAAGTTGTACGTAAGAACGTATCACGACGTTCTATAAAAATGCTCCCATTAGCAAATTGGACATTAACATTGCACGTTGCACTTCGTCTTAAAACTTCCATCTAGGAAGTCTTAGGCAAGAATTTGTAAAGTTTTCTCATTTCCTGCTATTCTGCAGTTAAACTCAGAACCTCATGAAAGTGCAGCTTGTTTAAAAAAATCGAGTGTGCAACAAAAAATTGAGGTGACTGTGTAGGCATCATTAATGTCGATAGTCTTTGTAGGAATAGCAAAGCGAAGTTTTAGTCAAAATTTGTCCTATTTGGAATACTAATATTTCGACTTTCTCATTAAGAAATTAATTATAAAGCTACATAAACTACAATTTTGGTATGTTACATGTTTATAATGTTATTTTCTTTATGAAACTGCAAATCAATTTTACCTATTCATTAAACGAAATAACAATAAATAAATCTAGTTGCCAACCACTGATGAAAAAACGTACAGTGGTTGCCAAAATTGGCAAATTGGAATTCTCAAACAGGACGTATTTGCAGTGATACTGAAAATAATCTCCTTAAAAACTAAATTTCTGAAAATGTTAATAATTTTTCATTTAAAGCTGTCATATTTCATCAATTCCAAATTATCACAAGATAAAGAAACGATAATAATAAACAGCTAGGTATTTTACTTGCAATTTTCAGAATAAAATTTTACAGCATAAACGTTACACGCAATCTTTGGAAATGAATCAGCAAAACGTGCAGTGGTAAAAGTATTGTAATGTGAAATTTGATGTCAAAATTGTTGGAATTGCCTTTTTAAATTATGTTGTAATATTACAGTACATGTTTCTTATACAGCGTGTCCACCGAGTGCCGCGGTCTTCTCTACCGTCTATATTATATACATGAGCTAAGATGTAACTCAGTCAGCTCTACTTCATAAAATTATTTTATCGTAATACAATAAGCCTTCTTGTGAAACTTGTAAAATAATATACTATTGCCCAATACCTTAAGAACAAGTAAAAAAATCGACTGTTTTAGATTCATGTTAAGCATTTATTGATGCAAGTTTTCTTCACTTCAACCAAATCTGTAACTCTTGCTGTTTAGGAGATTCCTAGAATAGCGGTCACTCAATTCGAAACAATCGTTGTAGTTTAGTACTTTAACATATAAAAAATACTACAGGAGAGGAGAATTATTTTTGTATATTCATTTTTACTGGCCACCTTTGTGTGCAAAACACAAATAAATAAAGTAACACAAAAACGTTTTTATGACAATTTTTTTTAATAGAAAATCTAATAGTGCATATATCGCCAAGCAGAAACGATTCCTCAGCGCAATATCATATTCTACTCACAAAAGGCAAGATCAAACGAAGTATGTCTTGCGATGGTAGATCTGCTTTTAAAATTATCCGGAAAGAGCAAGGTGTAATCCACGTGGAATCTTGAAAGCATACCTACCGTAGCCAAGGCATTCTTGAGATAATAACAAGACGTTTTACTCGCTGTAAACCGAACACATTCAAAATTTCATTTCACCGAGACTTTGGTGTTATTAATGGTTTGTACTTTTCTAGTTGTAAATTCGAACACGTATCTTGAGGCCTCGAAGGTCATTTATTTGTTCTTTTTCGTTGAAACTAATGAAAAAAGAAAATTCAAGCAGGTTCTTGTTCGACGAAGCTGTCGAACGACGGCGAAACGTTAAGTATTAGTGCGCATATTCAGTGTCCGTTTCAAAGAATTTATGCAAAAAGAAAAGTCAACCATAAGAAATTTATCTTTTGTTGTCAACCTTAATATTTTATAACTATCGTTTTATATAAAATTTCAAAAACTACGCATGCAAATAAAATACAAAATGAAGGAACAAATGTAGAACTGAGGAAACAACAAAACAAAACATGTTTAAATCTAATGTTGCCATTTTTTTATATAATTTGTTAATTACTTAATTAAATTTTTGAAATCAAGAGTTCAGTGGAATTTATGCGATTGTTACAAAAATAAGTCATATAAGACAAATGAATTTTGCCGGACCCTGTAGTATAAATTTTTAGGAGTATAATTTGTTTGTTTATTACCAGGATTACCTCTATTCGGCTTTGTTGCACTTCTCTATGTGACATTAATCGCACTTTATATTTTAATCGTCGATCATCTTCCAAAAAATACAATCGTCTTAAAAATATTATCTGGCTGATTCCCGGTAAGGGTAAGATTCCTATTTGAAATTCCCAGCAGCCGTCAGGTGTCGGTGCTACTGGCCGATAACATGACAAATATCCTGCACCCGCATCCTCTAAAACTGACATGATCCATGAGCCAAGCCTACCCCAGTGTTCCTCGAGTGGTAGTTATGCACGCACTATGGACTATGGTAATGGGTTTATTCCGTTTGTTTGATTGCTTTACCTGACCGTAGTGCTATCGCTTCATTCAAAGAATGTTCTAGAAAATTGTCTTTACTCAACTTTCAGCCGGCCAACCAGTTATGCGACGAGCTCTCTTTGAGAAAACGCATAGACCGGCAAATTATGTCTTTTCAGAGGTGGAAATAGGTTTTACACAAAGCTTTTCCTCCACTATCGATTTTCAGGATATTAAAGCTTGAATTTGGTAAATTTTAAAGGCAACAATTGCAGTCATTTAGTATGCATATGATTATGTATAAAATATGTTTCAATCACTTTCTTTGTACCAAAAAAAAAAAAAAAACAATATCTGTAGGAGTTATACAGGCTGATGGAAAAAATTATGCACCTGCACCACACTACGATATTTGGTGCTTAAAATTAATCATAAAATCGTTTTCAAATCCTTCCCGTCTTATGTAGCTACATAGCTACATAACTACAGAAGTCTCTAAAGAATTTAATTTGACAACGCTGACATCAGTGATGTCTCAATTTGTAACATTCATTCTACAAGATGTTAGCGTTGCTATGGATACGTAAAATTCGTTGTTACTATTAGTTATGAAAATCAATTAAAAATTCCGTGTCAAAGGTAACTAACAAGAAACTGATGTCCATATACCAACAGTGTTGTCAGAATGAACGAATATTCATTTTACTGACTTTCATGTAAAACTAGCTATTGAACAATATGTTTTTTCTTTATCTTACTTTGATTCGAGATAAATAACATAATGTCGTAGTGCACCTTTTTTAAATAAAATCATGTGCAGTATCAGAATCAGCCATAATGCAAACTTCTATTTCACTTTAGAAAATCCATTTAACTAAGTTCTTTTAGACCCGATTTTACAATCGTCGGATAAGCATGATTATTGGTATAACGTGACGTAGCTGTGACGTTGATATGGAGGAACATTAAAGGATATGTGGCGAACAGTTATTCCGTTCTTATTACACAATTGTAAAACTGGGCCTTAGAAGAAAGAATGCAGAAAAAGAGAAGAGGAGGCGTAATTTCGTCAATCTGGAAAAATATATGTAGTGGTGGGCAAGGACTAGAATCTCATTCCATATAAAGGGGGCACTCAGAGCAATATCTGGCTAAATAAAGCTCAAACCAGATACGTACAAACAAGATTCCTTTATGGTTTGCTTAAAATGTTGGTAAAAGAGTGTGGAGAAGAAGTGGAAATTATTGATTATTTCTGTGTAATTATTTATCTAAAGTTTAAATTAAGATATAGAGTTTGGGCATAATAATATAATTTCTCTCTCACTCTCGTCGTGAAATCTAGAAGAGTATGGTGTCTCGACGAGGCCTTGTAAAATCGATAAATTTAAAAATAAAGGATAATTATTTATGCTGGTTCGCCATTTTTTAAGCACCCTGTGTAGTTTTTTATTTTTATTAATTATAAGTTTTTATTGTATTGTTGTAAGTTGTTTTATCTGTAGAAAGAGATTTCATATTGAAAGTTACTTTCGCAACGGAACAAAGGTTAATGGCATTTCGAACTATTCAGTGGGGAAATGCATTTAAGAATTCTGTAATGAATGTTCAAACGATGTTTTTGTATTAACATCTTGTAGAAAATCTAAACCGACGTGTAGTGAGAATTCGTGAGAGCGATAATGTCATAATAAAAGGAGGTGGACAACCGAAAAAGTATACAGGTGAAGCCATTGCGGAGTAGCTGACATAATGCAGAATGAGCCCCATACTTTTGTTCGTCTCTTACTACAACAAGTAAGCCCCTCTGTGGGGACTTGTGTCATATAATTTTACGAAAAGATGCCCACTTATACTTCTATCGTTAACAGCAGTTGACGTAAATTTACTTTGCCGTTTGTTTCTATTCATTCTATTCACCTAATAGCTAAAGACATACCTAGCATATTTCTTGTTATCTCAGGTCATGTCCAATTCCAAACGTGGGGATTTTTAAACACACTTTATTTAATTACTAAACGTTTTCTTAATTTATATTAAGCGGTACAAAATATAATTTAAAATAAAGTTTATGTGTATTTAATTCACGTTTAACTCACTTTAAGATATTATTGAAAACTGAGGTGAGAAGAGCTTAATTGCAAGTTAAAGATAGCTAAAAGTTATCATAATTTTAACTTGAACTGGTGAAACTAACTTTCGTGAAATTTGTCTCTTTTACAAAACGTTTGTAAAAAGCAGAAAATATTTATTTAAATAAATGGACACATTCCACATAAAACAATGTTGAAAATTAGATGTAACAGATAGCCTTTCAGGTCGCCCCAGGTAATCAACTTACGACTGTGGCAGACGATTACAACCACACTTAATCGAAAAACATCGATATCTCACAAAATCCCGCTGAGATCTAGGCAGCTATGAATGCGCACGATTCACCTACACACATCCGCGTAAATAACAAAGCACATGTGCGTGATTGCAGGCCATTAAATCTGGTCTGATATTGGAACTTCTAGACCAGATTAACAGTAATAATAACAATCCTGTACTATTATCCACACACATATTCAGATCCTTCACTCTGTTATTGCTGTTGATGATTATGGGTGCAGATACAGAATCCAGAGGACTGGGCAACTGTTTACATAATTCATATACTTCATCATTTCACAGAATCAACGTTTAGAAAGAACAAAAGTATTCAAACGCTAGGAAAATCTGCAACTTTTATCATAAAATTTATTTTAAAATGTATTCATAAGCATCTCGTATATGTTCAGCGAGAACCTTTCAACACATACAATAAAAATTCTGCATCTTCGAACGGATTCGTACCTGATCCTTCTTTCGAACTATTTACAGATTCCGGCGATGTTTTAAAGTATAGATAAAGTAGTTTTAAAAACTTTATGGAATATGATGGCCAGATAGACCGAACTTTCGAGACGAGTTATAAATTTTAAACATCCTCGAGATTATGTGACGCGAACTTTGTAAAATATGATTCGATGTATGTTCCGATTAATAACGACTCGGCCAAATGGAATTGGAAAGAGTTAAAGTTTTGTGTTTTTACACGTTCTGGTGGAATTCATTTGTTTCTGTCTACGATTAGCTTTGTTGTATTGTGTGCATCTTTTAAATTTGCTTATGAGTCGCTTAACGTACATACTATTAATTGTACCGACAAAATGAAACCACGATGAGAAGCGATGTCCGAAAATATGGGAAATCATTAATCAAAAATTAACCCCCAAAACGACAATGCGTCCCTGCTTAAAAAGCAGAGGAACAGACGAACGAAATAAATACTCTCATAAAAGTTTTTTATAGTTTTATGATACGGCGCGCGGCCTGGCTTCGCGAACTTGACTTTTCAGTGGAATTTCACAACTCCGTTTTTAGGTCAACTCCCGACGTGAAATACGAACTCGAAAATATTTACTTGCCAAATTACTTGAAATAGATTATTCCACGCGAAGGATATTTCATGTGGTTTTTAATTTTTCTCGTTCAGCGATAAGTAAAATAACGAAATAAATTAACCGCAATCCTTAGTATCGAAAATATTTTCTATTACCTATTGCATGAGTACTGATAATTTCCTTGAGGTTCCATACATACCTCTAAAAGGCTTTGACAAAAACTGAAAGTTTGCATACAACATTCGTTTTTATATTGAAATTAAAAAAAAATCGATCAAAGAAATTTGGTGAATATGCACGTACTACAGCTGATTTGTACGTAAGTAAATACAAGTAGTACTATATTCCCTCTTCAGTGCGAAAGGTCCTTATGCATGGAGAGAGCATAATTAGATACAATGCCATTTTGACTCTCGGACAGCTGTCTGAAGATGCCCAAGAATCTCGAAATAAAGATTATAAAAAATTTAGACTAGAGCATTCTAGAAAATGTTCCAGATCAGCTACGAATGAAAATGTTTTTCATGATTTACTCAGCATATCGGACCCTTTATAACAAGCATAAGAATGCAATCTTCAAGGAAACATATACAGATTAATTCAACCAACTAGGTTGGTGGGCGCGTGCCTGGTATGTATTCGGGACGGCCTTAAATTTCCCAGCAGTTTATAAATATTCACATTGATATATTTTGTTGAATGATAATAATTTGACTCACACTATAAAAACTTTTTATTAGGATTTGTACTACATTTTCAGAAGAATTATTAAATATGCGCTCCTCGCTTCCCAATTCTCGCACAAGGTCGCGGCCGTCCCGAATACATACGAGGCACGTGCCCGCCAACCTAGTTGACTGAATCAATCTGTAGAACTCGGTGATGAAGTGTTAGATTCACTGGAAAATTAAAATTATTCTTCCGTTTACAACTCAATACAATATTCTTTTGCACTAGTTTTAATAATGATTTATATCTCCTAATTAATTATATTTCTGCAAATTTTTATTTTCTTTTTAATAAATTACTCACATTTCTATGTTTTTTCACAGTACACATTAAACTTTAACTCCTTTTCATTAAGAATACAAAATTTGATAAAAATAATATCAATAAATGGTGAAGTTACAGATTTTTGACAAAATTCGCTACATTTGGCACCATAGTACCGCGCCGTGTATCTCCCTTATTATCCACTCTTGGAATAAGTGAATTTAGCTAAATCGTAATATAAAGTCCTTAAATTAATTTTATTCTATCTAACTTAACACTTTAAACTATAAATTATTCGAAGCCTTTTAAATTAATTTAATCTTACGTTTACTGTTGATCACTATGCACTTATTTTAAATCTGATCCTACTCTTTTACTTTTATTTAACTCTACATTACTTCTCGGGGGAAAGGGCTTGGCCCAGCCGGCCAGCCCTGCGCTCGTGGAGAGTTCACTCGCTTGTCTCGGCTTTACGCGCACTCGTTCACAATTTACTGTCCAATTAATTATCTTACTAACTGCTAACTAACTACTTTTAATACTCTTCACTACTTTAATACTGCTACTACCGACTACTACCCATTTTTAATACTACCGATTTAATACTACTCTCCTGACCTGCGGGTCGATCTTTTATACATCCCTATCTCTACGTCACAATTGGTTCCTTTACTCTGGTGGCCGGGGTTCGATCAAAGTCCAAAGTTCTAAACCGCATCAGCATCAATTGATCCTTGCCAAATTTGTTTTTCTTAAAGCGTTCTAATTGCCTCGATCTTAATTGGCACATGTAAACAACACACCTGCATTCCGCATAGCTTGCGTTTATGCAAGTATGTGTATCGCGACATTGTTCTACTTAACTTTCAATGGATGCTGATTCTGCATAATTCTGAAATGCACATGATTGCAATAATTACGAAATTAATTTAAATTTACTTATTTCCTCAGATAATGACATCGTGACAGTATAATACTCTCGCTTAAAAGTTACTCTTCATATAGGCAACTACAGGTTCAAAAGGTTTACAATTGTTTAATAATGTACCAAAAGAACTAAAAATTTTATGAATAAATTTCAAATAAAATTAAGCCCTTGAGACATATTAATATATAAATGTAACAATTTCCTTTATCGTATTTATCCGAGCGAAATTTACACGGAATTACTCAAATATATAAATATTTATAAGGAGAAATCCAGACAACCAGCAGCGAATAATTACCCTGGTAAGTATTTCCATAACAAAGTGGAAAACAAATTGAAAGAACAACCTAATTTTGTTTGCAAATTACTTCAAAACCAAATAGTTCTTCTGGCCTCGGATGATCGAATTGAAATTCTATTTCGTTTTTTATATTCTATCCGTAGGAAAAAGCGGCAAAGTTTTTGGCTTATACATAATGAAGCGACCGGCGTTATTTGGATAATTACGTCAGAGTATTCCAATCCAGATTCGAAAGTCTCGGTCTAATCCGGACGTAACGGAACCCTCCGGTTTTCATTATAAAACACATTATACATACATAATTCAAGGTAAGTCTAATTCCGGTAATAGAATTTTCGATTAGTTGGCATTGTGTTGCTTGTATGTATTTCTTCATATGTAAAATCGAAACGCGTTTACAGCTCGCATTAAATATACATCTTGTTTTCAATTCGATTTCTATTTAATGCTGTTGCAAAGTAAAACAGTATCGCCAGAATACAAAACAAAATTATTTGAATGTATTTTTGAAACGTTATTAATTATTTAAATATTCCGTATTAATCGATCTTCCTTATTTTTAAGCTGATATTGTCTTCAAAGTCATAGAATAATTTACCTGCTTTTTTGGGTTAGTTTAGGGAGTTATTTTTAGTTTCGTCAGGATTAAGCAACAAAAGTTTCCAGATAAACTTTTAAGGCGAACACAAGTTTGTTTTCAAAACATTGATTGTAATTAACATTAACGGGTTTCTTTCCACGGCGCCTCCGCCAATCTGATTCTTTCGTCGCAAATATAAAATGTTTCTAGAGGTCTTAAAATAACTCTTACTGCTTCATTGTTTTAATTATACGTTTTACAGAAATTTCTGAGTTGTTTATAATTCTAAAATAGTTAATTAATAGCTATTTTTTGAAAATGTACTCGTAGTATCTCACTAACTGGAGATAAAATTTTTACCATATTACCTATGATTCAAAAAAACTTTCATCCAAATGTGCCATTCATGATATATAAAAATAGATATAACGCGCATATCTGCGATACCACAATTGGTGACATTTCAAAATTACATTTGTCAGTTCTGTCATATTTAAGTTTTGATTATTCTCTCACATTTCAACGTTATGGCTTTCACCGATCATCAAAAATGCTGTTTCTTAGAAATATACATATTTTAGAAACAGTGAAATGATTGTTTGTGAATTTATTTAACACGTAACGCATTTGAAGATTTGGTACAGTTCCAACATTCAAACTTTATATTCAGACATACGTAATTTTTTCGTGGCATACTTTGATGAAAGTTTTTTTGAGTCACAGATTAGTATATAGAGTATTATTTTTAAATGTTCAGGCAAAATCCAATCAGTAGGACAATTGGTACATATAATAAATTACAGAAAAATATAAAATCAAACCAAATCCGAGCTTATAGATTTCGAAATATAACTGAATAAAACTCGCACAGGAAATCAGGATACTTCACCAGCTTGTGAGAAAATGAATGCTCAGAGTTTGATTTTAACATCAGAATGGATGAACTTGTTTCTGAAGTTATTCAAAATTGAAGAAACGACATTTTCACCGATCACTTTATGGTGTGTCGATAATAATCGCTTTCATTTTGAACTTTTTCATAGAGCATCAGAACTCGTTTCGCTTCATTACTTTATACAATTTTATTATTCGCAAACAGCCTTTACTTTTTTGTTATTATACATCAACATCATTATTATAATTTGAGCCATGCATATCAATTGTAAATTATTTCCATTTCCACTGTAAACTGTCAGTAGCTTCTACATATTGCTATGTTATTTTAGTTTTGAAAATTTGAAAATTGTTATAACAATATTATTTGTTCGTGATTTATCATCAGTTAAATTTGTATATCAAGAAAAATTATGATCCCAAGGTATTTCGACTTAAATGTTGCTAATACTGAAACACAAATTTTTGTTAAGAAAAACATCATCATCATTCCTAGTTGATCTCGTAACGTTAACTAATACTCCTAATTATTATTTCGTAAGAAAAAGTTTAGTAAGAAACAGGTATCCTGTATAGAAATTTGTTGACTTTAAATAGAATACAATTATAACGAAAAGCGTTCGATCTGACACGCGTCGCGTTGTAATTATGTAAAATACATGATTTTGAGTTATTGTTTTAAGGCTGTTTTCTTATTTTAATTTGTAATTGTTTTTATTTATTTTGAATATATCCATTTATATAAAACATCCTGCGATCGCTTTTTGACCTAACATTGCATTAGAATTGACAAATTGCAGCTAGTTTGCTACTTAATAAGTCATCCCATTCAAGGCGAACAAAGCATATTGAAAGTTTTAAAATTTTTGTTGCAAGTCGATTTTGATTGCAGTAAGTTCCACGAGAATGCTCTGTATAGCTGTTTCGGCCCTATCTGGGGCCTCGTCAGCAGAAGCGTAGCGAAGTGTAGTGGCCGCACATATACTTTCTGAGGTAATTCGACTTGCAGTTCTTATTTTGCCAAGTTTTGTGACGGTTTCTGATATTCAATATTATTTAGAAATAGTCTACAGGTGTCAAATCCGGAGACCTGTCAATGTGACAAAATGAAAAAAAAAATGGTTTGCTCGTTACTTCAATCATTCTTGTCATCTTCATGACATACTATTGCTATCATAAAAAACTAGGACAAGATTTTTTAAGCTGTGTAAAAATGCTACCGACCACAAATTTAAAATTATTTGAAATTGTCAATCATTTCTACAGTAAATATTGTTTTAAAAGCTGGGATAGCTATTTTCATAGAAAAGGGTGTCACAGTTAGACAATTGCTCAGAATTTCAGCGTTAACAAAAACACAGTTACTGACTTGACAGCAAAGTAAGATTCCATATAATAAAATAATGGAAACGCATGGCTACTGGATTTAAAAGTTGTCCTAGTTTTTTATGATATCGATTACTATAAACTTGAATACTGAGAAATCCAGTATTTCAACTTTTTTAATATTTTAATTTTTCTCCAATGGAAATAATAACCCCTACATGTGTTACATTTCTGAATTCACGAGAGAAATTGCTTTTAAATAGAAATTAAAAAAAATACTATTCCATTTGAAACATAGAAGTTGCCTACACTTCCTCTTAAACCGGAAGTGAAAAAACATATTTGATACCGTTACTTAATAGAGCTTTTGATTCCATATAAAAAATATATACTAACTGAACAGGTTACACTTGTACTTACTGAGAAATTAACTGTTATACGTTACGTGAATGACCTTGTATATTTTTTCTTTTATTTTCAACTTAAATTATTATAAAAGAATAAAAATATAAAAAGAGAAGAGGGTTAATTTCCTGAAAAACAAATCCAGTGGCGGGCAAGGACAAAAATTTCATTCCTTATAAAACGGACATTGAAAGTAGTTTCTGTCTAATTAAAACTCAAACCAGAAAGTACAAACAAAGGAATTGCAACTCGGGTCTTTTATGATTTTACTAAAATTTTGGTAAAAGAGTGAGGAGAACAGGTGGAAATAGAATGAGGCGTACAATTGAAAAGCTCAGCATTTGCATTTTTCATAATACTGTAAAGTATGTCTTGAATTAGATCAACCCGAAATGTCATTTTACGTTTAGAACCTTCGTTTTCTGTGCACTGGTTTGAACTTCCTACATTAACATGGGATGAAGATACTCTGAGTTCACATTAACGCAGCAAACGAAAGCGCTAATAATGTCACGTTAGGTTATAAGCAAAACCACAACCAACTAGATTTTACGAGACGTCTCTTATCTGGCCTGGGGATATTACTAGTTCAAGTGTTTCTCCGCTGGCGCCACTTACCAAAAAAAACTGGAAATGGATATACAGTGCCTTTCATAAAGTTCGTAACAAATGGGCAAAATTTTTATTATTGGTTTTTACAAAAACATTTTACTACAGTTAGTTCGTGCACCAATCAAAATAAAAGACAACACAATTCCATCCAACCAATCATTTAAAATATAGCTGAAAACTTGAAAAGTAGAAAGTCTGGAAAATGAAAAATTGCCGTAATTCAAAAGTTATTAATCTTTTTCTTCTAGGATCGATGCACTCACATAAAATTACGTGTAATCAACAACCTATACAGTGTCTAAATACAATAATTTACTAGAATTATGAACAAAAATCCATTTCCTTAAAATTTTATTTTATGTGATCTAAAATTAAAATGCTGTTTTAAATCCTTCAAAAACAAATATCATCTCGTTCCTTGAATAGATAGGACTTTTTACAAAAAACAGAAATTTCGCTTTAAAAAACACGTTCTTGTTACATTGCGTTTTTAATGAATAAAAATGTATTGTTTCCGTTTACTTTTGGCATAATAGGAAGATAAGATGTAAATTTTTTGGCAAAAGTCAACAATAAAAATGTCTCCCATTTGTTACTTTATGAAAGTCACTGTATATCCGAAACGTCATTTTCAATTCAGTTATAGTTTTCTTTCGCTATTTATGCTTTTATTGTTTGTGTCATTTGAATTTTGTTTAATTTAATTATTGAACATTTTATTTACTTAATTTTTACTAATAATAGCAAATACCAAACATCAGCAAAAAATGAATAAATGCATTGTTACAATGTGCAGGTGATCTGTTCTGCTAGAACTAGATCATTCCATTTTCACTGAATATTAATTTATGGAGAAAATAGCTTCAAATTTTATGTTTATTATTTTGACAGATCAACTACAATTTGCGTCTTCAGACTTCTTCGTTTGCAGCGACCTCAAAGAGTAATTTTTAATATATGCAATCCTTCAAAAATTACTAAAACCTTGTTTGACAAACATCACTTAAAATACGAACCGATCATTTTCATACCACACTTTCTCTTTATTTAAACCTGGCCTATGAAAAGTTTTAAAATTGTAATTGTTTGTTCAGTAACGTTATTCTTTTCAATAAAAATCATTTAGTAATTGTTACAAGTTTGTTTTAATTAATTCGCAAAATACCACATTCACATAAATGGACATTATTTGTGTGTCAAGTGCCAAATAAACTTCAATTTCGGTAACTATTAGCGCCAAAATAGGCAAAATTTGCTTTAAATAAAATGATTGGCTACGGGTTCTGATGGCATTAACGCAAGAATGTTAAAATTATGTTGCCCTCTGATTATTCCTTATGTTACCCATATCATCAACTCTTGTTTGTTAGAAAATTATTTTCCATGTATAAGGAAACAAGCTATAGTTATACCTGTAGCCAAAATCTCACAGCCATCTAACATAAATCATTTTCGTCCCATCAGTATTTTACCTACATTGTCAAAAGTTCTAGAAAAAATAGTAGACACGCAGTTACGAAAATATTGCAATGAATATAACGTCTTTCCCGTATGTCAGTCTGGATTCAGGCCCTCTCATAGCTGTTCTACAGCATTACTGGATGTAAGCGATAACATCATCTGTGCTGCTGATAAGGGTTTAGATAGTGTTTTAATTCTTTTGGATTATAGTAAAGCGTTCGACACCTTGAATCATCAAGTTTTATTGACAATTTTACATTTCATTGGGCTCAGTGGCGAAGTGATTTCATTCTTTGAAAGCTATCTAACTGATCGGATGCAAAAAAATCTTGTCAATAACAATAAATTAACTTTATTAAAGAAAATCTCAAGGTGTCCCGCAAGGCTCTATTTTGGGACCCCTGCTTTATGCACTACATACATGTAATTTTGAAAAATATATTACGAACTGTATGTACAATATGTACGGGGATGATATTCAACTTCTATATTCTTTTAATCGAAATAATTGTGCATCTGCTACAAATATTATTAATGAAGATCTTAAAAATCTGATTAATGCATCTAGAAAACATAGCCTTCTAATAAATGTTATTTTATTTAGTAAGTCATTACTTCCGGAAGATATGCCTTTATGTATTGATGATATTCCACTAAATTTTGTTAATGAAGCTAGAAACTTATGTTTAATAATAGACAACAAATTAAGATTTAAAAGCCATATCTCTAAATGTATTCGTAATGCTTATTACAATCTAAAATTAATATTTAGCAACAGGCATAATCTAACCCGCAAGTTAAAAACTATATTATGTGATTCCCTAGTTCTCTCTCATTTTAATCATTGTGACGTGGTTTATGGTTCATGTATAGAGTCGGTTTCTCGCAAAAGGATTCAATTAGTTCAAAATTCTTGTTTATGGCTCATCCATGGAATCAGAAAACATCAGAGAATATCTTATAAACTGGTTGAAACGGGTTGGTTGGATATGCACAGCAGAAGAACTTTACACTCTGCTTGTCTGTTTCATAAGGTGATCATAAGTAAAAGTCCGATTTATTTATTTAAAAAAATTTCTTTTAGAACTGGCGTGCATCATATAATAAACATAAGAAACAGGGATTCTCATAAAATATAGCAAAAACCTATAACAATATCCCGGCACGTTTTAAATCTATGTCAAATTCCAGCTTCAGAAAACATATGTGTTTGCATTTGCGTAAGTAATAAGTTAAGATATTGATGTATAATCCAAGATTGTATCTAAATAACTCTTATCGCTTGCCCAAACTAAATTAAAATCAGTTTTGTCTATTGTTATGGGGTTGGGTGTAAGAGCAGATTTGTACTAACTATTGTACCTACATATTCTGACCTCCGCCCCTAGATTTCTCTCTTGGACTCTAATATCCATCTGTTATTATCTTGTTATATCTTGTCGTTATTTTCATTATTATTTTATTTTATTGTTATTGTATTGTATTAGATTATGTACAACATGAGGAGAACAGAGAGGAATAAAGTCAGTATTATTATTATTATTATTCCGTCTCGTGAAATTTAGTAGGTCGTGAGCAAAACGCTATAACTATTCATAACCATTAAACGTCAGTTGCTTTAGGAAGTCATCCCTTTTTTGCTCTATCTTCTTTCATCAAGAACCAAAACCAACCTGATGAACTTTTCAATTGAACACTCGTTATCATTAATGCTTACTTTTTTGTTCTGGATTGTTAATTACGAAATTTCAAGCTGTCCCAAGAAAACGCTTTGAAGTAGCTAATATCCATAACAGTTTATACTACATTTTTTTTCATTATAACTTATTACCTAGAACTTAATATTTTTCAATTTACTTCTAAACAAGTATAGTATTTATGAATTTAGAGTAGAAGAATGCGAAAACGTATTAAATATTTATCCCACGGGTTAGATAACAGCACAACAGTGTTTTATGAAGAGATAGAGCGATGTTATCGTCCTCACGTTTCAAGATGAAATCTGCAAACTGCGAAAGAGTAAATTATGACGACCCTTCACCTCCACGCCATGCGTTCCTAATTTCAATTCGGCTACATCAAGGGCTATTTAAATGAACCGCCGCAGTATTGCACTATATTAAGGCGGCGACCTCGTCGAGGCGTGCAAAATTTTGAAAGGCGATAAATTATCTCTAACAGTCCCGCCCAATATGCTATAGTTTAGTACGGTATGCAAACGAGCACATTATTAAATTATGTACATATTTCGAATTGCTACCCGTAGACATGATATGAATACATTAATTTAATTTACCTGCAGTATAAGGGCTGTACTCTCTCAAGCGTTATTAACTCTTATATGTGATGGGTGTAAAATGAAAATTCACTGGTTCTTGGTCAAAATATGGACTGTATTATGTTTGTTGTTTCTTATAAATGAAATTTTTTACAATCTGTTTCCTAAATAACTATCTCTTGTTTTTCTAGACATATATGATAGTAATTACCAAAGCGTAACCATCCCGGCCCCCATTGAAATGCTAATTTCAATCCAAATAACGCTTACGCTTCAGTTTCGTATAATGTTCTAATGCGGAATTTCCAGACTAGTTCAAGTTACGAGGTCAAACTTCGTCGTAGTTACACTTTCGTCAATATACAGGATGATTCGAATAAATTTAACGAAACTTTCACCCGTAACACTGCCTTAAGTGTTGACAACTCGACCGACGATCAAAATCATAGTGCCAAGTGTGATGTTGTTGGAGCCTTTGGTTCACTTGGTGCCTTTCTGTAGTTGTTGCAAATACTCCTCTTGCCATTTCTTCCAAAAATACTACCTCAACTTCTGAAGATGCTGCCATCTGGAGAGTTTATTGTCTGCAACATCAAGAAAACAACTCGAAGCAGCCTGAGAAAGAGGAACCCCGATTAAAAGATGAGTTAAATCATTAACATCGTTTGACAAGGCCTAGAATTTAAAACTGATTCTATCTGAATGAGAAGAATGTTAGGCTCTTCAAATGTACAAAGAAAACCTTTTGTTACTGTGTATAAATGTCTTTTAATGGACTTGATGGCAGACTCCCATCGAAATGTGGGGATCTGGGCAATATAAATTTCCATGTAATTGCTTGCGAACTAAGTGCTGTCTTGATATTATGTTCCTCTTCAGTTATCAGTTACTGCAGTTCCTTCAACTCACGTGCAGCACCAACAAAATTAGTTGCAATAACCGAATAAATTGTCTTGCACCGACCTCTTCGACTGATGAATTTTCTCAAGGCTACTAAAAATGCTTTTGTTGTCAGATCACTCATAAGTTCTAAATAAACAGCCTTAGTACTAAAACACATAAAAACTGCAATGTATTCTTTTGAAACTTTCTCTTAACTGTACTGGACCGGCGTAATCGATTTCTGTAGTTTCAAATGGAAAACTGGACTTACTCGTGGTTTAGGTAAATCATTCATAACTAAGGCTGGGCCAGTTGGTTTGTATTTAAAACATGGTACACATTTACGAACTAATTTTCGGACTTCGTGAGCTCCTGATAGAATCCAATATTTCTGTCTTACCGAATATAACAATTGACGTGTCCACAGAGTGAAAAACGCTCGCGTTCATCTCGTGAAACAATTTCTGTAATGTGGTGTTTTGATAGCAAAATCACCGGGCATCATAAGGTATTTCTGCATGTCTGAGTCGTCCTCTAATTTTCAACAAGTCATCCGAATTTAGAAAAGGATTCAATGTGATGAGATTGCTCTTAGTGCTCATTTGTTTTTCTGCACGTAAATTGGCTAAGTCTTCAAGTTCCTTTACCGACAGTACTCCTTGGATCTGTTGTTTTCGAAGCTTGATATTTATAAAACGTAAACAATATGCAATCACGCCTTGGAGTTCTTTGAAAGAAAAATATCGATTCAAAAGATCTAATTTAAAAGCGGTTGTTAATGCCGGTTATCACTTTCTGTTCAGGTACTTCAATATTCGGTAAATCCTGTTCTGGCCAATTATTAGACGAATTAATCCAGCTGGGTCCATGCCACCAATGATTCAGGGTAAGAAATTTATTCGTTGGAACTCGCTCTTGATACATAATCTGCTGGATTTTCTGTAGAAGGTACATGTCACCATGTATTGTGACATGCCAATTTTTGTATCTCCAACTTTTCTAGAGCGTTCCATTACGACAGTGAGTTTGTCTGCGCACTTCAGCTTCGCTCAGCTCACATAAGTTGGCAAAAGGAAAGCACCTACTATTATATGTGGAATTTGTAGATGTTGTCGTTGCAAGTGCGATTCTTTTTTCTCTTTTGTTGATTCTTGAAAAAGGAGGTTCTTGTCCTATTTTCCCGAGGTCTGTCATTTCAAACATTAAACACTTTTTCTCTAGGAACTTCAGAAAATTATCTAATGTTGGTTTCTTCGTTTTACCGTCGAAGCTTACCATTTTTTCCCACTCTTCTTGACACCTTGTCTAGTTTGTTTGAAATTAGATATATCATCACAATGGTATCCCAAGTTTCAGTGGGTTCACCTATGATTTCAAGGATCGTAAATGCGTTTTTGTGGTATCAACAATGTTTCTAAGGTTGTTTTAATTAGCTTTAAATACTACAGGAAGATCAAACAAACTTTTTAAATGTGTATTGATCAGTGGCGGCTCTTCAAGATATGCAGATGGTGGGCAACATTTGAAAAATTATTAAATTATAAAATTATTTTAAAGATTAAATTGCATTGATAAACTTTAACAGCCGCCACTGGTATTGATGATAATTTTGCTATTTGAGTACCTATCTTCCAATAATTGCCAAGCTTCTGTGTAATTCTTTTCTGTAGCTTCCAACGCCGATATAATTTTAAGTGCGTCATCTTTCAGTAGACCTTTAAGTATTTGGAACTTTTGGACATCAGGTAATTCTTCTTGTCCATGAACAGCTTTTTTATAAGAATCTCTAAATGACAACCATTGATCGTAGTCACCAGAAAATGGCTTAATTGTCAAAGGTGGTAACTTTACCTTTAAACTGGTGGAGCAATGTCTTTCATCTTGATTTGTGATTTTTGGTTCTGCTGCTACTTCTGATTTCATGTTTTTGCCGTGCTTCTCCCATGGCTTCTTAATAACATTGATCGTCGTACAAATCTATACCCGAAATGTATTCACGCAATGTTCTTTCGTCTTCTATCAAACACTCTATTATCACGCTCAAATTTTGAAATTTCTGGTATTTGTATTTCTCTCTTTGAGTTCTGGTATTCTCTCATACCTTTCTCGTAGTGGAGATAAATTTTCTTCACACGCTTGAACGAAAACTAAAAAATGATTTTAACTGTCTTTTGACAGCACCTCGTTTGATATTTAGGCCCGATTGTACAATCATGGTTTAATTTTAAACTTCGTTTTATTTATATGAAAACAATTGTCTTTACAACTGATGCTATGGGAATAAAGCGAAGTTTAAAGTTAAACCATGATTGTACAATTGGGCCTTAAAAATCTTTAATCTTCTGTCATGTTGCGCTTGTCAAATAAAATGCAATTACTTAATTACTTCTAATTACTTGTAATCTCAATAAAATTGTGTTGTTATACTTTAAACTTTAAATTGAATAGATATCAATGATAAGTAACCTTTTTACTTAATGTGATATTAATGATTTGCGAATAGATTTATCGAAAGAGGCAAAGAGGGGTTTAAAAACGGAAGCTACTTAGCTGTTTTAAGATGTTGCTCGATGTTGCTACTCTATTTCTCCATTTCTCTTCTTATACGTTGCTATTTGTCGACCTTGCCTTACTTAAACGACGAGGATGAGTGCTTGGCTGCTGCCTACTTGAGTCCAGACTCACTCCCTGCGATGCGTGTCTACATTGCTTGAATGACGAGGATGAGTGCTTGGCTGCCTACTTGGATCCGGACTTACTCCCTGCGTTGCGTGAAGTCGGATGAGAAGAGTTCGGCTAACTTCGTGTCCTACTCGAATGACAAAACTGACTGCGTCGATGAATATTTGACAAAATCTTGAATGTTTTCAAACTTATGCGGGTTTCGAAGGACCAAATGTTGGATGTAAAATGAAAATTCACTGGTTCTTGGTCAAAATATGGACTGTATTATGTTTGTTGTTTTTTATACATGAAATTTTTTACAATCTGCTTTCTGAACAACTATCTCTTGTTTTTCTAGACATACTTGATAGTAATTACCAAAGCGTAACCAATATGCTAATAAAATTCTTAGCAAAATATACTATTGACGAAAATTCGTATATGAGGACCAACTCAATTACTTCCTTCTTCTAAAAAGAAATAATTTCCAGAACAGAATGCAGAATGAAAATCAAATTCGGATTCCAAGAACTGTTGCCCTATCTCCTCCTTCGTTTACCACAATTTAATTTATTCTGGGAATCTTGTCTTAGAATGTAGATTTGCAAAATTTCTTTTACCACTTTTAAGTGAGACTCTAATGCTGGGTTTCATAAAAGTCAATTAAATTTAATCACTGATTAAGAATAAATATTCCTATACCTTCAGCACATTTAACCATAGCAACGTTTTCTTCTAACGGATGATTAAATTTAATTAACGTTTGTGAAATCCACCATTAGTTTGTTTTATGTAATATGCTGATATCCAATATTTCATACTTTCTTTGAGTCATTAAAACAGAACGGGCGTAGAATCTCAATAAAACATGTTCTGTGCTAAAGAGTCACCTTATATTATAATTTCTGATGAAAACTTCTCGTGACTAACTGATATACTCGTTTCGTGAATTAATTTAACCGTTATCACTATTAAATAGTTTATGTCTTTTAGTGTTTTATTGTTTACACTTCCGGAACACTCGGGGCGGTCATAAAAAGATAAACATGTTGCCATTTGACTTCCTCCTGCGCCTGTTCTTTTATCTCCGTTTCCTGCAAGCATTTGTGTCTTCTCTTTGGCTTTACATTCTACCATTTTAAAAAATACAGATAATATTGGGAATATTGTTAAATGCGATTATATGAATACAGGAACTTCGTTAAGTTAACAAATTAAATTAAACTTATTTTGTTAAAGCTGATATAATACTAGTATGTGGTACAGTGGTATCTCTAATTTCATGTCGTATCTTTATAGATTTTACTTCCGTATTTGTTCTCAGCATTCTCAGTACTTCAACACGTGATGCGTTCAATTAATTGTGAGTAGGTACACACCGATAAACCACATATCAAATATGTATTTCTATCATTTGGACTGTTGCTTGTCAGCATTATTTCCAAGAAAACTTTCTTACAAAGTCATACTTACGTTTCTCTTAATTTCTATTTATACGAAAGTTTAAATGTCGAAGGTACAGTTTTTTTTTTTTTTTTTAGAAAAACACCCCAATTTAACTGTAGTGACCTCTCCACTATTTCAGATTACTGTAAAATTAATAGACCTTACTATAAACTCTCCCTATTAAAATTAATTAAAACAAACCAGAATCGAGTGGCGTAATAATGTTGTGAGCAATATTTACATAAATTAACGTCGAGCAGCCGTCGTTCTCGTTTTAACCGAGAAACTGTTTAGGAACGAAACCTTAGAAGAAGTCAAGTAGATTAATTGCCGCAAAAAGCGCTCATATAGATTATCTTAATGGATTGTATTCGCCCGGGCAACGAAAAAATAAGAGCAATTAAGGTATGAAGGTGATTTGAGAGAGACCGGCTTTATTAATCGTCACCCAATAAAAATTTCATAAGACACGATTCGATTTTCAAAGAGAATATCTAGTTTTTAAATCTTACTAGAGTAGTCGGAAAATGTAAAGGACCCGGCACGTGACCAGCACAGAACACAGATTTGTGTCGGACCAGTCTTTGCGAATACGAGGGGTGTTTTAATGCCTAGGCAGGTAAAATATTTTACCTGACTCTGACGAAGCCTACTAAACCTATTCTGAAGTGACATTAATCGGTTCTAATTAATATTATTGTTTATCTATAAATGATAACCAATTAATTGTTTTACGTTTGATTATTTTTCAATAATACTGTTGAAATCTTTTTATTTTGGATCAATTAGTATGATTTGTAATACCTTTTAGGTAATTTGTAAAAAGCGTTGCCCTCATCATGGCCTGCTTTATCGGCGAATTCAATTAAATGTCAAATTAATTTGTCATTCAAATCAACTCAAAAATTAACAACATTTTTGCGCTCGCGTCGCATTTTCTGGTGTCATCGAAACGCCAGCGTCGTCTATAACGTATTGTATAAGGTAAATGAAATACATTTTTCAAAAGTTTACGAAGTTATAAACATAGATATAAATCTGCAAGTTTTGAACACTTCAAAAATAAGTGGTAGTCGAAAAAATGTTATGTGCACCACGACGCCTTGGTACATAAATAACTATTTTGCACGACCTCTGCATAATGTGCAATTTTACTACTTAATTTGAGGGAGTAAAGTGGCTGTTTTACTCTCTTGGGCACAAAAGCATGGCCAATTTAATATTCCGTTTGCCATCCATCAGAACCGATGTAATCTTTGTGTTTGTAAAATAAGAATGCCATGTTGACAGTTAAAAATAATTTATAAACTTTAGGTCCAGTTTCATAAAACGTAGTTAACCACACGATTAACTTGATCGAGGAGTTAACTACGTTTTATGAAACTGGGCCTTAAGCTTTCTTTTTCAGTTAAAATTGTTGGATCGTGCAAAAAATAGTATATACACCTCAGGAGCGAATAATTTTTCCCCTCAGTATTTTGTACAACCCTGGGGCTACAAACTCCACCTCGAGTAAAAATCATACACTTCACTTCATTGAGATATAATCTACTATTAATGATAGATTTAAAAAATTTTTCGTTTATTTATTTATTGCATTACGTAACTGCAGTTATTTCAAATTTTTTCTTATTTATAAGTGGGTTTCGCTCATATATGTAGCAACCGGAAGATCTGCAAGCCTATGAGTCAATTGTTAAAAAGTGGAATTTTGAAGTTCTCAGTATGATACGATTTCTTGTAAGTCTCTAAGATAATACCTCAGAGACTCAAGAGTAATCTTAGAGACCTGGGAGAAATCATACCTTTCACAGAACTTCAAAACTCCATATTTTAATAATTGAGTTACAGGTTTACAGATTTTATAGATGCTACAGATACGAACAGAATCGACAAATAAATTTAAGTTTTATACGTAAGTGGCCCAATTCATTTGTTAAACAGAATACCTATTATTAAGTCGCTCTTCTTGGCTTTGGAATTACAATTGTTTTTCTGTAAAAAGGAGTTTTTCATTACGAGTGACGCATTTTGTTTGTAAAATAAAACAGAGATATCGTGAAAAATTTAAGATCATTTTTAGTTCGATGTAAAGCACAGTTAATACCGTTATTGATGGAACACACCATTCAAATGTCCTCCACGGAAGCGCTGACAGGAATGAATCCGTTTAACCCAAGTTTCCATGACTTTTTCGCATAAATTAGATCGAATGTCATCAATGACACGTTCAGTGTTGGTCTGCAAGTCGTGCAATGTTGCTAGTTTGTTGGCATAAACTAACGACTTAACATAACACAAAAAGAAGTCTAGGGGTGTTAAATCACACGAGCGAGGAGTGGTCAATTTCTGGAAATAATCGATTCATCAAACTTCTCTTTTAGTAAGTCAATTGTTTGATTGGCAGTATGGCACTGTCTTGTTGAAACCACATGTCGTCCAAGTCGAAAGCATCCAATTCGGGCCAAAAGAATTCACTCATGGAAACTTGGGTTAAACGGATTTATTCCTGGCAGTGCTTCCATGGAGAATATTTGAATGATGTTGTGGTGATGATATTAATTGTATTTTACACAGAACTAAAAGTTATATTAAATTTCTCACGACATCTGTGTTTTATTTTGCAAACAAAATGGGTCGCTCTTAATGAAAGACCTTTTAGTACATTGGCAAAATATAAGAAAATCTTAATTTTCAAGGCTCCACTGTGGCTGGGAATTCATTAACCATTAGGTCACAATGGTCGGCAGCGGTACTTGCAATGAACAGGGTTAATAATTTAATATCTTTGAGTCAACACGTTTTGGAATGACAGCTTTTTTTCTAAAATAAGTAGTATCTTGATTTGTACAATCGGAGAAACAGTTTTCGTAAAAATAAGTAAATTGCGTTGACTTATCAATTAATTTTTTATTCTTGACTTCATTATTTATTTGTTTATAGACAATCACGCTTTTAACAGCCGTTGGTTAAATCAAATAGCGGCATTCATATGTACACGATAGGAACAGGCACTTCTTAACATCAGTAACATGCGATTTCCTTCTTTTTCATGAATGATATATGTAGGTACACATTTGCATTTATCCAAAAAAATATAAAAAGTAATAAACTTTCGGAAATATACAAGTGTGTAAATTATATAAACATTATCTTGCTCTTAGCGAATGTACAATGTAATCTATTTACATGTAAATCAACGGTTGTTATGATTTCAGCCAAAGGGTCTCTCTGTACCTCGCCGGGTTTATTTACATAAGCATAATTAACGGCATGTATAATATATTGCAAAATATCAAATAGAACTAATGTAAATATTAGGAACTCGCAGAGAAATAACGAAACGGTATAGTCTTAGCTGCAAAAATAGACTCCAAATGGATTGGAAGTGCATTTCAGTTTAATACGAAAGTGAGCACTGGCATTTAATTAAGTCTACACGACCGGCAACTGGAAAAATTTAAGGAACGAACAAATAAAAGAGGCTTTTTCGGCTATTCATTAGGATTAAATAATTTAATGGAGGATTTGAGTGCGCTTAAATTGTTTGCTTTCTGATTAGTGGCTCCGCTACCTGCGTGTTCTTCGGCCAGGGAATTTCATTTATTGCTCTGCTGTGTCACCTGTTTTACCGTTTCTAAATGCAAATTATGTTTGAAATGTCAATATTATACATTTCTTCGTTCGCTTCAAATAATTTTCGGTAAATATTCCGCGTTGCTTGCCTTCGAGAGAATTAACCGTAGCTTCTTAAAAAATTACTGAATTGATTACACTAATGAAATATGACAGGAAAATAGCAAAACGTTTGATGCGAAAAAATGTGTTGCATTTTACAAACATATTTAGCGTGGTGTTCTTATTCTGACTATTTTAAAGATTTACTTACAGATTAACTCAGTTGAGAAAAACTGAATTAGTAGAGATTGTTACGCGTTCGTCTTATTCTGTTCCTCAAGTGCATTCCAGAATGAAAAATGAAGTAGCTTACAACCGGAATCTAGATAAATGCAAGGAATTCTACACCAGCTTTGTTCGGGATTAAAATAAAAACGAGCATCTGAAATATGCTTTTGTTAGTGTTGCAATCGAAGTAAATCGAAATTTTATGAAATTCAAGTAAGTCATTTATTATGGTTTAAAAACTCCTAATTTTTCAAATTTAGTTCAATAGATAAAAGTAAAATTTCTAAATATACAGATGTGGTTCAATGTATAGCACTGTGGAAAAACTCATTTTCTGTAACCAAATATGTTTTAGAGCATTTTTTCCAACTGTAATATCTCATTTATATTTTTTTCAAACATTTATAGTAAAAATCAGGTTTACTTTCGTCTTTAGGATCATGGATGTAAGTGCTAGTTTAGTAGGTACTAATTTAGGTATACTGTCTGCATAATTCATTTTATGCATTTTCATAATTCACTTTTGTATTTTTTTTCTTCATTTACAGAATTTCCATAATATTCTTGTTCGGTATAATATGTGTTCATTTTTCATAGAAAATGTTCAGCTAGAAATTAGAAATTTACAGAGCAGAGGTACATACTTCAAAATTATTCAAACAAAATAAAACTGACTAAATGTGTTCCAGTTTTTCTTATTTCGACATGTAAAATCGTAAAATCACTCAATTGACAAAGCTATCAATCCATACTGAAACGTTGAGGAATTGTGCGATTTTTAAATGTGACCGTGAAATGATTACAAAAAATTATCATATAAATTTCTTAATAAAAGTTGTCAAGTACTTACAGCTTTTACTGAAATATCCTGTTAATTCAAGCAGTTCTAGCAGCTATATTAATAATTATTATTTTCGTTTGGTACTGGCATAGCATTTCGGTTTTGTGGCAATTGAACTTCAGGATTCATCATCTTCTGAGCTCCCTGGATCTACGTGCATAACTAATACGACAGTATGTTAAGCATAGGTGGCGACAGAAATAAACCTCATTCATGAAACAAATTACTCACCTGGAAATTGTGAAAATCGCAGGAGAGTTATCGTGCGAAATTATAAGAAATATGTAAATGATAGAAATCACAGAAAACAGGAAGAGGAAGACAACAGTTTGACTTTGTCAATGAAATGAATGATATATTTGGAAACAAGAAGAAGAATATAAATCCAGAGATATTGTTATCAACGAATACTGTGGAACATGTAGAGCAAGAGAGGTAAATAAGCAATTCCAGTTTTAAAGATACAGCTGTTACCCCACACAAGCAAATCTTTTGCAAGTGTCTGTACAACAGGTGGCAGTACGAATAAAAAAGAGAAAGACAAATGTGCAGACGAAAAATTCTACTCTTGAGTTGATGAGAAAAGATAAAAAAGAATTTTATGAAAAGTTATTAGAAATACATAAAGAATAGAAATGGAACATTTTAAAGAGAAAATGACTTTGAAGAAATATGGATTGGATGTAAAACAAAGAGAAAATGCGACATGTCAAAAGCGAAATTATATACTGAAACAGTATTTAAAACACAAAATTCAAGTACCTGATTTTCTTCAGTGAATGGTATCCAGTTTCTCTTCTCTGCAATTATTTTCAGTTAAATATCACTGTATATTTGTAGGGGTAATACCAGAATTTTATTTTTATTTGTTTGTAAGATTATTTGTTTGATTATTTATTCAATAAAAGTGTTTAATATCAAAATATTTTATTTTTATATTAGAAGAATACAGTTTTCATAAAATAATTAACAACATTTAAAACTTAAAAATTAACATTCAATTATCTATCAATGACAATATCATTCCGTTTCTGTCATCCCTATCTTCATCGTTTTCTTCAGCATTACGTATATTTACTTCTTTGGCTGCATTAATTTCTTCAAAATTTACTTGTGGAAAACATCTTGTATAGCCAAATTTGTAGCACGCAACAAGCTCTTATGTATGTTACGTAATTTGACATGATATAATGTGCGAAATTTCTGTTTCAAGATTCCGAAACAATGTTCAATAACGTATCTGTTTGAAGATCATTTATTATTATAATTTCGTTGCCTCCTTGTTAAATTACCTCGGTCTTTAAAAGGTGTTAGTAGATGTGGTAAACATAGATGATAACCACTCACCTAATATGAAAAAATTTCCACATTTATCGGCAAGATTTGCAGCCAAGGGTGATGTTCTAAACATACGACTATCGTGGACGGATCCTGGGAACCCAACAAATATGTCTCTAATTTTTCTTGTATGAACACATACGAGCTGTAACTGTAGCATTATATAAGTACCTTACATTACAACAGTCAATACATATACAGAGTGACTGTTAATTATACCGACAAATTGAAACCATGATAAGAAGCGATGTCTGAGAGTATGGGAAAAATGTTAAAAAAATTCTTGTGGACGGTTTATAATTAATTAAAAAATGACCCCAAAATCAAGTTCCGGCATTGCATACGAAATACGGCGGCCACGTTCTATAAATGCGGCAGGATAATAGCCCAATAAATTTTTTTATTGACTCGCTTGCGCACAATGCAACCTTGACACATATCTCAATTGGTTTCTTTACACTTATAACAGCTGGGGAAGGCAAGTTTCTTTTATGCTACGTAATTATTATTAATTTCTAAAGTAACTGTATGAAATACGAATAATAAATTCGCAAATAATTGTGTAAATAAGTGTTTGTTAATTCGTGCGGATTATTTACTAGAGGGGAATGTTGGCTTCATTCACAAAAAAAATTGCAAGGCAAGCAGCCGATAGTAAAATGTTCACACGGAGACAATAAAAGTATGATTACTGTTGTTTTACGTCGCTAATATTCTGTATAATACTAATTGGTAATCAATAATTATCGCCACAAAAGGATGATTACTTGATTACATTTGCTTAAACGAATCAGTTTCCTCAAAAAATGTGAAACGATTTATTAGACCTAAAGTTCATCGCCGACTATAAAAACTGTACAGCTGTTTTAAAGGACGGCGACGTGATATGCGGACAGTTTCTTCGCGTACTGAATGAATGGAAAACTAAAGTAGAAAGAATTTTTTTAACATTTTTCCCACACTCTCGGACATCGCTTCTTATCGTGGTTGATTTGTCGGTACAATTAACAGTCACCCTGTATTTAACAGCACAATTACATCTCATCTGTAATTGAGAAACGCAAATTTTAAATAAACCAAGCGGTTAACTACGCCATTAAACGTTTTGCGAAATCTAGCCTTGATAAAACAAACACTACTTCCCTGACTTAGTGACAAATATAAATAAATAATAAGTTCAGTGCAGCTTCAGTTAACTTGGTAACCTATTTTAAAGCCCTATACTCATTTTAGTAAGTTTATGTTAATTAAAACCAGATATGAGATTGAACTGAAGCAAAATTAACTTACTCAAGATCTGTTCTTTTACCTAAAATTGTAAGTTCAAATTGATGAAAAAAACGAACTAACGTTAAAAGATAGATCTCTCATTAAATAAATCTTTTTCTTTATTAGTAAATAATTTTTATATAAGCACATAAGTGGCACATAATTAATTTTCAACACGTCGTTCCATTCAAATAACATTCAGGCTCTCCTCTTAGCACCTAGTAAACAGATTTGAATGTAAATTACATTAATTTGCGTTTCCTATCGAAGCAATGTAATTTGCCGGTCAAACCGGGCAGTGTATTAATACGCTGCCACAGTGGACTATCGTAAAGTAACTCGTAAATCACAGACGAGTAAATTAATGCGTTTGCTCTTAATACCGCAAATAGCATTATCGCCCAATATTCTGTTTATTTGGAATATTCTTTGTCAAATGAATCTACGCTAAGTGCTAATTTAAATATTCATGATTACTAAAATGATTGTTCAAATTTTATCCGCTGAAATGTTGCAGTAAAGCAGCTGCTTGAAACTGAAAATTAAAATTTTTGTGATTACGAACAGTGATTATACCGAAAAATCTTAAGAAATGTCAAGAATGTATGTCATGGGTTACATGTCATCTGAGAACTTATACAAGTATGACTTGGATCTTCAGTCGTTTCGAAGCAGTCACATTTTCTTAATTTTAATACATAGTATGATAGGTACTTACATTAGTATACTTATTACGTAACAAGTGTAGAAAAGTGAAGTTTTACTAAACGAATTTGGCTTGTTTAAGTACGAGCGAGCGTAGCCAGGGAGTAACTTTAAAAGCCATACGAATTTACACTTTTTTAACGACTTGCGTATATTATATTTTCGCATTTCATGCGAAAATTGGTTTCATTAATGTTTAATAGAAGTGACATTAATCACTGTCACATTAATAACTGATACAATTGACGGACGAAAAATAATAATAGTTAGTACGTTGCAATACAGTGATGTTGTAAAGTAACCCACTACTGTACGATTTTGAGGATATTAATATGATACGTTACTGTATGAAATGCGAAAAAACACTTTTTTTGCACGACGTCTGTATAACGAGCAATTTTACTCCCTAATTTGAGGGAGTAAAGTGGCTGTTTTACTCCCTTGGCCACAAAAGCATGGCGACTTTAATATTCTGTTTGCCATCCATTAGAACTGATTTGATCTTTGTGTTTGTAAAATAAGAATGTCATGTTGACAGTTAAGAGTAATTTAAAAACTTTAAGCTTCAAGTGATTAACTTTAAGTGATTCATTAGCATCTTTACAGACTTTGACAAATGAAAGTAGATGTAATTTTATGAAAAAAATATCCTATCAACATTATGCAGTGTTTATGAACAGTATGTGTCTTTTAAAACTTCATAAGAAATAATTTTAAAAAATTTGTTCAAGAAATAATTTAATTCAAGTTGTTTTTTCAAATTTCTTAATATTCTTAAATATTGTTAGAAATAATTAATTAAAAATTAAGTATTTATTATAAATAAATTATTTAGATTTTTTAAGGTGTAAATACGTAGGAATTAAGTTAGAATTGTAAATATTAGCACAATTAAAATAATCATGCTGTTATAGTAAGAAGTTCGGAGAATAAACGAATGAGGGCGCTGTGTTAGTGATCGCGTGAGCCTACGACCCGACATGTTATTAAACCGCCGATGCGCAGAATTAGATGGATGCAATGGAACCTTTGCCGGAGCATCGTGAGTAAATTTTGGAAAGGTTTTGTGAAAAACCTAACCGAAATATTATATAAACTATCAGTGAAAACCCGAACATCTTGCGGAATAATAATTAGTTTGTTTAAATCAATTATTTAAAGTGGTGCAATAAACACAATTCTGAGATACCACACTTCTTTGATGAAACAAATGTTGAAGGTGTAGAAGAAAATTATACTTATAGTTCCGAACTCTTTCGAAGTTCAGGCTCTACCAATTCTACGTACAGCACACAAAGTACAGTACACAGACTCCATTTCCACACAATATAACTCAAAGCGAATTAAATCATCTTGCTCCAGATCTAGAAATGCCAAAAGCAAAAGCAGACTTATTAGAATGACGACTGTATCAATAGCATTTCCTCTAAGACAATGTAGCAGTAACAATGCAAAGAAAGAATCCTATGAAAATATTCTGCAACTGTATAAAAGGTGTATAAACTATGGATATGTATCAATGGAAAGTCTGTGGGGATTTGAAAATTGTTATACCGAATTACCACTGTATCCTTTTTTCCCCTACAGTCAAAAGCGAATACAAGGCTCACTTTGATAACAAAATACATAACTCAAGAATATGAAGACCTTTCTCGTGTTTTAATATCTCAAATATACAGCCTGTTCAAACTTAAGACGGCACTATTGCTAACTTTGTTTTTATAAAAGCTACAAATTCGGTTGAATGAACAAACTAGTAGTACTTTTCACGCTGATTACAATGACGCAGTCAAAAAAACAATTGAGCGTCGCGTTTATGAAATAAAGTCAAAAAGACACTTTTTTTTCAATGGAACACCCTATATATTATATTACTAGTCGATAGAGAATGAAATTCTTAATTAAAATCATCCTTTGTCGTTCACTTGCACAAGCTTACAAAACCTTGGTACACATTGCTATGTTATTTTAGTTTTGGAGTTTGAAAATTGTTATAACAATATTATTGCTTGACAAGCATGAATGATCAATCTTTTTGTACAAGCATGCTTGAGCGTCTGTAGGATAATTTTGCACGAGCATTCTGATTGTACAAGCGGTTTGAAGATTGACTGTTTTTTTAATATGCATACTTGAACATGCCGCGCTTGCGCAAGCAAAACTGAACATGTGTACCAAGGTTTCGCAAGCTTGTACAAGTGAACGTCAGTCGTGAGACCTCTGTTGTGATCAGGGTTCGGAAGTAGTAAATAAAGCAAAATACTACGTTAACAACTACACGTAGTTTTTATTTTTACAGTTGGTTCTTGTCCGATGAAATTTGTATCACAAAATCTTTTAAGCGGACAGCTTCGTCGAACAACTGCGAAACGTTAAGTGTATAGTGCGCGATTTAGTGTCCGCTTAAAAGATTTTGTGATACAGTAGTTTTTATTATTTACTATGTCTTTATTATGTTGAATAAACTACGTTAGAAATTACCATCATTTTCTTTGTGATTTATATTGTTATTTCTTTGCCGGATTGTATTCTAAAATTGAATTAAGTCAAGTTTAAACTTAATTAAGCTGTTTAAGATCCAAGTTTATAAATGCAAGATAAATTTACTCTACAGTTTAATGCCTTAGTAAAATTTCTTTTTAGAATTGTTACTAAGGCATTAAAAGTCCCTATATAAAATTTTCATCAACCAGTCACACATATGTCACGTTTCTTCTTACTCGTTTTTCTTTTTACAATGAGGACAAAAGCACGAAAGCGAGCGTATCGTCGTCGTGTAAGCTCGACATATTCCAAACACAAGCTACCGCTGTCAAGCATGCATGCGTCATGTGATGACAAAGGGAAGTTGTGTACAAAAAGATTAATCATGCATGCTTATCAACCATGCAGTTTCGTCTGTAGCCACCTTTACATACAATTAAAATGTCAAAGAACATTTGTTTGTGCTGTTTAAATGCATCTATTACTGAAGAATAACAAATACTAGCATACTATGTTTGTATCATTGATTAGGCTGCTAGTTTTCCAAAAATTCTCTAAATTACAACATTGTGACTACCATTGCTTAGATACAAAAAAAATTAAAAAGAAAAATGGAAGTTTCGAGCAGATTTCTAGTTTACGCTTACGTATTTCACTGAGCTTGTACTGAAGGAATCTCTTAAACCGTGTGAAACAAACCGGTTAAATTTGAACAAAAGCAGCAAAACTCTTTATGATTCACGAGAAGTTAAAGATGGGAATTATTATTTCCTTTTAAGGAGTCCCTTATTGAAGGAAGTTTCAAGGAAGCACCGTGAATTACATCATTTGCAATGGCACGAATGGAATTATGACCGTTGATACAGGTGCATTTTATGTAACGCATGGATTCATGCTAAATACATACAGTATACTGCTTACGCACAGTAATTTATTTATTCATTTCGTATCTATTTTTCATCCATATTGCGAATTGGGCGCAATTTTTTTTTTAAATCATAGTTAATTATGTAAAAGATAATTTAAAGTACTAAGAAATTTTGATGTCTTGACTGGTAATTCAATGAATGAAGGTTTTATTTTGGAAAAAAGTCATATTGAAGGTAAAAACATTGATACCATTAGCTGCTTATTCACTGAGTTACATTTCGAATGTGTGGCATCTAAGTTCACTGCGAACAACACAAAGTTGATAAAATTTTTGCTATAATAGAAGCCCAAATGGTAATTTTGATATTCTTTTAAGTAAATTAAATGAAGCACTGCAAATTATAAACAAATCTAATAACCAACATCTTATACTTTGCGGAGACTTTAATATAAATTTTTTAGTGGAATCGTTAAATTTAAACAAAATTAAAGATCTACTAAGCTCGTGTGACATGGTACTTACTATTAATGATCCCACCAGAGGTACAAATTGCCTTGATAATATCTGCACATCGTATCCTTTGGAACTGAGCCAAACTTTTGTTATTCACAATGGCATTTCAGATCATGCCGCTCTTATGTTGATCCTTTATTCACAACCAACTTCTATCACACCTAACGTAACAGTTTCATATCGCCAAATAAGAAACAAACGTAACTTGGAAAACTTCAAATTACTCTTGGCCCATACACACTGGAATAATTAATTTTAGAAACATATCTGTAAACGATAAAAATAACGAGTTTATAAACGCTATATTGAACTCATATGAAAAACCCTTCCCCTTGAAATACAAAACTAATAATCAAGTACAATGTGCAAAATGGAATAAAAATATCATCGAGAACCTTAAAAAGTTTATATTTCATTCAGTTAAATGGTACTGCACCAGTCAAAGAATATTATAAATGCTATAAGATTTACAAGAGAGTGATTAAGAAAGCCAAACAATTATATAATAACGAAATATTATTGAGTTCTACTCAGAAATCCAAAACTGCATAAGGTGCCATAAAACAAGATTCCTCAACGAGACATACTCTTGAAAATCAATAATGAAGAAATAACGGACCCAACTGATCAAATCATTTCAATACCTGTTTCACAATATTGCTTCTTCTCCAAGCAAATCATAGAATAGTTGTATGGCTCCCACAGAAGGCGTAGCACGAAACCACTTTTCATTTTTCTTAGCTCCGATTATTGAAAAAGACATTTTGTCGTCTTTTCAAAGAAATATCTCCCCGGGTAGTGACGGTATTAGTCCAGTTGTAATTAAGCAATGCATAGAAGAAATGTTAACCCCCTTAACTACAATTATAAATAGTTCCTCTTCTCAAGGAATTTTTCCTGACAGAATGAAAATAGCAGCAATTAAATCATTACACAAAAATAATTCAAAGGAATCTATTGAAAATTATCGACCAATTTCTTTCTTAGGTTGCTTTTCAAAAATTATTGAAAAAATTGTTAGTAATATGTAGAAACATAACTTACTTAACAAAATACAGTTTGATTTCCGTAAGGGTCTACCTACCACTTCTGCTATTCTAAATTTCTTGGAAGAATTATATGCAAACTTAGATGAAGATGACACATGTGTGGGTTTGTTTCTGGATCTCAGCAAAGCTTTTGAACTTGTAGATCATGACATATTACTTAATAAGCTAGATACCTATAGCATAAGAGACACGCGTTAAATTGGTTTAGGGGTTACTTAACGGATAGGAAGCATTATGTCCCAGTTATCGGAAAGAACTTGAATTTATTAACACTAAATCGAGGTATCCCTCAAGGTTCTGTTTTGGGACCATTTTTGTACATTCTATATGTAAATGACTTCCCATTGAGTAACGTCGTGATCTTTGTAGACGACACGTCACTATTCGCACATGACTCAAGTAGTATTCAGGCAGTTGCAAATGCACAATCAGATTTACTAGTTGCTCAGAAATATTTTTGGACAATGAGTTAGTTTTGAACTCTAAAAGATCAGTTTGTATTAAGTTTACTGCATCTCGGGACGCAGATAATAACTTATCAATTCGTTACAACAATATCAGCATAGCACGGGTTGAGAAAACGATATTTTTGGGTATCATAATTGATGAAGTGGACAATTAGCGCGACATTTTGATTTGAACTTTGTAATCAGTTGCAGTGATACCAACATAGTAACTGAAGAAAACTTGAGAAAATTAACTTACTAAAAATAGACAAGGAAATGATTACAGTTTTATATGTATGTCCCGAAAATCAGAACAAAAGAACAATCAAAAATGAATTTATTGACGGATGTACCTGCATCAAAAGGGTAGAAACCAAAATTCCAATTGAATTTTTTTTTTATAATTAACTACAATGAAAATAATTGTAGTTTTTTCGAAAAATTGAATTTGGAGTTAAACTATTCTTTATTCACAAATTAAAAGACCACTGGCGATGTTGCCTTGTGAAAATTACTACCGGCAACATTGTTCTAGTTAGAAATTTGGGAACACTTGACGAGTGCTTCTTTCATTTTGGCAGTTAAAATATTTTTCTGCTTTCGAAGCATTGGAATGGCTTGTTAAAATGAATATAAATGTAAATAATAATAATAAAATTGATTTGACAAATTATTTTGACATACCTTGCCAACCTCGCTATTTTGATAATGTTTTATAGGGGACTTATGTTTTATACCAACATAATGCAGCAGGTGGTGGTTTTTTAATTTGTGAACAACGTATATAAAGGGTCATTCTTGTTGATGAGGTTGTTTGCGTAAGCTGAATTTATGTTTTGTTCAGTTTTGACATTAATTGTATCATGTGTGATGTTGATAAAGATATTTTCTATGAACAGTCTTTTGTTTAAGTTTGATTCTAGGGTTAGAATACTAGTGTTTCCATAATCCATGGTGTGTTGTGTGGTTATAATATGGTCAGCAAGAGCACAACGATTGGATTTGCTGATATTTCTGCAATCACTTTTGTGAAAAATGATGCGAAGTCTTTTAGTTTGGCCGACGTACACAAGAGGATATTGAGAGCACGGGATTTTGTAAATCATAGCGTTTTCGATTCATCTGCACTGGTTGCACTCAGTGTATTTGCATCTTCTTTTAACCTCAAGTAATAACACGAGATGAAGATACTCTGAGTGTGCACTAGTGCGGTCAATCGAAAACGTGGAATTTACCTATAGACGCCTTGGTTTTTGTAAAAATGTTTTTGATAGTTAAAATGTGTCTGTTGTTTCAAGTTTGGTATATCTTTGATGATGATTTTTTGTAGTTTTGGGGTAAGAGATTCAATATACGGAAGTAATTTGTAAGTTGCGGGTTGTAAATCATTGACATTAGAGGGTGGGTCAGGTGACTCACCCTGAAAGGACAATGAGGGTGTGCTGAACAGTAGTTTAAGTTTAGGTGGGTAACCATTTTGAATGAAAAGATCACGTAAGTTATGCAAATCTTGTTGTTTATAAGAGCTATGTGAAATTTTGAGAATTCTATCTTTTAGGGCTAGAAGAACGTTAATTTTGGCTTTATGGTTGTGATGAGACAAATAATGTATATACCTTTCTGACGAAATGCCTTTTTTGTACCAACTGGTGAAGATTGTACAATTGGTTCGATGTAGTTTCATGCCAAGGAAAGGAATACAGTCATTGTGTTCATTTTCTATGGTGAATTGTCTGTGTGGGTTGTAATTATTGAATATATGGAGGATGTCCTGATGAGTACCTGCTGGAATGGCACAAATGATATCATCAACAATTTTTTTTTAAACGGAACGTAAATGGTAATTTTGGTAAGCTTGTGTTAAGTAATTTGTCCACAACATATTGGGCTAGGATTGGTGAAAGAGAGCTGCTCATGTGTGTACCCAGGGTTTGTTTATAGAATTTATCTTCAAATTGGAAATAGGTGCTGTCAAAGATGAAATTAATAGCTTGTTCTAAATTGTAACAATGATTTAAAATTGATTCGATGTAGTTCTTAAGCTTTAGTTGTCTTAATTAACATTTGATTTAATAAAATCTGACAATTGCGTAGGCTTGAACATTTGGAAAAACAAATAAAACTAATAGAATTTATATCTAGGTTATTCCTTATATTGCTGTACGACAAACAATACATTTACAGTAAGTATTTCAATAGAAGCAGAAAATCAGACCGTTCTCAACAAAATGTTAATTTACTTTTAGTTTGTTAAATAAATATAAATATTTTATGTGCTATTGTTTAGACGATCAAGTGTTATGACTTTCTATAAGAAAATATACAGGGTATTTCATTAAAAAAAATTCTGCTGCATGCTGCCATTATTTTACGTAACACTCTGTGTGTATCAAAATAATTTTATGTTAAACTGCTCAATAGGTAGAATGTCCTTGTGAAGGAAAAACATTCTATCTCGTTCTATAAATGAACTATGGAAGAAGGGGCACTTAAAAACTCACCTTGTATAAGTGCGGCAAAACTTCCAGAAAGTTGTTGAATACTTGTGAATGCCTTTCGGAATTTTAATGCGACATAATTTTTGTCGGCCGGATGAAAAACCTATTGTAATTTGGCAGCATCGAACGCTTTCGAATTTTAATAACAAACATTCCGCTGCAGGGGCAGAAGGTGGATGGCTCATCTGAAATTTCATTAAAATCGGATTACAACTGTAGACTCAGGAGAGGGTTCATAGGTACGAGAACTAAATAGGTATCTAATGCCTCATCTCTGTCACATTGATATAATGCAACACCATTTAGAATAGATAACTTCGCTTAAACGGGTGCTTAAATTTAATTACAACAAAATAGTCATAACTTAAATTAACTTGTTAGATAAATTATGTTCCGGCATTGTCGTACGGGATTAACTATACTCCAAATCAGATAAAACAAGGCTGCATTAATCGGAAATTAAAGATATTTAAATACCGATAAATACCATATTTATAATAGAACGTAACGGTTTCTGAAAGTTATTTTTTCATATACAGTGATCGTCAGATAAGTCAGGCCATATGTTTTTTTTTTAATTAGTAGCAGTAGGAAGATTTTGGTATTCTATAAATACACAAAAATTATACTATGAAAGTGGAAACAATGTCGAAAGATATACGGGGAGGTGCTAAAAATGAAGTTCGGACAAGAGTAAAGGGGCTTTACTGGCTTTATTTTAAAAATTATTAGAAAATCTTATTTCAGTGTGGCACCCTCCTCGTTCGATACACAAACTAAAACTACATTGTGAAACACAGATGTTCGGGCAGCCGACTAAAAGCAGTTTTAAAATCTTATTAATGAAATTGTACTTTTCATTTATTGTAGCCTAGGTAACAATAATTGAATATTTAGCACTGTATTGTTGTTTGCTACGACGACTTGGCCGTATTCTGTTATCTGTTTGACGTTTGGCTCGGATAAGCACAGAAGAAAAAGTTGAAATTGTACTTATCCTTGGTGATAATTATAATACACATAGACAAGCAGCAATAATTTTTAATGAACGGCATCCTAATAAGCACATAAGCAAATCAACAGTGAGCAAAGTCTTACTAAAGTTCAAAAGCACAGGAGGTGGAGATAATCCATGCAAAAGACCTTAATTAACCTCATTATTAACGAACAACGTCAAATAGAAGTCATTCAGACTGTTGTCGAGGCTCCAAGTTCTACCATCAAAGAAAATGCAAACAATAACGACATCCCCTATGTCTGCAAGACGAACCTTTGAAGAAAAATAAATTCCGACCGTAGAAGCCCAGATGTGTTCAAACTCTGCAAGAACGAGACCTGGACACTAGACTCTACTACAGTTTTTGGTTTCAAGGAGAGATTGTAGAGAATCGCTCCTTTGCTAGGTATGTGTTATTTACAGACGAATCAACGTTCACATCAAATGCTAGAGTCAGTTCTCAGAATTGGCGATGGTGGGCTGACGAAAACCCTCATTTTGCAATTGAAGCCAGAAGTCAGTATTATTTTAAAATCAACGTTTGGTGTGGTATTTTTAATTATCGAATTATTGGGCCATATTTCTTCAGGAACAATTTAAATTCTGAGAGATATCTGTTATTTCTACAAAATGTGTTGTTAGAAAAACTAGAGAATTTACCCGCAGCGATAAGACAAAGGATGGTTTTCCAGCAAGATGGAGCTCCAGCGCACAGCACACGTCGGACTCGAAATTTCTTAGATGAAATGTTCCCTGGAAAATGGATAGGAAGACATTCTGAAACCCCAAGGCCACCACCGAGGTCGCCTGACATGACGCCGTGCGATTTCTTATTGTGGGGCTTTTTGAAAACTAAAGTTTACAAGCATCGTTCTTTCAGAGACATTGATCATCTAGAAAATACCATAAGAGCGTGTGCTGTTGAAATAACACCTGCGATATTGCGAAATGTAAGAGTTCTTCACGGTAGAACCAAATTGTGTATCGAATGAGGAGGACGCCGCATTGAAATTTAATCTTTTTTTTTAAATTAATGTTGTTTGTTAATAATTTCTGTGTTTCACAGTGTAGTTTTAGTTTGTGTATCGAACGAGGAGGGTGCCACACTGAAATAAGATTTTTTCCTATATCTATTAAAATAAAGTCAGTAAAGCCATTTTACTCTTGTCCGAACTTCATTTTTAGCACCTCCCCTGTATACCTGTCGACATTGTTCCCACTTTCACAGTGTAATTTTAGTTTGAGATGAGGCCACGTATTTATAGGATACCAAAATCTTCCTACTGCTACTAATTAAAAAAAAAAAAACATATTGCCCGACTTATCTGACGGTCACTGTATGTATGAGTATATTACATTATGCGTCTCATCACACAAAGAAAAATCAAGAGAAAATGTGGCCCTGGAAGAAAATATACGTCAGTATGATATACAGGGTGATTCTTGAATAGACCAACAAAAATATACTGACGCCAGAAGAGAATTCCTAGAACATGGGAAAAATGTTAAAAAAATTCTATACAACAATTTCTAATTAATTAAAAATTTACCCGAAATGCACGTTACGCCCATGCATAAGAGGAGAACCAAAAGTTTACATCTTTAAACGCGTGCAATAAACGTTTATGGTACTACGCAGTCGTTGAGTCATAAAACTTGACCGTGAATTAATAACACTAAGGGCCGATATTTCAGTCATGGTTTAACTTTAAGCTTCTTCACGATTGTTTTCCTGTTGTAGTGCTTTAATTGTTTACTCAGAGCAAGTGTTCAAAGTGAGACCGTTGTTTTCCTTATTTTATACAATTTTTATGAGATGATTTGCAAGCATTTGTCAATAATTTCGTACATACAGTGAGAATTTTTTGACGTAAAACATATACAGTGACCGGCAGAAAGTTGGACGCATATGGGAAAATTTTTTATTATTATTATTACTCTTACGTCGATTTCAATCTCCTCGGTATATGACAAGAGATATTCAAATTTTGATAAGTGCATTTTGAGTTTGGGTAGATGCAAGAACTTTCACAAAGAATAAATTTTTCTAAGAAATCAATAATAAAAAAGTTTCCCATATGTGTCCAACTTTTTGCCGGTCACTTAATTTGAGAGTGATATGGAGTTTTTTTTTAAATTGAATATAGGCTGAAAAATACGTGGTAACTATGGATATGGTTAACTTCATTTGTCATTATTTTACTTTCACACATTTGACAATGCAATTTGACATGTAGTCAACAAATAAAAGGATACATATCTACAACTGGTATCGAGCAGGGTCCAGTTTAAGACAATTAATAGTTTTGATGACCGTCTGGGATATGTTTCTAAACTTCCAGAAAACTGACTACATAGAGGGACGGACTCTTCAAGGGTCGCGTGGGGTCTAGGGATGTTGAAATTGCACACACATAAGATACTACTCTTTATTACACAACACAAAAGCTCGTAATACAATGCATCACTCTACATCCCTCGCCATTTTTTACTCTTCCTTTTTTCTCCTCTCAGGATTACCAACCGTTATATCTTCCCCCTCGTGTTCCGAACGCGTCCCGAGACAATATTTTCGCCTTTTTTTTATTAAAGATTGTATCTTTTGTTTATTAACCCCATTTTTATCTATTTATCCAAGTCCCTGGAAAACGTCTCGGGTAATTCCTACTTTTAAATCAGGCGAGAGAACGTAGGTATATCACTAACTATAGGCCTGCAGCCCTTTTACCTAACTTTGCAAAGCTTTCTTGAATGCTTTCTCTCAAATGCCTTGTACTCTCATGTATCTGGTCTGATTGTTCCAGAACAACACGGATTTATGAAAGGTCGATCCACTGTAACTAATTTATGTGAATTGGCTTCCGGTTGGAACCGCGTCACGTTGACTTCTTCTACTGCCGACGTTTCGTTCTCCATTCCAGAAGAACTTCCTTAGGGCTATTGCTGCTTCTCGTTACTCGTTGAGTCTCAACGAGTAACGAGAAGCAGCAGCAATACCAGTAGCAGCAGCAGCCCTGAGGAAGTTCTTCTGGAATGGAGAAGAAACGTCGGCAGTAGAAGAAGTCAACGTGACGCGGTTCCAACAGGAACCCAATTCAAACATGGACGACGGCCGCGGAAGCCTTCAAGTTAAATTAATTTATGTGAATTTGTCGAACTTACTTCAGCTGCTTTGGATAATTGTTCTCAAGTGGATATTATACATACCGACCTGACCAAAGCATTTGATTGGGTACATCATTGTATTTTACTAAAGAAATTAAAAAACTTTGGACTCTGCAATAAATTATTAATGCTAGTTAAATCGCTGTTGTAGGACAGACAGCAATTTATAGAATATGGCGGTTTTAAGTCTGATGTATTTAATATTCAAAGTGGTGTTATGCAGGGGTCTAACTTGGGCCCCTTACTATTTATCATTTTTTATAATGATGTCAAAAATATCAAATGTAAAACGTTTATTTATGCTGATGATCTTAAAATAGCAACTATGATTAATTCTTATGAAGACTGTTTAGAAATTCAGCACAGTGTAGATAGCCTAAATTTATTGTGTAGAGTAAATAAATTAAATCTTAATATTAAAAAATGTAAAACAATATCATTTTATAGGAAGAGTAATCCAATTGTTTCTCTTATAATATAGATGGGCAATGAGATTACAGATTTGGGAGTAATTGTTGATAGCTCGTTGACTTTTAAGAAATTTTTTAACTTTCCGAAATTATTCCTAAAGAAAATCCGGCTGGAAGGTAGGCAAATTAATTTTTGCTGGTGGAACAAATTTAAAACTTACAAAAACACGTTACCAGCCGTAGTAAGAAATATAATTAAAACTTGGGTATTGCTTAATGGCGACGAGGCTGCTGTGGAAAAACAATATTCGCCCCCCTTACTCTCTTCCGAAAAAAAGAAACGCTGTTAACAGTTCATTAGTAAGGTAGTACTAAAAAACAAGTAGTAATAATTGGAGGAGCTCATTTACAATGCGCCTCGTGCCGGGCCCATTATCTTGATTATTATTCGCCAGGTTTCATTCTGAAAGTTCCTGCGAGAACTCTGCATTTCCATATCAATTTCAGCTGAAATTTCAACGGAGAACAGATGAATTTGTTCGAACGTCGATATTTCTTTATTACGCTCAAATCGGATTAGCGTCAGAGAACTGAAATTAGTTTTTCTTTTTTTGCAGTTGCTGAGGTGAACGAGATTAGCATGAGGGGCGATCGTTTTTAGTTCGATTCTAATTCGCCTTTAAAGGTAACAGTCAAGCAGATTCCAAAAGAAATTTTAATAAAATGTCAGACACTTTATTAACTTTTATAGTTTCTAACATTAAGGCTCGGTTATATAAATACAAGTTAGCTTTAATCCTCAGTTTATTTCCACAACAACAACTGTCTTCACAATTGTTACCATGGGAGTAAACCGATAGTTAAAGCTAATTTGCCTTTATAATATCGGGCCTTAATGTCGAATAAATTTTCGCATAAATTTTATTGCTATGCTAGTAGCTTTTTCTGAATTTACACCAGAAAATTTAAAGTATAAACTGTATTGATTTCGCAGCTGTACAGGGTATCCCAAACATCTGAAATAGTCTAAAAATGTCCTTTTATATACATTTTATCAAAAAAAAATTCTGAATGAAAGTTGTGTAGGTTTTCACTTCGCATAATTTAAAATTATTTCCAACTATACATGACGGTTCATTTAATAAAAGTTACAGCCCTAACTTATGATTTGGAGAGCTAATGAAAATGATATTAGATTATATGTATTTACTTATTTTGAGTATTTACGGAGTTATTTTTAGTTTTATGCAAAAACTGGGTAATATTCAATCGGTTGCCAAATTGTCATTTTTAATGATACGACGCTCAATTTTGGACCAAAATATTTCTACATATCTGTACTTTTAAAATATTCAATTAATGGGAAGCTCCATGCTTTTTGTAGGTTAGACAATAAAGAAAAAGAAGCTGAATCTCACTACAAAATTTGGCAATAAATTTTGTAGTGAGACTCAGCTTCTTTTTCTTTATTTAAAATATTCAACATTTTTGAAAATCGAGCGACTATCAACAACAGTACGTTTTGCAAATTTAGTCTATTTTTTCAAATGGAACACCCCGTATATTAAAGTATATATCTGACTGATGATAATCACTCACAAGTTATCAATCAGATTATTTTTGTCAAGAATTTTATGAAATATTGAAAGATGATAAAACATTACTGAAGCAGATTCATAGCTCTGAAAAATATAGCATTGCAATGTAAAGCTTATTTGTAATAAATGTTAACAACAAAATTTTTTAAATATTGCTATATTTTTTATCTGATCACTCTCCCCTTCCTCTGCAAACTTTTTATCAGGAACGCAATCCTAGGTGCCCCGCCTTTGGTCTAAAACAATCTGATCATCACTTTAACTACAAGATTAGACCGATGCGAATCAGTTGAGTTTACTATGCGTTCTTGTTAAAAAATTAAGCAGTTTCTCCGACAATAATTATAAGAACCAATAATTATACAGAACAGCGTGAAGCAAACACAAAGACGATTCGATTGAGCTTGAAAATCATGTCTGAATAATGTTTAAAATTCAGAAGTGATCTGTTATCGGAACGGATGGTGCTATTGACTCCGTTCTCCTACGATGAAATCGCTGAATAATTTAACTGCCATATTTTAAAAATGAAATTTTCCAATTTCGCAGCCATAAATTATTTGAAACCGAGACGTTTTTTAAGATGCTTTAGTTCATTTAGGACTCGTGAGATAATTTTATAATTACATGACTAATGCTGGATTTCATAAACGTCACTTAAATTTAATCATCGATTCACCTTCAACACATGTAACCATAGCAACGTTAACTCTTAACGGATGATTAAGTTTAAGTAACGTTTGTGAAATCCGCCATAAGAGTTAATTTCTACTTCAAAATTTATAAGGCAGAGAAATCAAAAAAATGTATTTGAAGTTTAGAATTAAAGCCTCAAAATTTAAACAAAGCAGATGAATAGAATTGCAACTCAATTTGTCTCGGACGCAAATCCTTTCAAGAGTAAATTAGTACAAAAACCTTCGTTGGCAACTTTTATTACTTTAATATTCATTCACACAAAAACCTAAATCTCCTGCATACGCCCTCGACTACACACTCATTTATTCCCCTGTATTCACAGATATTTTCCGTGGTAAAAACATCTGTTCGCTGAATTAGATCAGCGCAAAGTTGAGGAAGGCCGTAATTTGTTCGGCAGGATCATCTGAGTAGCAGAATAGAATTTCGTGTACAGTGGTAATGCCCAATAACACAGTATTGTCTGTTGTAAGTTGGGGTTCCGGAAAGTAACGGAAAAAGTTTCTCATTCCTCCCGCCCGACTCGGATTGAATTCTAATACAATGCGCACTGATGCGAGGTTTAAAGGGCCTTACTGTATTTCTTATTAGCTTTGTGGAAGGATCTTCCCTCTCCACCGAAATTTGTGTTGCCAACGAAACAGAAAATGCAGGCCATTATGTTACGTGAAGAATAAAAATGCATGAAATATGCATAAATTCTAAAGAAACATTTTAACAAGAGATCTCATCTCTAAATAAATTTAAAATACTCAAAAAGAATAATCGGAACTGAATGGGTAGAAAAACAAAAATAATCGTAAACAAAACTTGTACGCTTATGACGTAGCCCAAAGCAACATCGGATTTAGACGTATGAATACTCAACTGAAGAATTTTTTGCAGATTTTATTCCCTAAACGCTTTAAATGCTTTACGAGTTTCGAAAACAAAATTACTTTCTAAGGAAGCTATTAATTAAATCTAACATCCTCATAAATATTAAAAAGTAACGAAACAGAATTATTCAAATGAAACATTCGGAATTCTTAACTTGTATTTTTCGGGGCAAGCGGTTAAAATTTATGGCGTTTATTCATCTTTTAATGAATATTCACCGAATTAGAGGACTAAAATCTCCACGGACGTCTGTAAATTTTGCGCAAAACATCTCCTCCCTTCTGAAACTCAAAGCGTTGTTATGCTTCCGAAATAAAAGCCGGTGCTTACATCTGGTGCCCAATAAAATTTTATATTTCAGCCATACGGAGAATTATTATTTAGTTATTCTACTAAAACTCAAGGAACTGCCATGAGCCAAATGCTTTCGATTACGGAGGCTTAAAACAATGGATCTGCTTCTTAGCGTCAAGTTTTGCGACGGGGCACAGTAATAAATTAGTTCAAGTGTCTGGCTGTCTCTTGAGTCTATCTAGGGGTTGGACAGCGCGGTGTAAATTGCCGCGTACGTATTGGATGGAAATTCTATGCTCCTAGAATTTTAAATCGGAAATTACGCAAAACTGTGAAAGCAATTGGGAAAATAGTTTAGAAGCACAGGTGTTTGCTCAATACGTGGAAAATTAAAAGGCTGTGCTATCCAAATAGCTTGGAAAGAAATACGACGTACTGGGTGATCTATGACGTCGGGGAAAAACTTCACCGGTTGATCCCTATGAGTAATTCAAACAAAAAACTTCTAATGAACATGTGTCCGATAATGCTTTTTAATGGAAGTGTAACCCTTCAAAGTTTGTAATATATAACGTCAATCAATCAAAGCAATAGCAGTAGGCTTATTTCGTATTTCATTTGTTACCTATGAAAACAAAAATTTGTATCTTAACATCGTCTTGAAGTTGTAAACATTCAACATTATTACATGTTGAATGTTTACAACTTCATCACTCTGTAGAATATACATAGGGTAAAATACCCAAATATGAGATACTTTTTTTTATTATGCAATATTTCCCAACTGAAACGTAATAAAGAGCCAGACTTTTTTTTACCTCAAACCTATGTAGTCTTACCTCAAAACAGTGCCGAACAAAAATTAATTTCCACTTATCTACTGTTGACAAAAATCAAAATTTTGAGTTTTGTCAAAATCCCATATTAGGGCACTAGGTCGCCTAATATGAGATATCTATGTCTCCTTTTATGAGATAGTATCTCATATTTGGCTCCGTGGTTAGGAAAGTAAAAGCAGAAAAACAAAGTAATTTTAATACCTAAATGTATTTGCTTTTTAAATTTTCAAATATAAAATATGTAAAACTAAGCTAAAAGGAAAAATATTTTTGTTATATTTAAGAAATAAAAACATCTAATTAAAAACTTTTGTCACTGTTATCTACTCAAATGTAAATCTTCCTCCTCTTGCGATTTTCACTTTAAAAATCTGTAAAATGTCATTTACAGGGATATTCCAGGTATCGGGGACGTTCGGGAAGACATAAACTCCACTGATCTTATCGGATTCTCTAAGAATTTCCATATTCACCATCGGATTATCTCCGTCTTCACAGTCAATCAGAACTCTTCCAAAAAATTCCTTGTAACACTGCTTCCTGGTATCTCTGTTATATAACATTTTCAGCCGAGCAAATGTGCCTTGCTTGAGTTGCGTGGTAATTATTTTGGTGGATGATATCTGCGAAGCCAAATCAGTTGAATTTTCATTATCTACATTATGGCATTCTTGCTCTAATTCACTAAAGTCTGAACTAGAGTCGTGCACTGAATAGTCATCACCTTCAGAGCTATCGTCAGTTGAAGTTTTTGTTTTCTTATTTCGTGCACCCAAACAAACTTTCATATTTTTTAATAGCTTTTTTCTGGTAGGTGCGGTTTTCTTTGGATTTTCAAGTTGTTCTTTGTATGGTAAAGAAGTGATTACCGCTACAGCTCCTTGGCGACTATTTGTAACAGTATTTGTTTTTTGCAAGTGAGGATGAAGGCAATACGTGTTTTGGGCTTAAATTTGTTGAAGAATCAGCTATGGACACGTTTCTTAAAGATGAGGAGTCTATTGAAGATGTGGAGGCACCTGATATAGATAGGGATGCGGAGTCGCGGTGTTGATTTCTTAGCACCTCAGATGCAAACTCTGCGTCTTTATAAACATGTCGATTCACAGGTACCATACCAGTTGAAGCGAAACCATTCAGCGATACTTCCATGGTCGCTGCTTTGTTATAAGCTTGACCTAATATTTTCCCTATGCTGTATGGACTTACAGTTTGTCCTGGGTGACTGCGAAGCCAAGTTTCAGTTTCTTGTGCAAAATATGTTTTAAACGGTACCATAGAGGCAACATCTAGAGGTTGCATTCTATGGGTAGAGTAAGGGGGTAGACATACGATATGGACATGCTTGGCTCGGGCTAAGTCCAACAAAGGTAGATTTCTCGTATGAGAGTAATGCCCGTCCAAAACCAGCAGGGTTGGACTTTCAGCACTTGACTGGGTGAAACTTATAAAATGTTCCAACCACTGGACAAACAGATCACTCTGAATTCATCCAGAAGGATGGCAACCGTATGTTGAGCCTGAAGGAGTTCCTTCCAGAAGCTCCTGTCTCATGTTTTTTTTCTGGGGAATATTATCATAGGTGGTACATAAATGCCAGTAGAGGTCATTGAAATAACAACTGTTATTAGGCGGCCCCTTTCTTGTGAAGTGATAGCCCCAATTCTCTTCTTTCCTTTTAAGGTAATCACCTTGCTATGCTTATCCTGGACTACGCATATTCCCGTCTCATCCACATTATATAGGGGCGATGTTGTATTTGGCAATTACGTTCTCAAACATATCAAAAAATGTATTTACCGCATCGCGGGTAAATCCTAAGATTCTAGCCCTGGATACTCCCTGAGGTGTCCGGAAGCTTAGAATGGGGTGCCTCTTCATAAATAACTTTACCCACTTCAATCCTGCCATTTTTTTTTCTTTATTGAAAGGAGAAGGAATGTTATTTTTTTCGCATAACTGGAATGCAATAACCATGATATCTTTTCTGCGTAGACCATAGTATCTGCGGTCCATTTCTATTAGAAACTCCACAAGTTCTTCCTAGATGTTTGGGTAGCGTAGTATGTCTTCCCAGAGGTACACTAATAAGTTTATTGCAGTACTCACCACTACGAACATACTTTTCTATGGTTCCTTTCGGCACACCAAACACCTTAGATACCTTTAAATAGCCCATCTCTTTATTTCGCACTGCCTCTACTGCCCTCTTCATTGCACCCTGGTCCCATGTTTTCCTTTTTTTAATTTCATTAGACGTCTGAAAACAACCAAACACACACACACACACACACTGTAAAAATAAAATAATTGGTGGACCAAATATGAGACTATCTCATATTTGGAAACAAGAGCTATCTTATATTACGATTTTGACAAATATAATACCTTAAAAAAATTAAAACACATTAAACAATCAACATTTTATATTAATTTTGTTTGCAGAATAGAATGCTTATGAAGAAATTACAAAAAACAACAAAAATAATAGCATACTAACCTCGAAATTTTGAAGACAACATCACGACAAAAAAACTCCACCAGCATGAAATATTTTTGTTACAACCTGTTATAAACTAACCTCACTTCCAGAGTTGCCAACATTTCAGATATAATTTATTCAATCCACAAAAACATTTTTAGCGCCGTTTTCAAACATTGACTTAATTGAATTGAAGATACAGAGGTATCTCATATTAAGTAACTGTCTCATATATGAGTGTCTTACCCTACACATACACGTGGTGATAAAGTCCCGCACCAAGCTCATAATTTGTTTATTTAATGTTTCTTTCGAAATCTTGACACAGGTACATTTTTAATTTTAAAAAGAAATTTATTTTAGAGTTAAATTTTTCTTGATCTGCATTTGTTTTTCCGCTGTGATGTCATCATTATTTTATTTTAATGGCAACCCTAACTTATTCATGCACATTTTGATCGTCCTTCTCGTCTGCAAAATGGTGATATAAAAAAATTAGTACCTTACACAGCAAGTTTTTCGAAAAAAAAAAAAAATAGACATTACAATTCAAAAATACAATTTTATTTTATTTTACCTTAATGATAATGTTGAAATTGAAAACAACAACAGGTAAAAATTAACGAAAGTATTGAAGCTGTTCCCCATGAAGCAATTGTTCTGATTTTCATTGCAGCTTAACATAAATTTTTCACAAAATTCCAAGCGAAGGTCTGTAATCTGTCTATTTTTTTTCTCGAAAAACTTGTGTAAGGTATTATTTATTTATAACACAATTTAACTGATAAGAAGGGCAACCAAAATCTGCATGTAAAAGTTAGGATGGCTAAAAAAAGTTTAATGATGACATCACAGTGGAAAAAGAAATGCCGATTGAGAAAAGATTTTTACACTAAAATATGTCTTTTTAAAATTAAAAATTTACCTGTTTTAGGATATTGCAAAACAACGTTAAGGTTGACGCCTTGCAATCCCAAAGTTTCTGAGGAGCTAAAAGGTGAAGGGAAGGAACAGTCAATAGGCGTGTCGCTGATGAACCCCTACCAAAAATTTTTACGGAGACAAATGCATGTATCTGTCGCCGTTTATGTGTTGATGTTTTGCATTCAGTGTTGACTAACGAGTTAAGAATAACAGGAGAGCTACACAAACAGTAGTTTCTCGTCCAAATTGGTTACTCAATATGGTTGCTGTATGTCATAGGGCCAGTTGTATAAAACAAGTTAACCAAACTTAAACTTTCCTCCAATGATATTGCTTAACCACACAATTAACTTCATCGAATGATTAACTCGCACACGCACACAGTCGTTTTACATTCGAGAAATGCCAATTGTATTCCTGTGTTGTTACGTTCGCAAATTACACCTCTTATACAGAGAAAAATAGGTAGTGAAAAGTAACACAATTGTAGCTGAAATGAAGCCAGTAACAAATTGTATGAAATATTATCACAATTGTAGTAAAATTACAAACAAGAATATTATCATGTTAAACAATTGTGTCAATACAATTTATTATTGGCTTCATTTCAGCTACAACTGTGTTACTTTTCACTACATATTTTTCTCTGTGTAGAGCATCTTGGGCGTATAATCGTATCTCTCTCACTGACGATTTTTTATATATTTTGTGTCTCTCTCATCTGTTTCAAGAAGTCTTGTGTTTACATTATTTCCATGACGACGGGTGCATTTTTCACACTCTGCTTACAAGTGGGATGTGAAAAGTACGTCGTTTTTGAGACAAAAATTCTCTTTAACGCTTTCTCCCTGAAATTGTCAAGATTTGCCTTTTGACATATTATATTATATCTGCTGGCACTTACATACATACTTTTAAAGAGTATATAAATAAACAGTATGCCTTAAATGCGATCCGTCAAAGTATACCTTATGCATATGCCCGTTGAAACTATAACTTTTCGATTCGCTTAGGGTCTCTATTACCAAATAATTATAATAAACAAATAAATCACGGCAGTTATTACTTCTTTCGCAGTAAAAGTAATATAATAGTTAATTAGTTAATTAAGTAATACTCTTATATTATAACCCTTATTGAACTTGCTTTTATTTTATAACGGAAAGTCGTAGCTTAGTATAGGGATGTTCGATCTACGTAATCGATCTCTTATGCAGAAACACGTCAACTGTCAAGCCTCCCAGTGGGTCATATTTTATTTTGAAATTTCTGTTTGGTGCAGAAACCCGTCAAGCGAAATCACAAGGCGGCTTTCTGCAGTAAACTTCATCTTCGTCTTGTGGCAACCCTGCTGAGTATTGTTTTAGTGGTTGCATCACATGTTTTTAATGCTTTTCTGAAAGGTCGTGTTCAGATAGAAAATTAGTTGCAGCGTTGCAGCACAGCGTAAAGATGTAGCGCTTTAAATTACTTGAACTACAAAGTGGTCAAAAATAACTGTTTGATGTTTGAGTTGACAATGCAATTAAGAGCATTTTTCTATTCGGCTATTTGCAACACTGCAACCGGATATATATTTTGTTGGTTTATTTGACGTTATTTTTTAGAAGAAAGTTATTTTATTGCAGAAACCCGTCAAATGCAAAAATTTTTATAAATTTTTTATGAATAGAGTATAATTTTAAAAATTAAATACAAGCATTATTTGTTTTTAGGAGATATTGAGAAACACTGTAGATTTTTTCTAGGCAAAAATATACAGTAATATTAAAAGTAGAAAGTTTTTTTTTTTGTTTTTCGAAAGTGAAAAAGTGTACTTGACGGGTTTCTGAAATAAACGATTCAATTACAGTAATACTTACAGTACTTTTCACTTGAATTTTATAAATTATTGAAAACCACTGCCTCACTGTCCTTCTGACTGGAAAACGCAAAACTAAATTATACAGTTTTGGGGGTCAGTAAGGAAGGAATACTATTGCCTACCATAGGATCAAATGACCAGTAGCATTTAAACAAATAAATTTAATGTTAAAAAATAGTAAAATTTCCGCAGGTATTTCCAGTTTATAGCATAATTGCAGTTACCCCGATTTTGCACTAGTCCCACCTTACCTTAACTATTTCGCTACGTTATGATATTTTTTAGATTTTTAAAGCAATAGATGTGAAAGTTTTTCCATTTAGATAATTCATACAGCCTAGAGACTGATTGTATTTGGCTGATGTATTTAGCTGCTGTTGTAAAAACTACAGAATAGAAAATTATGGCAACCAGATAAAAGAAATTTAAATTAAAGTCGCCACACACTTCAAATAAATTTATATTCCTCTCAGCACCGCCTTTTTGCCGAATCAGTTATTTGCTTCCTAAACCAATTTATGCACAATGAAAATTTCCTAATTAAGTTTTAGCGTACAAAAACAGCTTCCATAAAATAAATAAATATGAAAAGGGTTTATGTACTTTTCCAGACAGACTCGTAATTAATTAACGAAAAATAAACTCGGAACAACAAACGGTTTAATGTGCAGCTACCGAAAACAAACGCCATTCAAAGTGATTGATTGCCAAGTTGAAACGCTACTTTGTAGCTTATTTGCACATGAAAGAATATTATTCGGATCGCGGATACACACCACAGACTACAATAGTGAGTTCTGGACTTCATCATCATGGTTTATTAATCTATTTTAATTTTTTTCTTAACATCCGATGATTTATAAGAGATAATGGCGTTTTTGTTCTGAATTTCTAGAATAACGAGCGATCTAAATCGTTTCTATTAAATATTTTATGTGTCAGTTTTGATTTCTTACTTATAAATGTGGACTCAAGTAAAAGCTAGGGGTTAGTTCTCATATTATACAAGACATCATGCATTTAACCATGTAACATTAGTAAACAGTTAACAGCATTTTGACTTCCAGATGGCGCTTGCTAAATTTCACATTTATTTACTGCCTATCCCAACATAACTAAGCTTGTGCAGGTTTGTTCGTTACCGTTTCTTAAATGGATAAAAAGATCAGCTCCTCATCAAAAGTCGAAACGTTACCTTACTTTGGCAATATCATAAGGAGGTGAAAATGTAATTCATTTCTCCCGAAACGATAATCTAGATTGAATTGAATTTACACTATTGTTACAATGCTGAAACGTAACATTTAATGATCTCAAAAATACAATGAGGTATTGAAGGCATCTTCGCAGGATACTGCTCTAATGCAAAAGCTTGAGAGTTTGGATACCTTCTCAATTTTAAGTCCCTAACAACAGGGATGGGCAACATCAATGTTTTGTTACATCGATGTCTATTCGAAAAAATATCGATGTACGATACATCGACCAGAAACATTGATTATTTAAAGTAACATTTCAAATATTACAAATATTACCTAATTACAAAAATGAGATGTGAAGCAAAATCAAATAAACATGTACAGGACACTGACTAGAATAATAACCGGCAATGTATTATCTGATTTTTTTATTATATGCCGATTTGATCGATCTGAGTTAAGAGTACGAAGTGACTTCCGACTGCAAGCAGCAAGGCTGTTTCACAAAAGTTAAAAGGAGGTAGCTATATAAAAGTTCTTAAAATTATTGATCGATCGATCGGCATATAATGAATAAATGACGCATAGTACCATCTAGCACTTTATAGAATAATGATGTCAAACTTCTTGGAGTAAAATTACCTTAGCTCTTTGCATATCACTTAGGTATAAAAAATAAAGGTTTGAAGGTGAAAAAACATCGATTTTTTAACGATCATCGAATATTGTAAACATCGATATTCTTATAATTAAAGCTGGTTCTTGTCCGATGAAAATTGTATCACAAACTCTTTTAAACGGACACTAAATGGCGCACAAACACTTAACGTTTCGCAGTCGTTCGACAGCTTCGTCAGATTATCATAATTTTTTCTTGCATAATAAATTTTCCCCTGTAAAGGAGCCATCAAGTGTAGCACACAAGCTGAAGTTGCTGTGAGACCAGCTTCGCTAATATCGAAGTAAATACTACAATTTGATGTTAAAACCGAAGAATGTATCAGTAGAAGTGAATTCTCCAAACTATAGTAAACACTTCAACAATTTCTACAAAAACACTATTTATTGTAATAAAATTAAAGCATCTGCTACGCAATTTAATACATACTAAAATATTGCAGTAATTACTACAGAGAAGATACCTAAAACTTGTAGTATGAGCAGGTTCTTCATTTTTATTCATGCCACCCAATGATTTATTTTAATCATTTAATATTTAGATAAGTAACAACATTCGTCACAAATCTATTTTTAAAATAGTTAAACTATTTAATTAAGCTTTCTAAAAGAAAATATAGCCTTGCTAGCTGACGGATTTCTTGAACTGGTTAATGAAATTGGTGATGATGCACTCTCACATATTCAACAAATGCAAGTGTTTCTACGGACTTTAGATAAGTAGTTCGATGAAGTTAAAGAAAAAGACGATCCTACAACTAGGAGTTGGTACTGACGTTCGGAATTCATCAACGATCGCTTCTAAAACTGGATCAAGTTTCTTGCTACATACGAAACATTCAACAAGTCTAAAGAACAACCGGCAGTGCATGCAATACTATGCCAATATACCAAAATTCAGGAATAATTTAATTCCGTTGCAAGCAAATAATCACAGAGGTAAAATGGGAGTGGGAGAGAAGCTTTTCAAGAATATACTAAACAACAAAAGCACATACTTAATATAGTGAAGTATTTACTTCACTGTTAAGAATTTTCTATATAAAGTCAAGCATGTACTACCGGAAGTTAGAGTAAATACTACGGAGAAGATACTGATACTTGTAGTATTAGCAAGTTCTTCATTTTTATTCATACCACACATTGGGTGGTACGCAAAAAACGTAATACATGCTAATACTTCAAGCATCTACTTTGAAAGTGAAGTACTTACTATACTAGCGTAGTACTGACTATACTACCGTAGCACTTACTATCCGCATCTAGTAGATACTATTATGTACAAGAGTATATAGAAGTTTCTACTGTGCCATAGAAGCACCTACTGTACTGGAGATTTTGTAGAATCTACTTCAAAAGTTTCAAATTTTGGCTGTTTGCGATGGAGTACTGAAAGTCACCCCCTCAAACTACCCCTTAAAAAGCAGGGAGGATCTGACAAATACGATGTAAATGTAGGTGCCTTATACCTGAGTATCAAATATTAGTTTGACAACTTAAAAGATCCAGAAGATATTGCCAAACAAACAACACGTTTCATCCCTCTTTCAGGGGACTATAACTCCCTTATTATTATTCACTTTTGGCAAAAAATTATATATAAAGATGACCTTATTTTTTCATATTCTATTCGCCCTGAAAATATCGGGAGACAATTTTGAATCACCGTGATATCACATAGATATGATAGATATTCAACAAACCGTATTCGTGTTTGACATATGAACGAACAAGTCACTTGCTTTTCTTAGCCACCTCTGTAGTAGATATTTCATTTTATTAGTAAGTACTAATGCAGTGCAGTATTTACTACGTGTTATAGTATAAACTTCGCTTTCATAGAATATGTTTCAGAGCTGTAGTAGGTGCTTTATGTAATAGAAGATACTTCGAAGAATATACTAATTTGAGTAGTATTATCATCTACTTCGTTTTATGCGTACCACCCATGAGTTGATTCAGTCTAAAATATTTAACATTTTTTTACTGTTGGCTCAATGACCATATGTGATTGCTAATAGGTAAATGAAAAATTTTGTTAACTGGACGTGTTTTGTGTTGACTGAAAAGTTTATTTTTCAAAAATGAAACTGGCTGATTAACTTTTCTTAATCTACAATTTCCTTTGTTGTTCTTGTTGCTATCCTTGATTTGCTTTGCCGCTTAGATTAATAAAACGAGTTAATTTTATCAGACAGAGGTCTACCTGAAGAGATTTATGTCTCGTCATATACAAAGCACAGCTGTGCGCTTTTTCTTCCGACAGCTAATTTTGTTTAATAACCTGTTTTTTCAAGACGGAGAAGTAACTCGGAAAGCTTTCGCAAACATATTATTGTTTTCGAGAGGGTCGCCTGTTTTATTGTAATTCTGCCCTCACAAATTGCGAGGGTGATAGGCCGGAGGCAGGGTTCGTCAGTGTCAGGCCGCGAGATCGGTTATCAAATATTCATCGGTTAGTCCTGATCGGGGAACCGTGGATTTGCCTAATACAAGATTATGCCATCAGTCGGGCTTTGTTTACGTTTAAGATGCAAGGGGCGACGACAGGAGAGGAGCGATATCATCTGCTATTCAAGTGCCATCTCGCCTCATCTTACTTTTTTGATGGAGCAATAAATTAGAGAGCAAAATTGTTTCAAAAATGCACTCAGAAAAATAAATTGTTCACTCAACAAAAAACACGCTAACAAAGTTTTTCGTTTACCTTTTACCATGCGATTTTTTGAAACCAAACCAGAGTTAGCTTTGGAATCTCCAAACGTTTGTCTTAAATAAAATTACTTATGACAATTAATATCCAGATTTGTCAAAGAACAAATATTAAAATATTTTTCAAATTGTAACCAGAATGCTTTGTAATGAACAAAGAAAGTTTTTATTAGAAAATTTAAATTAAAAAAAAAGGATGCAGTTACGTTTTGCAAGTGCACGTCAACATTTCAAACATTTATTGTGATGTTTTGAAATTATATAAATAATATTCTTATAAACAAAATATATCAATATCTCAGATGCCAGAAAGCTAATAAATGAATGGAGTAGAATCATGGTGGATTTCATAAACGATAATTGAATTTAATCATCCGTTAAAAGTTAAAGTTGCTATGGTTACATGTGCTGAACGTGTAGGAATGATTATTCTTAACCAAATGATTACAGCATTACTCTCCAATAAACACTCTTTAACTTAACAACAAATTTTATTTCCGAACAGATGGAGTGGCCATGGACTGCACTTGTTCTCTATTTTATTAGAGACAAATTAGTAATGAAATGTGTAAAAAATATATTAAATATTTTGGGCAATACATAAATGACATCAAAATGGTGCTTGATGGTCGATCATCATTGCTTTGCTTGTACACCATATTATAGAGCGACCAAATTGTTTCGAAGGTCAGTTGCAGTTATGTTTATGTTGCAGAATATTTAATTAGGCATTTCGCCATATCTTGTTGACCGATTTAAGCATATTTCCCTACTTTTTCGTACAAATTTTATCAAATTCTTCAAGTTATATTCGCTTCAATCTAGGTATTTAATAAAGCAAACAGTTTAAGTTTAGAAACCACACTTAGTTCTCTTTAAATGTTTTTGCTTGTACCACTCAATAAACAAGCCCGAATGTTCTGTGGCACATGATTTCCTATAAAATTGAAAATAAGTTATTAAATTGCATTTATTCAAATTTTCTTTCTTAAAGTAAAAATTTTTTTTTCTTGTCGGATTATTATAAAATTTGTTATAATTGATCGAACAATTCAATAAATCAGTGTAAATGTCAATATTTCGCTGTCCGTTTGAAAGCTTCTTCAGGATAAATAAATTAAGAAAATAAAATCAATTTACAAAAAAAATTATTACTTATCCTGACGAAGCTGTATAATGAAACGTCGACATGTTTTCGACTTGTTTGTGTTTGAACAATTGTTATTACAAATTACGACAGTTTACAACACACAAGAAAGTGCTTCTATTATAATATTCTAAATGTGTATGTATTGACCACAATAAATGGTATTTCAACATCTGCTAACATCTCTCTTTTACTGCAGTGCATTTACGAAAATTAGAAGAATTTATCAGACAAATTAATTGTTATACAAATTAGACCATCGTTATTAAACTGATATTGTAAAATACAAACCATAAATCTTGCAATACATCGGAATCATTTTTTACGGAAATCAACTTTCGCAATAACTTATTTTATCGCATCTCTTCGAATTTAGCGCGCCGTGTATGGGCTCATATGCTGAGATATATCTTGAAAGAGAATTCGTAAACTTTTGCTATTGGGAGGAAATAAAGTTTCCTGCATGCCACGTTTTCCTCCTAAAAAAAGGCGCATTTCGGACGTAAATGTTCCTCACCGGGCGAATTTTAATATGAAATTCGGATGCTTTTAATCACGTGTTGTAAGTCTTCCATAATGTTTTATTAATGTACAAGAATCGAGATACTATGTTCTTATTATTATTTTATGATTTTGATACTGATGGCATAAGAAATACGAATATCTCTTAGTTAGAGGAAAATACAAATTTAAGAATGTACAAAAAATAGAATTATAACATGTTGAATACAAAAGACAAAGACGGGAATATAATTACAGAGGAGAATAATTACAAATGGAGACGATACTTTAGAGAATTGATGGAGTCCAGAAAAAGTACAGTAGAAGAACAAGAGGAGGAAACTGAAGAAGTACAGGAAATGGAATTGATATAAAAAAAGTAATCGAAGCCATAAAAAAAGCTTAACGATGGAAAGGCACAAAGAAAGGACATAACCCCAGAAATGATGGAATATATGAGCAAAGAAGGAACGAGAAACCTAACAGAATTATTATATGAGATAATAAGGAGTATAAACGTACCAAGAGAACGTAACTTAGAAATCACAATGAAATTACAAAAGAAAAGCGATGAGTGAAAAATTTTATAAAAAAGAATAGAGATATCCACAACTGTTTTATAGACCTTGAAAAAGAGTTCAATCGAGTGAGAAGAGATGATCGATGGACAATAGAATTAGTACAAATATTGAATAATAAAAAGAATTTATAAAATCTTAACGGATTTTCCAGACTCGTAGATGCCAAAGGTCACAAAAAACAAGTTTTTTGTGACCTTTGGCATCTACGAGTCTAAATTATTTTTATTTGTCACAAACATCATGGAAAATCCGTTAAGATTTTGTAAGAAAGCGAGCCTGGCTTCCATCCTCAAACAATTTATGAAGTTGTCGCTAAAAAAGAAGCTCATTTAATAAAAAAAAAAGTTTTTTGTGACCTTTGGCATCTGCGAGTCTAAATTAAGAATTTATAACAAATATCGGAGTAAAACAGGGATGTGTATTAAGTCCACTACTGTTTTCAGTTGCAGTAGACGAAGTCATTAAAAGAAGCAAAGACGATGAAAGTTTTAAAGGTAGGATTCAGGAAAATGGAATAAATTGAACTGATGTTAGCAGATGCTATGGCCATAGCGGCGGATTTTGAGAAGACCGGATCAGGAAAAAAACAAAAATAAACATTAAGATTAACATAGACAAAACAAAAAGTATGAATTTCTACCGAGTGACTTTTAATGATTGAAAATTATTTTATTAGATTGGCAACACTTTTCAATGTTTATGTTGGTGTACTGGATTTTCAAATTCAAAATTTAGATTTAGGTTAGTGCACTAGATTGTCAAACTCAAATAAATTCGTTTATTGTCGAATCAAGAAAACCAAATAAATAAGATATTTAATTATCACAATTTATTACCAAAATGGTTTTGAGCACAGAATAAAATACATTTTTAGTAATGGCTTATTTTCGAAGCGGAGTACAAAATGAAAATGGGCACATTCAGCAGACCCGAAAATTGTGCAACTGTTGACCAAATTTCTGCTGAATGCGACCTCATAAGTTGATGACTTGGAGGGGTTGCCATTTTTTTGTAGCGTAACTTCTCCGCTACCTGACTGGAACATGTTATGATGAGTGAACTTCATTCAGCAGAAATGAGTGCTCAGTCTCAACTGTTGGGGCAGGAACTGTTACTGATATGTTCTGCTGAATTAGCCCAATAGTAATTGAATTTATTCACACCAGCATGCCTATGAAGATTTCATTGAAATATACCCTGAACAACAAATTGAGTTTCGTCTTTTTTCACAACACTGTTTTAGAATAGCCGTCCTCCATTTACAACAAACACGAATCGATTCAAATTCACTTAAAAATCGTTGATTGCATTCCATTTAGTTATTCAGTTGGGGACCAGTGATGAAGAAGTGATTGAATTTCCCCTCCCGCACACCGTACTGATCAAGCTGATTTTCTAAATCAGTTATCAGTTTCATGTGATTTCATACGTATTTTGAGGTTATGTTAATTTTAGTTCCAAAACATCATTCCTTTTATGAGTCTCTCTATTCACTTTAAAGTCAGTTCAGTTCAAAATTGGTTAATAAATGAACGTTTCTTGCAAACTGATAATGTAGAAAAAGGAAAATTCACAGGTCGCTCCACTATAATAACACTCGATATTGTACAAAATGTTAATGATGCTGTACAACAGAATCCTCATGTTTCCTATATGAATCCACTAGGAAGACCTTGAAAAAACCCCTTCATTTCCAATCATACAAATTTTCAATGGTTCGACAACTTCACCCACTCGATTTTCTTCAACAAATTCAGTTTTGTCAGTGGTATAACAATAATCTGTTAAATAACGGTGACCAACAAGATACAACTTTCTTTTTTGATAAAGCCTGGTTTCATCTCTCTGGGTTTATCAATTCACAAAATTTCAGGACTTGGTCAGAACATAATCCCTTTAATGTGATTGATGTAAAGGCACTACATCCACTTAAAATTGGTGTTTGGGTGGCAATGTCTTGGAGAAGAATTATTGGACCAATATTCTTCCGGGAAACAACGCCTATAGATATCAGAGACTTATATTGGATCCATTTATAAAAACCAGTTAGACGACACTGAATTAGCAAATGGCTACTTTCAACAAGATTCCGCCACTGCCCACACGGTAAGAACCACAATAAATTATTTAGAGGAGTTTTTCTCAGGATGTTTAATCAGTGCTGGTTGGTGGCCTAATTGCTCTCTAATATTCAATTAAATCCGGACTTCTTACTTCCTTATTTCAATAATTTGGTGTTCAGAATACGTATTAAACATTTTGGAAGAATTGCAGCAGGCAATTGCAAATATCGGACAACCTAAAACGTTAATAGTCTTCAATAACATATCTCAAAGGATTCGGTACTGCTTACGCAAAGGGGGCTTGAAGATTTGCTCTAATATTCAATTAAATTTGGACTTCTTATTTCCTCATTTCAATAATGTGGTGTTCAGAATATGTATTAAACAATTTGGATGAATTGTGCAGCTGGCAAATTGAAGAGGCAATTGCAAATATCGGACAACCTAAAACGTTAATAATGTCTTCAATAACTTATCTCAAAGGATTCGGTGCTGCTTACGCAAAGGGGGCTAACATTTCCAGGTCTTGCATAATAATAATAATAATCCGTTGAAACAGTTTTCATCATAAATGTAAACATCAACTCTAACCTATAGCTACGCATTCCCGCAAAATTAACGAACTTTCAGGTAATGCCAATTCCTCAGTGTTTCCAATATACTAAATTTGCTTCAATCATTAAAAGTCACTCGGTAGATAAAATAAAGAACACAACTTATGGTTACATGGAAAACAGGTAAAGAACTATAAGTACCTGGGATCGATAATCGAGAATAATGGAAATAGACAAGGAGATAAACGAAAAACTAGGAAAACAGGAAAAATATTTAATATGATGAAGACGAATTTTTTTAGAGAGGAAAGAAGCACCAGAAGAGGTAAAAACAGAAGTAGTTCAACAATAATGTTTAGTAGCGATGCACATATCAGAGAAACACAAATCAAATGGAAATGCGGTTTTTAGGAAAAATAGAAAATTGAACAAGAAAGGATAGATAGAATAAGAAACGTAATATGTATTCAAATAAAATCTGCAGATTGAACTCATAAGCGAAAATATAATACAGGAATAGCTAAAATAGTTTGGACATGCCGTACGCCGGAAAACTGACTCACAAAAAAGTATATGAAGCACGAGTGCAAGCGAAAAATAGCAAGGAAAGATCACAAAAAGGCTTGGACCGTTGGAATTAGAGATGAGGCCCCGGAAAAAGGTTAAGATTACTTAGGTATAAAGAAATTGTTAAACAAATTTTCTAGTTTAAATAAGAAAATGAAAAAAGTTGTAAGACATTTTGTATAAAGCCTACGTTCTCAACACAAAAGCCCAAAAAGAATTGTGAAACATGAAAAAAATTAGACGTCTCATATTTCTGCCTGCTTCATTGGTTTTACCATGTAAACTACATAAGGAAAAACTCTCCTCGATTAGGTCGTTGTAAAAGAACATTTAGGGGTTTTTGTGACAGGAATTCATTAATAGGAGTAGATTAGAGTTTCTAGAAGACATTCCAACACCTGTTAATTATCAATAAAATATATTTCTCCTCAAAAGCATATTGCATCAAAAACGTTACTTTTATATATAAATATTACTTTTCGGTAAATAATAAAATATCTAAAGCAATAAATAAGAGGACAATTTGAAATGTTCGCGGCCTCACGTATAGATGGCGCGGAAATCTCTGTAATTCGTGGTTCATTGCAACACTACAGTCTCTATACGTATAACTGTCAAATATCAAATCGATCTGTTAAGTAGTGTAGTGTCAGCAGAGATTTAAATAAAGTTATTTGTGTGAACTCTGCAAAATGGATAAAATTGAACATCGTGCAGTGATCAAGTTCTTCGTTAAGAAAGGTTTAACACCTACGGAAATTTTCAATGAGATGAGAACTGTGTTAGGTGATAGTGCGCCTTCATTTACAACAGTAAAGAAATGGTCTGCAGAATTTCGACGTGGTCGTATAAGCTTGGAAGATGATCCCCGTAGTGGACGACCAAAAACAGCTACCACATCGGAAATCATCAATAAAGTCCATGATATTGTTTTAAAGGACCGCCGATTGAAGGTGTCCGAAATTGCTACAGCCGTGGGGATTTCAGATGAGCGCACATTTCATATTTTGACTGGCGATTTAGGTATGAAAAAACTGTCCGCCAGATGGGTGCCGCGTTTGTTCACAACGGACCACAAACGCATTCGAATGCAAATTTCACAAGAATGTTTAGAACGCTTTAGAAAGAATTCGACTGATTTTGTCCGCCGATTTGTAACTACTGATGAAACTTGGGTCCACCACTACACGCCCGAGACGAAACAGCAATCTAAACAATGGAAGCACAGTGATTCTCCACCTCCGAAGAAAGCAAAAGCAATTTTGTCGGCTGGAAAAGTCATGGCTTCCATTTTCTGGGATGCAAAAGGCATATTATTGATCGATTATCTTCCTAAGGGCAAAACGATAACCGGAGAATATTATGCTAATCTTCTAGACCAACTAAGCCAAAATATTCGTGAAAAAAGGCCGGGTTTGTCGAAGAAAAAAGTCATTCTCCAATAGGATAATGCACGACCGCATACAAGTGCGATTGCTATGGCCAAAATCGTCGAGCTGAAGTATGATTTGTTGCCCCATCCGGCTTATTCACCGGATTTGGCTACGTCAGATTTCCACCTCTTCCCGAAATTGAAAAAATTCCTTGGCGGTAAGCGCTTTTCGACAGATGATGAGCTGAAAGTAGCAGTTAACAGTTATTTTGAAGAGCTTGAAGAATCCCATTTCCGGGATGGGATAACGTCACTGGAGCATCGCTGGACCAAGTGTATAGAAGTTCAGGGAGACCATATTGAAAAATAAAAACTATTTCAAACCATAGAATACAGTGTTTCATTATTAGACCGCGAATATTTCAAATTGCCCTCGTATCTTTCTCTATTTTTTTTTCCAATTACAAATCTTTGTAGTTTTCATCCAAAATTATTTGAAATTTAAAACTAAGTTTTGATAATTATGTGAAATTTTGTGAAAAGTTCAAAAATTGAAAAATTCAATTTTTGCGGAAGTTAAAGAGAAAAAACGTTATTTTCTGGCCTTGAGATTATTCAGAGAGCTAAAACTAATACGCAGTAAAAAAATCTCGTTGGAATCTTGACTAATTACCAAGAAATAACAATTTTAGGATTTTGGCAATTTCGAAAAACGCTAAAAATCACTTGGTATATCTATTAGGGGCTAAATAAGTTTTCAGACAAGCAGAAATTATTGCCGTAAAAAGTTTCTTTCGAAAAATCAGAAATAAAAATGTTTCCCAATTGATGCCAACGTTTTGGCGAGCACTGTATATCTATCCCAATCATTTGGACGATTGTAACCGATCGTAGACAGTTACTTAGGGCCGTACCTATAGTCGTTACTTCGCTCAATCTCAGTCTCAAGTACTCATGGAGATACCTTAGGTTACTTATAATCACTACTTCGCAATCAAGCAATGCTTCGCCCGTGCTTCGATTCATCTTTACTCGAGTATAGTAATTTCCAACCTTGAGCAATATTTCGGTCCACTTTGGGGTATCTCGGTTTGCTGTTTTTTAAATTTTAACTTTACGTTCAGGTTCGTTGAGTTCTCTTTTACCTAAATTATTGTTATATTATTAATTTTTGTTATTTGTTACATTACTATTGCTATTATTTGTTGTTGTGGGTTCCTATTAGATAACTGTTATTTCTTGTGGCACGTGACAGCAACTGCTTTTTTTTTGAACAAAGACATATCACATTACTTTGGTTAAAATGGACAGAGAAGAACATTTAGATTTTGTGGAATTTGTTAATAGAGTAGAAAATGCAAACAATGTCCGAATGCCGAAACGGTATCTTCGTGATGCCGAAAATCCACTTGAATTTTATGATGACCAAAATTTTCGCTCTCGCCATCGGTTTCCCAAGAATAAATGTACTGCCCGATGTAATTTTTCATCTAATTTGTAATAGACTGGTAAAAGTTAATAATTGTGGATTACCATTTCCACCAGTTATTCAATTATTAATTAGTTTAAGATTCTGCAACAGGAAACTTTCAGTAAAACCATAATTAAAGTAGTGTTATACATAGTGGTCCAACGTGCCAAAAAGAAATCTGTTATAGGAGATAATGAGTAAAATTCATATACAAAAAATTCTTCTAATAAAAGTCTTTTCGTTTCTGAGATAAAAATTATTGAAAATTTGCTATACGCTAATGTTAATCGGATTGAAAAGGTAATTCTGGTTGTATGCCAACAATATTTGCACTTTTTTTAGCAACGGACCTGTAATATCTAAACTCATTAACATACAGCAAATTTTCAACAAATTTTCAATTATTTTTATCTCAAAAACGAAAAGACTTTTTATTAGAAACATTTTTTGTATATGAGTTTTACTCATCATCTCCTATAACTAATTTCTTTTTGGCACGTTATTTCGAGACCAGCCTGTATAGTAACGTAATGGTATTTTTGCTCTAGACTGTATGCGGTGATTTGAGGGGAATTAGTCAGCAATCCGTTAGTGTCATAATAAGAAAAGTGTCGGAATTAATTGCAGAACACATCAATTGGAGAATACATCAAAATGTTGCAATTTAACTAAATTCACTTCCAATAGTTGATAATAAAAGAGATACGGGGCGTTAAAATCAAGATTAAGGTCAATAGTTATTTCTCGTTCCAAGAAATCCCCAAACGTAAATTTTTAAGGCAATATGTCATAAACTTTAAGTCTGACGCTATCGAAATCTTTTGAGTGTTGTCTGCTCGGCCGTGGTGGGGACGGTCACTAGCGGACATTCAGTCTGAATTTCAGCTTAAGAAAGTTTTCAATTTATCTGAAAAGAATGTTGAGTCCTTTTAAGTAAGAGAAATGATACTTCAAAACATTAAACGTTAAGATTTCTGCAAAGTCGTGTTAGTAATTTTCTTGCATCACTCAGCAACAAATTCTCCATGATCCAAGCATCAGAGAATCGAATGGCTAACCCTGGTTTGCACCGAACAAATAAGTTCAGCTTAAATTTAAGCGTCACTTAGATTGTGACTGACTCAATGTTGTGCAACCGGAAATGTCACATTATAAATACCAGTTAAATTTAAGCTCAGCTTAAGTAGTTGATGCAAATGGCCATAAATGTCGAAGTAAAGCGAAACTTATCTGTTCCCCACCCTAGAAACTAAAGGCCTATTTAATTAATAAAATAGTTTAGTATTTTATTTCTCTTCCAACTCAACCGAACCCAAATCTTAAAAAAGAATAGTACACTTAAAACGGTTTCCGTAAAGAAACTGGTTTTAGTAAGAAGGAAACAAAAATAGACCAGAAGAAATGAAATAAGCAAAAGGACTCTCAGCGAAGCCTATACAGTGCTCGATAAATTAGTACGTTCCCGACGACTCGTTACGCTGTTTTATTGCAGCCATGCGTGAGCAAACAGGAGAGAAAACGTGAAAATCGAATAAGCGACACGCTTTCGTGACGAACACCGGACTCATTTTGACCTTCCAAGGACGAATCCCTCGAGCTTCGCGTAATTTAATACCGCAGATTGAGTGAGACACTCCGACGTTATTGCATTTCGCTGCACGCCCTCCTCCGCAGTAAATTGATGGTGTACTTGGGCGCGTTTTAAACGCTACAAAATAAGCTGTACGCGAAGTTGGTGTTCCCGGTTGAATGGAGTAACAAAATATGAGCAACGATATAAGAATTTTATGCTTATGCCATCGATGTACTTGCGGTCTGTTTTCTTCTTTTATGGGAACAGAACTCAACCAAGAATAAGAAATTTGATAACCCAGTCGACAATTGCTTTCGTTACTATGGAAAATTCTCAATTACATCTTTCTTTACTGTACTAACTAACACAAAAGTGAAGAAAGAAAGCATAATCACCATCGAAAACATGCTTTGCCAGTTTTCTTTTTTCTTAAATTTGACACAATTACTAAAATTTTTATCCGTTTGTTTAAAATTGTTAGCATCTGTGGTTTCTTTTTGTATGATTGAAAGTATGATTATTGTAAAAATACTACGGTCCTAGGATGTCGTGAGAACACAATATTGAAAGAAACTGGTAGAAATTTCGACATTCCGGAAACATTCTAGACGTACTATAGAATGTCAGTCAGGATGGGTGGCCTGTTAGGAAATTGTGTTATTTCGGACACCTGTATATGAATTTGAGGTGGTGTCCGAGAAATGAAAATTATTTGTTTATTTCATCGCTTCATTTTGTTTAAAACGTAATCCCCTAGAAACGGTTCATTCCCCCATATTGGCATCAATCTAAAATATGTTTCGTTTTTGCTGACATAATGATTATTATTATTATCGTCTACATCGGAGGAAGGAGTGGTTTCACAGTAAGTTCGACGAGCTGTTCAAGGACGCCCCGAAGTTTGTTGAAGGACGGGATACTCTGTTGGAGAACTTAAAGAGGACGCCTCAACTTCCGAGGATGCAGTCCACCGAGTACATTTTTGCCTCTACAATCATTCCTGCTGAAGAAAATTCAACTCTGCCTAATTTAGAAGCTGCAATCTTCAAAATGTCAAAGGAATTTATCTTGAAGAAGAATGAAAGACGGTGTCATTATAAGACTTCCTAACAACAAAAAGTTGTGTTTGTCGAAATGACATGGCAGATAATCTTGGCTTGTAACGAGTGTTTTTTAAATCCGACGTCAAAGTAGGCCTTGAAGAGGCATTTGTGAATGTTTCACAGCTATGAATGAATTGTTTCACAGCTAACTTGACGTCGGATTTAAAAAACCACTCGTTATTTGCCATGTATGCGTGGTTCACATCAACAGAATCCAACCCTTTTTGCTACGGAAAAAGCATTAATTTGATTTTAATTTTTTTTTAAAGACAACCTTTTATTGCAGAAAATTGGTATGTAAACACCAATTTCAGCTGTCGTAATACATTCAATTTTAGGCATTCACTTCTATTCGGCCAATTAAATTCATTTAGACTCATTAACGCCCGGTTTCTGGAAACGAATTTAACCGGCCGATTAGTTTAATGGCGCGTTAAAGTAGGGTTTCCATAAACACTGCTGACGTGCCTGTTAATTTGACATTGCAAACGGGTCCGTTAAATTAATCGGCGCATGCGCAGTTATATAAATTAATGGTTGACCCATCTAGTCTATGTGGCCAAACATTGTGGTGATCTTTGAGTGTTTAGTTATTTGTGTTTTTTAATACGGTGGACTTAAATTAAATCACATTTATAAACATTACAATTTTGTACATAAACAGTTTTACGTTTTAGTAGTGTTTGTTGCGTGTTTATTTGAACAGAATGGAGCTCCCGGAATTCGAAAGTTCAAGTTCATCGTCAGATGAGGAACTATTTGACCTTGTGGGAGCTGCTGTGCAGAGAATTAAGTTTTTAGGAAGAGACGTATCTCCTTCGAAGTTTACAATGAACATGAATTCAGAAACCGATATCTGGCATCTTTATGATATGTGGACGTAATTCTGCCAAAATTCAGAAACACGTTGGACTATGCGACACACAGTGCTTTTGTGAATTCCATAGTCATCTCCAATGAGTATTTGAAATGTCCCTGAAAATACAAAGTAAGATTTAACAGCTCAAAACAGATTTAATTATTATATAGGGGAAAGGGGGGATAATTCAACCACCTTTTAGGTTTCTGCTCATAATAGTCTTGACAAAAAAAAATATTTATTTTTTCGCTCATACTTCTTCCTTGGTGCTTTGTCAGTTGACTTACAACCATTGACGATTTAAAACAATACAGGGATTTTAGGATATATGCAATTGAAAAAAAAAAACCTTGCAAGTGTTGAAACTATCCCATACATGGGGTAGATTCAACCTTGTCATGGGGTAGATTAAATCAGTAGGTATTCGTTAAAACATAAAATTATTTATTCAACTAATATGTAAAGCAATTTCCAGGAGAACTGTGGTATTTTTACCGAACGTCCCAACCTCTAAAATTGTGTTTGAAATTTAAAATTGATGATGTTCTTGCTGTTGGTCTTGCAGCTGTTGGCATAGGTAAAATAGCAACAATATCTTTTCGTTCGACAATCGAAATGTCGTTAACATTAGAAAACACAAACGAACTGGAGTTATTTCGTCGTGTTAAAAATTTTAGTAATCATTTAAATTTTAGGTAATTACTTTTCCAACGTAATAGCATTGCGTAGTTTTAGAAGAAAATTTAATCAACAGAAAATCTTCTTTTATTACAAAGTCAGTCTCATTTAGAAGTGGAAAATCGTTAAGTGATTCATCATCAGAATCGTGTGCGGAAATAATAATAATAATACTTATTGTCATTTGGTCTTGTAAAAAAAAGACATTGACATTATCAAAATAATACATACATATAAAAATAACAAACAACGCAAGGTTAAACAAATCCAAAATATTAGATTTACACATTAAAAGAAACACTATCCATATCACAGACATCAGTTTCAGAAGAAACAGATATTAGTCAAATCTAAGAACTGAGATTACATATCATATGTTATAAAGAGCATCTAATTGTCACACTTTGAATTAATCAGGAATAAACTCATTTATATGACAGAAAAATTTTTCACCAAAAAAGTTTTTAATAAAGTTTTAAAATTCTTTAAATTCGTGTTTTTTATTGATAGTGGTAGTGAGTTTAAGAATTTTATTGCTTTGTAATGCGCACCTCGTTGATAAAATTAATGCAGATTTATATCTCGGAATACTAAAGCTATTAGAGTATCTTGTTGTCATGTTATTATACAAATGCTCGTGTTGTTTCATGAAGATACCTAATTCCAGGATATATAAACTAGGCAGGGGTAAAAAAATTAATTGTTTAAATAGTGGACGACATGGAGTATTTACTGGCACTCCACACATGAATCTCATATAAGATATTTTTGATTTAATTCATAAAAATTAACCATTTATTAGGTTAAATATTTTTAATTTTGTTGATATAGCCATGAAAACAACAAACAATTGCATTTTAACGTTTGCCGTTACTACAAATTTTAAACAAAAGCAAAAAAAGTTGAGAAGCAAAATCAAAATTATTCAAACGTTGATATTTTAAATCTATTTTAAATTCATGATGAATAATGTCAAATTGTTCAGAGCAGAGAATTTGTGTTTAATGAAATGTATACCTTCTTGTCTAATATGAATAAAACAAAGCTTGGAAGGTTTGAACCTAACTTTATGCAACTTGAAAAGATGAAATGTAGGAAAACGAAACGAAGATCAGTAACAAATAACGAAGATAATTAGGCAAGGGTTTTAAAACACTTTCACGCTAACCCAGAGAATTTCAAACCAGCGGCTATTTTATTCTTCAATTTAAAGTAATGAAATTCATCCTTTTTCGTTTTCTAAGATCATAAGCGTCCTAAGAAAAGGATGATACCAAAATGTTTTAAAAGTGAAAATCTTTCCGATTACGTCCTACAAATTCATATGAATTTACTCAGGCAGATAAAATAAAATAATTTCTGTTTTCCCATGTTAAATCCCTATGTCTCATTGTCAAATGGACAACCGGTATAGGCGTTTGTTAGCACATGAATTGAACTATTACATACATATTCTTATTTACAAATTAGCTATCTAGTGTGCAAAATATGAAAATGTGCAAATAATTAATAAATCTTACCTTCAAATTATGAAAACGACAAATATTTTTTATATTTCTCTCTAGTCCACCTATACATACAACAACTTTCATCGAGAATGTGGTTGAGTTGAGGAAGTCACTGTTGTGTCAAGAAGGCGGGTGATTCAAATCACAATAGAAATAAATAGTCTGGTTGAATCTGCCCCTGTTTGAATCGTCCCCCCTTTCCTCTACTTGTTGCATATAAACACAAAGTAATGAGCAATTGGTCTGCGGCAGATAGTGAATAATTCCCTAATGTCATTGGCGAAATATTATCCTCAATCAGAGCCTACGATGGTTCTCATGTAAAAATAATAAATGTGATTTAATTTAAGTCCACTGTATTAACACGTTAACACAACTAAACACTCAAAGATCTCCAGAATGTTTGGCCACATAGGTTAGATAGGTTAACATTAATTTATATAGGGTGGTGATAAAGTCCAGCAACAAGCTCATAATTTGTTTATTTAATGATTTTTCGCAAAGTCTTGAAACAGGTGAATTTTTAATTTTAAAAAGATACCTCTTAGTGCAAAATTCTTTTCTCGAACGGCATTTGTTTTTCCGCTGTGACGTCATCATTGATTTTTTTAAATGGCAACCATAACTTTTTCATGCAAATTTTGATAGTCAACAAAATGGTGATATGACTTTTTAAAGGGATGAGCAATTGCTATCGCAAATGAAGAAGCGCGCCGCTCTCCGAAATTATCGCACCTATTGTGTACAGGTTATAGGTTGACAAAAAATGTCGGCTTACCAAAATTCACACGTAATACGAGTATAGAAATATTCCTTTTATAATTCTGTAAACAGATTTGTCCGGCAAGTTTGTTTGTTGTAGCCAAGGATGTTGTAATATTAACCTGGATAGCTAATATTGTGAAACAAAGTGAAGCAAGTGATGGTGGTAAAAGTAATAGGCAAAAAAATGTATTTTCCGTTTTTACATGATAAAAGTCTGTGATAAAAACATGCCGTGCTTATGGCTGTACAAATAGACAGAGCGTTGACAATACTGACCACTTTTTAGATAAATGTTAGATATTATCAGTGCATACCTACGTGTTATAAAGAATCACTTAATATCATCAAAATTATATGGGTATCTAATACATTCATGCACAAGTCAAGGGTTAATTAATATTTTGTTTCACTGTAGATAATGCTTCACTAGTGCTTATTAGTAATGTATATAATCGATGCTCGTGTCAACGAGCAGCAGTAACGTCTTTATTCGCATTTTTCGGAGGTTGTCCAGGTAGACTAATCTCCTTTTCCTATGCTGTGATTTCACCGGTCAATGGCCTCGCTGTGACTGAAAGGCCAAGTTTTTGTTGCTTTTTCTACAAATACTGGCAAAATTCTATCCAGGCTGCCTCCTAATCACGTCACCTCAGCGTCACTTATGTGTATACTTTGACATCTCTCTCGGCGTTAAGACAAATAATAATAGGCAAGTTACTTATTATTTTTTGGTAAAAGTAGATTTTTTGAATTGTGTTTTAAGGCCGTTTTACATTACTCTATTTCTTGTACAAGATTTGGGTCAATTTCCTGAATAATTTAAATTATGAAGTAAAGTGTAGCAAAATTTAAATTGAATCAAATATTATCTGACAAAATAGAATGTGTTCTATCTCCAAACCCTATCTGCAGCCCAAAATTTCTCTTGTTCTAAAAATATTATTGTAGAAATTGAACCAAATCTTGTACAAGAAATAGTAGTGTACAACAGCCTTAAATTCTAATGGCAATATTTTAGATGTTTGCATTGTCTGTTCTCTATTTCATTTGTTATGCCTTTTTATTTGAAAAACTTCACAAGAAATAAACGACACAGTTGAATTCAATTTTCCTCGAATTTTTATTATTTCCGTAACAATATAAAAAAAATTACATCCGACCTCTTTTAGATAGCACGTCTGCGGACCATTACAAAGAAGAAGCGCGTAATTTTATTTTACTTTGCGTGAAAAATCCATTCTCCTCGGAAAACAGATGTCAGCACCTAATTCTTCGAGGCCGCGACTCCACAATCGAATCAAACATTAGCCCCGCAAATTTTGCTTTCTGCTCTGATCGTCAGTGTTTCTTTTTTGATAAGCGGTGCGCCAACTTGATTGCCTCGACTCCAAACCATCGACATCTGGAGGGCAATCTGGGAGGAAATTTCAAGGCGTAGGACGACGACCGACTACTTTTACCAAATGTCTCAGAAATAATATTTAAACCTGTCGCTTTCATATTATATAAAGAAATACTTGATATAAAGAATAAAGTAAGACTATAGTTGTACTTTTTTGTACAAGTGGGCCATATGTAAGTGACTGAATTTAATGGTTCGCCATTCGAAAACTGTTATGTTGAGAACGCTGAAATTTTGAGGTTATGTTCGCGAGGCAATACAATTTAATCATGGGGCGTTACACGGTTCCGCAACGCGTGTTTATTGTGGACACACAATCAGTGACATCGGTTGCCCCCCTCGACCCCTGACTTCACTGCCCTCGACTTCTTTATATCGGACTATTTAAAGGACAAGGTCTATGCGAACCAACCCACCACACTTGAAGAGCTGAAGCAAAATATACTTCTAGCCATCGCAGAAATTCCCCCAGACATCTTTCATAGCGTAATGGAAAATGTTGTTAAAAGGGTACGCATCTGTAGAGCTTCCAGAGGAGGACATTTATAGACAATATTGTGTTCCACACGTAGTTGTAAAGTGTAAATAAACTGTTAACTACAAAATTAGTAGTGTCTATTGTTTTTGCCAAAAACTATTACAAAAGCAAATCAGTCAGGTACATATGGCCCACTTGTATATAAGAAACTTTAATTAATTCTTAATAAGTACATTTCTTGCCGACCGTACAAATATTTGAAATTAAAATTTAAAAACGAATTTTATTTAATTACACTCCCCAGGAACGAGTAAACTGGTTAAGTAAGTGGAAAAAGTTTTAATGAACGGCAATTTTCCTTTTTTTATCTCGACAGTTATAGGAAAAGAGCGAGAAGACACGAAATATAAGCGCTGTGCTCGAAAAACGAAAATGATTCTCATATAGAAGTAGCCGCGAGTGTACGAAATGTCTCTTTCTCGATTATGGATGTGCTGAGATTTTTTCGGGGATGAGGTGGGTAGCAATCTAATGCCTCGAAGGGGTTACGGAGGCAAACCTTGAAAAACGTATTTTAGTTTATCGAATATGAGGTTACCTTCTTAGGATTTATGGTCAACATTACTGGAAAAATATGGAAACTGTAGAACTGTAGAATCTGTTTTTTTTTTTTAAAAAAAACATTTAATTTATAACAATTTTTGTAAATGTTAAAAAATGTAGCATTCAGTTTAGAAAATTCTCCAAAAATGTAACTCGCATCATCAATTTGATATCTGGTTAGAATGTGTACTTGTGTTATTAGGATTCATTTAATTAAAATTATTTCGTATAACACACATGTTAACGAAGTAGCACAGCCACAGAATGCCGCAGTACAGAGAAACACGTATAATTTTTATAACTTTTCCGTCCTTTTGTAACAACAGACCACTTCAAATCCAGGCTATTAAATAGGCAAATATAATTCTGATCAAGAACATTTTAGAGGCCTCTTTAACTGAGAAAGGTTTACTTACGGCAGGTTTGTTCCAACAGCAGCTTCTGACTAGTTCGAAACCCGTCATTTATTAAAGTTGTACATTTGATGGCGCTGTTAAAATAGGCCACTACTTCTGTGGGCGACTAACTTTGATGGTTCTGAACTAGTCAGAAACTGCTGTTGAGTCAAACCTAACGTATCAAAGCGAGCAGCAAATTACATATACAGTGAATTTTTTTAAGTGTGGCCATAGGGATTTACATGTTAAAAATTCGACCTCATGTTAATGTGTTATGGCACAAATTTGAAGCAAATTTTTATTTTTATAATTTGTGTCTATTTTCTTCAACTTTTTACAGCAAAATAAAATTAAGGAAAACGTATTAGGATATTCTAGCAAAGTTCATCTTCTAGTAAGTCGTTTAATTTACGACTAAATACAAAAATTTACTTAAAATTTGTCCCATAACATACATTAACATGAGGTCAAATTTTTAGCATGTAAATCCCTATGGCCACACTTAAAAAAAAAATCACTGTATACAGCTGAAGAACACAAACTTCTGAAGTATGTTATACTGATTAAAAAAAAAAAGAAAAGTTTCATAGCCAGTGTTTTGAAAACTTCTTGATATTGACTACAAGCTCACGGAGCGAAATTCGGAAGAAAAAATTTGAGAGTTTGAACGGAACTTCCGAATGGCCTTTAAATAATACTAAACATCAAACTAAAAATACCATCTTATACAGGGTGATTCTTAAATAGACCCACAAAGAAAAAATGTTGAAAGAATACACAGAATATGGGAAAACTTTTTATACATTCTAGTTTTTATTGTAATTTTGCGACCGAGATTAAATTGAAACACGATTACTACTACTTAACCGTATTAAAAGTAATATAGCTAACGGGTAATTTTTAAAATTCTTAATTGGAGTAAGCCATGACTTTTTAATTTAGTTGGCAATATTGAATGAGTGACATTTAATTACAAGATCAAAACGACAAAAATAAATTTTGAGGTTAATAAATTTTATTTGAAAAAGAGAAAGAATTTTAAAATTGAAGAAATTAAATTCTACTGGACTAGCTCACAGTCTGTATTCAAACTGACTACCACCTGCATCGATACACGCAGCTGCCCTCCTTTTCATGCTTTCGAAAGCATTTTCCAAACATTGCGGCGTAATTAAAATGCAAGTATTCACAATTGGTTGTGTGAGTTCATGGAGATTTTGTGGGTTATTTTTAAAAATCGTGTTTTTCAGATAAGGGAAAATAAAGTAATCCATGATTGTTAGAACTGGAGATCTCGCTGGAAAATCAACTAAGCGATCATCATAAAATTGTCGCAGATATGTCATGCTTTCACGTGCTTTATGAGGTGTTGCATTATCCTGTTGGAAAAAACCATACTGGATCTCATCATCATGCAGACTATTGACAAAAGGCTGAAGCAATTCCTCACGATATCTTTGAGCATTTATTGTTCCATCAAAAAATATTGGACCAAATATGCGCCTCCCAAATACAGCCATCCAAACTCCAATTTTTTCTTGATAAAGCGAATGCTGAATGAATTCTTCAGGTTTTTCACTTGACCAAATCCTTATGTTTTGCTTGCTAACGTATCCTGACAGGTGAAACCATGCTTCATCAGAAAAAAATGTCAGGTTCAATTCTTCGTTGTTGTTCAAGTTGTCTTGAAACCAGTGGCAATAGTTCAGTCGTCTAGGAAAGTCTACTGGTAAAAGTTCTTAAACAACAAGTAAGGTATTTTATAGGGGAATAAATTTAAATCTTTCTTTAAAACTTTGTGGCAGGTTGAGTAAGATAAATTTATTTCTTGGGCCAATCTTGCAATAGACTTTTTAGGATCTTGCTGCATTCAAACCCGAACGTCTTCTACCACTTCGGGAGTTCTCTTCAAAGGAGGACCACTTCCTAGTTTACGAGTAACATTACCTCTGCTTCGGAATGCAGAACCTGTATGGTACGTTTGTGCAGCAAGATCATTGTAATTTGCATCGAATTCTGAAAATTTTGCTCTAAAATATTCGATGCAAGCCACAATAGAATATTTCCATTCACCATTTTCATCTTTTTCGGCATTTTTAAAATTGATTTCGACAAGAAAAAAACTTTTTGCTCCAAAGAGAACATTTTAAAAAATAAAATTGAGAAAATTCGAATTATTTGACAATTTGATGACTTCTTCTATTTTGTTTTGCGCAGCAATGCTGCTTGTCTTTCGGCCATTGGCCATTCCAGACAAATACGATGTATATTTAAAGCTGGGTCTAAATCATTACACTACACAAACATCCATGGCTAATGGTGGGATTCGAATCCACGCCACCGAGCGACACGGTTTTCCAAGTCGGCTAGACTAGACCGCTAAGCCACTCGGCGACCCATTTGATGACTTAAGTCAAAATTTAAGTTGTCTATGTCAGGATTGCCAACAACCTTTGAAAAGTCATGGCTTACTCCAATTAAGAATTTTAAAAATGACCCAATACTATGAACAGTAATCTACAATGTTTCGAGCGTACTTTCGATAGACGTGTTGCTCGTCAGAAGGATAGAAGTAATCTCTATTAATTTAATTCAGAAAGCGATTCATATAGTTTCATAATAAATATGCGTATTTACACAATGGTATAGCGGCATTATACTTGAGCCACTGAATCGACAGAGTGATCATTATCCTCGTGGCAAGGACACGGAAAGACGTATTTACACCCAACGAAAACAATACCGTGTACGCAGTAATTCTTTCGCTGGCCAGAGTTGGCCCGTGGGGCGGAGGTTGCCCACCGTTACTCTAGTTCTAGTGTAATTCTGGTTTACCAAAACGACAATCACGTGTACATCACCCAGTTTTATTGCTCCGTGCGTTGGGTGGCCGGGGTTGGTCGCGAAACCCGAACGAGGGACACATAAACCTAATGCGAGCAGTACACTCTCGGCGAGGCAAGGCGAGGCGAGACTCGGCGAGATATTTAACGAGGCGAGGAAGCTCGAGTGCTACCTTGCTCACTCTCGACCGACTTGCAGCTAATTCGAGCTGTAAAAGGATGTAGCATGAATATCGTAGACGTTGCTGCTTTGACAGCCTTTTGTATATATGCTTATTACACATACTACAAAAAAAAAATTCAAAAGCCTTGGAAATGAAGAAAATAGTGGGTGAAAACAATTTATAGAACTAGAAGAAGGCGAGCTTTTCCTACCAACCAACTTGGAGGTATTAGTTTGTTGAAATATACCAGAAAACAACGTTCAAAACGCTGCGCTGCAAAGAGCCGAGAACAGACGAGAGTGTACTGGGTGCTCTCGCACTATTTCGACAACAATTGAAGGGCAATAACTTTTGTTTTTTAAATGGAACGGTGTTATTTTTATATCGTCTTTAGATGCTCCATAAAAATATCTTTCAATTAGCTATACACTTCCCGATACCAATTACTGACGATTCAGGAGATATTTAATATTATTTCATAATTTCTACATTTTAACATTTTAATTAAAATCAGGAGTGAGTATTTACTGAAACAGTTTATGTGTTTTAAGTAAAATATCAATTTGCTAAGTTTTTTAAGTCCAGGTTGTATAAAATTCTGCTAAAGACATGATTAATTATCAAGGCTTGTGATAAGTTAAATAGTAACGAATAAAATAATTTTAATTGGTATTTTTATTGTGTATTGTTAAGTTTCCTCCAGTGATATTGGTTAACCACACAATTAACTTGATCGTATGGTTGACTACGTTTTATACAGTTTTCCCTAAGACTTGAATTTGAGTTTCTAAAACTTTTGTTTTATGCCAAATAATAAAGTATGCTATACTATACACATTATTGGCGAAATATTTAATAATCATATTTGAACATAATAACTAACAGAATTAAATACTGATTTTGCAAAATAAAAAACGAAACTTTTAAAAACTATAGGAATAACAAAATAATTCTCAAACATCTTGTAATTTCACAGTAAGTGTTCAAAATGTGCACCGTTTTTTTCTAGACATAACCGAATCCTCTTTTTAAAATTACACTCGACATTAGCTAGAATATTCTGTGTAAGACAAGTAAAATGTTTGAGTAAATACTAACTCCTGATTTTAATTAAAATGTTAAAATGTAGAAATTATGAAATAATATTAAATATCTCCTGAACCGTCAATAATTGGTATAGGGAAGTATATAGCTAATTGAAAGATATTTTTATGGAGCATCTAACGACGATATAAAAATAATACCGTTCCATTTAAAAAACAAAAGTTATTGCCCTTCAATTGTTGTCGAAATGGAAATAGTTTTACTAGATCCCTGTTTAATGAAAAGTAAATTTTGTTACTGCGATAAATACCTTCCACTTAGCTCGTAACAGCACCACAATATCTGCTTTCTAACTATCTTCGTTAATGAGATATTAATTGTAAAAGTTATATCCGTATTTTCCAAAAACCAAAAACAAAACCTAATATCTTAAAAACCATAGGACTTAGGTATAGGGAACCCTTATCAAACTTACCCTAAAATAACCTGATAAGCTCAAATTCGTTACAAAATATAGGATGTTCCATTTAAAATAACGAAGTAACACATCGTATAGCCAAACTGGGACATCCTGTACATTTTAAATTATGCGGAGCTTGAAAGGATGAAACTTTAGTATAAAACGTTTTCCATATTTTCAATAGGAACGGCGTTAATGAAGAAACTCGGTTAAATGCCACAGACTGTATACATCGGGTTTGGGTTTGGAAAACACCGAACAATTTTTGTTCCTATTGCACTTGTTTATATACTTGCGTTTCTTTCTGTGATCGATGAGCTTTTTTTTAGCATAGGATTCGGATCTCTCATGTTAGTAGTTTTTTTTTTTTTGTAATTATTGGAAGCAGTTCATTCACAATTAGTTCAAAATCATTTGGAGACATTCTCCTGAGGTTTTTAAATAAGGAGTTGTCTAAACTTAATTTATTTCACAATGCTGAAGATAAGTGTTCTCGACTAGCTAGAAATGCTCGCATCCAAAATTCGTCTACTGCTTCTCTTCTTTCTTCTTTTTTATTGAATGCTTTATAACAAATGCACTTTTAGCGACAGCGAAAAGAAAGACGATGTTTATTATCGGCAACAGTTGCTCCATTGAATTTATCGTGCAGTACTCATTGCCTAATTGCTGGATATTGATTCATATCGCTGGGCAATATTGAGCAATTAATTGACAAAGAATTGCTCCACGTATTTCGTACAACGTGTTGTTAGATGTTTCCATAACGTAAAATTTGGCTGAAATTGCCCGGCAATTTTAATTGCTCGTGTAAGAGTACTTTAACACCTAACACCATAAACGTTTTCGCACGCTTTTAAAGATGCAAACTTTTGATTGTCGCCTTATGCATGGGCGTAACGTGCATTACGGGTAAATTTTTAATTAATTATAAAATGCTGTTGTATGTTGTATAGAATTTTTTTAACATTTTTCCCATATTCGTCAGTATTTTTTTTTTGTAGGTCTATTCAAGAATCACCTGTGTTTCTTCCTCTAGATCATAATAATAATAATAATGGTGCGAACTTTTTGGCGGTCACTGTATAATACATTTTTTATGGAAGTATTGATTTTCGAAAAATCGAAGTAATTTAAAATGACTAAACCGGCATATGTATACCCAAATACCTTTTCCATTCGTAACCGATTATTAATCTGAGCCTGTTTCTTATCTAGTACGAGATGCGCTGTGCTCCACAAATTCAATCGAAATCGCAAAGTAGCTAAACTTACTGTCTCCTTCTAACAATAAGGCCAGTATTACACTATAAAAGATCTTTTATAAAACATATTTTATAAAAAAATATGACAGTGTAATGGGCAATCTTTTTTAAAATATTTCTATTTTTATAAAATATTTTATAAAAGAATGCCTATTACACTGTCATATTTTTTATAAAATATCTTTTATAAAAGATCTTTGTCAAAGATGTTTTATAGTGTAATACTGTCCTAAGTTGGAAAGCCATAAACTCACATAATTTGTGGTAATAACACATTACTGCTGCTAATGAGGCGTAACTAATTCAGTAAGCGCTCAGTGTCTGTATCCACGGGAGTGGGAATGTATAAACAGCACTACGTTCTATTTAAGTTGTTAGGTAATAGAGTATTAGTGCGAAGTTCTCGCGGCAAAAAGTCCCATATCCCGCCGAGAGTAATGTTCGTAACGAAGCTGCGCGTTTGGAATATTTACTACAACGACACGTTGTAAAATACTGCACTGCGTCTTTGTTTGGCTCAGGAAGGGAAAAAGTGCAAGTTCAAGAAACTGCCATCTTCTTTTTTTATTATTCTTTTTTGTCAAGGAAAAAGCTATCATCACTCAGTGGGACTGCTCAAGATTTCAATTTGCAACATTAGACATTGTTTATTGACACTTAACGTAAATGTTCTATGGGATATTTTAATTAATGAAAGTAATAAATATGTATAATAGGCACGTAATCTTTAATTATGCTTACAAATTTCTTATTATTTTCTACAATCTACTAATGTAGGTATTACTAAAATTGAATCACTGCAAATGTAGGTACTCAAGAAAATAAAAAGTTATCACACACCCAAGGCTACAAAGTAAATATGAAAGAAGGAAAGAAGTCTCATATGCCAGAAAACTCAATGTCAGCGTTTTCTTGTTAGTTAGGCAACCGTGAGCCATAAAATCTCAAATCATCACAGTTAAAGCCCGCTATACACTTAGCATTGGCTGTATCTTTCGATCTGAATTAGAAATGTAAAACCGGTTATCGGTTTAGATTATAACCGATTATAATTATCTTTAACAGATTTATTAACCGGTTATCAAGACCGGGTAACCGGCTAGTTTTTTTTTTTAGTACTTATAAAGCTTGAATAACATTGTATTGTACAAATGTACAGTAATAATATTACATTGTTAGTTGTCTATAATAGGGTGCTTTCAGTGGTTAATGGATCCTACAAGTTTCATAATTCTGGAATAATATTTAGATAATGTTTGACACAAGTTAAAAAAGTTTCTGTGAAAAATGTAATTTGAACGAGATAATAATTATTAAAAATACGCAAATATTTAAATATAATCGCGTGACTAAAAACGTGATGTCATTTGTCATGACGTAGATAATTCGTAAACAAAGCGAGTTCGTAAATTCATCGGTTGACAGTCCGATGAAATCACGTCTTCATTAAACCATTCGTAAAGTCATCAGAACCATCAAAAACAATACCAATTCTTGTTTTCATCGATTCCAGCAAATACTTTAATCCATTAGCTCGCAACGGTACGTGAATTTATCGCAAACATTACAAATACCAAGACCTGTGGCGTCACGGTGAGGTATAATAATGCACCAGTGATGTTTTGGACACTTCTAAAACATAAATAACTCGACTTTAATAATATTTTCGGTATTATCAGGCATTTACTCACAGAATGGTTTGCATTAAGTAAATATTGTCACCATTGACATTGATTGTTACACTTACACTTACATAACCTCATGAAGGATAGCATTGGTACCTCACTGTTTACAAATTATCTACGTCACACGCGTTTTGAAGCGAATTTGATTATATGACACTTTAAATATTTTTCTGTTATGTTAGAATTTATTTAAAAAAAATGTAACACGCACATTTTAATGTAGCACATAAAAAAAATTGTGCAAGTACCCTATTGAGTATATAATAATAGTAACGTGGTAATAAAGGTATTATTAGAACTTCATCAGGCTGCTATTGTTAGAAAATTGTTAAAATTGAAATCAGTCATCATTAGAAAGAAGGAGGAATATCAATGTCAGCATGTAATGTAGTATAGTTAGTTGTCACAATTATTAAATAATAAATAAGCAAATTTATGAATAAATACTTTAAATAAAAAAAAATATTTATTTTTCATTTTTAAATAATAAATATTTCAAAACAGAAAAAAATATCATAGAAACAATTACATAAAGTAGAACATGGTCATAGATAATCCTCCGCCATCCGGAATTTGAAGCAGAAATTGAAATCACCTAAATCTGAGAGAAATTTTTATTGCACAGTTCAAAACTGCTGCCGATATGAATGGCAGGAATGATTGCCTTAAAGCAACAGCAATCATATTAACTACAGTTCATCAATGAAGAGATTCAGAATGATTTCGAAACGATTTTGATGAAATTTTGGACAAACGTTTTGGTTGCGTATGAAGCAACTGTTGAAATGTCGTAAACGGCATATTAAACCAAGGAGTTATTTATTATATAAAAAAGAAAAGCAATATACACCGTGTTCAGAAATTAGTGGACTCGGTGGTCGTAGCGCTGTTCCTCGCGTGATTCTAAGAAGAAAATTTTTATACAAAAATGTTAATTTGCGCTATTTATTAATTTTAGCTAGTTGAAGACATGTTAAAACAACTTAAAATCAGGACAAACTGCAAGGAAAAGTGAACATTAACCTCTAGTTCTAAATTTTGGTCGATTAAATGCACTTAAAACGCATTTTCCATTCCTCATATCTTCAACTTTGAAGACCTGGCATATAAACAGTTTTTGTATTAAGATTGTTTTCTTAGAATGGAAGGAACAACACTGCGACCACCGAGTCCACTAGTTTCTGAACACGGTGTATACGCGAGCAGATTTATTTTGTATTTAAAGTTTTTTAAATCATATTCTACAGGTCGTGATAGATAAAAATTATTTGCTACTACTATTAATAGTTTTTGCCAAATTTTAAATTTAATAAGAATGACGAAAAACTTTTTGTCCAACAGTTGCATTTTTTAGTGGTTTTTTACGTTAGTTTTGAGTGATTAAAATCAAATTTCAATCACTCAAAACTAACAATTATCCATGACGACCGACCATGACTGCTTGACGTTTTAAGTAATGTCACTTCAAAAATATCTTTTCAAGATTATTTGTTGTTAAAAAGTGCAACTGTTGGACAAAATGTCGTATATCAGCATTTGGATTTTCATCGGCCCAGACGTGACAATTTCTTTCATTGAATATTCCTGTTCTAGTAAATGTAGCCTCATCCGTAAATAAAATTTTATTAATAAAAAATGGGTCTTCTTCGTTTTTTCTTCAAATAAATTGACAAAAATTTAATCTAGATACTGTATCACCTGGTAATAAATTTTGAATTTATGTGTAATGAAACGGGCGTAGTTGTTGTTCATGCAAAATTTTAAATGCAGTACTGCGAGGTAAACCAACATTTGCAGATATTCTGCGAATGCTTGTTGTTGGTACTTCTTCAACCAGATTTAATACTGCTTCTTCTTGTTCAATTGTATAAGCTACAGGTTTTCCCTGATAACGGTTAGAGCAAAAGCTTCCCGTTTCTCTTAATCTTGAAAATAGCCTTGAAAATAATTTTCGATCTTGACTATTACTGCAGTAGTAATTGAGCTGGTCGCCCACTTATTAAGTAATTATGTTGAATTGTTTTTATGAACTCCTAGATTTATGGTTTGCCGGTAATTTATTGATAACGACTATAATCCATTCCTTATTTAGTTGTTATGGCAGTATGCCGTGAAAGTCTAGTAAGAATGTGGTAGTCATGTATGTAACTAAATTTTGACAATGAATGTTATGTCGATTTAGATTTTAAGGTTACTCCGAATCAGGCAATGTTGCAACATTTCCTTTCCGTCACGACCAAATCTACATAATGCCGAGAACTTGACAACACCGGTTAATCAATCTGATTTGAGTTGTCACAATTTGACGTATGCTATAATGATACTAAATGAAATTTGTCCAATTTAACATGATAGCCAAATCACGGCCTACCCCGATAACAAATAGATAAGGAATAAATAATATAAATTAAGTAATTTTTTTTTATTTTTTACCATCTAAATATCTTAGAGCTTCCGACAAAAAATTTCAACTACATACAAACCAGTATCTGTAAAATTTTATGATTTTTCTAAACTGAACTAGCCTGCGCGGTCTTTTCTCTTTCCGTCCGCAGATGATTCATACGTCATATCGAAGTAAATTTCTGGATAAATTGAGCCCATAGGAAAATGAGGAACATTTTAGTTCTTAGATCTTTAAATATGGCTAAATATGTTAACATAATATGCAAAATAAAAGGGAAATATATATGAGCATATGCATTTGTGGCAAACAAACTTATACAAAGTGTCCGTTTTTCGAGCCTAACCACGGGGGGGGGGGGGGTTATTTTAAAAGATACAAAGTTGCGTATTTTTATCCCAATCAATAATCTTCAAAGAAATTTCACCTATTTTTTACGTTTTCGAGATATTCGAAAAAAAGTAAAAATCACGACTTTCGTTTTTATCATAAAACTATAAAAAAAGACAGCATTTATTTCGTTCATCTGCTCCTCGACTTTTTAACCAGGAGCGCATCGTTGTTTTGGGGCTAATTGTTAATTAATTATTTCTCAAAAACTAAAGTAGAAAGAATTTTTTCAACTTTTTTCCCATACTTTCGGACATCGCTTCTTATCGTGGTTTCATTTTGTCGGGTTAATTAATAGTCATCCTGTATACGTAACATATTGCAGTGTGATTGTTTTAATTCTCAGCGCAAAAAAAGAAATGAGTTTACGGCAGATTTTATGAGTGTCACATGAGAAAATATTACATCGGTTTACTTTTTAAGATAAATTAATTGATGGTATTTTATCGCATAGTTTGTATTCAAATTTATAATAAAAGAAAGCTATTATGGGAAAGCAATAATATTCATACTCTGTATGCGTTAAATAGAAAATAATATTGCAATATACCAGTTAGAAAATTCATTAATCATAGGACGCCCATGTACCGATCTTGGCTTATAAAAATAAACTTGACTTTAATTTTTATAACGGCGTCAATACAGCTGATAAATTTAATGCAAATTGCAAAAATTCTATGGCTCTTGAGGCTTCATTTAGTGTGATTTTTACCTAAATTATTTTAATTTGTCAAATAGCTTAATTACATTAGGATTATCATCACGTGAAACTGGCGTTTAAAAATATAAAAAGAACGCAGGTTTTACCCTTCACATGTTTAAATGTTCGATGCACGAGCTCGTCTGGTCATAGGTGTCCTGCAGGTTGAAATTTCCCGTAATCACGCAGATGTTGTACAACGGAAGTAAACGTTGTAAAATGTGGGACTTGGCGCTGGAGAAATCTTTCCATCCACAGTTGAGGGGCACGGCGTGCATTATATCTGGATTCTCCTAAAATCGACCCTTATCGGTTTTTTCCGCATTCCAAAAATTCACCATTTTACATAACTAATTTCACTCACAGCGAATATTATTACACTATTGAGTCCCAAGAAGTGCTGGTGAGATCTGTAAAGGTGTTCATTGACGTGTTGACCTTCGGGCAACTTTATCGAGCAGCAGCTTAAATATCGCTACGTGAATGGGCAGTAGCGATTTGATTGTGAGCGATATTTTGATCGCCCCGTAATTTTTATTCGTAAGCACTTGAGGCGTCAGTGGGCCCCGTTTATTCTCGCGATTCTCGTGCGATTTTCGGGCGATCAGGTTGTGGCAACCACATCGCTTAAATATCGACACGTCAAAGGCCACCTTTATAATCATAAAACTATAAAAAAAACTTTTACAGCTTTATTTATTTCATTCTTTCTTAACCAGGGGCGTATCGTACAATTTTTGATTAATTGTTTCTCGAAAACTAAAGTACATAGAATTTTTTAACATTTTTCCCATAATCTCAGATATCGATTATTTTACTGGTTTCATTTTGTTGGTCTATTTCATAGTCACGCTGCATATTTTAGATTTCCGTTCTGAACGAATATTTACGTAAGTTTTATGTGTATACCCTAATATGAAAAACACGTACTTACTACTTCTAAAACGTTTTTCTTTTTTCTTTTCAAATTAGAGATCTAATGAAAACCTTCCGAAAAAGCAGTGCGCAATTCAGTAAGGTCGCCATTCGTATAATAGTTTTCCTATAGATTACGCATTAATCACGAACAAACCGTGGCCTAACTAAACTGCTGAGAGATCCTAAGATTATAAAATGTGAAGGTCAGGTTAAAAGCAGGGTAGACCTGATAAGGGTTCACTTTCCTTTGTAAAGGGTTCCCAAAATTTATTAACTTATCAAATATTCTGCGATACAATCTCACGTAGGACATAGTAGATAAGTGCTTACAGGGAAGAAGTAAAATATGAAAATAATTCAATTCACAGAATAATTTCAATTGATTCAAGTGAAAATTATTTCAATTCGGCACGATAAATTATTAAATTAATCAGATGTTAATCCGATAACAACTGTTTTCAGTTGCCAAGTTTCACAGTGCGGCCGCCTTATGGGATGGTAGGACAAAAATCGAAACTGTAGTAACTACAATAGAAATTTAAATTTTATAAAAAAAATTCGTTATTATAAGGGACTTCTCGTCATATTAGAAATTAGTAAATAAACAATAAAAAAAAATCAAACGTTTAGCTACTCAAACAAATAGTTTCTGTTTCTCGAATAATTTTTGAACTTATTACTGAACCTGAGTAATAAAACTGAATCTTGTTTTTTAATATACAAAGTGATCAAGAATCACTGTTTGAGTTGGTAATGCTGAATTTTATTTTTAAATGGTACAACTGGAGTAATTTCCTGTTGTTGACGGCTTGACACTGACAGCCGTCACTTTACAAACGTCATTTGACATTTCATATTCAAATTAAAACGCTAATTTTTAGTCACATAACCTACAATCTTGTCGCTGTTGATGTTACGTCAAATAAATCAACAAGTTGCAGTGTTGCAAATAGTCGAATAAAAAAATACTCTTAATTGTATTGCCAACTCAAACAGTTACTCTTGACCACTTTGTACTATTAGAGTTACCCAGTGTGGATAATAGTATTTTGGACCAAACAAGGAACAGAAAACTTTACGTGGTCAAGCCAATTAAACGAGGCAGAAATATGAGGCGGCTATGGATTGTTTTAGCGTCAAATAAAATTATGTACAGCTGAATTCAAAAAAATCGGGAAATGTCAAAATAAATCGACACGTTTTTTTCAATATTTTCATAGTGTGAAAACGGATTTATTAAAAATAGGTTAGAATTATTTGACGGTATGTCAGTTCATAGGTAAATAGGTTAATTTTTTTTAAAGACATGTATGTATTGTCAAGTAGACAATTAACTGACAAATGGAACCAAATTTACAACTGGAAAAAAATCATTTCCCGTTTTTTTTTAATTCAGCTGTGATTATTTCATGTTTCACAATTTTCAACACAAGAATCCAAAAAAGAATCGCCGACTTTCTGGCGAGCGCTGTATATATTATTTGTTACAGATTCCTTCACGTAAAACTTAGAAAATAAACATCAACACGCATACTCACCCTTGGTCAGGAGATTACGTCAGTCACGCCTGATCTAATAAGTTTATAAATTTTATTTTGACAATTTATTTTCACATGACTAATTTCATTTTGATTTCATTCTGATTGCCCAATGCACCGTTAAATACAATAATTTGTGTTTGCACTCAAATGATATATCATCAATGACCGTTAAAGTTGGTTTACAAGATGACTTCTTCCGTCTAGCTTTCTTTCAATTATGAAAGTAATAAATGCTCCTTCCTCACACTCTATATTCAAAGATATCGAGGGCGTCATATCAGAAGGGCATATCAGCATAGGATTATAATGGCGCTTAGACCCTTCTGATATGACGCCCTCGATATGTATACATACAGGGTTATTCACGCAAGCCGTTCATTAAAAGTTTTCAAGGAAAAAGTTTAGATAGAAATTTAAAAATTACAGAAGAGAGATACTTTGAAATGATCTTTCTAAATAAAATAAAATTGACTTCCGGTCACTTCCGGTTATACCGGAAATCGCTATCAACTCGCTTATTTTAAATGGAATGCTATATTTTTGGTTACGTTTTTGAATTCTACATGTACAAATATGTAAAATTGCAATACATTTTCCTATCTCTACATTGCAACATTTTTGAGATATTTTGACTTTTCTTACAAATCTGGATTCTGCTATCTGATTTTCAAATAATTATAATTCACGATATAAAATATCGCATGCGATATGTCCAGGGGAAAGGAATAAATATATTAAAAAAGCAACTCTATATCATTTCAGTATATCTGCTTCATGAATTAAGTGATAAAGTGATAAATCTTAAGAAGTACACTGACAGATGTTTTCAAACGCAAGATGTCATGCGTTAGTATAACAAAATTTAATATTTCGCATGCGCTTAGTGCGGATTTGGTTAAATTCTGCCCACGACTTCAACCGAACGCATCATATCTTGCGTCCGGTGAACGTATGTCAATGCCGGTCTTTAAACAACAGGACACACACAGTGCGGCGCTTAGGTCCAGTTTCATAAAACGTAGTTAACCACTCGATCAAGTTAATTGTGTGATTAAAAGATATCATTGGAGGAGAGTTTAAATTTCCACCAATGATATTGCTTAAGCAGACAATTAACCTGATCGAGTGGTTAACCACGTTTTATGAAACTGGGCCTTAATGGAAAAAATCGAAAAATCATATAAATCGTTGACGATATTTAACCATATAAGTAGTATTTTTCGGGCCCTATTAAGGCCCACAGATTCAAACTGGAACACTTCTGAAACAACATTCATCCGTCACCAGTACATTTCTTGGAAATTCTGCTTCCCTATTAGCACGATGGAGTAGCCACTCGTAAAACTGTTGCCGCAATGGATAATCATTGGGAGTCAGTCCTTGCACCTTTTGGGAGTGGTACGGGTGCAAACCATTCATTTTTAACGTGCTCCAAACAGAGGACCGAGAAACAAAAACTTGACGAGAAATGTGGCATGTACTTATACTATGGTATGTGAGCCAAATAACGCCACGTCCTCCAATTTCGCCATGCGCCATGATTTTGAATTTTAGGAAAGCAATATAAAATTTGCTCATGGCAGGCTTTTAGGTTCCTACCATAGAAACCAATACACCATATAAAAATACATAAAACTGTTTTATTCAAACATAAGGTGTGGTTATTTTCAACGTGTGGTTTTGGTCGCGAAATTAACAGAAGTCACTGAATATTTAAGGAGTAATATCTTTATTTATCTGTTACAAACATTGTGTTTGTTGGTGTCAGCGTATATTTGGTACGTATAAGTAGTTTAAGCCTATATAAAAGTTTTGATTAAATTAAAGTCATTCAATAAAATAAGATATGTTAGCCAAATGTCCCCAATAACACCATGCGCCATTTTGTTTTTGAATTCTAGGAAAGCTATATAAAATTTGCTCTTTGCAGGCGTTTTAGGTCCCTACCATAGAAAAGAACGCACCATATAAAACCGTTTTAAATGGCAATTTGGCTTCAGAGCGGGTAGGAACACCACCGATGCTATCATGGAAGTAATTACCTATATTGCAGACGGCTTTGAAGTTGGAAAAGAATGTCTCGGCAGATTTTGTGACCTTAGTAAAGTCTTCGATTGCATGACACACGCTATTCTACTAGAAAAATTAGAACACTATGGCTTCAGAGGGACAGCCAAGGGTTTAATGGCATCATACTTGGAAAACAGATTCCAGGTGGTAGAACATAACGGACAAAAAAGCAGCTAACGTTAAACAATTCGAAAACTGTTGACATACTCTTTTCTTCAAGCAGACGGATCACTAAAGAAATAATAAAGGACACCAAATTCCTAGGAGTAAAGTTAGATATACGGTTAACATGGAATCCATATATTGAAGATGTCTGCAGCAAGCTCGCGTCCGTCACCTACGCTATAAGAAGATTGAAGCAAATTGTAAATGAGGAAGCAGCGTTAGTTGCCTATTACGCAATGTTCAATTCATGTAATTTATCCAAGATCCTGGTTCTCCAAAAAAAGGCTATAAGAATCATTATGAACATGTCCTACGATCAAGCCTCACTTCAAGAAACTCAAAATTTCACATTGTATCAAACACGATCCGACATGCATAATTATAATACAAGGACTTGCGGAAATATATCTGTGCCTTTTGGAAGATTAAACACGTCCATGAGGAAACACATTGGACTACGGCTCTACAACAAATTTCCAGAGACACTATCAACCAAAAAGTATAAAATCGCTTCAAATATCTAAGTGTCTTTATGATATAAGTGAGTTCTAGCTCAATTGATACTGAATATCATGTAATCTCATGTATATTGTTAATTGCAATGTGTACTCAAAATACTGTTTCAATGTATCGTTACGACGTCCCCTGAACTCCAGGCTGAATAAATATTGATTGATTGATTGGTTCAAACATAAGGTGTGATTATTTTCAACGTATGGTTTCGGTCGCTATTATTTGTTTTTTGTGTCGGCATAATCTTCGGTACGTATACGAGTAGTTTAAGCCTACATAAAAGTTTTGATCCAATTAAAATCATTCAGCAAAATACCATGTTAAGATTGGCTTTATTTAGAGCCTATGTTCCCAATAACGCCAATTGAACTTTCACACAAAAGTCTCATTTTCAAAAAATTAATAATGTCAGACACATATAACTTGCTCTGTGTACTGTTCTATTGTCTATAGATTCAGTTAGGTTCGAATTTGAAATATTCTGAGAAATGGTTTAGGTGCCTGATTCAATTAAATTAAGTATGGCGTTATTTGGTACATGTACCTTAGGATCAGCATTTGCTATTTCTAAAATTTGTTCTTCTACATCAACATGATGCTGATTCGATCTGCTGCCACCATCACCTTTCCTAGGTTGCAATTTTCCGGTTTCTCTTCCTCGTTGAATTACACGGAGGAAAGTGTTTTCGGAAGGCGTTCTTCGATCTGGGAATCGTTCTAAATACATACGTCTTGCAAGCCTAGCATTTTGTCCAACAGCTCCATAAACAAGTATCATGTCCATGTATTCCTCGTTACTGTAGTATTTAATTCGCTTAACAGTAAATTTAAACGCAAATATTAATTTTGATACTACTTAGAGGAACTCACATTTAAGTAAATTTCTACGTCAACTTGCTTTCTAGTTTTATTTTAATTAGTCAGCGGCTCTCAACAATATGAAGAGCAGTTTTTGGGTATTAAAAGAAAAAAATAAATACCGAAATCTTTTATGTTACTAATCTTTTGTTATTCTTTTTAAGTAAGCATTAATAAACTAACTCTTACATACTGCAAATTTGAATTTAAAACGTAATTTACTACTACTTAGTAACGATGACTTGTTAATTAATTTAACTTTAACTTGCTGTAATTTTCTTATTATTGAGTTTTTATCCAAATTTTCTTGACAAAAAAGCTTTAGTTTGATCTCTCCCAGCTATCATTTCAATCTCCTCTGTACGTTATGATTATGAGACACCCAGTATATGCATTTCAACGGGCAAATGTTGTATAAACATAAACGTCATTATTCGCAAAATAAGCTGTTCGTAACAGATGGGTCAGATTTTCAATATCAAAATTGAAACTTAGTTTAGGACCCGCAGATACCTACAACAAACTTCGCGCAACACAAACATCGATACAATTTTAATGACAGGTGTATATTTTCCCGACCTCTGCGGTCTGCTTGGCGGAAACTCGACGCTCCGCTCGTTCTAGTTACGAACTGCAACCGTATTCAAATGCATTTTCTTGCGAATAAACTTAACTCGCAATAAAATCTCGGCTTTCTGCACAAACCGACGCAGATAGCCATTCCTGCCCATTACATTAAATCACTATTACAGACTGCAGTTAGAAGTGAATCATAAACATATTTATATTTATATCGCAAATAAAAAAAAAACTTACCTGGAACAACTATTTAGCAATGACAGTTTTCTTGACGATGTTACTACCATTTCTGCAACAAAAAATACTATAGTAATATTTTTTCTCCTTTTTTAAACACACTCAAAGAAATTTGAATACGCTCACGATCCGGATTAAGCGTAAATAACCAAAAGAAAACGCTTCCAACAGAATATATTACAGATTTCTAGATACTGTTCAACGTTAATATTTCAATGAAACAAAGATTTACATGTAAATGGAACGCTGTAGATACAATCTAAAACCAATATGAAACTAATGAATAGTTAATAAATAAAAGAGGACGTTAAGGTAGGTAGCCTCCATAATTTCTCCATTGAAATTTAAGCATTATTAATAATTAGAAAATTTAAAAATTTATGTTCTCAAACAAAAGTTACACACTTATTTTAGTCTAATGATCGAAGTAACACTTGACTAAAACACAAATTACATTTATTTATCATTAACTCACCGAAAACCATTAAAAAGCATTATCAGACGTTTAGAATTTTTGAAAGCAAACTTTATCAGGAATGGCCGAATATGGGTAATTTTTACCTTTAGGTATTAAAGTAAATCTAAGGTAAATTTAATTAATTATAATCAAAACGAACAAAAATGAACTGGAATACACATTATTTTGCCTTTAATACTTTCGCTACCAATTTACTAATAGAGCCAATATTTACATATATCGAGTGATCAACCAATATTAATATCCAGTAACCAACTAAGTTTCAGATTAGTGGGGGCCCTGGAAATTGAAAGCATGTCCTTGATTAATCCAAAACTTAAAGTTTGAATTGCGCACCAGATTTCTTCTTAAAAGTGAAACTTGAACACATGGGGGCATTTTCGATAATTAAATCGGTGGATGCACCGTACTCTATTTTTCTTACCCCTACATGCACTAAGTTCCTAAATGATCTCTCACACATTTCTAACCCGGTTATGAACCGTTTGAATTATCGAAAATGTCCATGGAAGAGCAATAAATGAAGATGCTTTTAGACAGTCTGTAATTAACGGTTCCTCAGCTCTAATACTTTTAGGTTACCACTAGTGCTGGCAAAAACCGGAAAAAATTGAAACCGGTTAATCGATTTCTTTAAAAACCGGTTTCGGATATAACCGGTTATCCAAATAATGGTAAAACCGACTATTTCGAATATCCAAAAACCGATTATCCAGATAACCGGTTTTCAGCTTTCTTCAAAACCGCGAACATCCAAAACCGGTTAACTGATTATCCAAGAAACCGGTTTCGGTTACCAGCACTATTACGAACGGTTTCAGGAAAATATAATTACATCGAACTGTCAACCGATGAATTTACGAACTTGCTCTAGAAGATCAATTATAATTCGCGGAGATATACGCATACTCAAATACATTATAAATAATAAAACCAATTAACTAAATAAATACATAACTTTTTCTCTAATACGTACTGAAGATCATTAAGGCTCGATCTTTCCATCTCCTAATAAAGTTCCCGATAACGTTATTTGGCAATAACTTGATTTTAATGAATGGTTTCCATGATGATTCGTAAAGTTATTTATCAAATAAATTTATCAGGAGATGGAAAGACCGGGCCTAAGTCCAAAAATATCCCTTTCTAATATTCGCTTATTCGAATTTCTAGTTATTCGGATATCTGAATATCCATCATCCGAATAACCAGTTACTCGAATATCCGATTATCCAAAAAACCGATAATATTCGAATAACTGGAAATTCGAATAACCGGTTATCCGGATAATCGGGTTATCCGGATAACCGGTTTTCGGTTTTCTTCAAAACCGCAAATATCCAAAACCGGTTAACGAATTATCCAAGAAACCGGTTTCGGTTGCCAGCCCTAGTTACCACTATTAAATATTAAATAAAATGTGCAACTAAAATACAACTTCGCCTTTATGAATTTACGAAACAGTTATGCTTAACATTAAATAAATGTTTATTAAAATAATTTATAAGATATTATTGAAAAATCTAATATCAACGAAAATTGCGTACTACTATTAACTAAAACTTCAAAGTTTATAACAAATGTTGAATGTGTTAGCCCACTTTCTTGGAGACAAATTTGGAATATTCGCTTCTATCCACTAAACACATTTTCAGAATTTGTGGATGTATAACTCTTCATCTTTTAAAATTATTCCTTAAGATCTCCGAGTACGGCCAAACGAAGAAGTTAAATACCAAAATCGTGAAAAGAAAGAGATTTGTGCTAATGAGCTGCTCGTCTAAATACTCCCGTAACAATTCAGTAGTTTCGGGTGCTGTATGACCTGCTGCCCCTTCTTGTTAGAAAAACCCTTCTCGAAGCTCATCTTCATGCAAAGAATTTATAAATGGCTCTAGATTTCTTGCAATACCTTTGTCCTGTAATTGTATCTTCAAAGAAAACTTGACCAGTTAATCTCCGAAGACTGTAACTTAACCGGACACCAACCTTTTGTTTTGTGATTGTATTTCAATAATAATGGAGATTAATAGCACTCCGCATACGAAGTTAGGGAGTTAATGTACCCCCGAAGAGTAAACCAAGCTTTATCCGAAAAAAGGTCTTATTTAGCGTGTCGTTGTCGTTCTAGTCGCTTCTCATAATCGGAGGGTTGAAGCTTTTTTTGACTGCAGTTAAACGATACATATGCAGAAGCAGATCCTTAACGTTGTGGCAGGTTTCGTGAGAGAAACCTATTTGACGTATTTAATCTCCGGATTGATATGGTAGATTTTTGGACGCTTATTTCTTGAACATTGTTGATATTTCCGCTGTTCTTCTCTTAAGGCGACTACTAGACTAGATTCACTTTTAAAAGTACATGGTGACTCATCGATTTCTGACCGGCGGGCTGCGAACATTTGATGATCAGTGCCGTAGCAGAGGCCGTAGGTATTTTCTTGTATTCGTTATAATAGGTGTAGGTAATTCTTTACGTGGCTTCATTGCCAAGGTATGCAAGAATATGTCTGAAATAATTTATAGGTCACTAACAAAAAAACTCGTCTCTGCGCATTGTGTATTTCTTACGGTGAATCTACTCTACCTTCCTTTTTAGTTACACCGCTAGTCTCTTTGCATGTTTCCACAGAATGGTTCAAAATATTGGTAAACTCTTTGTACTCCCCGCCACTTCTGGAAATTTCTCTTAAATGCAATCATGTACTTCCGAATTGAAAACTGCTTCTCGCCATTAATTACTTGACACGTACAAAAGCATGCCTCAACCGTGAAAGCTTTTAGTGCGGTAGTATAGACCATTTTTTAATAAAAATACCAAAATAATTAATTTTTAATAAATGTTATTGTACGATTGTAATATATTCATTTATTTATGTAGATTGATCAAAGACCTGGGCAAAATTTTTATGAATAACTAGAACTGAAATTTAATTGGTCACTTACAGTCTTTTACTTTTGGTTTTCCCCTTTTGTCAATTATGTTTCCGAATTTGATAAATGATTTTCCAATCCGCAGGCCTGGTGTTCTTTGAAGGGATTGGAAAGTCATTTGACAAATTCGGAAACATAATTGACAAAGGGGAAAACCAAAAGAAAAAGACTGTATTATAGTTGCTCACCGCCAAAAAAACGAGTTTTCCCGGTAACATAGCAGTCTCAAACAAATTTAAATAAATAAAATTAGTAAAATATCAATATTAGAGATATTTATCAATACTGAATACACTGTATCCATAATCATTTAATTTGAACACCTTTTTCGACAAGACATAAGTCTTATCACTTCATTTTTATACCTTACACAATTATTTGCGAATTGATTGTTGACAAATTATATGACATTATGAAACGATGTATGTATATCTTATATGATTAAAGCGAAAATAGTCTCAAAGTTAAAATTTAAGTGGAACACCCTGTATATTTGTACATTTTTGGATTCTAGAGTCAATGCCAGATCTAAAATGTATAATATATCCTACACCTAAGTTCAGTTGTTTTTGAGTTATGGTGTAGTATTTTAAATGCATATTAATATTACTAGACAGCAACATATTTTCTAAAATGTATGTTAAATACTCAAATTTTTGTTGTTTTCAACATTTATTCATTGAAAAATGATAATACATTTAAATTAACATGTGATCAAATGAAAGGCTAATTAAAGTTGGCGATACAATCAAACACGCATGTGTGCATTTAGTTCGTCGAACCACCAGATGGCTCATCAGTGGTGGATTTCATAAACGTTACTTAAATTTAATCATACGTTTAAAGTACACGTTGCTATGGTTGCATGTGCTGAAGGTATAGGAATGATTATTCTTAACCGATTATTGAATTTAGTCGACTTTTATGAAACTCAGCACAAATGTTCTAAATTTAACGCCCCAATTTGGAGACAACTTCAGTTTAGTTTGGAGACAGCTCACCAAATATGTGGTGACGCTACTGTTGCAATAGCAAGAGTGGAAAACCGAAACCTGTAAATATAAGTAACATTTAAACAAATTCTATAACTAAGAGGCGTGATGCCAAGTTTAAAAGGAAAATTAACACCATATTATAACCGTACGTCACATTATCGTGCCCTGGGGCCCAATTCTTGAAATCATTCGACATCCTGTCGTATGCGACATGACGTCAAAATGACGCAATTCTCGAACGATTTGTATAGTTTTGTATGAGAGTCGACGTCATTTTGACGTCATGTCGCATACGACATTTGTCGAATGATTTCAAGAATTGGGCCCCTGGCCCCACTTTAAACTTACTTCTCTGTTACTGAAAAGCGACATCTGGCGGTAAATGACCCAATTGAGCTTCGGAATTTGCAAGTGATTTGTGACAAATGTTCAGTATTCAAATTTGTAAGGTTACTGTATTTAGAAGGTACCGCCATTCATTTCCGCGGCTACGTCCCCCAAATTAAAAAGGACGCGATGAAACGCTAAAGAAGAAAAAGGATAGATTACATAACAAGTTACTGTTGCTAGGGGGAGTTTATGAATGAATTTGATTAACCCCAAATTAAAAGAGATAGAAAGTTGGCGCTACCTTCTCAATACAGTAACCTTACGAATTTGTACATACAAGTGACATCTTTTGAGTATTTAACAAACTGTTTTTAGAGCGTCCATTCGTTCCTATCTCGTTGACTATCTGGAGAGATCTATTATCATCTGTGGTCGGACGTTCCTTCAGTCACTTTTGACGTTTCTATTCGAACCTAACCTTAATTGGAAATTAAAATATCCAAAGCAATAAAAACGCTTTACTTTTAAAAATTAAAGCACATGCGTAAAATGACCACTGCCCTTCATCGAGACACTTTTGAGCTCTGCGAACAACTGCGTGACTAACGTTAACAACATTTTCGGCGTATTATTTTGCTGGGTTTCATAAAAGTCAATTGAATGTAATCATTTGGTTAAGAATAATCATTCCTATACCTTCAGCACATGTAACCATAGCAACGTTTACTTTTAACAAATGATTAAATTTAATTAACGTTTATGAAATCCACCATTTATTTATCCACAATTGATTGACGATTAATATTGAGCCGGACTCAGACGACTGGTGTACTTGGCCAATATTTGTTAATGGCGTATACTTGCCATGCCGTGTGAGTGGTTTACTTGTACAATTATTTGTCACTGGTGAGTACTGGTCAATATCCCATCGTCTGTCGGTAAAAATGGCACAAGTCAAAGGGATCACAATTATTGGTCGATTTGACAAGTTCATACTTGTGGTTGCGCTCACACGAGTTGTTAATATAATTGTGTATTGCTTTGCAACTACTATTCAATCTGTATTGATAAGCGGAGAGAAAAGGTAAAGTGTTTATTAATAAATATAAAAAAATTAAATGGAGTGGTCATATGAAATGGTACTTGAATTTCTTGGTTTTTTTACTTTTAAATAATATCCACAAATTACTACTAAAAAAGCTGCACAAGGGACAACATTTTCAGAATGACCGCCATCTATGATGGCCAGCACTCTTCTATCTATTCCACCAACATTGTATAAATTCACTGGCGTATTTAAAAAAAAAATTGTACTCGTCGTGTGAGCGCCTTTGCGTAAAATGGCCTTTATGAGCTGGTACACTTGCCAAGTATACCAATATTGGTATATTGGCCAAGTACACTAGTCGTCTGAGCCCGGCTTTAGAGTGACGTATTCCGTCACTCATTTAAATTCCGACGCTTATTCTAATTCGTTTTTATTTTGATCACCGTTTATAATTAATTTTACTTTTTACAGCTTTATCACTTAAAAAGTAACTTGGTTTGAATGTGTTAGGGGTATAATTGGGTTAGGGTTTTTTGCTTTTAAATAGCCTTCTAAATTTGATCGTAAGACAAATGGTTTCAAATGTAATAAAAATGCTTCTGGCGATTGCTTCTTCATTAAACAAAATATTTAATTAAAAAAGGAGGTCAAAAATTAAAACCAAATTATTCACAAAACGTGTTTCCATTTTCGATGACAAAATTTGTAATTGCTGTAAACAGAAGATAAAATTATCATTCTTGAAACATATTCGAACGCAACTTGAATGACACCAACTGCACAACTAAATATTTTTCTGTTCGCTGCGGACAAACACCAGATAACATTTAAAATGTGACCTATGGGACAAACGTTACACGGTAATTTCAAGCCATGCGTCATTCGCAATGTTGTTGTGAATTGTGAAATTCTAATTGCTGCGCATACAGTTGACAATGACATCTACGTCTCTATTTCAAGTAATTTTCGATGAAACAAGCTGTTGAGGTAACATAGTACAGGGTCCGGCAGTCAAACCTGACGGTTTTTGAGAGGGGATAACACAGACAATTTTCGACAAAGAAAATATTTCTTATTTTAAGAAAGCAGAAGATGTCCGGAAATTTTTAATATAAAAAAGAATTGTTAAAAAACTATCACGTGTGAAAAATTATACCAGATCGACGGGGACTTTGTTCCATCGCATTACTTATTTTCACGACTCATTTACTTTACATTTATTGCATTACAAACTGGTGTTTACATTATTTATTAAATTATTTTCGTAATAGTTAAAAATCGATGGGGCAGCATGGTACGAAACTGCTTGGAAGAGTTTATGGTTGAATTTCCCGATGTTATTATTGATCACAAAACACTCAAAGACAACCTGCATTGGTGTGTACAGTTGTTTCGTGAAACTGGAGGTCTTTGCCGAAGAAAAACTACAGGTCAATCTCGAAAATATACTGCCGAGGTTATGGAAACTATAAGACATAATGAAAAATGTTTCTGACACCTCTATCCGCCAATTATTATCACAACAGATTGAGCTCTCTGTGGAGAAGTGCCACAAATTGGTCGCGTTCAGACGACCACAGCAGCTGAGTTGCTGACTCAGAAATCGTTTGTGATTGGCTATTATCTTAATGTGAGCCAATCACAAACGATTGCTGAGTTAGCAACTCAGCTGCTGTGGTCGTCTGAACGCGACCATTGTCACGTAAAGATGTTCAGCTCTATCCTTACCGCATGATATTGGTGCAAGAATTGATAGCCGATGATCCCATATAGAAGTTGTCTTTCTGTGAATTTTATATAATAAATTACTTAATTTGTGAGTGACTAGTAATTATTATTTTATGTTTTACGTCATTCTGACATTTAAAAGTCAGGTTATGTTCAACTTTAACACTGCGACATAGTTTTCCAAAACAAAATATTTCTACAGGTAATGCTACTAAATTATTAAATGAACACATGTTACATTCACACGTATGTATGTATAATACGTACAATTAATGATTTTGTGTTTATTGATATCTTATTCATTTTCAGTTACATTTTTGGCATCTCTTGTTATTCCTTCAGTCTGGACCAACAAATCGAGATGTCATAAATTTAGTTTTGCGTGTATTTGTTATAACCTCGAAGTCATTAGGGGTAAATTATATCTTTTATTTATTAAGATACAATTTTTATGAATTCTGTCGTTTTTTTGCGATCTCCGAAGTGGGCGCAGCTATTGAGACTGCAGATTTAGAATATTTTTCACCGCGCTTCGGCACGCCGCTCCTCGTTCAAATGTGCGATCGGCATAATAAGAAAGGGGGACTTATTCTACCACTATAATACCTCGTCACAACAAATTTAATTACGCACGCCACATAAACCACAAACAGGTAAATGTTAGTTCGTCCGGTCAGAACAAAATATCTTAGGAATAATAAACTTCACGGCAAAGAATGACGGCTAATTCGTTGCTTGTAAATCTGCCTAATGACGCGAAGTAAATTTCTATTTTGTCCAATAATCTGTATTCAATGATTAAAAAAAAGAAGAAACGTCCTAAAATATGGTGGGCATAACGAGGCTTTAACAAGCTGGAATCCAGGCCCGGTCCATTGAATTGGTAGCTTAAATCGGTTAACAAATGAGGCCCATTCATTCCCGGGCCAGGTGAGTGGGAAGAAGCGATTTGCCGCAGGCCCAATTAAGATAACATCGTTTGTGGTGATACCAATGCTCAGACCCTTGTCTGTATTCACTTTACATTTCCTTTCGACAGGCGATGTCACCACAAGATGCTTTTATGTGAGGAAAAGTTGGTACTCATCTAAAAACGATTAAAGCTTTTAATGTTCTCTTATTGTCTTATGATTCTATTTTAACTTATATTAATTTACTGAGCTGAAAAAATAGAAATCTAAAGGTGCGTCTAAATATGTATCATATCCGCGTATCCGATCGTGATCGTGTATCATGATCAGCCAAGTGTGGACGTGTTTCCGTGACGCATTCCCGTATCGTGTCTATGTATCATTGAAACGCGGATACGATACAACTACGTCACACTTGAAGTCAGAATTTCGCCGAAACATCCACAGGTATTAGCAGCTAATTTCACAGTGATAAACGTGCAACATCGAACAATCGATACAGTTGTATCAAGTCGGAAAGTAAACGCACACACGGATATAACAAAACGGATACGAGACGCAATTAAATGTGGGTGCATCATTCTTGCGTGTCATATCCAATCTCATTTGTCGAAAAACACAAATACTACCAAGTGATTTCTTAAATTTTTTTATCAACTCTTGCCATGAGATCTGGACGGCATGTCTTAGCTTAAGTGAAAAGTACATCATTGCACTGCCCGTTGCCAATATTTTACGGAACACTTTGTATATGTCAACATAATTTAGGTTATAGCGCTTAATAGGTAGAATCTCCTTGTGAAAGAAAAAATTTCTATTTCGTCTTATAAATGAGCTATGGAAGAAGGTGCGTTTAGTGACTCACCCTATATGAGAGACTAATTGTACCTAATCAAATTGTTAAGTTAAGTAAATAAAAGAACTTCTTGATTCACAGCCTAATATTTTTATTTTTTGTATCAAAGAATTAACGTTTTTGACATCAATGTAATTCTACCTATTGAGCGCTATAACCTAAAATTATTTTGACATATACAGAGTGTCGAAAACGTTAATTTTTTAAATACGTCAAACAAATGAAACTTCTCTTTACTCAGTCAAGAGACAAATTCAAATACAGGACAAAATCGCGAGCAAAAAATATGAGCTTATCATTCCACCGACCCCCAACTATTTCCGCAATGATTACATACAATAACAGCTCAGCATATGTTGTTTCATAGAGGGGGCCTGCAAACTGTTTTCTGCCGCGAACGCCAGAAGCGGTTTTAATATCCGGTATATCGAATCGAGTGTACGTCGCACGCGAACGACATGAAATACGACTACTGGGAAACATTTTCATCGAATCTTTTTTTTTTTTTGTAAAATCGCACCCATCAGATCTGCTGTTAATATAATTTAGGAATACTAAAACAGAAATGCGAATATCCAAACTTTTTAATTTCAAAATTCTGAAACAATTATTCTAAAAATTTTGAACGAATACTATTATAGTGAGGCATGTAGCCAAGCAAGTTCCATCGTTTTCGTTGATCCGTTTTCTTCTTTTGGACTAAATAGTTATTAGACTTCGAGTTGTTTCACTCATGGCCGTTGCATCACTGACCCTGTCTGCATTTTCTAATCTGCGCCTAATATGTGCATGGAGTAAGTACGTAAGTAGTTAAATATTCCTACAGAAAAGTTAAATTTTAAAGTATAATGCAATTCATATTCTAATGCCCGGTTGCACGAACTTTTTAAGCAGAGCTTAAATTTAAGTTATGTTTAGAATGTGACATTTACGTATGGTCAGTATAATGTCATACACAGTCTGATTCTTCTTGCAGCAAGGTCCTCAATTAGAATGTGACTAACGTTTTGTTAAATTTATAAATAATGTCATAGTCTAAACACCACTTAAATTTAAGCTCTGCTTAAAAAGTTGGTGCAATCAGGCATAAGTGATGTGTAAAGTTAAGCAGAACTTAAGTGTTTGGTGCAACTGACCATGTGTTTATTAATGTTTAACATTATTAAAGCAGGTTCTTGTCCGATGAAAATTGTATTAATGTTTAACGTCACCCTCGGTTTTTGTATACCTTCCCTTATTTGGTATACATAACTGTTCTTTAAAACCCCTGAGATTATTGTTGATCTTTGAAGGTGTAAGAAATTTTAATGGTGGTGCAATACGTTAGTTAAAACTGACCTTTATTTTTCAATTTCCCCGCAGGTATTTGACGGTGATACTATCAACATAGTATCCAAATTATTTAACACCACTTTCGATCCCGAGGCACAGCACAAAAAATAGACCACGAACCCTAATACCTAATATACATAGGATATAAACCTGTCAGTGGCTTTCATCGAATGCGTTTATAAAGGTGTTCCTGTCGTCAAAATTATTCAAAACAGGTTGGGGAATATTTATACGCTGCAGCGTCTAAAGACATGTGAAGGAGTTGTTTATTAGTTGTACCTACTTATACGATGGAAGGATTCACATAAAACCATTTTTCTGAATATCATTTTGTAACTTTTTTGAACTAAACGTTCCGATCTTGTACCTACCGCACACAAGCGTGTTGGAACTCATATTTTTAAGAAAAATGTTGTTATCATAAATCAAGTTATAACTAGTGATGTCTTGAAAATTACGAAATAATACAGTTTCAATTTTGCTTGGCTGTGGGAGACTATTATAAAGTGTGTTGCCGGATAGATTGAATAGGGAGTGTAGAAAATATTATTGCCTTACAAAAATTCTTGCTTAGAATTACTAATTCTCAACTCAAAATCCAAATGTTAATTTAATATAAAAAATATAGAATTAGAACATTTTCCCAGTTACATTGCTTTATTTAAATCATGGAATATTATTATGTCACGAATGTCATTTTTTAACATGATGTACCATTTATGTTAAGAATAACAGCGCTGTTATCTGTGTAACTGCTCTTGCTGTCAAAAATTGACATGATGTATCATCGTAACATAACTTGTAAACTTATTTTGTGGTGTTATTTTACGGTCGATTAGTGTTATTCATGATCTGATATGAACTTATTTAAACCTCTAATGCATCATACTGAAATTTTTCGATTTTCGCATTTATTGTCGTAAAGGTTACGTACGTTAAATTAATCAAAATCAACGTATTCAGTGATAACTCTTCAGCATATAGTTTATTTGGTTTAGTGTTTTGAAATTGATGAAATATCTTACAACTTTGTAATACCTAATTTTCACGAATGGTTTCTTAATTGTTATGTATACCACGAAATAATTGAATATTATGTGAATCTTGTTATTATTATGTTGATGTATTTCTAACAATAATAGTATATTATATTTACATCGAGGGAGAGAAGTGTAACATTTTTTCTTGAGGCGTAATTTGTAACTGTTTTAAAATTTGTACCTATATAGCTGCCGGTTTCGATATTATACAGGGTGATTCACGGAACCCGTTCATTAGAAGTTTAGACACTTGCCTTCATTATTTTTCTCTGAAAATTTGTATTCTCCCACAGCCGTTAGTGCACTTTTTAATGAAAATATTTCCTAAGTATTTGAACTTCCGGTTGTCGCTGTCAACTTCATTATTTTAAATGGAACCATTTACATTTTAATTTTGTATCACAAAATCTTTTAAGCGGACACTAAATCGCACACTATAACACTTTACGTTTCACCGTCGTTCGACAGCTTCGTCTGACGAAGCTGTCGAACGATTTGTGATACAAATTTCATCGGACAAGAACCAACTGTAAATTTTAATTTTGAATAAAAAATTATAAAGTATCTCTATACTTACCTAAATGCAAGCGTTTTCGAAATATTTTTAATTTTGTAAATGTTTGTGCTTCAGCACTCTTTCATTTTTAAACTCATACTTTTTATTTCACAAAAATATGGAAGATCTAATCTGTGCCATTTCAAAGTGGAACCTTTAAGTAATGCGTTGTGGTTAGAAAGTGTCCTAAAAACTTATAGTGTGTTCGGCAGATGGTGTTTGTTTAAACTAACTTCAAGTCACCAAAACTTTCTTTTTTTAATTAGAACAACTGTATATTTTTACTCTATCGGATACAGAATTTAATTGTGTATTGATCTATAGTAGCTTACCCGATACTCAAACCTGTTAGTTATCTAGTTATAAGAATTCTCTTAAAAAGATATATGAAAGTTAATGTAAATAGCGCAATTCATTGCATAGTAGGCTCTGAATATGAGTAAAAATTACTGTATAGGAATTTTAATTTTGATTTTTTCAAGCAGCTCTGAATCAAATTTTATTTAACTCTAAGTAGGCAGTGAAAACAAATTATTATCTTAACTCACTATCAATTAAATTTTGCAGTAAGTTGAGTGAGCAACTAAAATTCAAAAGTGCACAAATAGATTTTAGATTTATTTTTTATTGCTGGGAAATGTGAATTACTCATAGAACATGTACAGCATTTCAAAGGAAGTATCCAAATTTACCTCCTACGATAGCAAACAAATTTTCCAAAATCGCACAGAATTTCTTAAAATTTGGTCATGTAAAAGTGAAGAAAAGTTTCTAGAAACAGCAAAAATCTTTTACACCACAAAATAACAAATAAATAACATTAGAACATAAAATATCAAATTTAGGAATAAACTTAAAAGAATAATGGTAAATTATTTGTTCCATATTACTATACAGTAATTTTTATTCATATTCAGAGCCTATTACACAATAAACTGCGATATTTACATAGACTTTCATATATCTTTTTAAGAGGATCCTTATAACTAGATAACTAACAGGTTTGGGTATTGGGGTAGGCTAATACAAATCAATGCACAATTAAATAAAGATACACAGGGTGTTTCATTTAGAAAAATAGAGTTTTGGTGGCTTGAAGTTAGCTTAAACAAATGCCATCTGCCGAGCACACTGTAAGTGTTTGGGATACTTTCTAAAGACGAACGCATTACTTCCTCTTCGAAATGGTGTAGATTAGATCTTCTATATTTTTGTGAAATAAAAAGTGTGCTAAAGCACAAAAAATCACGAAACTAAAAATATTTCGAAAACGGTTGCATTTAGGTAGAGGGATTTTCTATTCAAAATTACCTGTGGATCCTAAATTTGCAAGGAAAAGTATATGATTCCCCATTTGAAATAATGAAGTTGACAACCGGAAGTTCAAATACTTTGAAAATATCTTCATTAAAAAGTTAACTAGCGGCTGTGGGAGAGTACACATTTTCAGAGAAAAATAATGAGGGTAAGTGCCAAAACTTCTAATGAACGGGCTCCGTGAATCACCCTGCACATTCATTAGACTACTATCATCAAAAAATAATATTTAAAATGAAATCAACTATCATTGGAGAGAAGAAGGAGTAATAGCAATGTCAAACTTAACATATTTATCTATCTACGGACAATCAACAAGATAAAATATTATTGCCTACTTCAGAAAAATTATTAAAACTCAAAAAAAATAAAAATGTAAAAGAGAAATTGTATTTAAAGAAAACAATTGAAAAATCATCCGCAAATAGAAGGAAACAAGCGTCAGCACAATTTAAGAAAGGGGAAAATGTATTGTTTAACAACGACCACAAGGAATGGTTAGCTGTTAAAGTACTTGAAGGGAATAGTTGAAGAAACTAAGGAAATAAGATCGGTAAGAAAATTCAAACAGCAAACGGAACGTTGTACCGGCGAAATTCGTGGTTTCTGAAACGTGATCGTATAGTGGTCGAAAATAAATATTTCACAAACGGAGACAGACACCTAAACAAATAAAAAAAAAACAATTGCCACTAACATATCTATAATACCAATACAAAAAATTACAGAAAAACAAAACACTCTGATAATACTATAAACTCTGAAGAATCTGGATTGTTAGATGCCATGCAACCCTGTATTATAAAAAATATAAGTAATTCGTTTTTTGCCGGCGAATGTAAGGAAATACAGTTCTTCCGCTCGATCTTTGCAGTTACGTCACTTTCCCCAATTCGAGAAACGAAATCAACATATTCTTTTATCCTTATCTAATACGTATGTTAAAACAATGATAGAATTTATAAATTTATCATTTTGAGTCGATAATTTTCTGACGTAACTGCAAAGATCGAGCGGAAGGACTTTTTTTTCTACTTACATTCACCGCTGTAAATAGAGCAAATAAACTTTTCTTTACAATTAAAAACAAATAAATAAAATAAGCAATCAAGAAACTTATTTATAAGTTAAAGAATTTCGCCTTCAAGTTCTTAATTATGAATCACCATAGAAATCGTAAGCAATTCAAGCTGGCTTAATAAAGTTATTATTAATTTAATGAAGTTAAATTAAAGTTACTCCATGTTGAAGTGAAATTGCTTCAAGAACTGAATACTTGTCACAAGTTAGCTGCTCCATCAGAATTTCTCAGCCTTGTTCCACATTGCATAATTGCATCTTACAAAACAATTTAATTAAATACAAGCTGCTGCAGTAAATACTGTAAATGCAATACAAGTACTTTGAATTCGTTTTACGCACAGTCTATATACAAGTACGTTAAATATAAATTTTGTATGAATCATATTGTCTTCATAAACCTTATTCTAATAATTTTAATTAAAAATATCTATAACAATTAATGCAGAAAAATAGTATTTGTAGTGCTATCCCCCTGCAACTTTGAAAAGTAGATATATAATTAAAGAAGGAATTTGTGCTACAGATTAAAGAAAAGAAAAATCTTGTGTAAGTACTTAGTAGGTTCATCCGAGTTACTGAATTATAGTTCGGAGAGCGCGTTTCAGTTAGTTGCGCGCTGGAAACTTTTGTGTCAAACAACTCTCAACTAAAACGTCTAAAGTTGGTAAATTGACATATGAGCTACTCAAGAAGTGGACGAATGGGTCGGATCGTTTGGAAATGACTAGTAATTTGTTCTTGTGTCATCCAGTCTTTAAAAAAATAGTAAGTTTTCTGCATAACAAATTGGTCCTTTCTTTTATAGGTACTGCAAAGGTAACATAAGTTTCCGTTTTGTATGTACTTATGAATTAAATTTAATGAATTGAAATGAATTAGTTATAAACGAATTAAAGTTATTTATAATTAATTTAATCTTGAGAAATATATCGATGAGGAGCGAAACACAGTTTAAATAAGAAGTGTTATAGAAATATGTTTGGAAAATAATCTATTCGATAATTTTTTATTAAAAAATTCTGCAATTATCAGCGTCACTTAATACAACAATAATTTAATTGCGTAACAATTTAAATATCATTCATTTGGAACGTATGTATATAAATCTACACACGCATATATAATTTAAATGCATCCCCGCTTGTTTACATAGATGTGTCAATCAGATTAGAATCATACTTGGTTCCGATTAACATTCCTTGCGCTCAGTTTAAGCTGTAGCACATCTGAAATGAGATATAGGTTCACAGACTCCGGTTTTATAAATCATTACGTGTTCGTATCCGAACGCGATGGAGTTTAGATAACAGATTACTCGTACCAGATGATCGATCATAATATACGTATATGTATACTAACCGACTCAACACCTGAAAGAATAACCACTTAGGAAAAGTACGACATATATTCTCGTTCGTCAAAGCATGTACTTATAGTTGGTATTGGAGCAGAACAAAATCTGCAATATGTACGAGCTGTAAATGGATCTCACAGTAAAATATAATAATGTGAAGGGAGTTTAAAAGACTTTATGTAAGATTGAGATTTAAAAAAGGTAAATTGTGCATAGGAAACTAACTCAGTACACTACTATTTATCTACAATTACTGCACACAATTAAGCATGTCAAGAATTGAAGAAATGAATGAAAATTTAAAAGGCGCACAAATTCTCACACAAATTTTAAAAAAAATGTTATCTTAGTAATAATCAATCATCTATGAAATGTCGTATATACTAGGTATTTCAGACCACCAAACCCACCAAACAGCTTCTCCATAAACGTTTTCGTTGTAACTTGAAGACGTGAAGGTTAAAATATTTTACACAGAAGGATCATCTCCTGTTATCATCGTGCGATAATTCTCTGAATTCTTTCGCGCACGGGCTGGCACGGATTATCTGAAACACCGAATTTATAGTGTTTCAGACAACATGTGCCAGTCCTTGACTTCCAGTTTTTAATTCGATTATTTTTTAAACCATCCACATTATCAATTAAACCGTGGGAATACCAAACCTGCTAAGAGCCATTTTTTGACAATTTGAGTTTAATTTCTAAAAACGGTGTAAGTGTCAAGGTAAATGTTCTGCAAATATGCCTTTTGGTATACAGCCTTCTGCATGTAGAGCTTAACAGAAAGCTTTTTGTGTGTGGCTAAAGGTTTTTTGTAGCAATTCCTTAATTCAAAGAGTTTGGTAATTAGCACGTTTGGTATTTCCACTCTTCAATTGAGAGACGTGAATTATAGTAGAGCAACAAAAGCTGTGCTTATCTAAATCTCATAAAATTTTTGTTTTAGTTCTTGGTACACATTAAGGGAAGAAATTTCAATTATGCAAAAATATGCGAGGTCTCTGAAAGGTAATAAATCATGTATTTAATATTAATTTGCATAACTCAAATATATTTCGTTAAAACAAGCTCTAGCGTATTCCTCCACATTAAAAAATTGTCTCAATTTCACTTGTCAAATACAGATCACATTTTCGCCTTTCTGAAATAACTCTATTTGTTTTAAATGCGACCAACTCGTAGTGACTTCCGTTCCTCTGCCGAAATTTTAATTGGGATTTAAATTCCCAGCCCTTTTATAATCTTATAGAGCTGGACGTTCCAAAAATTCTCAATAAATAAATTAAGATGGTATCTGCCGGCCGGGGGTAGGAATGACTTTAATATAATTAGTTCGTTCTCTCTGTGGGTGCGAGAGCAATAGCACCCCTGGACGGGGGCAGGTTAATAACTGACCATTCTGATAAGAAGAAAGAGTTATTGATATGGGCCTCGACTAATGAGTTCTCAGATTGCCTAGACTTTTATCTCACTGTAAATTAACATATCCTCTGGCATGAACTATAAGTGCTCTTATAAATATTAGATCGATACTGTCGATGCCCTTAAATTAATGCAATGTCACTTTGATTGACATAATCTTAGTAGCTGCGCACGTCCAAAAATAATTTAGGTCACCTTATGAATATTTCTGATTTAAACATGTATTATTTTTATAAAAGAATTCACTATAAAACCTGAACAGAACAAGACAGAAAAGTTGGAATATAAATAGTTAAGATATCGAAAGTGAGAAACTGCACTGAGAAAAATTAAATAGTTAAATAAAATGTACTTGTTTCAACGGTAATATTCTTAACTGAACATCTCGGAAATTGTTGAAGTAACACTAAGAAAATGTTAAAGTATTACATTTGACTGAACGATGTAAATGTTTTGCCTTAAAATGAAAGTGTTTAATATGTTAAATCAAAAAGTTGAAATTTCAAAATGATCGTAAAGTGCTGTTGCTTTCATGTGTCTGTTTTGATTTTTTATTTAACGGAATAAATGTTAAGGCCTGGTTTATTCACTTTCAATTAACTTCAGCCTTCAGTTTATTCCCATAGTAACAATTATTTGGGACATTATAAGATCGTTATTTTGATTGTTACTTCTTAATTCTGGTAACTATATAGTAACTTAGCAAACTTCGTAGTTGATAATATTCAATCATTCTGTTTGTATTTAAAATTTATATTGTGTAAATTAAAAAAATTAAACAGTGAAACAATATTAGTTGAATGCCATAAGACTTTTCCCGCTTTATGATTCCGCAGCTGTACTTCCTCATTTTAATTTTAATTTTAATTTAGCAACCGGTTTCGATTCCTAATCTTCGTCACGCAGCTATTGTCATAATAATTTGAAATTGAAAGATAACCTCATTAAACAGAAGATGAAGAAATACGGTCTGACGACAAAAAAATAAAGTTCACCAATTTTCGATAATACGAATTAAAATTAAAAAATATTGGCAATTGGAAATTCTGGCAGCGAAGATCTGACGGCAATTCAAGAAAAAGTTCCGAACGATTAGGATTCATACAGAACTAATCCAAGAAATCCAAAGAACACATATCCATGTTAAAAGGATGAGCGAATAACTACTTCCAAAATTAGTAATGAAATCGCTTCACGATCAGATGGTGGCCAGAGTAAGATCGCCCCGTTATAATCTCAATTTTTGTCCGGAAGTTATTTGCATTATTATAATCTTTTGTCACATAATATTTCATCTGACTTGTACAATCTTAAAAAATTAAGAATCGCTTCAAGTACGCGCTCGAATTTGGAGAAAAAAGAAATAATTATTAAAGAGTGTGTTATGAAAATTCTAAGTGAAAAGACATTTTTATCTGTATTCGCAAATAAGATTATTTCAGATGTTGAAAAAGCATATCAAGGAAAAACTTCTGCATTCGAAAATAAAATCTGCGATTTACAAACAAGGAAATAAATTATTGCATGAAAAGTGTGAATCCTTAGAACACTATTCACGCTGTGCATACAAACGTCTTGCAGCCAACGCATTTTGACCACATTCGTCGTAAATTAAAATCATGTCCACAATAACATATTGCAAAATTCGGCCATGTTTTCAACACTGTTATCTGCAACGAAGTGCAGTTGAGAATTGACCCACTTAAACAGTCGATGCTGACACCAGCATACTTCTCCGATTACGTAATTGCGTAATAAAAATAAACCACGGACTATCAAACTGTTTCATCGTTCGCCGAAAACATTTAATATCTCTAATATTTATTAATCAATTCAGTTATATGCTGACGATACGCAACTGCTCTATAGCTTTAAACCAAATAATTTAGCTGATGCAAGCGATTTAGTCAATTTGGATCTGAAAGCCTTAGAGAAAATCTCGTGTGAACATAATTTAATTATTAATCCTCAAAAATCACATATAATGTTATTTGCTCCTAAAAAATATATGTCCTTATCCACGGAACTAAAAATTGAAATAAACAATAGTCAAATTCAATTTAAATCACAATGTAAAAATTTAGGAGTCATATTTGACTCTTCATTGCGTTTTACATCATATATCAACAGTCAAATTTCAAAATGTTATTATAAATTAAAAGTGCTCTATGCTTCCAGAGAAATCTTAAATTGTAATCTTCGTAAGCTCTTATGTGAATCACTTGTTTTGTCAATATTAAACTATTGTGATGTAGTATACAGTACGTGTCTTCTTAAGATTGATAAAAATCGCATACAAAGAATACAAAACAGCTGTTGCAGATTTATTCTTAATGTCAGCAGAAGAGAACACATTAGCCCTAAACTAAATCAACTGAAGTGGTTGTGCATGGAAAGGAGATATATATTGCATTTTCTTACCCTTGCGCACAAAATAGTTTTAACTAAAAATCCTTCTTATCTGTATAGTAAGTTTGTCTTTAGAAATACTTTACATAACACAAATGTTCGATCATCTTACCTCCTGCATATGCCTCGACATTTTACTGCCTTTTTCAATAGGTCATTTGTATTTAATGCCGTAAAACGTTTAAATGGATTGCCACGTAAGTGGTGGGATTTGTCAGTGAATCGTTTTAAATCCAGTTTTAAATTCTATCTTTTGGATGAGCAATTGAATGCTTGAATTTACTCTATTAAAATTATTTCTTGTATTTATTTAATCATTTCTATTTATTTTATTTTGTTATTTATTTATTTTGTTATACATTGGACATTGTTATTATTTTCATTGTTTTACTTTGGTTAAGTGTAAGAATAGCTGTATAGCTAAACTTCGCCAAATAAAGAAGATTTATTATTATTATTATTATTATTATTATTATTATTATTATTAATTGTTGTCATACAAAAACTGCTTCATTCTAACACTTTTAATGTCAACTTTCACTGGTTTCATTTTTGTACGAAGTTAAAAAATAGCCTGTATATAATTGCAGTGGGGCAGAGTCATGCTCTAATTTAAGTTAGTAAACATAAAAATGGTAATATTATGTTACACATTTTGCGATAAATTTTTATGTTAAGTCCAGTGTCCATCCACAAGTATCAATGAATTAAATAATTTTTCAACTCTTAATAACCGTAGATCTGCGGGTGAAGACCATAATTTAAACAAGCAAGATTTTAATAATTCAAAAATTAATAATCAACTTCTACGCTGCTACTATCAAAATGTTCGGAGCATAAAAAATAAGCTTCATGAATTTGAACAGGCGATTAGTGATAGTGAATAAGACATTATTTGTTTAACTGAGACATGGTTAACTCATGACATCATTAATTCAGAAATTTTCAATATCCGAAAGTACACCGTTTTCCGTTGCGACAGAAATCTACGGGATGGTGGCAATGTTCGTGGAGGTGGCGTTCTACTGGCTTTTAAAAAAAATTTGATTGCCGATTTACTAGATTTATCTTTGTTAACTAGTGCGTTACCAAATATCGACATCTTAGGTTTATATTTGTAGTATATATTCCCCATACTCCAACTTGTAATGATCTTGAAATATTACTTGAATATTTTGAAGAAACATATGTTCATACCAATAAGTTGTTAATAAAATAGGAGACTTTAACATACCTAATTTTTCTAATGATCTTATAAATGACGCTCAGATTTCTATGATTCACAATTTTTTAAACTTGATGGATATGTCCAAACATAATAAAATTTATAACTCCCTTGGTCAATTATTGGATTTAATGTTAGACAATATGGATTGTAAGGTACTACGAGAACCGATGTCTTCCATCCCGCGCTTTCTATTGAGCTTAACGTAGTACCATCAGGTAATGTAAGTCTACAACCTAATACAGATTTTAAGTGCTTTAATTTCCGAAAAGCTAATTTTCCTAATTTATACAATGACTTACTTAGGTGTAATTGGTCTTCATTGGAAAGTTTCAGTGATGTTAACGCCGTTTGCCAAGAATTTTATAATATCCTATACAGGGTACTTCGTAATCATGTTCCTTTGTTTAAAACAAAGAATACTAATTATTCGCCTTGGTTTACAAGAGACATTATTGCCGATATTAAGTTAAAGTATGCCTATTATAAGAAATATAGAAAAAGCAGCTCTGATACTTATTTAATGGAATATAAACGCTTTAGGGCTATAGTCAAAGAGAAGATAAAAGAATCTTATGACAACTATCTTCTGAACGTTGAAAGATCCTTTATAAGCGATCCAAGGGCTTTTTGGTCTTACATTCAAACCAAAAAATACAGTACCCGAATACTCGGCGTTATGAAAATAGACGACATTGTTGTTGGATAACCCCCAGAATATTGTAGATACTTTTGGACATTATTTTAGTTCTGTTTATTCAAATTCAGATCTCACATTAGCATTTCTCCTTATATGGTAAATAATATCCCATTAAGCTTTAATCAGATCGATGAATCCGATATATTAGCTGCTATCAAAAAATTGAAAAATAAAATGACAGCAGGGTATGATCGAGTGCCTAGTTTTTTAATCAAAGATTGCTCTAATATTTTTTTAAAGCCTTTACAAATTATCTTCAATTTATCTCTGAAACTTTCTTGTTTTCCTAATGTGTGGAAATTGTCCAAAGTAATCCCCGTCTTAAAAACTGGTGACCCGACATTAGTCTCTAACTACAGACCTATAACGATTCTGTCCAACTTCGCTAAAATCTTTGAAATTGTTTTATACAAGCAAATTTATCCTATTATCAAGAATTTCATATCGCCATATCAACATGGCTTCATTGAGCACCGTTCTACTGTCACAAATCTTGGCAGTTTCACTCAAATTGTGTCTAAAACACTTGACAAGCGAGGACAAGTTGATGTCATTTATACCGGCATTAGTAAAGCTTTTGATCGTATAAGTCACTCAATATTGTTAAATAAATTACTTGGGTTCGGGTTTACTGAGAAACTAGTTGACTTTTTTAGATCTTATTTTAGTCAAAGACAATATGTATACTATAATGGCTTCACATCACACCTTTATATTGCTACTTCCGGTGTACCTCAAGGTTCGAATATGGGACCCCTCTTATTTGCAATCTATATTAATGATCTCTGCCAGTCAGTTTGTTGTCATTTACAGTTATTCGCAGATGATGCTAAATTTTTTAGTTGCATCAATTCTATTCAAGATTGTGTGTTGCTACAGACAAATATAGATAAAGTCAATCGATGGTGTAATAATAATAATAACCTACAACTCAACAAACACAAATTTAAAGTCATGACTTACTCCAGATGTAAAAAGAAATTTTCTTTTGAGTATTCCGTGGGACAGATTTCTCTAACTCGCGTTACAACGTTATTTGACCCAGAACTTAGTTTCACGCAACATTTGCTGACTTTGATACAATCGTCTAATAGAATCTTAGGATTCATTATTAGAAATTCCAAACCATTTAATAATGTCAATGCTTTAAAAGCTCTTTATTTTTCCTTATTACGTTCTAGAATTGAATATTCTGCTCTTATTTGGTATCCAATTTATATCAGTTATTCTGCAATGATGGAAAAGATTCAAAGAAAGTTTCTAAAATAATTGTGGTTTAAAACTCACGGCACATATCCTGACAGAGGCTCACGACGTTTTACTAATCACTTTCAGGGTTTTGCCCCTGAGCGTTAGAAGAAATCGCACAGTTTTCACATTCTTGTATAAACTTTTAATAAATAATCAGGTGGATTGTCCGTTTCTATTAAATAAATTAAATATTTCTGTTTCCCGTCTTGCTGCTAGGGAATGTCCAACCTTTTACCTTTCTTCCGCAAGAACTAATATGCTAGTAAGGTCGCCAATCCATATAATGTGTTCAATTTATAACAACATTTGTAATACTAATGATATATTTTATGAATCTCTTGCTTCACTCTTATCTCCATAAATACATAATAATTAAGGTTTTCCTAGGTTATGACTCAGAAGTCTTCATTCAAATTTTAGAATCTTAGAATTTGTATTTTTTTTTTTGGTACTTTGTAAATAGTATAATTACAATATTGTTACTAATTGCTTAATACACGTTGGTGTACTCATTACTTATTTAGGATTAATTTTAGTTGGATGTCGTTTATATGGTCATTTGCTCCTAGTATAGAATATTAACTAGCCATTGTATTTACTAATATACAAATAAACATTATTATTATTTACAGTTGGTTCTTGTCCGATGAAATTTGTATCACTAAATCTTCTAAGCGGACACTAAATCGCGCAACAATACACTTTACGTTTCGCAGTCGTTCGACTGCTTCGTCAGAAGTGAAAATTATGTTGTCAAAACAAACAAGGTTGTCAACGGAAACTGAAAAAGTAACTTGATTTTTTTTTTATTTTTATGTATATTATATTTATTTTTTAATCTAAAAATAATTTGAACATTACAAATGTTAAAAAATTGACAGATCTATGTTCTATTTAAGGAATCGAGAAAACTACAAAATGTATCGTTTAAATTTGCAAAATCAGTACGTTTATTGATAGAATTCGACGACATTTTTATTTTACACATTTCAATAAAACGTCTTTTGAAAATATTAGACTCGTAATATAAAATGTTAGTATTTTCAAAATCAAAATTATGGTCATTTTCTAATGAATGTTCTACAAGCATTGAATGATTTTGATTATTTTTTTGGATATGATATTTATGTTGGTCTAGACGTTTTTTTAAATTTTGGCTTGTTTCTCCAATATAACATGAATTACAATTGAAACATTTAATTTCATAAACTACGTTTGGCTGTTTTAATTTTGGTGTTTTGGTTTTTAAATTTGAGAAAATACTATTTAAATTATTTACAGATTTGCTAGCCAAAATTAAATTGTGTTTTTTGAATATGTGTTTAAATGTGTCATATAGTGGTTCAATGTAGGGTAATGATATGTATTTTTTGGTTTCATAAACCTACGTGGTCAGGTAGATATATTAATTTTCATTCGTATACTTCTAAAAACTATAAAATTGCAACAATTATTTCTTTAACAGATCGAGCTGTTTTACTTTCAGATAAACTTTTCATTTATGATAATTTAAATTTAATAAAAAAGACTCTTGTTCAAAATTCTTATCCAATAAATCTTATAGAATCAGTAATAAAAAATCGTGTTAAATATTTGCAAAATTCGGGAATCCACAATAACAATAAACAAACTTCAAACAAAAAATACATATCATTACCCTACATTGAACCACTATATGACACATTTAAACACATATTCAAAAAACACAATTTAATTTTGGCTAGCAAATCTGTAAATAATTTAAATAGTATTTTCTCAAATTTAAAAACCAAAACACCAAAATTAAAACAGCCAAACGTAGTTTATGAAATTAAATGTTTCAATTGTAATTCATGTTATATTGGAGAAACAAGCCAAAATTTAAAAAAACGTCTAGACCAACATAAATATCATATCCAAAAAAATAATCAAAATCATTCAATGCTTGTAGAACATTCATTAGAAAATGACCATAATTTTGATTTTGAAAATACTAACATTTTATATTACGAGTCTAATATTTTCAAAAGACGTTTTATTGAAATGTGTAAAATAAAAATGTCGTCGAATTCTATTAATAAACGTACTGATTTTGCAAATTTAAACGATACATTTTGTAGTTTTCTCGATTCCTTAAATAGAACATAGATCTGTCAATTTTTTAACATTTGTAATGTTCAAATTATTTTTAGATTAAAAAATAAATATAATATACATAAAAATAAAAAAAAAATCAAGTTACTTTTTCAGTTTCCGTTGACAACCTTGTTTGTTTTGACAACATAATTTTCACTTCTGACGAAGCAGTCGAACGACTGCGAAACGTAAAGTGTATTGTTGCGCGATTTAGTGTCCGCTTAGAAGATTTAGTGATATTATTATTATTATTATATTAAATTGCGGCATAACTCTGACCCACTGCAATTATGTATACATTACCTATCTAAAGTTCATTTTTTTATATATATGCCGACCGTATAAATTTGAGTTAAGAAATTATACGACCAAATGACATGACATAAGAAAAGCCGCACTGTTCAATCGATTATACGATTTGACAGTTCAGAAAACCAGTAAAACCTCGACATTCCGTTGTACGTTTGACAATTTCTTCAGGGTAATAATAAATAAAGAAATTGTCAAGGGAACCAAAACAAGAAAAACTTATTTGTTCTGACAAAAAAAGTAAAGAGTCAATGTCACAGATTATGGAAAAAATATTTAAAAGAGTTACTTAATAAATTGGAGTTAATGAAAAATTTATCCTAAAATCTTGTTGATACTGATACGCAACGTTTTGTAAATACACCAGTAAAATTACGCGATAAATTTTAATTGAAGGGCTTTCTTGTCCATTGAAAATTATGGCAAAATTTGTAATTACAGTTGATCGGGCAGTTCAGAAAACCAGTATAAATGTCGACGTTTCACTATACGTTTGATATAAACATAAAATATAAAAATATCTGAAAAAAGTTTCATCTTACTAAAAACCAATAATAATAATTACCGGTATATCCGAATGCATGTAAAGTATTTCTACACTTTCAAATAAACAAGAACACATCTTTTGGAGGACACATGTAACAGGATAAAAAAATTTTAATCTGAAAATACTGTATGTTTAAAGTTACTATACCTTCCGTTAGTTTATAGGCAATTCAAAAAAGAAGAAAAATAAATAAACTTTCTTCATTTTTCATTTATGAAAAATAAACAAAAATTTCACAAATATAAATGTATTTTAACATTAAGCAAGAACACTTTCCTGCTCCTGACAGGCCTCTATTCAATTTAAAGCTGATGAAATATTAACTCGCGAAATAAAATTTGTTACGCTGTAAACACGAGTTCGCAGAAATTATAGGGGCCGACTTTCTTTTGAAGTCGGCTAATTCATATTTTCGATTGCTCTTCAGGTTTACGTCTTAAACGTAAAAAGAGATTCCTCTTTATTTTCAATCATCTCTTTTCAGCAATGCGAGAAATAGTGCATTTAATACATTAATGCACTTCATAATGCAATGCTGAACAATTTAATACACTTCATAATCTTAATCAACAGTAATATCTTATGTATGTATTTCGAAAGTTATATAACACAATGTATACACAGTGTATAAGTATGGGTGGCTAGCTTTGAGTTAACCGTAACTCTTTTCTGACCTAAACAGTCGCGCGGTGTCGCGGCTATGTTGTATGTTTGCAATTACACACTATCTTTGCGTAGGTCTTGTTTGCCGTTGGGATTGCGTTGGAGTTCTCGAGCTACTCTTCTGCTGATGGGGCCCCAATTAGGGCCGAAAGAGCTATACAGAGAATGCTCGGAGCCCCATTGCAATCTAGCCGACTTGAAGCCAAAAATTTTATAATTCTGCATCTGTTAGTAAACCCGTTCCGTCATGTGAAAGCAAATATTTTTTTCACAGCGCAAAGCTTTAAAATACTTGATTTCATATTGTGCCACATTTCGTTGTTTACATCAGTACTTTTAGTCCTGTTAAATGGACATTACGATACTCCTGTTATAACAACATTTTACCGGATTCATTTTATTGGATTCAAAGCAAAATACAAAATATTGTACGTCATGCGTCCATGAACGGATTTTACAGTCCTCATTTATAGTCGTGTTTGTTGATGACTTTTGTAAAAACTTGTAACAACTTCAAATACTTTTAAAGTCGCTTAATTTTCGAAATTTCGCTGGCCGCGTTCAGGTAAGCGCAAGTGCTTTAATAAAGGGTAAACAGTTTAGCATTGTTTTGCAGAGTTACAACCAATTTTCTATTTGAACTATACCAACGGCAGCCGTTCAAAGACAAATGGCTACAAAGAATTACAACGATATGCAAAATCTATTGTTTATCACATTTGACATTTTGTTTCTGAATTCACCCCACTAATTTAATAGCGTTTTTGAGTTATTTAAAAAAAATAATAAAGTTTTTATAGAATTAAATAAAAAATGACAGATTTATATTCTGTTAATAAATTTACAGACTTTAATAATTTAAACGATATATTTTGCAGTTTCATAGATTAATTAAACAAGATCTAAATCTGTTAATTCTCATTTAATCTAATTTTTCAGTCGTAACAACGATGTTAAAGAATAAAGTTTGTGTGAAAAATTGCTGTAATTTGCAATATACATTACAATATTTTATTATTTATACATCATGTACCTACAGCCATGCGCACCTAAAATGCACCTCCAGCACGCGAACTTCATCCTTAAAACCTTGTGGTACAAGGCTCACAGAACTGTCACTTCTGCCATAACTCATTTGGAGAACGAGATAGAATTTGATAGAATTTTTTTCTTCCACAAGGACATTCTAACTATTGAGCACTATAACCTAAAATTATTTTGACACATACAGAGTGTTCCGTAAAATAATGGCAGCATGCAGCAGGATTTTTTTTAAAGGAACACCATGCGTATTTTCTTATAGAAAGACATAACACCTGATCCTCTGAACAGTAGCACATAAAATATTTATATTTATTTAACTAACTAAGAGTAAATTAATATTTTGTTGAAAACGGTCTGATTTTCTACCCGTACTTCTTTTTCAATATTTATTATAAACATATTTTTTGTCGTCCAACAATAAAAATTAAAGTATAAGAATTAACCTAGATATAAACTGGTTTATGAAATTAAATGTTTAAATTGTAATTCGTGTTATACTGAGTGATTGGTTAGCCTCTTTACAAACTTTGGTAAACGAAAGTAGATGTAATTTTATGAAAAGAACATCCTATCAACATAGGTCCGATTTGTTTTTGTTTAGAAGTTATAGCGATTTAACGGTATTAAAAACAAAAAGTTTATTAGTCATTATTTAACAAAACATTGGAAATTAAAGTTGTTAGAAGGTACCATGGTGCTTTATTATTTACTAAATCAGTATTTTTGCTCATTGTTTGTAAAGCTTTCATTCTCAAACGGACAATATGCCGATACTATTTTTATCAGATTTAGATTTCCCAGTAGACGTGAAGCTGCACATAACTTTTGAAGGTCTGATATAATTTTATAATTTTTACTTTGTACTGCTTATTTACTTGAAGTCTGTACCATTACAATAAATAATTTTTGTTATTAAATATACTGCATTTTCAGTCATTAAAAAAACGAAAATCTCTGTAAGTTCTAAACAAAAGCAGATCGGATATATGTTGATAGGATATTTTTTTCATATTTCATGTTTCATATTTCATATTTTTTCATAAAATTACATTTACTTTCATTTCCCAAAGTTTGTAAAGATGCTAATGAAGCACCCTGTATAAGCCAAAACTTAAAAAAAAAAACGTCTAGATCAACATAAACATCATATCCAAAAAGGTAATCAAAATCATTCAATGCTTGTAGAACATTCGTTAGAAAATAACCATAATTTTGATTTTCAAAATACTAATATTTTATATTGTGGGTCTAATATTTTAAGAAGACGTTTTATAGAAATGTGCAAAATAAAAATGTCATCAAATTCTATTAACAAACATACAGATTTTGCAAATTTAAACGATATATTTTGTAGTTTTCTCGATTCTTTAAACAGGATAATAAAATATTTAGTATATTATGTTTAAAATTAATTTTTAGGATTAATTTAAAAAAAAAGATCAATTTGCTTTTTCAGTTTCCATTGACAACCTGGTTTATTTTGATATTTTTTCACTTCTGACGAAGCTGTCGAACGATCGCGAAACGTTAAGTGTTAGTGCGCATATTCAGTGTCCGTTTCAAAGAATTTGTGATAAAAAAATTGAAATAACTTGAATTTAATTGAACACAACCAATTAATTAAATATAACAAATTGACATAATATAGGTTAATCGATAATAATTATAATCCCTGGCTAATTAATAAATAATTTATTGTCAAACTTCAAGTTTTAATAGGTTTGTCAGCATAAAGTTTTCTGGTTTCTTTCTTCCATGCCCATTAAATGAGATTTAGTAAATAGAAATTAATTGTTATTTATTTATGTTACGGCATGTAATGTCGTATTTGCGTAATAATTCGTTTTTTATAACTTACACGCTATATACTATCTCATGCGTAGAGTTTAGCACATCACATTTGAAATTTAAATTCGCTTTAACGATAAACAATTAGCAATTAGTTTCGCATCGTGCTAAGGACACTCATCATTGTCTTGGCTTGCATTAAAGCACGCCTGTAAGAAGTACATACGTTGAATAATGAGTTACTGCAGACATTTAAACTGTTATGCGACTGCTTCTTATTCCCCTCACAACTCACAATCATATAATTTAAACGCTATACCTATGATTTGATAACAATGATAACACATCAAATACGTACTCATAAAATATTCACTTAACGTACCGCCAATATTGTTTATAACCAGTATTTTTATTGGAAATAGGAATATTTCCATTTATTCGAGTAATCTAAACATCTACTTACTACTAAACTACTTAAAAATAATGCTGCTTGAATTACAATGTTTATAGGAAACGAGTTTGTTCGCACCGAGTTGTACTGTAGTTTATTACAAAATGAGAGAGAGGGTTATAAAATTTATGAGTGCTAAAACATGACTAATACAGCACGGATTATTCACGTATAAGTAGATAACAAATAATAATAACAAAGAGTTCATTACATAAAAAGATGACAACAGCAAAAAGACAACAGAAAAAAGTTGAAAAAAAAAATAAGCAAAAGTGGTAATTTCCCAACTTAAAAAGTAAAAGCTCTAGAGAAAGCGATGTACTAGATTCTGAACGAATAAAGAGCAGGAAAGAACAACATACAGAACCAACTTAGTAAAGAGGATGTGGCAACAAGAACGGATGTAAGTATGGCAGGGGACCTTATCATTAAGAGCATTTATATGTAGAAAAAAAGTATCCATTTTTTAACCACGACAATATTAATTTCCTTTCATTTCTGTTGATAATGTACAAGGGATTCTATTTAAAAAAGTATATAACAGTAGTATCTTTAAAATTTTGCATTCCATTATTTTTTGTTTTCATATTTTTTCATAATCAGCGAAAAAAGACACAAATTTGATCGACTCTATGACACCAAAAATAACAAAGTTATCAATGGTGCCGACCTACTTTGAAACAGGCTGTATAAACAAGCGTTGAAAGAAAATTTATCGAGACACATTGCAAGGCAATAATCAAGATGTATATCATTTTCCCCGACTGTTCATTGCAGTGCACTTTGGTATATTAAACTTATGCAGCGGAAATATTTGAACGTGAATTAAATTTAATAACGTTTCACTTGCATTAACTTCAACGAGATCAGTTTCAACCAAAAAGTAAATCCGGGAGCTGCACATCAAATTAATTTAATTAAATTTTCTACCTGCGAGAATGTTAGTGGAAATAAACTAATACGGACATTCGTTTCATCCCCCAATTGTGGAAATCATAAACAATAGTCGATTCTAAATTGCATTAATCTTCTAATGCGCTACTATTTGTATTTACGCGTTTGGTTTTTCTGAAAAGGCAAACAAAAACATTAAAAGTAATAAACGACTACGTATAGCTTTCAGCATCCATCATTTCCTCGCACTATTTGCATTCACGAGCGGTACGGATTCATATTTTGTTGCATAAAATTACAATAATTTACCCATCATCATCCCACGGGATTACAAATATTTATTGCTAATTAATAACAGAGGATATAAGCGGCGCCAACGCTGCATAAATATGCTGAGTACCTAATCGAAATGAAAGGAAAATTTATACGACTCTCTATGCGTCGTTTATAAATGCTTTAATAAATGTTTTGAGTTTTTTGTATTGCCAACTGCACTGTACGTGTAATGAATATGTGAAGTTGATGGCGCCAATCATAAGACGTTACTTTGCTTAAATGGAAGTTATACGAAGCGAAATTTATAAACACATTAATTTTTTTCTCTTGACCTTTTTTTTAAACTATAAATTTAACGAAAAGTTTAAATCGCGACATCGTGCGATCACTTTTTGCCCTAGTATTGACAAATTGCAGCTAGTTCACTACTTAATAAGTCATCCTATACAAGGCGGTCAAGCGTGTTGTCAAAGCATATTGAAAGTTTTTAAAAATTTTGTTGCAACTCGGTTTTGATTGCAGTGCAGAGCTACGCTTCTGCTTTTTTTATCAACTCTTGCCATGGAATTTGGACGGCATGTCTTAGGTCTTAGCTTTACTGTAAAACAACATCAAAGAGTGCAATGAGATTTCATGGTAATAGTTGATAAAAAAATTAAAAACCATCCTGTAGAAATATCCTACATTTCAAAATACAGAGAAAAAAGAAATATGCTATTTTGAAGTATTCGAAAACATGTAAACAAACTTCACCTAGATGCATTCAGTTCTGAAACATCTTCAAAAAACTGAAAATTTTCTATTTCCACAACTTTGAAAAATAAAGATCACATTTAGGAAAACATAGATACAGATAAGATTAAGAGGAATTTTTACTTTAAGTCTGATGTTTGCTTCCAGTACTTGATATTACACGTATAATAACACGTTTTGTATATTCGGAATTTGCTTTTGATAGAGATTGCGCTTACTTTTCCAAATAGTCGTTCTTACTACCAACGCTATTCTGACAGCTTTATGGCTTGACACTAACGTTCTTTGATTGTCTATGAGATAGATGTTTATGTTCCTAAGTAACTGACTTCTGTTCCCTGGGTTATTGTTTCCTCATTTAACCATGGCCAAGAGACTACAAAGCCGATACTCGCGTTGCTTTGACTCATGTCATTTTACCGACAACAGACAGGAACATCAAGCCAAGTCAAAATTTCCATTCCCAGGGCGCGCAGCTCGGCAAGTTAAAAGCCGGGCTTACCAAATCACATGCCGTGGGAAAGCGCCTTTATACTAAAGTATAAAGACTGCGTACAGCATACTTACTGACGAAACGTTTTGTTGAGCATTGTAACATTTTCGTCTCGTATTAAAACACATTCATAAGACCGAATGCTTTAGTGCAAAAACGTTTTGACTGCATCTGTTTCAGCGTGCTCTAAATTTTTTTATTTAGATTTATAATCGTGTGTTCGATGTTATTTAAAGCATTGGAGAAACTCTTTCTAATAAATTAATCAAAACCGTTTTGTAGAAAATTGTTTATGTTTGTTGAATGTGCAGGCAGCCTAACTTGATAAATGTTTCCCACAAAGAAAATATCAGTGGCTTTAAAATAGTTGAGCCACCCATGAAACATTTTATAAAGTCTTCTTATATAAAAGTGCGCTTTTTGAAATAATTTCCTTAAGAAGAAAAAACATAATTATACGTATAACAGTGCCCATAATTGGTAGGTATTACTCAAGCAAGAAAAAAATTAATTTAATTTTACTACGCCACACACGAAGTTACCTTATCCGGACTTCAGTATACGACATATGTCGTCGTATAATAGAAATTAACGAATAAAATTGTTCGCATTTAAACACTAATTTACGTCGGACTTGTCGATGACGACGTTAATCTCTGAAATACTGTTCTCCGCCCCCTTCACCAAGCATAACGACGGACGCCCTTAGATATTACTTTAATAAATATTTGACACCTACAATTTATACGATTTTTTATTTCCCATATTTTATCGAAATCGGGATAAGATAAATGTCTCGCGCTCACGGAGATGTCCGGAATTAAATTTTGTGTCTCGTTTTACACGCCGGGAGAATGCCTAAATTTTGCTGACGTTTTATGTTTGTGAAATATAAAATGTTGGAAAACTATCTTACATGAAAAGTAATGTTCTTTAAATTAATTTGTTACTTATGAGAAAAAAAAAAAAAAACGCAAGAAACAATCGGACATTTCTCTTAATATTCTCAACAAACTCTCCCCATAATTTTCCACGTGGAGCTTTGTCAAATGCTTTTTCTAAGTCAAAAAACCCTAATGCTGCAGTGTTGTTCTGTTGTACTATCTTCTCTATTATCTGTTGAATCATAAACACGTAATTTTGTATGCTTCTTCCTTTGTGAAATACACTCTGCACTACTGTTCTTAAGCTGTTTTCTAGGACTTTTTCATGTGCTTTCATCAATGATATACCTCTGTAATTACAGCATAATTTACTGTCACTTTTTTAAGTATCTTACACTATAAGAGCTATTTCCCAATCTTTCGGTATTGTGTCTGCTGTCCAACTTCTGTTCCACATGTCCAGTAGCATTTGCAATCCCCTTTCTCCCATATTTTATCATTTCAGCCGTAATCTTGTCGCTCCTGGAGCTTTGAAATTTGTAAGTTCTTGTATTGCGTCTCTCAATTCATTTATTTTTATTTTTCCATTTTTTTTTCTTTTCTTGTAATTCTTTTTGTAATCACTTTCTTTTCTATTACCTTCTCTGTGGCTTGCAGTGTTTCTTGAAAATATATATTTCCATCTGTTCATAATTTATGTTTCATCTGTTAATATTTTTCCTCTAGCATTTTTAATTCTTATAGTTATTTTTTTCCATTCTACTTTGTTTTAGTGATTTTAATGTTCTGTAAAATAATTTTTGATTTCCTTTCCACCCTTTTCTAGTTTTTGACAAAATTTTGTTCAGCTGTTATTCTTTGCCACTGTACCAGTTCTTTTACTTTCTTCCTCACCATTTTGTAAACGTCGTACTACGTCTCTGTTCAATTCCCTAGATTCTGTCTTCATGCGTTTCTCTTTCTTACTACTAGCTCTTTTATATTCTCTGTCTACGAAACAGTCTACACTATTAGTTTTGATAATTCTGCATACCCCTTTCGCCGAAGTAATGTATGCTTTTTAAAAGTGTTCCACATTTCATCCCTCATTGTGTCATTGTTCTATGCTGTGTTCTCTTATTTAACTGAAGGTAGCTCTTGATCCTTATTTGCTACCTTCTCATAGTTTAAATTGTGTGATTTTATTTCTTGTGTTTTCTACTCATTTTGGTGTCTAATATTTCATGTCTATTGTATCTTTCTATTATTACGATTTCTCAAATCTACTGGGTTCCTCTCTCGTGTATTTGTTGATGTTTTTATGCTCATACCATGTATGAACATGAACATGGTTATGATTAAATTGTTTAGTTCGCAAAAACTAGTGGTCGAGTACAATTATTGCTATTTCTTCTGACCTCTCCGTGTTTACCTATGAGAGGTTTTGTCATTTAATCCTACTCTGCCATTGAAATCTCCCAGCAAGTACAGTTTTTCTTTCACATTTTCAACTACCTTAATCATATTCTGGCAATATTTACCTTTATTATTTGCTTTGTCGTTATATGGCGTCATATGTTACCATAAACGTCTGAATATATTGTTTTTTGTCTTGCCTCTTTGCATTTGGACTGAATATTTTATGAGGAAAGCACTCACTGATATATGTATATTTCTGGAAGTGCTTTTAACTTGTGAATGTGTGCGTGTAATCTGCTCTAATTTGTAGGTGTTTTCTGACGGGTTTTAAATTATTTTTATTATTTTTATTATCGGCAGAAAGTTGGACATATATGAGTATTTTTTTTTATTATTGATTTCTCAACAAAAATTCTTGATGAAAGTTCCTGCATCTTCCTAAACATTGATTAAGTTCTGCGATACACACGTTGACTTGAGAAAAATTGAAAAATATGTAAAATTTCTTTTTTCATCGTAGGTGGCCATGATTTCATATCTGAGATCTCATAATAGTCCTGTACAACTTTTCTAAATACTTCCGCGTATTTTAAAAAATAATGGTACTTTATTCTTACGTCGATTTCAAATATTTTGGTTCCCTCGGTATATGACAAGAGATATTCAAGTTTTGGTATATAATTTTTGTTACATGTGATAAACATGTTGTAAATGGGACATAACACGATTGGTTATTGTAGAGCACATTAAAATAAACATTAAGTTGAGTGAATACGTAGTTAATTTACATTGATGACATAGATTTAACTCAAAAATACGTCTCACCACTTGCTGTGGTTTTATTTATTTTTGAGTTAAATCTGTGTCATCAATGTAAATTAACTAATGTTTATTTTAATGTGTTCTACAATAACCAATCGTGTTATGTCCCGTTTACAACTTGTTTATCATATGTAACAAAAATTATTTGGAATTGTTCTTTCATTTGCCTGAAATGCACGTGCCTTACTTGTAGCTTCATATTTGTAAGTATTTCTCTAAACTTTGTGACCCTTTTGGTATTAAAAAAACATAATTACAGCGTCCTGATGAAGGGAATAACCATTCTCGAAAGCTTGACATAAATTAAAGGAGTTTTATTAAACCTTTACTGACTGCATCCCCAATAATATTTCACTCATAAATAAAGAAGATATTTTCATTTTACAAAATCATCAAAGGTGCCTGTGCTTTGGAAGCAAAACATTTGCAAATCGCCGTAATCAAATTTTTCTGTTGACAGACTATTATTTTTGATGTTATAAAATTTCCCAGTACACCTAAATGCATCGTTGCCGATAATACTACTTCTGATTAAGTGATTACAGATTAATTTTTGATACAGTTTAATCTCGAAAATAAGGAATCCTCTTCAAATAAATCAAGCACTAAAAGAAAATTCTCTATAAATGTTATAAATAAATTTAATGATGCTCTAAAAAATATAAATTGGAGCAATTTTTATAGTTGTAATAATTTGAATGTAGCGTATGGTTATTTTACCAACATTTTTAATGCATATTTCAACAATTATTTTCCTTTGCGTGAATATTGCACTAACAATAACAATAAAAAAAAGTTGGGTTAACCCAGAAGTCAGGAACTCTAGTTCCAGATTAAGGCCCAATTTTACAATCGTCGGATAAGCATTATTATTGGTATAACGTGACGTAAGTGTAACGTAGATATGGAGGAACATTAAAGGATATGTGGCGAACAGTTATTCCGTTCTTATTCCACGATTGTAAAACTGGGCCTAAGAGATCTGTTTCAATTAAAAAATAAATTTCGTGATTTAGTACCTTACTACGAACAAGCTAAAAAGGCTCACAGTCGTATGCTAAAGAACGCCAAAAGCAATTATTATAGAGAGAAATACTCGCTACTGAAAAGCCTGCAAAAGCTGTGTGGAATGTGGTCTCTGATCTAACTAACAAAAGGAAAAATAATTGAGTAATATTAGCTTAATCCGAAATGATGTACTTTACGAAGACCCAGTTTCTGTTGCAAATATTTTCAATCAATTTTTTACCGAAGCTCCTTTAAATGATTTAAATAGCTTAACTATCTCTCAGCATCATAACTCCCATAGGGCTAGTTGTACAAAGTAGGTTTAAACTCAAGTTTAACTGAACCAGATTTAGAGTAAACAAATTCGCATAGGATCTTAATGGCATATGGCAATTAATGCATTCATAAATAAAATTTGATGCGATTTTGTTCACTTTGAACCTGGTTCAGTTGAACGTTAGTTTAAACTTTCTTTGTACAACTGGCCCATAGTATATCTCACAGATTATCTAACCAGCCTACTTCCATTTTTTTTTGGAACCTTTTACAGTTAATGAGATTAAAAATATTCTGAAGCATAAATTAAAAAGCAAGGACGCCTCTGCTATTGCAGCGCCTTTTGCTTATTTAGTAAATTTGCCATTCCAGACTGGTACTCTTCCCGAATCATTAAAAATTGGTAATGTAGTTCCTGTTTAAAAAAAAAATGGATCAACACAATATCCAAAATTATAGACCTATTACTATCACTTCAGGCTTTGCCAAAATTTTTGAATACTGTTATTTAGACAGATTACTCAAATAAATAAAACTAAAGTTTTCAGTGATAACCAGCTCGGTTTCCGTCTTGGTAGGTCTACAACTACACCTATGCATTCTTTACATGATAATATTATCTAATACCTTGACGGAGGTGAATGTCCTGCTGGGATACTCTGCAATCTCAGTAGGGCATTCGACTGTGTCAATCATGACCTTTTATTAGACAAATTATCCTCCTATGGTATTAGAGGAGTTGCCTTAAAGTGGTTATCATCCTTCTTAAACAATAGATGTCAGTTTGTTTCGATTCCAAAATTTAGCAACGGCTCTTTTAGTTTTTATGTCTTCAAGGTGAATTATACTAACATAGGTGTTCCCCAAGGATCCATCCTAGTACCTGTCTTATTCATACTTTATATGAACGATCTTAGATTAGCGAATGCACATTTGACTCTTTACGCTGACGACACAACTTTAATTGTTGTATCTGATAAAAATAACAGTGACCTAAAAACTAATATAGAGCAAGTTTTAACTAATTGTAAGTTAAACAATTGGCTTACTCTCAACTCTTTAACTCTGAACTGTAATAAAACAAAGATCATTCAGTTTCACGATAGACAAAAATCTTTAATAATATGGAAATGGCAGGTGATGAGACAGGAAACTTCCTGGGTCTACTTCTTGATGAGTGTTTCACTTGAAAAAATCACTGCAATGTTTTAATTACTAAACTTAAAGTCTATTGTTTTGCTTTTAGATATTTATCTCCGTACCCGTCCTCTTAGAACGTCAAATGATCTCAATATACCTATCATGCCTTAATTGCGTCTCGACTCCACTATGGAGTTTGTTTCTGGGGAGATTGTACTGCATCTCAAGTCTTTTTAGTACAAAAGAATTATTGCAGGTGTAGCTCCTGATTATTCATGTATCTTTAGGCACTATAAAATTTTAACATTAACATGTATATTATTTTTTGAGTTATGCCTTTATGTGTTCCATAATAAGAATCGATTCCCTTTAACTAGGAATATACATAATGTTGAAACTGGAAATAGGAATGACTTTTATATACATATCTTATTATAAGTACACAATTTTTATAGAATCACCTAATTCTCTGGGACCAAGGCTTTCAATAAGTTGTCGACGAGTATCAAAGCATGTCATAGCTTTCCGCATGAATCTTAAAAAGTTTCTTGCTGAGCAATGTTTCTACTCTCTTGACGAGTACTTTAGTTATACTCCTGTAGCATAAATTATATATATTACAAATTTAAATTAAATTCCTGCCAACGTACTTTTGTACCTATTTTGTTTACTTAATTATTTGTAAAATTTTAGTTTTAAGCTCTTTTTGTGAACGTAACCTACTTGCTCTTATATGACTTTAGGAAAATAAAGATTATTGTTATTATTATTATGCTAACTAACATTAAACAATAAACAGCTGTCACACAGATATTTACTATTGCTATCATAAAAAACTAGGACAACATTTTTTAAGCTGTGTAAAACTGCTACCGACCACAAATTTAAAATTATTTGAAATTGTCAATCATTTCTACAGTAAATATTGTTTTAAAAGCTAGGATAGCTATTTTCATAGAAAAGGGTGTCACAGTTACACAAATTGCTCAGAATTTCAGCATTAACAAAAACACAGTTACTGACATGACAGCAAAGTAAGATTCAATAGAGTAAAATAATGGAGACGCATGGCTACTGGATTGAAAACTTGTCCTAGTTTTTTATGATATCGATAGTACGTGCTGCAATCAAGTCATCGCTACCTAAGAACTTCCAGTGTCATTAACTATTAAAGTAGAGATAATGAGACCTAAGTTTATATGAAAAGAATTGTTTAAAATTCCACTTCCAATAACCTCTTTCAACCTTCTTTCATAGCAAAAAAAGGCCCGAACCAATTTGAATAATATTTGGTATAAGGCTCCATAGGAAGATAAGTCACATTTTTAGATGGTAATTTGCGGTGGACCATTTAGTTAGGTTATGGCTACCATAATACAGATTTTACAGCAACTATTTCGACGTTAGAGTATTTTCATCTTGTTTTAATAGATACTTTGAGTATGAGATGAAGATACTCTAAACGCATACTGCTGTGGTCAATTGAAAGTGTTGTTAAACACCATTACTTGTTTTCTTGGTAACTGTATTCCTTTTTGTCAACAAAATTAGATTTTAAATTGAGAGTTGCACTTATTTACTGCGTTGAAATGAGATTAAATTCGCCATTTAAAATTTACAATTCAACTCTTGCATGGTCGGAAATTTATCTTTTCGACTTTATAGCAAAACGGGTTTAAAGGATTCACTTACCTCTTCCTTGCTCAAAATTCGCTAGCCTTTTATTTAAGTTATACCGTGACGCTGTTTCTGTGGATGAGAATATATTTAACCCTAGGATGCATAAGCAGTACAATACCGTCATTTACATGATCCGGGCCTCGGAGGCCCTGCCTATATAATATATTAGGTTGCAATGGAAAAACATTTATTGGAGTAAAATATGCAGGTATATGTTAATTGGATTAAGTTTCTAAATGTCTACGTAAACATAATTGCAGAAAAGTTATATTTTAGCGTAAGAAGTAGTGCACATTCTAATACTGTGCTCATTACAAACATTATTTTTACATGTAACACTTATCAATTTTTGACTGATACAAACACGTAGATTACATGTCTCTAACAAGTTATAAAAATTTAGTCAGCTAAGGACATGATCAGATTTGTCTTATACAAGATTCTATTAGGCGGGTCTGGACGGCGGTATACGTAAAATTGTAGAGTAGTGATGAAAAACATTTTTTTTTCAAATTCTGAAAAAAATCGAAAGGTTTTGGATTAGAAGAGAAGTAGACAAAAACGAGTTTAGAGCATATCTAAACGCTCAATTCGATTGAAAATATTTTAAACAAATTATAAGAAATTAAGCACCTTCATGGGCCTGGGAGGCCCCATTTATGCATCCTAGGGTTAAGTTGATAATTAATTTAAAATGGGCACATTAAGGTCCGTTTTCGCCCGCTTCTTCTTCTTCCAAGTTAAATGCAACAAAGTGCCAGTTTCACAGCCAATTAAACACATCTCCGCCGAAATAAAACTTTAAGTAGATGCATAAAATGTAATTATACTTATGGCGGAGACACGTGCTCAATGATAAGACGGCCGGTCTCACGGTACTTGCAGTCTAATGAGCCTGAAGCACTCTCCAAATGGAACAGGTAATGTTACCATAAAGTTTTCAAATATAAAATTGAAGTACAAGCAAACATTGCCTACTCCAACTTTAAGTAGATTCCTTAAATAGGAAACTATTTACTTTTATTTTCATTATTTTCCCACTGTTTGGAAGGATTTCGTGGGAAATATCTCAGAAGTAATTTCATTTCTTCTTCGTCCTAATGTTCGTTTAATAAGTGTATTTAAATTTAAATTAAATATACTTACTAAACGATTCTATCGATTTTTATATAATTTGAATACGTCATTTGTCAGTTTTTGGGATAAAAGCAATATTACCTGCGGATTCCTTCCTTATTTAACAAAAACATTTGATTTTCTAAATCACAATATATTAATACACAAAGTTTGACAAAGAGGAAATATTTTGAAACAGTTATAATCTTATCTAACTGGACGAGTGCAAAATGTAATTATTTAAAATGAAAAAAAAAAAAAAAAAACATGAAATCTCTTTAAAGAATATAATAAATGTGCCGCAAGCTACTTCGTATACTGACGCCTCTTTCATTCTTCTTTTCCATAACCGATTTGCTCTACTGCTTTCATCCTATAGATTGTAATGTAAACAACAGTGTTCAAAAACCCTTTCAATTTCAATCGGCTTTAGAATGTGTAAAATGTGTCTTTGCTTCTTTGATCAATTGGCATATCACACAAAACTCATATTTTAGCATGTTGCAATGAAAACTAGGTAAAACATTTTGACACATCTTAAGCTAAGACATGCTTTTGTCTCTCCGTACAAATAATGTTTGAACATTCACTATACAGGTGTTTCACAACTTCATACAAAGAATGCAACTAATGGAAATTTGGGTGAAAATTAATAAAATGAACCTTTTTCGTAGAGGTAACATTTTATTAATAAATTTTAGATATGTAAATTTTTTTGCGTAGGTAAGTGTAAACAACGTCTTCGGAAAAATGCTTCGTCAGCGATTAATTAATTGTTATGTAATCGAGCGTTCACCCGTTCAATTTTAACCCGCACGTATGCTGATACGGTTGCACGTAAGTGTTACAAATATGGACAGAATTTTCAAATAGTGAAATTGTTGATATGATTTAAAATTATGGCGAAACGCAGCAAAATGCGTTGGCTGCAAGATATTTGTACGAAATCACTTATTGTGAGTGAAGGCTCGGCATTATACCAGAGGTTTCAAACATTTCTCACGGTTCTCATTGGTTCTCGATAAGATTTTTTTTAGTTTTCGTTTTAATTTTGGTGCTTTCATGAGATCTTAGCATAAATAGAACACATCACAATTTTTTTTTGTATGAAGTTGAGAAACAGCCTGTATAACTAAGCAGACATCACCACTATTACGTTCTTTGGCAAAATTTTTCTGGATTTGGTGCAAGTTGCTTCAGAAAATTTACGATATGTCGAAGAATGGTGCAATTATAAAGTAAAGACTATTTAAAGCGAAAAAGTTTGAAAATTACAACACGCCGATGTTTACAAGTGATTGAAATTCGTGGGCCAGCATGGGATCTCGCTTATTGTAAGAGATAGAGAATCGCGGTTGAATGGAGACAAAGTTGCCAAATTTTATGTTAATTAATAATCTGTTAAGAAATTTGAAATATTTCATTAGTTATTTCTTTGAACTTCTTGTTTATTATTTTACTTTTTATATGTTCTATTTTATAATCTTCTCCTAAGTTTTGAGCGACATCTTCCTTATCGTTACATTTTAATATCACACCTCCTTTTCGCGTCGTTTTACCCATCTTAATTCCTATTTTTAATTTCTCCGTTTTGATTACTTCTCTGATATTTTCCATAATCTGCTTTCTATCACTAAGTTTTTTTGGTTCTACTATAATTACTTCTTCCTTCTGCTTTGTTACTTCCCTGTACAATTGAGGAGTTTGCAGCAAGAACGACGCAGCTCCAATTTTAACCTAAATTGAGGTCTTATACTAGTAAGATTATACGAAACATGTACTATCGTTTAGTGTAAGAACTACTCAGATCCTATCACTGCATGTACCTTAAGCTAGTGAAATAGGAGATGCGTATCTTCAAAGTTATACCAAACTTGTAAAATGTTTTTTGCGGTTTTCGCAAAAGTCTTAAGCTGCGTCCTTCTTGCAGCAAGGTCCAATTGTTTTTTAGGACTCTGCACGTGCAGAATTGTTTCACACTTTCTGTTCAATTCTGCTATTACGTTGCTTCATTTGATCAATTTGTGTAGCTATATTATTTGTAGTTCCTATGTTCTCACTCTTTTTTATTAATTTATTTATTTCATTCTGGTTTTCCACCATATAGTTCAACGATTATCTGTAATAAATCTTTCATGTCTACATTTTCCTTTCGTTTATAATCCTCAACGTTAAAACTTGATGTTTTATAATTTTCATATTCCTGTCTTGTACCTTCACAGCAGAAAACTGTCCCGTCATTTAAAACTGGATTATTTACCGACACTGCATGCGCAGTCGGTCGATGTCACAACTTCACTTCTACACTTTTTACATCGTTTTTCAGGATTTATTGTCTAGTGTTTATTGTATTTATGTTTTTTTAACTATATTCCAAAACATTACCGTAAGTTATTTATTTCAGATTTTTATCTTATCACGCACTTATTTCATGTGCGTATTTTTGTTTCAGTTTTTAAATTCAAATTGTTCTAACCCACTTAAAACAAATTCGCCTTCTTTGTAGGTTTTTTAAGTCGAATAGGTAATAGTCGGAGGGTGCAGATCTGGACTATATGGAGGTGGTCTTATAGCTTATGAGGTCGTTCTTGCTCGAGAACATTTTTTAAGTTTTGAAGTGTGCTTCAGTAAGCTTTTGCATTAATTGTTGAGTTTTTGGCACATTGGAAGGATATTCTCACTATCCTAAAAAATCGCAATTCCTGCAGAACTTTGTATCCGTGTCTGGATGGAGAACTTTTATGCATCCATTGGATAGATTCTTGTTTTGTCTATGGGCCCAAAAAATGTAACCAAGTTTCATCGTCAGTGATAGGTAAATTTTGTGAAAATTCCTTGCGGCACAATTTTTGTTCTGACGTCAACTGCGTAAGAATCCGGCATGCAGATACCTTGCTAAGGCCTAAATCTAAACTCATTATTCTTTAAACTCAAGTTTCAGATATTCTAACTTCATCACTAAATCCTCTACTTTTTTACCATTTTTGTATTTCGATCTTCTATGGGCCTTCCATCTTTTAGATCATCCTAAATCCATTTCGGATGATCTACCCCAACGAAACTGCTTTTGCTTGAAAGTTTGGCTTGAAAATATGATGGAGAAACATAGTTATACACTGTCGTCATTCCCTCATGGATATTTTTAGGACTATTCTCTTCTTTAGTCAAAAATTTTATTGCACTTCGATGTTCTACTTTAAATTACTCATATTCCACTTTTAAAGCTTTAATAACTCCTGTTTTTTTTTAATCAAATGAATTGAATTTTTACACAGATGTGTTAAAAACTTATCAATTCATAACTGTTAAAAATCAGCGTCCACACACCTCTGACGTCATTGCAGAAAAAAATTCCAAAGACCACTTCTGGTCTGCAACTCTGACGTCATAACTGCAGAAAAAAAATTCCTCTGCAACCACCTCTGGTCATTGCCGACGCGCGCCGCAAGAAAAAAATTCTTCTGCGACCTCCTCCGGTAAGATTACGTCATTGTCGACACTTCTTCATGTACAAGAACCAAAGGGGTGCACGAAAAACCACCCCTAAATCACCTCTTCAGCACCGAAGAAAACCCCTAAACAAGGGGATGACCTTCAACGGTGGTCACTTCGGATGGACAGGCCATCGAGGTGTCCCAGAACCCCGCCAGTTATAAAAAGTGAGCAAATAAAAATCAGATTAGAGTAAGCGGTGCAAAGAAAATGTATGTCTGTGATTAACTGAATTAATTAATGTAATACATTCATGGACTGTCAAATTTATTGACTTTTCATTTAATCACAGACATACATTTTCTTTGCACCGCCTGCCCTAATCTGATTTTTAGTTGCTCACAGGTTACTACTAACGTAGCTATTTTATTTCACGGCTAGGTAGATAATTAATGAATCTCCCCTGGTACCAATATTAACATCAAAACTACAGTTCTTTCGCTCGATCTTTGCAGTTACGTCAGAAAATTATCGACTCAAAATGACAATTTTATAAATTCTATCATTGTTTTAACATACGTATTAGATAAGGATAAAAGAATATGTTGATTTCGTTTCTCGAATCGGTAAAGTGTGACGTGACTGCAAAGATCGAGCGGAAGAACTGTATGTACTATGCCAGCTATTATTTCCTATGCTAATACGGAGTAGAATTCAGGGGAACTGAAAAATATTTTTGTTCTTCAAATATTATATAAAAAGTATCACTTTTGATAAAAGCGAACAAGCCAGTTCACGGATCGTTAAATGAGTACTTTGCTCGATCGATCCAAAGTTGTTTTCTTTGCCATATAAGAAGTATCCTTCTGCAAATCCTGTAGAAGACTTTTCAAAACCCATTTGTCCACAGTATATGCGACTTACATTTCTAAATTTGTGACGGTTCTAAAGAAAATTAAACAAATCTAGCCACCTATCATATTATTACTGAAATATGAATATGGAACGCGCTACATGTGTACGAAATTATGTAGCAGGTTACCTAAAAACATTAGATCTCTTCAGCCACATTAAGTCAATTTTCGGTTGATATTAGAAGATGATTGCAGGTCCATTCAACTCGTTATGTGGGTGTTTATTATTAAATTTTTTTCCACAATTTTACACAATATGTTGCTTTTCCAAATAAAAAGATTAGGACGAGTGGTTGACACACCCAGTATATCAGCTTTTTCAAAAACATAATGGCCAAGAAAGCATGACAAACTCTCCTTCTTGAAAATCTTTTTACTGCTAAGAAATAGCATTTAAAGTATTGCATTTAGAATCGTAAATTTATTATGAGTTCAGCTCAATTTAGACGTTAGACGCGATATTTCTTACAAATATTTTTTTCACAGTGCAATTTTACAAAATGTAAACGTGTAATATGCAATTATTTTTCTCATTGACAAATTACAAGTTGACATCGTGTAAAATTGCGCTGTGAAAAGATTATTTGTAAGAAAAATCGCAACGTCTAAATTGAGCTTTTGGTGCAGTTCTTACTCCTGTTATTATTACATGAAAGAGAAAACAGATTTTTATCAAGTGCAAAAACGTCAGTAAGTAATTAAATATGCTATTTGCTCGATAGAAATCAGTATTCTTTTTCATATAGTAAATTTATTAGTTTTAATAATACTGTAACGAAATCGTAAGACCGGCGACCCGGAGCAACGCCATCGACTCGACGGCGCCGCCCAGGCCACGACACGGACACCCTCAAAGTCCAAAGGATTTCAAACAGTCTACGAAGAGATAATATAAAGCTCGCCCCGTCGGACGGTGGAGGCAGTCACAATTTCCCGCGAACAAGGCTAACGCCGTATAAATAAATATTGTGCGACATAAATTATTTAGCGATGTAAATTAGTTATAGGTAGTGTTTATTTAATAGTCTTTAAGATTAACATTATTGTGCAACTCGTTATTGAATATTCTTTTATTTAATCAGAATGTTTTTTTTTTATTTATACTTTTTAATAAAAATGGTACAATACATATTATTTTGTGTAATTGAATTAGTCAACGTAAGTAATTTTTAATTTGCACATTGAAATCTGTTTATTTAGAGGGCCAGGAAGAAATGTTTTCGCGGTGGTTAAAAATATTTGTCATGTCTTATTCTTGTACGAGAAAATAGTAACATTGGGATCGACTTTTGTTTGCACGTACATAATACGATGCTATCAGCGTTCTATATTTAAGAAATATGGGCGATTTTCGTGATTTATTTCTGAATTTCTAATCGAAAATCTACTTCGGCTACAATAATAAGCCATCAATTTTTCTAACGACTCCATTGTGAAATTGTGTATTATTTTCTGCTGCTTTGTGAAAGGGCCGATGTTGTAATTTCTAACTTTTTTTAGAAACTGCCATTTGTTATAATTTCCTGTCAAGAGGAGGATAATAAAAATACAAGTACATAAAATGCACATCTAAGGCCCAGTTGTACAAATCTAGCTTAACTTTGAGCCAAAGCTTAAATCCTTAACGACAATTGTTTGAGGTAAGGGGTTTGAGCTTCAGCTTAAATTTAAACTTAGTTGCATTTTATTTTATTTTTTTTTTAGATTACCTACGTATTTCATTCATTCATTATTAAATAGTGAGGAAGGATGCTTCCGTAAGACGTAACTATCAAATTTAGTATTCGAAACATATTTGCGCAAGATATTATTTCGGAAGCAGATTTGAGAGGGGCCTAACGACGGTTGCGCAATTAATCAATCATTGGGATACGACCACGCAGTAACATCTGTGAACGCATTTGCTACAATCCCTCCAATTACGATATTATAAATTACGAGTATGTCTGACACATTTTCATTGGCACTGGTAAATAACTCTGTGCACAGATTGCTTCCTTGCCAAGGCGTCCAATATTTTGCTCTGATCGGATTTATTTTTTTATTAAATTTCCAATTGAAAACCATTTAGAACAAAATTTACAAATTCAATTCCTCATCTGCTCAATCGCTCAATTATTCCGTCAGTATAACAGAACGGACCGAATACTGCCATTTTAAAAATTAAGTAACTTTTCATTTATTAGCTAATTTCTTTCTTTCTTTCGGAGGAATTTAATAAATAATTGGGTAAATTACGATGGACAAGCACGCAACCCAGCAATTAACAAAAAATATGTTATTTTATTTTAGAAACAACCACTCTGTTTTGTTTACGCTAAAAGCGTTATGTACGACATATTTCCTCAAGACCAATCATCCGAAGTGTCTAACTGTCTACTTACGCGTAACAATTCAAGAGTAGGAAATTTAGGCTAGAATAGCAAAAGGTAACCATATTTACAGTTGGTTCTTGTCCGATGAAATTTGTATCACAAAATCTTCTAAGCGGACACTAAATCGCGCAACTATACACTTTACGTTTCGCAGTCGTTCGACTGCTTAGAAGATTTTGTGATACAAAAGGTAACCGAAAATATGCCAGTAAGTCGTGGATATTTAGGTTTCAAACGAAGAAGAAAATTTGAAAACGGTGGGAAATAAAAATGTTACGAACTATACACGGTGTAAATGAAATGTGGCGCCAAAAGTATACCATACTGATCACCAGTTAGTAATTCTAAGATGTCTTGTAATTTTACTATAAGTGTTCAAAATGTATGTATTTTATATAACAGAGCTTAATAAACTTAGTAAATTGATATTTTACTCAAAACAAGTAGAATGTTTGAGTAAATACTCACTCCTGATTTTAATTAATATGTTAAAATGCAGAAATTATAAAATAATATTAAATATCTTCTCAACCGTCAGTAACTGATAAAGGGAAGTGTTGAAAGAGTATGGAGTATCTAACGACGATATAAAAATAACACCGTTCCATTTAAAAAACAAAAGTTATTGCCCTTCATTTGTTGTCGAAACGGAAATAGTTTTACTGGATCTCTGTTTAAAGAAAAGTAAATTTTGTTACTGCGGTAGATACCTTCCACTTAGCTTGTACAGTACCACAATATCTGCATTCTAACTTTCTTCGTTAATGAGATATTAATTATAAAAGTTACATCTGTAATTTCCGAAAACCGTAAACAAAGCCTAATATTTTAAAAACTATAGGACTTAGGTACAGGGAACCCTTATCAAACTTACCCTAAAATAACCTGACAAGCTCAAATTCGTTATAAAATACAGGGTGTTCCATTTAAAATAACGAAGTTACACATCGTACAGCCAAATTGGGACAGACTGTATATTTGAAAATAATTTTAAATTATGCAGAGCTTGAAAGGATGATACTTTTGTATAAAACATTTTTCCATATATTCAATAGGAAGGGCGTTAATGAAGAAACTCGGTTAAATGCCGCAAGCTGTATACAGCTTGAGTCATAATGGGCGGAACAAATTTTACCAGTATGTAGGAAAGACTTTTTTAAGTAAGAAAGTTCCTATAAACTTATCTGTTGAATATCTGCTAAACTTTTCTGGCTGATTTTTGCAAACGCATGTCTCATTTTATTTTGTTAATATTAAGTCGTATTTGGTTGAATTTTAAATAAAAAAATAAATAATACTAAAGGTTAGTGACAACAAGAAGTGCATTGATTCATTATCATCGATATGCGAGTCAATACCGGAATGAAATGTTTGTTTATTGGACCACTTCTATGGGCCTTTAAGTCTATTAAGTTCCTTATAGAATGTTAAATTATTTACAGTAATGATGCGTAATGTACCTTACATTTAGACTCCAATTAACGACTAAAGGCTCGATAAATAAAACTGCTGATATGAAAAAAAATATGAGTAAATATCTTCGTAGGCTTCAAATTACATTGTCAAGGATTTTGTTTGTGTTTTAGCAATTAGTTGGTTTTATGTACTCAGATTACTTATAAAAGATATTATTTCGTTTAGATTTAATAGATAATTATGAATTTGCCCTTTCCTTTTTGTTCATATTTTCTTGAAATATGGTTCTTATTAGAAGTTGTAACTATGAGTGCAGACATCTCGAAAACCATAAGCTTTAGCTCAATATATTTTGCATAAGTTAGAAACAGAATATGTCGAGCTATTCAAATGTGTCAAAATATACAGGTGTTAAAGAAAATTTATCTTTTACGTTTCAATTGTTTCTGTGTAAACGCACATTGAAGATGTTACTATTACTCATAGAGATTATTCTACTAGATATTTATAATTAGTTGACCGTGAATACACCTCCTGATGAAAAGAAAATATTGCAACATTGCCTAATTTGGAGTAACATATATTGTCAAAATTTACGGCCGTTTTCATAATACCTAGAACTTTAAAAATAGGAAAACAAATGTGTTTTTATAGCTTAAAGTCACTTTAAATTTAAAGTGACTTTATTAAAGTGTCCTTTAGTTCTATTGTGAAAACAGCCCTTAGTTACATACATGAGTACCATATTCTCACTCGTGCACGTAGTATATTAAATTAAATCTGTTCTCACTAAACTTTCACGGCGATAACAAATAATGAATGAATGGATTATATTAGGTGTGTTCGATATGATGTTTTAGGGCAAGTTTAGTTAAAGTCAGGGTTATAAACGCATGTAACATAAACACGATAAATAAAACGCGTTTTAACCAACTTTTGAATTGTGTGAACCGAAGTAACCCATAAATCCTACCCAAGTCAAGCGATCTGGGTTACTTCAAAGTAAGGTCAATTTAGTTTATTATCTGAAAAATCGAACACAATTTTGTCGAACATATCTAACCTTGAACTGAATTACCATGCAATTCGCACACAGCTATAATGATAAAGTATTTTTCATAAGAGAAAAGCGTCTGGCGTTGCATGATCAGACATAAAAAGCATAATTCCATCCTTGTTTCTTAATCACCGTTGACAAATAAATAATACTGAAATATTTGTCGATTGTAATTTCGGCGATTAATGACGCAGAGCTCTTATGAAAAATACTTTACACATAGCCGTAATACATTGATTCATTCATTAAAAATGCATCCCAACTGGAGTAATGCATTTTGAGCAGTTATTGTAACTTACGTGAATGAAATGCCATGTCTTGGCACAATACCTATATTTTTATTTTTTATAGAAACGACCGGTTTCGCCTAGATTAAAGGCATTTTCAAGTTGTATAGTTATATACTTAAAATTATATAATAATATGTAATATTACATTAATATTTATACCTACATAAAAAAAATTACCTACACTAAAACCAGTCGTTTGTATAAAAAAATTAAAATATATAGTGCCAAGACATAGCATTTCATTCACATAAATTACATAATAGCAACAAACAGAATGGGTAATTTCATCAATTATATAGTTATTGTAACTATTAATACACTCACCGGCATGGAAAACGGAGCACCTGCATTTTCTTAAAAAAACTGAAAATTTTAACATTTTATAAAGTTTTACTAGTACTATAGTTTGAATACAAATATAACAAGTTGTTGTAAGTAATTTAAAAACATATTGAACATTGATTAACGTAAAGAAACTGTTTTTGATACAGTGGAAAAAAGGTCGAAAAAAAAAACACAATTTTGTTTTATAGGCAAACGACGTAAAATCATGTAAAACTTAAACAGTTTGTATGCCATTTGTTAAAAAATGCTTTTTAATAACGTGTGTTGCCCCCACGTGCCCGAATTATTGCTTGCGTTCTTCTTGGCATGCCTAAAATCAGGTGTCGAATAGCATCTGAGGAATATTTGTCCAGTCCTCTAAAAGAGCTTGTTGTAACTCATTCAAAGTTAGAGGAGCGGGAACACGACTTCGAATTCTGCGCCCAAGCATGTTCCAAACATGTTCTATTGGATTTGCATCAGGACTCGCCGCTGGCAACTCCATAACAGGGATATTAACTTCGTTTAAGTACTGTCGAGTAACTCCAGCGGTGTGAGGTCTTGGATTACCGTGCATCAATAGAAAGTTATCTCCAAAAAAAGGAGCATATGGGACAACAAAATCTTGCAAAACTTCTTCGATGTACCTGACAGCTGTTAAGGAGCCTCTTGGAACGATGTACAACTCTGTGTGTGCTTCTAGAGAAATTCCAGCCCACACCATAACTGAACCTCCTTGGTAGCTGACTCTAGGGCTAAAGGTACATTCAGCAAATCGCTCTCGTTGCCTTCGCCATACTCTTTCACGACCATCTGGAGAACGCAGGCAAAACCTGGACTCATCTATAAACAAAATGTCCCCTCTATTGTTACTTCCATTTCCAAAAAGCGTACAAAAATACGGTGGACCGTACTGTTGGATACTCCATATCGGCAGGCAACAAATCGCTCACTTCTTCCGTCTTAAAGTAATGCAACCATAGCAGCCGCTGTTTCAGGATTTACAGCCATAATTCTTGACACCAAACGGACGTAACACTTGACTCGACTTCTTTATTTACTCTAAACAATCAAAACAAAAGAATACCCGTAGCTAGCTTTGTAGTTTTCATTGCTTGGATTTGGGGTGCTTTTGCATTTTTTTAAATTTTGGTACAAAAAGAGTTTTTTAGCTTTAATAATGGTTTAATAATTTTAAGGAATACTTAAAATAAGTTGTTTTATTTAGATTTGAACTATAAATAATAGTTACACAGTATCAAATATTAAAATTTTAAGTTCTTTTTTTTAAATACAGGTGCTCCGTTTTCCGTGCCGGTGAGTTTATATTTTTAGGCTTACTGATAAGGGTGTGTTCAGGTATGGCAACTAAAAATTGATTCTAAAAAACAAATTACTTTCTTGAACATACTTAGGCTAGTGAGCAATCTTATAATCAGCACCGTAATCAGTAGCCTATCTAACTTTAGTAGTCTTGACCGCTCGATGTGTCCAGTTTTGAAGTTTGATGGCGGACCTTCAATTTAATTCTTTTTTCCAATTTTGTCAAATCTTTTTCTTACCAACCATCTTTATATACCTTACTTTTTGCTTCAGCTGATACCAAAACCTTTCTATTGGTCTCAACTGGAGAACATTAGGAACATTTTCTGATCTTTGAATGTAACAAAAATTCCTCATCACCGGCTTTAACGATGGCACCCGATATGGCAACGGCAAATTGCCATGTCGGGACAGAAATAACTTCGTGTTTTCATAATGTGCTAAAAGCTCCGTAATAGAAGTATCACCTATTTTATAATTTTAAGGGGTCACGATTTATATTATTGTTTTGTAATTTAATTATTCTAGGTTTAAAAATAATTTGAACTATTTTAATTAAAAATATTTTCGGTTAAATACATTTTCCAGATTTATATTATCTTTCCCTTCAAATATCTAACAAATATTTCCTCTTCTCATTTTTAGAAATTTGTAAAACTTCTTCAGGTGTAAATGTATATTGAAACAAGCAAACAATGGCATATTGAAATTTATTTTCTAAAGTTGGACGCCCAGCGATGTTTTGTAAAAATTGAAATATTCGGGTTAATTTACATAACAGAATTTACATCAAAATGCGGAAATTATGAACCTTGTTAATCCCTCCGACTTCCTGGGGTGTAGTTTAATTAAAGATACGTAAATATTAAAGCTAATTTAGCTTGTATCTCTGTAAATTTCCTTTATTCGCATGCAGAGAAAGACGATAAAGCAAGTTCACTGAAATATTGTTCTTCCGATAAATACATCTATCTATTCAAAACATGTTAAAAAAATGTTGGTAACAAAAAATTATAGTAACTTGAAAATCATCTTGTTGGGTGTTATCTCACACGCACAGTGTGAAACTTTAGAAGCACGATCCAAAATGTCTAACGTGGAATTTAACAAGACAGAAGTCGTTTTGAGGAGTCGTTCTACCGTGTCTCCAATTGAAAATACAGCATTATTCCAAATTCACAAATTTCTCGATTCAGTGCACCAAGAAAATGCTGTATCTTTAAAACACGGCGGGCGACGGAGAGCTTCGTAAGATTTTCACCTTTCACATAAAGTCGGCTTTTTATTGTCCTCCTGCGCTGTCTAAATCGATGAGAACACGTCGACTGCATCAGGAAAAGCAAACACGCCGACAAATCTCCGGAAAAAGGGAAAATAAACGCGCGCGGGGATCACGCCAGTCGACGAACGTATAAAAGTAATAACTCGCATACTTCATGCATAGTTTGCTGCAACAGATTGCACGCTGTACGAACAAGAATCGCTCCTTGTTGGACGCTAAGTGCTTTTCTGTTTCGTGTAGCCGATCTGAATGCAAATTCTTTTTTCGATAATTACGCCGCGCGTAAATCTTTCGGTTTTCTTGGCTTTTCCGTGCCGTACAGAACCGCTCCAAATTAATTGGACTTATGATATATTTCTTACACAAGCGTAAGTAACGCATAATTTCACAAAATTTTTAATTTGTGGGGATTTTGCATCTTAAATTACATGTATCACAAAATTTTTTAAGCGGACACTAAATCGCGCACTATACACTTAACGTTTCGCTTCGTCGAAGCTGTCGCATGACTGCGAAACGTTAAGTGTATAGTGCGCGATTTAGTGTCCGCTTAAAAGATTTTGTGATACAAATTTCATCGGACAAGAACCAACTGTAAATTAAATTACATGCGTGAGACCTATTGTGTTATTTTACCATCACCAACTTCATTTTTTCTTATGGACTCCACATTGGATTTTAATACCATAAAATAGATCTATTTTTTCTGATGCTTTTCCATATACCACACATTCAGATTCAATAAAGTGAAATAGCTATAAATATGCAAGAAATTGTTGAAAATAACAGAGCAAAGAAAATGCGGTATGCTGTGAAAACGAAAACAAAAAAGCTTTGATATATCTTCGGAGTTTTCGTATATCACAAAAGCTGATTTTTGTAAAATTTTTGATGTAAAAATGAATAATGTGATTCCAAGAAAGACGTAAATTACTAAAATTTATTCTGTTAACAACAATTCAGTAACAGCAAGAGAAATTTACTTCCAACAATATGTATCTAGAAAGACGACGATAAAGCAGTAGTTGATTTGTTTTGTAATTAAATTATGCATTTTTATTATTAAAGCAAGAAAGTATCACATGAAATAAATTACCTATGTATGTATTTAAAAAACTTTCATTCTTATAAATTTAAGAATTTATTTTGGTAACAATAACAATTCAGTAATAGCGAACGCAATTTAGGCTTAATTTGTTTTGAAATAAAGCTGTAGAGCGCCTGACAGATCGAATTAGGAACACGTGTTTATTAATTACGGAGACGTGGTAGGAACAAATGCATCACTTAAGGATTAACGTATGTCAATTTATTTGTTGAGTTAATAACGACCGAAAGCAGATACGGGACGGGCTTCCTTTAAAGCCGGAGAAATCGGTCCGACTATAATTATTATGAATCGCTCTCAACATTCGGCGTTGCGTTATCAATGCGTCCATTGAATATTCTGTTTGCGTAGGACTGTAATGTTTAAGTTCAAAACTAATTAATTATTTGGAAATTGCCACAATTATGACTTCACATGCATTATTCATGTTTATGCGTTCGATTTGTACTCGTTTATGGCTATTTCTGTCCAATGAACACATAATGCACGCAGTAAAATCGTTTCAAGTTATTAATGTACATACACATACATATTCGTTATTTTAGAAACATATTTTCGTTAATTGCATTTCCAGTTTTGATGACAGACGTAAGTGTAAGGAGTTTTATGTCAATAGTTGGAAAGGCTATTCGTTAACGTCAACTACGTACACTGAATTATTTATTTAAGAAATGTTATCGGTTAAGGCCCGATTTATTCACTTCCAATTAACTTTAACTTTCGGTTTATTGGCATAGTAACAATTATACAAATAATTGCTACTATGAAAATAAACTGAAGGTTAAAGTTAATCAAAAGTGAATAAACCAGGCCTAAGAGTAAAATTAGTAAATGTAAAATAGTGCTGGCAAAATGTAGAATCTTGGTTATACGAATGATTAAAAACGCTGACAAGTTACAGTAAGTTGTCGCCGAAAAAAACTGGTACAGAATCGAAAATTTAGTGACATGAATTTCAAAATTTTAGGCTGTGTAGTTTGGACTTTAATACTGTAGTCTTACTGATATTAAACTCTTCAGCCATCACTCTTACCGGCATTCCTCCCATCAACCTTTCGACAATTCTGCCCTTTTCGAATTTATTTAAATGCCGTGGCACATCTTTCTTATAAATTGTTTAAAAAAGTTAAAAATTATCAAAATGTCGAAACACGATGGCAGTAAGGCCCAGTTTCATAAAACGTAGTTAACCACTCGATCAAGTTAATCGTGTGATTAAGCAATATCATTGGAGGAAAGGTTCAATTTCCACCGATGATATTGCTTAATCACACGGTTAACTTGATCGAGTGGTTAACTACGTTTTATGAAACTGAGCCTTAGTTTTCTAATTGCTATGATACAAATGTGCAATTTCAGTTACATATTTACAAAGGAAGAAATTTAATGTACCAGATTTTTTCGATTTTTGGCACAATAAATACATGAAAGCGTTCGAGTTTATTTAATATATGCAGGTGACTGTAAACGACAACTTTGATCCATAATCGTTCTTTACAGGTTACCATCGAATTAACCAGGGAAATCAGAAAATTCAAAGAAAGGAAACTACATGTTTATGTAATCCACCCTAAGGTAACCACATTTTTTTTTCTATCTGCGGATGAATCATCCTTGATGATCAACAAAAGTGAATAATGTAAATTCGCCCTAACAGAGATAAAACATTAATCTGTATATCGAGATGACTGCTTTTTGGTCCTCTAGTTACTTTTCGATTTAAGTTTCTGAGAAACGATTAATCTGATGAAGTTGAAATTTTAGTTCCCTTTTGAACATCTCTTTCTACCTATTCGAATTTGATTTCAATATTTCTCGAAAGCCAACAATAAATGTAGTTTCAAAGTTATACCTTCCTTTAGAAGGTCATATCTTTGATACGATGAATTATTGTATGTATACAGGCTGTTTTTTAACTTCATGCAAAAAATGAAACCAGTGAAAGTTGACATTAAAAGTGATAGAATGAAGCAGTTTTTGTATAACAATTGATTAATGAATATTAGAGATAATAAATGTTTTCGGCGAACGATGAAACAGTTTGATAGTCCCGGGTTTATTTTTATTACGTAATTACGTAATTGTAGAAGTATGCTGGTGTGTCTGCATCGGCTGTTAAAGTGGGTCAGCTCTTAAATACACGTTGCAGGTAACAGTGTTGAAAATGTGGCCGAATTTTCCAAGAGAGTTATTGTGGACATGATTTTAATTTACGGCGAATGTGGTCAAAATGCGTTGGCTGCAAGACGTTTGTATGCACAGCGTTACCGAAATCGCCCTTTGCCAAATAGCAGATCCTTTGTGTCGGTGGTTACTCCGGAAACAGAAGGACAATCCAAAGTTTGTTAATAACATTCTCTTCACTGACGAATCAATGTTTACAAGGGATGGTATGTTTAATATCCACGTGTGGGCAGAAGAGAAGCTATGGGCAGGTATGTTAAACGGCACTTTAATCGGTATGTTGACGTCTCACGCAGGGGGGGAACTTCGAACGCTTATTGTGGGTGAAGGTGCGTCTAGCGGTTCTAAACATTTCACAAGGAATTGCCGGATGTCGGTATGAATTTTTTTATTTTTTCGTTTTAATTTTGGTGCATTCGTAAGAATATCTGTTACCAAATACGCCATTAATTTTTTTGCGCGAACTTGAAGAACACCCTGTATTGATAAATCTAACTAAATTTTATTATTTCGATAGGCTCTGTTTGCTTGTTCTTAACATATTCAAGTTTAGCTGCAGGTTTTGGGAGTTTTAATGTACGTTTCCGACTTCAAACAAGAACTCTGTCTAATTACACCACATAAACAAATTAATTAGATAACTTCTGTCCGTGCAGAGATTTTATATGAACGCTTAAAATTAATACGGCGTTCTATTATAATTTAATCGGAAACATGTGGGCAGTTGAATGGGATGCACAAAGTAAAGAACTAATTAACAGATAATGCGTTCTGAGAACCAGATAGACTGTTATAATTATTTCAACACACACGTCGGCGGTTTTGTGTTTAATAAGACCCACCAAACGGTTTAAATCTTAGATGGGCTTAGGATTGATCGATTGCCCGTAGAATACAAAAGAACTTATTAGTGCACGATCGCGCACAAATTCTACCCCGCATACATTATCCCGAATGAAAACATGTTCACGCGATCCCTGCAAAACAAGCAAACGTTTGAATGCAGATGTTTGCACGTGATTCCTAATTATTCATTACAATACGCACGAGCAAGCGGACAATAAAATTAATAATAATAGGAGTAGCTATTTATTGTGACAATATAATCCCAGTATCATCGCGCTTAATGAAATTAATATGATGCTAAATTTGGTTTTGCAAATGACTGGTTACATAGGCTGACAATTCGTTTATCAAAAGTGATAATTATCTCACTTTTGCGAAATTAAATTACAGGGTGCGTCAAAAAGAGATCAAAATATTGTGCAAGACTACAAAAAAAAAAGTTTATATAAATACGGTTATTACTCTGAATACTTTTGGAAATACAACAGCTCGAGTGCATAACTGTTCTTTCCCTCTCCTACAATTGCTGTAAAATGAAATGTCAGGAGGTTACACTAAAGAAATATTCTTCAGCAGAGAATGTACTATCAGCTTAACGAGCATTTTGAATGCTAGTGTACTTCATTTCTGAGTTGTTGCCTAGGGTTGTCCTAAATCAAATAGGTACTACCACACACGTGTCTTTTCTTTATCGAGGTATTGTTACCACTATGTCAATAAAGTGGCCATTCTTTTTTTAAATCATTAACAATACGAAATGAGACACTTAGGACACGAACTGTAAAGTGTATTAGTTCACGATTCATATCTTGAACATTTGTTGCATATGTGTTACACATATACAGTATAAATCGAATAAGTTTCACCTATTGTAACCACCAATAATACACAAAAAAGAAGCGAAGTTATGTCATACGTATGGGGCAAAGGTTAATAATAACTCCGGAAAAATCTATACGTTTACTTTTTACAGAAAATTTGAGAAGCACTAGATATGATTTAAATGCCCTAGCTGAGCGAAGTTTACTATTATGTGCAATAAATGATAGAATAAATCCGCAGATGCAATACAATAAACGTTAAGGCAGGTCATTTATGACTTTCATACCAAAGGATACGGAGGTCAGCAGGTGATACCTAAGCAAAAAATAATAATAATAATAATGATGAAACATTCTAATTTTGTATTAGTATTTAACTAATAGAACCGCAGATTTTTCACAAAATAATTTTTACATAATAAAATTTATTTATTTCCTTAATTAACTTACGAAATAAAATTAAAACAGTAATCAAGAATTATAGCAATAAGTAAAAATTCGATAATAATTAATTCAATAGAGGACACATTCTAAAAGTATTATCCCTTAATTTATGATTTTATTACTTTATTACGTTCAGACTACACAAACAAAATCCGAAAGATCGTGCAGATTAACATGTATTTCTTCAAAGAAATAAATGTATTCATCGTATTTATTACATTTTATTTTCTGAGTATACGCAGGTCACTCATATAATGCAAACTAATAGCGTATTCCAATCTCTGCACTGGTGTACACTCAGTGTATTTTCATCTCTTATTATTATATGAAATTCAAATGAGATGAGAATACAGCTAAGGCTGGGAATCATATTCGAATAATTCGAATATTCGAATACATGTGCACTCTCTATTCGAATATGTTCAAATTTAATAATTTGAATTTTCAAATAATTCGAATAATTCAAACATGTAATTCGAATTTTCAAATTATTCGAATACGCTATAAGCAATAATAACAAACATTTTTTTTCAATCATTTAACAAATTAAATCTCATGGCAACATCGCAAATACGTTAAATTGTGGGTCTCTCAGATGGTTTCAGCGTGTTTGTGAAATGTATAAGACAGTAAGAATAAAAATTTTAATATATTTTGTCGTAATTTAACTATTCCTATTATACAGGGTGTGGCATTTAACCGGGTTTCTTCATTAACGCCGTTCCTATTGAAAATATGGAAAAATGTTTTATACTAAAGTTTCATCCTTTCAAGTTCCGCATAATTTAAAATTATTTTCGAATATACAGGATGTCCCAGTTTGGCTGTACGATGTACTACTTCGTTATTTTGAATGGAACACCTATATTTTATAACGAATTTGAGCTTGCCAGGCTATTTTAGGGTAAGTTTGATAAGGGTTCCCTATACCTAAGTCCTATGGTTTTTAAGATATTAGGCTTTGTTTATGGTTTTTGGAAAATACGGATATAACTTTGATAATTAATATCTCATTAACGAAGATAGTTAGAAAGTAGATATTGTGGTGCTGTTACAAGCTAAGTGGAAGGTATCTATCGCAGTAACAAAATTTACTTTTCACTTTCCATTTCGACAACAATTGAAGGGCAATAACTTTTGTTTTTTAAATGGAACGGTGTTATTTTTATATCGTCGTTAGATGCTCCATAAAAATATCTTTCAATTAGCTATACACTTCCCTATACCAATTACTGACGATTCAGGAGATATTTAATATTATTCCATAATTACTTTTTTTTAACATTTTAATTTAAATCAGGACTGAGTATTTACTGAAACAGTTTATGTGTTTTAAGTAAAATATCAATTTGCTAAGTTTTTTTAAGTCCAGGTTGTATAAAATTCTGTTAAAGACATGATTAATTGTTAAGGCTTGTGATAAGTTAAATAGTAACGAATAAAATAATTTTAATTGGTATTTTTATTGTGTATTGCTAAGTTTCCTCCAGTGATATTGGTTAATCACACAATTAACTTGATCATATGGTTGACTACGTTTTATACAGTTTCCCCTAAGACTTGAATTTGAATTTCTATAACTTTTGTTTCATGCCAAATAATAAAGTATGCTAGAGTATACACATTATTGGCGAAATACTTGATAATCATGTTTGCACATAATAACTAACAGAATTAACTACTGATTTTGCAAAATAAAAAACGAAACTTTTAAAAACTATAGGAATAACAAAATAATTCTAAAACATCTTGTAATTTCACAGTAAGTGTTCAAAATGTGCACCTTTTTTTTTTCTAGACATAACCGAATCCTCTTTAAAATTACGCTCGACATTAGCATATTCGGTGTAATACAAGTAAAATGTTTGAGTAAATACTAACTCCTGATTTTAATTAAAATGTAGAAATTATGAAATAATATTAAATATCTCTTGAACCGTCAGTAATTGGTATAGGGAAATGTATAGCTAATTGAAAGATAATTTTATGGAGCATCTAACGACGATATAAAAATAACACCGTTCCATTTAAAAAACAAAAGTTATTGCCCTTCAATTGTTGTCTAAATGGAAATAGTTTTACTAGATCCCTGTTTAATGAAAAGTAAAGCGATAGATACCTTCCACTTAGCTTGTAACAGCACCACAATACCTGCTTTCTAACTATCTTCGTTAATGAGATATTAATTGTAAAAGTCATATCCATACTTTCCAAAAACCAAAAACAAAGCCTAATATCTTAAAAACCTTAGGACTTAGGTATAGGGAACCCTGGTCAAACTTACCCTAAAATAACCTGATAAGCTCAAATTCGTTACAAAATATAGGGTGTTCCATTTAAAATAACAAAGTAACACATCGTACAGCCAAACTGGGACATCCTGTATATTTTAAATTATGCTTGGAGGGATGAAACTTTAGTCTAAAACATTTTTCCATATTTTCAATAGGAACGGCGTTAATGAAGAAACCCGGTTAAATGCCGCAGACTGTATATTTATAACAATTAAAAGAAAATTATTTACAAGTGCAACAAGTGGACCAAGAATAATAATTTTTGGAGGTCTTTAAAGGATGGATTGACGCTCTTCGTGTTATGTTTTGTCGCATCTGTTGTTAGCGCTGCTCTATAATTATTTTTGAATCAATTGCACAAATAATTGAGGCAAACGCACCATTTTTAATAAACATACCATACATATCCACGTTTTCTGAAGTTACTGAATGCTCATTGTTTTTATCAACCGCTAAACTAAGTGTTTAACTGTCAAACAATACAGTGCGGAACAAAATTATAACCGCACTAAAATTCTTGTCATAATTCGCCTTATCTTGGAAGAATTTAGCTGGGAATTTTTTGTTGAAAAATTTTTAAGAGAGTTTATCATTTCAACGTTAACAAACACAACTACAAAAATAAATGGAAAATGGAGAGAAAATTAAAAAAATGTACTTTTTTCGGTGGGACTAAACTCTAAGTGCGGTTATAATTTTGTCCCGCACTGTATAATGTCATGGTTGTCTCTAATCATTAAACTGAATAATTAGACATATTGCTATGTTATTTTAGTTTTAAGGTTTAAAAATTGTAGTAACAATATTATTTGTATTTATTATTATGATGTATTAATTGTAATTTAGTTCGTGATTCATCATACATCAGTTAAATTTTGTATATCAAGAAAAATTATGATCCCAAGCTATTTCGACTCAAATGTTGCTAACACTGAAACATAAATTTTTGTTAAGAAAAACAAACTGAGGGCAACAATCAAAAGATGCAATCACCATTATTAGACTGACACACACACACCAGTCTAAAAGCAGTTCGGATGTTACAACATCGTAGAGGATTTGCAGTTCTTTGAAGGCATCTCCGAAGCCGGACTTCTCAGACCAGGAGCAAGTCCAATATAACCGATTTTATAACGTACGGTTACATTTGTTTCATAAATGCAATCAGAATTACATGGGGATTCATTTGAAACTAAGCACGAATGCGAGAGTTGAATAATTATGGAGTAATTTTTTATACAGAAATTTAATTCGCATTCTCACAAAAAATTGTTATTTTCATTTCATCACGGTATGGCGGATAAGAGAGGTTTTTTTAACGAGACTATAAATAGTACTGAGTTTAAAATTGGGGACAGTTACTTGAAATACCCGGTTTGAATGTACAAGGCGATACGAAATGTTATGTGAAGCCACCGCGGATCATTTTAATAATGCAAAGTGAAGTGTAAATAAACAGTAGTTGATGTATATATAAAACCGTAAGATTGAACAGATTATTAATCAAATCGTTTATAAATATTTAAATTTGTTTTTAATAATATCAATAAATAATTTAATCATTTTGAACTGATTACGTATTTAAACAAATGACCATTACAGAACTTAGTTTATATTAAATTCAGCTAAAACAAACAGTCACTATTGTTGCATAAAAAGAAATTGTTAATAAAAGAATTTTAAGTTGACCCGAGTTATTTTTATTAATTTTTGAGCAAAGAACCCAAAAACGTCCGTAGATTTTAACAGAAGAAAAAGGTTTACGCCCTGAATCTTTAGAGTTTCATGTTTATAGACAAATATGTACGTTATGAAGTAAAGATAAAATCGAATTTAACAACAACCAATAGCGTAGCAATATGTTTACATAAGCTTTCGTGCTTAGTATAATTTTCTGTACGAGCTCTTTCCGCTTGGCACAATTTAAGTGAAACACTCTGTATATGTTCTTTAATTTGAGTTACCACTTTTCCTTTAATTTTAATTGATATTGATGGGTTAAATACGTAAACATTTGTTTCTTGAAATTTTCGTCACTTTCGTATATGTTTTAAATAAATATTTTTATTTATAATGCCACTTAGATAAAAAAAAAATTCTTCGTAGTACACAAATAATCGCCTGAGCGGTCGTACATAAAACATCTGATGACGCAAAGTAGCTTGTTAGTGATAACGAAAAAGCCAATATTTGTCGTCGACTTTCTAAGATGATTCAAACGTGATAAAGTGCATCTCGCGCCAGTTATGACAGCACACAAACAGTCGTTTTTATTGATAATGCTGCTCAATCACTCACCGACTAATAGCCAGCAATAATCATCACCGTCATGGTCACTGCAATCGGGGGTTTCAGTTGAACGGGTATTTACGAGCCGCGATGTGGCCACGTTAAAATTCCTATTTGGTCGACGGGGCGATAACACGGATTTATATTGGACGCAGACGGGCGGGAAGCCGTGAAACGTTAATTGAAAATAAAATTTTTATATGCATGTAGATGCAACAATAAATCGTCAAGCTCTAAATCATCCCCGACCACGTTCAAACGCTTGTGGTAGGTACTCCCAATGAGTTTTAATGGTTGTAAGCTTTTACTGTTGGTCGTTTTAAGACCGATTATCTCGGGAGAATCTAATTCCAAACCTATTGTAGAATGCGGTAGAGAACAATCTAAAGGGTGATGACTGATGACTCAGTTTACCATTAGGTAAGTTTCATCGATTTTACTGCAATGGTTTTAGTATAATAAAACATTAATATGGTATGTTTTTTTAATGTATGTATGTGGAAAGATCAGTAGTTATGGCCTCTTCAGAGTTTTACATCTTGAAGGAAACAAACTTTTAATTTTGTATACAAAGAAACGCTCTAATTGCAAATAGCCTCATCATTCCAAAAATAAAACATACAAAATATTTTATATCTACCTAAACTACATACCTAATGTTTGCCCTTTTTGCGAAAAACCTGGTTTTCTATAAAGACTATAAACATTGTATTAACATTATCAATTCTAGTGGATAAGAATAAGAATAAGCTTTATTGGTCCTGAATGATCTTATACAGAAATAGGACATGTCAACATTAACAAATAACATAACTTACGAATTAAAATGTGTATTAACAAACATTGTTAAGATATTCCGTCAATGAGTAGTAAGCCTTGATCTTCTAGCATTTAGAACTAGTTATTAATTATTAATTTTTCAAATGTATAATGACGCAAGTAAGAAATTTCAATCTGTATCAAGCTCACTCTTCGATATAGCCAATACGATAACAGGTTTTGATGCAGTGCTGCCGTTGTATTTAAATACTAGTAACTAGACGTTGTATTTCTTAAGCAATACCTCTGCATACTTTTAGGGTAGTTTTTATTTCATTTTAACTTATTACGTAGGTTTTTTAACATTTTTCTTGCAATGTATGAAATTGATTCTTACTGTACTGAAATAATTAAGAATCGCTGTATTACAATTAACAAATGTTTTTCGTCATTTTCGGCGCACCGCCCATCGCCTAAATGTGCGACTTTTTTAAAAGTATGTGATGTCTGCTTACAGGAATTTAATATGGATTTTAATGATATAGGATCAACTGTAATCCTAAAGGTATTCTGTAATTTAACTACTACCATAATAATGAACATCGGTGAGTGCGTGATTATCGACCATAAACAAACTTACTACAGTAATTAACGATTATAACATAAACACCTGATGAACAGATAGAATGACAAGATCGTTCTCTCTTCTAACTAATAACAATTGTAGCAGGTCTCGTGTTAAGAATCTCGTTAGGCGTCATAAATATACATGTCTCGATTCACACTTTTAAGGTACACATGTTTAATGATAAGATTACAGACGCACCTAGAAGCTTTAACTTCTTGTTTAAACTGACGCAAATCGAATTTACAACTCGGGCGCTTCGGATGGCATGTATCAGCTGCTCTCTCTGGCAGAAGTTGAACACGGATTCCCCTATCGCCTTACAGAAGTTCATTTGTATTCCTAATTAATATTTACACGGTCGCTTTACGACTTTCTTGGCGTTGAAATATCAACTGCATATTGTATTTTATTTTATGCACGGTGAACACTGTTTGCTTTCGTCCGTGCCGATTATCAATTAGGAGGTGTGAAGAACGTGATTGTTTGGAATTTGATGAAATTAATGTTTAACGTGAAAGTTTGGTAATGAAAGCAGTTTTTGAGCTCATTACATTATTAAAAACTGATTATCTGATTTATGAGTGATAGATTATCACTGAAGGTTGATTAAGATATGTATAGGTAAAAAAATAGTTTTCTTTTTCCCTTTATTAGTTCCATTGGTATTCTGTTGATCAGTTATTATAAAGAGAAAAGAAAATCGCTTTTTGACATTTTCGTCTACACTTCGCAATAAGCAAAAGAAAATCGTCGTTGTCTTGTGAAGCAGGCATTTGGTTCTGCAACTTCTCTTTCAATTTTTCGACTTTAATATTAAGAGAAACTAAACATTTATGATTAAGTTCTTTTTAATTTCATACTGGTTTCTAAAGTGACGTTTTTCGGACCATTTATAGTACAGAAAATACATCTTTAGAGTCCTAGTACTTTAAAATTTAATTTTAAAACTATGAAAAATATCGATTTTTTAAGTGCGGATATTAAACGGATCCAAAATAAAAAGTGCTTGAAATTCTTGCAATTTTCGGTCTGCTTAGGCTAAACTGGGGTTATTAAAATCGCATTATCAAAAACTCAAAAATGATATTACAAAATTTTATGTAAAAAAGAAACGTGAAAAATCGTCACAATTTTTTTGTGCATTCAACAGTTAAAAACTCAAGAGCAAATATGATTCTTTTAAACATTTTTTATGGATATAAATGAGTAAGCTAACTACTCGTAAGAGTTAAATACCAAATGTCTATTTATCGCTTCACATCCTGAAAAAAAACTGAGAAAATGAAAAATCTTTTTTTTGAAATTTTATGCCTCAGAAAATTTTGTCTGAGTACCAAGCGATACATTTTGCAATAACTTATCAGATACTACTAAAATTTTGTCTAATATGTCCAACAATTCGAAAATATAACATTAGGTACCATTGGATTGATTCGACCTTTACTTGATGAAAATTCATTATCACCCTTAATGAAAACACTAATTTTCACAATTTTTATTAGTTTTTAAACATGACAATTGATTAGACACACAGTGTCTTCGTCAGATGTGTACTGATTCTGCGTTAATTTTCTTACTGAAGTATAATTTATACCTACTGCGTCTTGAACACCCCAATTATCCTATACTAGGGAATTGTGTGATTAGCCGACACAGTTCCCTAGTATAGGATAACTGGGGTGTTCAAGACGCAGTAGGCATAAATTATACTTCAATAAGAAAATTAACGCAGAATCAGTACACATCTGACGAAGACACTGTGTGTCGAAACAATTGTCATGTTTAAAAACTAATAAAAATTGTGAAAATTCGATACTTTAGTGTTTTCATTAGGTACCATTTTTAGCCATACTAAGAACTGCTCACCTGATCTGCCCTGGTTATATTTGGTTATTGAACATGCACAAACTATTGGCGCAAAACGTTTTCTTAAAAAAAATCAATAATAAAAAATGTTCCCATATGGTGCGAACTTTTTGGCGGTCACTGTATATGTACACTGTGTTTCATTTCTCATCTACACACCTTTTCTTAATAACTTTTTTTGATCGCTGTGACTATGGGTGCGTTTCGTTTGCGCGCTCACACGCTTTACGCTCTAACGCTTACAAGTGCAATTTCTGTGGTTCCATTTGGCGTTCAGTCGCTTAAGCTGTTATAAGCATAGATGTTTCTTTTGATTACTGTTTGCACAACGAAATCATAACCTTAAAAATATAACTTCAATAGTGAAATTAATTCAATCACAGCTGCTGCAGCTGTTTCTAAAGTGTAACGTTTGTTTATAATCTACGTTATCTTTACCTGACTATGATCAATGGATCTCCTCATACGTTTCGTTTGGAACATAAGCGCTTACGCTTTTGCTGCCCTACCTCGATGGGATAAGCGATCGTGAGCGAAGACTATAGGTCTGTTCCAACCACGGTTTGTGACGGTTTCGAAACCGTCAAAAGAATGCACTCATCAAAGTTTTACACTTGACAAAGTTGTCAACATCGATCATTATTTCGGTGGGCAACTGATTATGACGGTTTCTTAAACGGTCAGAAAGCGTGGTTGGAACAGAGCTTATAACGTCATAATGACGTTGCTACTTCGTCATCTAGCGCTTTGTGAGCGTTTGCAAACCCAAAGGGAATTGTTTAAGCACTGCTTATGAGCGCTCAAAGCATGTGAGCGCGCAAACGAAACGCACCCTATATGTTCGCCGGCGGCACTAGTACTTATAAATTACAATTTTTTTTTATATAATCTATCGTGGAAAATATTCCACATACTCTTCATATAAAAATAGAAAACTTCCGCAACTAACTTTTTTGAAAACATGGTACTTTTAATTTAATAATGCTAAAAATTTTGCTGTGTGGCTGTATTATGAACTGATACTTACGGATGGCAGACAATAATTAATAAAGGTCAATTATTTAATTTGGAAAAAATTGGCTCATATTAGCCATAATGATAAGGCACAAATGGAAAATGAATTTATCTTTAAAAAAGTTAATTTGTTTGTCATTCGTAAATGATAGTTCATAAATACAGTTTAATGGGTCGATTCTGCTCATATCTGTAGCAGCCGTAAATCTGTAAACCTGTAACTCAATTCTTGGAAAGTGGAATTTTGAAGTTTTCAGTATGTTATGATTTCCTGAGAAATCATATCTTCCACAGAACTTCAAAATTCCATATTTTAGTAATAGAGTTACAGGTTTACAGATCTTACGGTTGCTAATATTGTTAAATTTACGTCAAGTAAAGTGTCCACTGTTTTTTTGGCGGCGACAGTATAAGCCTTTGAATACAGAGCATTTATAGTAATAAATGGTGAAAGTATTCACTATTAAAAGAAAGCTAGACGGAACTAGCCATCTTGTAAACCCACTTTAATAGTCATTGCTGATATATCGTTTGAGTGCGAACACGAATTATTCTATTTAACGGTGTAATAGCAGTTTACTTTGAATTTAGGAATAACGTTTCGTTAGTAAATAGAGAAGTTTTGCAACACATTACGATAAAAATGTCGTTACGTTAAAGGCTATGTTGCTGAGCAACCTTATGGATCTAGCCAATCACAAACAATGTTTAGTGTACGTAAATTTTTTAAGGAGCCTATTGCCAAAAACTCCCTAACATTACAATTGGGTACCTAGTTTTCTTCCAAAATGTGTTTTTCTTAAGAATAAAGTTATTTACATTAGAGGTTATAAATGCAACAACAGTCGTAGGCGTAGTTATAACGATGTAGAAATGTAGTGACAACTTTTGCCACTACATCGCCTTAGTCGATTATAATCTAACGCAGATGACTTTCTATTCAGTCTTTTAAATCACTGTCTACACCTATCACAGCAAAATTCTGAATTAAAAACTCGCCCAATTAAAGTTAACAGGTACGCTACTGCTAACCGGAAATATTTGTCCGTCATATGCAAAACCCATCGCGGACAAGTTTTATATGCGAAATGCTCCTTCCTCCCACTCTATATTCAAAGGTATAAGCTAAAAATGACAAGAATGCACAATAATAAAAAAATACGTATATTTGAGTCCTTATACATTTTAATTTTCACCCTTTTGGAATACTGTAAATCAAGGGAGTTCATGAAGGGGGCTTGAGCCCTGACCCTAGACTTTGAAAAATATAGTTACAGTGGGGCCAAATGCTCCCTCCACCATTATGTTAATAATTAAACTGTTAATTATATTTTATGTAAACTTTCATATTAGTTAAATTTACTTTAATTTTTTAATTGGAATTTAATTATTATATCAGTCCAATTATTTAGCCATGGCCTGTTACCCCCCCGGAAGATTCCACATGGGTGCCTATGATGGAAATTCCCAAGAACCCCCCAGAAGAAATTTCTGGCTGCGCCACTGATGGAACCTCATGTGCTTCTTAGCCTGGTTCAACAGGAAAACTTTTTCTGAGTACGCTGATACCAAATACTTCATATTTTCTTTGAAAGTCATTTAAAACAGAACATGTGTTCGCGGCGTGCTTAAGCTACAACATGCCTTTACGAAAACGAAATATTTCCATAGCTAATGCTACCAGAATATTATATGAACACATGATAGATTTATATTCGATTAACGGAAACTATAAAATTTACAAAGAAAAATACAATGACCGTTTTTATACGCTTCTAACAAACATTCTTTCAGAATACTGAATTCATGCTACAAAACATTAGTTTTGTCCGCATTTAAAGTATTTCCTTGTCGTTTTGTATTTATCAAAGATATTGTGATAATTATTTTTCTGAAAGTTTTATAAAACATTTGAAATATCGAGATATCGCTGTGTATTGACAGCTTTTTCAAGATAATTACTGAAAATTTCATTTACAATCCACAAATCGTATGGCTGTAATTAATACTAATTATTCGTAAATCGCACGTTAATTTGTATCTGGGCGGTGCGCGTAATTCTAGGCCACACCAAAATAATAAAACTTAATCTGCTAAAACAAATTTCCGTAATACACCGTAGAAGGTAGTCCCAAATATGCAATTATGCATATATGCAAGATTACGACTGCATTTGCATAACAAGCTCGCCGGCTGTCAAAATTAATGGAGTCATTGTGCTGTTACTTATAATTTTATTACGAATTCGCGTCTATTACTTCTTGTAGCGGCGCTGTTGCTGAAATTAACTAAAGTAATAGGATATTATTTTTTATTTGCTATTTTATTTGTTAACTTAAATTTTATTAATGTTTTGCAGTAAGCTATGCTGCATTTTTGGCAATAAGAGGCTTGCGGCTTTTTTCGGTTGCGTTTTGTTTCAAGTAAGTAGCAGTAATACAACACTAGAAAAATTTTAACCCTTAGAATATGACTTTTAACAGTTTAAAAATAACCGGTAAAGTCGTAAACAGAATAATTTCTGTCGTGAAGGTGTTTCTAATACGAAACCCCCAACTCAGTATTTCATGTTGATCACGCACTTTATGGCCGGCCTATGACCCGTCGAAATACACCATCGCTTGAAAATAAATGCCACCGGACCCTCCCCGACGTAATACGTGTGACTCCTCAGAGAATTTACAACTCACAGAAACCTTCAGAGAAAATGATTAAACTGAAAGTAATCAACTAACGAAGGATTTGACACTCTCTCGTGCCGTACAATAATGCACGTCATGACAAGATAATTTACATGCGTTCCAGTAATTACCTGCAGACACTGTTATATTTTGAAATATCCTTTGTGACACACGCGGGTTTTTCATTTCTAACCTCTCGCCCATTTAATATGAGACGCGATGTTTCTTTTGTCCACCGGCATGCGGCTACCTATTACTCGGGGAACATTAGTTTTAATTTAGTTTCTTCTGGTTGCGGAGCTTTTAGCTGCCGCAATAAAGCAGAGTAATAGAAGCCATCACCGCACGATTTGTGACTGCAGTGAAACTCAGTTGTTTTAATGTTTATTCAATTCGCAAACAAAATATTTATACGAAAATAATGACAATTTCAAATATCAATAGTTCACTCTGAAATTATAGTAGTTACTAGTTTTTATTAAAAACAAAAAAAAAGCAAAAGAAAGAATGATTTAGAAAAACAAACGAAATTGAATGAAAAATCGTGTACATATTGAAATATTAATTGTAACTTTCAAATATTTATTAAACTTTAATCAACTCTTGTCATGAAATTTGGACATCTAGCTTAATTGAAAAATGAGTCACTGCACTTCTTGAGGTTAATTTACAGTAAAACTATGACATGACGTTCATTCAAGCTTCATTGCTAGAGTTGATAAAAAATTTCAAAAATCATTCGATAGTTCTATCATGTTGAAAAGTTGGTTTACTTTTTCCCCAATAAAAGCTAAGAGCGGTTTTTACTAATAAAAGCTAAATGCGGTTTCATGAAAAGCCAAAATCTGTTAAGGAAACAAGGCTTCAAAAAAAATAAATACAAATATAATCCATTCCTTATCTATTTGTTATCGCAGTGGGCCGTGATTTTCAGCTAGTAAGTTGGCTATCATGTTAAGGCCCAGTTGTACAATGCCAGTTTAAATTTAAGCTGAAGCTTAAACCCATAGCAACGATTATTTCAACAGTTTTTGTTAAGGGTTTAAGCTTTGGCTTAAAGATATGCTGAAATTGTACAACTGGGCCTAAATTGGACAAATTTAATTTGATGTCAGTTTGGTTTAACAAACGCACAGTACACAGTACACAGTACACAGTACAAGTTCTGTACATGAGTACCACATTCTCACTAGACTTTCACGGCATACTGCGATAACAAATAGTTGAGGAATGGATTATAGTTTAGCTGCTTTACTTTTGATCGCTAGTTCACTCGGTTTCCTCGACAGAACAGGCCATGTTCTCGTTTCGTTAAGTTGCTGGTATGAATTTTGATGGATGCCAGAATCTGACATGAAAAATATTGTGACTATTCCACACCACTGATCTGACTATGTTGCCAAATACGAAGGAGTCTGTTTCGATCTGTTCGTTTTACCCCTACGCATTACAGTCGAGCTACCAACAATGTCTCCATCAGTGTACTAAAATCATAACCATGAAATTAAAAATAAACGTAACCGTTTCATCTGACGTCTATATCTTTGGTCTATATTTCATTTTGATGCCAACTAAAATGTCACCCTAACTCGCCCTGACGAGGAAACCGAGTGGAGGTATAATATGTATATTTATACCTGAGGAGTTTGGAAAGAATATAAATTTATAAGTCTATAATCATGTTTAAATATGCAGAAATAAATTGCATTATTGAAGCTGAAGCAGTTGTTGCAGCTACTAAATCTATTTTTATTTATATCATGTTGAACAATAGGATCTGAATTATATAGTAAGTACGCATCGCCGCAGATACAACCAAGCTCTGCATACAAGATTATCTGTAAGTGTTGTGCCAGCGTGTAACGATCAAATTCAAATCATTTCATTCCGATACGGAATTAGAAATATAAATAGTTTACCTTCTACTATTTATAGTTATCGATTTCCAAGACACAAAGCAGCTTATAACAATGCGTCGTGTAATTTAAACAGTTTTCTTCTCTGAAAATGCATTAATTATTCAAGAGCAAATACAGCTGAATGGAAGACGCCGAATTAATAATAGGGGACGTGCAATTCTACAACAACAAATTATATTATTCAATTTTCCACTCAATACATGTATACGGGGTTATTCACGCAACACGTTCATTGAAAGTTTTCAAGGAAGAGATTTAGATAAAAAATTGAAATTTACGGGGCAGAGATATTTCAAATGGAACTTTTCAAATAAAACAAAATTGACTGGTTATACCGGAAGTTGCTACCAACTCGCTTATTTTAAATGGAATGCAATATTTTTGATTACGTTTTTGAATTCTACATGTAAAAATATGTAAAATTGCAATACATTTTCCTCTCTCTAAATTGGATTATTTTTGAGATGTTTTGAATTTTCTTAAAAATCTGGATTCTGCTATCCGATTTTCAAAAAATTATATCACAATTTTATTTGAAATAACTGATATTGTAGTTGAGGTTCTTAAAAATTGTATAAGCATAATCTATTAAGTTACAGGCTGTCTAAAATATACCACTCCACTCCAAGAAATTTAAACACAAAAAAGTACTCTTTTTCAATTGGAACGATCCATATTTTAATAAACCATCGTATGTGGAATTAAATGCTGCATCGATCTGTATTAGCATTCTCTATATCTATCTTCAACAGTTTTTGAGTTGTGAGATATTTTTGATTTAGTTCATAAAAATTTTATTACCTTAAATATTTTTTTCGACTACCACATTCGAAAGTACAGTTTTACCGTACTCATTCAAGTCGAGAAAGCGGTACTTTACCTGGCTAGACATGTAAAATATTTTACCTGACTCTGACGAAGCCTACTAGACCAATTCTGAAGTGACATTAATTGGTTCTAATTAATATTATTGTTTATCATCGCATCGCAAAAGTCAAAGTAAAAAAATGGTTTGTACTTGGTTGATGAATCAACTGAATCTAGCGATGAAGCAGCTGTCGTCGGAGAAGAGGATTCCAGAAATAGGTCCTTTAGGGAATTACCTTAGAACGTTGATGCGAATCAGAGGAGTCGATACCTGCTCATGAATTTGTTGAAGTAGAATTGACATTATCCAGAAACACCATGCATTTACAGGAAAGAGTTGTTGAAGAAAACCCGATCTACACGCAGAGGACGTTGAACCAGCAGTCGAAAAGCCCGAGAATCGGCATCATGCTCAAGAAGTTTAGAACGACCGACGCACAAAGTCAGGAAAACGAGGGTCGACAAAGATCGCGACAAAACAGAAAATCGCCAGCACTGGAGGAAGGAGAACACCTCGAAAAGAGTTTTGCCATCATCCTGAAAAAGCTGCATATTCTGAAGTACAAATTGCTTGTTTGTACGAAATTCCAATGCAAAAGGGCGATGTTGAGTCCAGACGCTGACAAATGGCGTGCAGCAATGGTTGAAGAATTGACATCAATCATCAGAAACGACACTTGGAGTCTCGTTGCTCGACCGGATGATCAAACTCATTGGTAGCAGAATTATCCTTCGAAATAAAATGAACACCGATGGAAGCATTTAACGTCGTAGAGCAATATTAGTAGCTGAGGGGTTTCATTAGGAACCGGGAGCACATTTGCTCCCGTGACCCATCTGGGGTCGATCCGCAGGTCATTGCGAGTCCGAATATATATCAGATGATAATTTTGGTTTCCATGACAACGAGAAAAAAAACTTTTGTTCTTCAATCTAGACAGCTGTGAATCGTGTATTTTCGTTCTAATGCGATCAAGTAATTCGAGAAAATCATTGATTTAGTTTTATTTTGATTTTTAACATTTTTACAATAAATATTTGAATTTTTTTTAATCTGTGGTGGTTGCCCAACGGGGTCCTAAGTCATAGACTTGTCAGTACCTCCAGGAGCGGGAATGTATTTGAGTGTGTGTAAAGTATTCCATCATGCTCTGCTTTAAGTGACATTCAAAGAAAGCATGAAGTATATGGAAGCGTATTCTGCACAAAAAAAATCTGTTGAACTAGACTAAAGCAGAAACTACACGGGCCGCTAGTCGCGATGTGTTCGGTTAAAGTAGCGGGCAAAATTTAACCAAGCGCATGCGAAATAATAAATTTTTCATGAACTCCGCCTACATTCTTCTCGCGAGTTTATACGATCGCATCGAGACTTGCGATCAGAACTTCTATGTATTTTCAGCTTAAGAAACACATGAGGTTCCATTAAAAAAAAATAGTTACGACCTAATGAAAATTTCAAATGCTGTAAAAATGTTAAAAAAATAAAACACAATCAAATCGAATTACTTGATCGCATTGGAACGAAAATACATGAATCATAGCTTTCTATATTCAAAAACAAAAATGTCTTTTTCTCGTTATCACAGAAACCAAAATTAACAAATAAAACATATTCGAATTCCCAATGATCTACAGATTCCAAATATGTAAAAATACATAGGGGGTTCCATTTAAAATAAGAAAGTTGACATCACTTCCTTGCAAAACCGGAAAAAAGTCCTACTGTGCTCAATAATAGTATGTTGGAAAATTCATATTTTTATTTAATTTATCCTTTCCAAGTTTCATGTAAATTGATTAAAAACAAAAATTCTAGAAGGTGAACATATGGCTTGGGACATCCGGTATACATCTTTTCTGCTAAAAGAAAAATAAAAATTAATTATTTGATTCAATTTTTTTTTTAAGTTTAATACGTGCAAGTGTTGATGCTAGTGCATGTCTGACTCGTGTTCAGCAGTGTCTACGTCTACGCCAACTTAAAGTAGTCACTCATTTGTTTTACTTGTTTATAACAAGTCAGCTAATATCGCGAACGTCAATTATCACTTATCACTGTATTTTTTTCATTATGTTAATTTGCTCAATAATGTCGCCCGCGTATTCCCTGTGTTTGAAACGCTCTGCCAACTCAATCTCCTTAGAGAATAAGATTTTGAAGATGCAAAATCAATTAAGTAATATGCTTACTGGAGCAATAAAGCAAAAACGAAATATGTGATATAATGACAATCATAAAACATAAATAGATGCTGTAATTATGCGTCATTAAAACTAGGAAAATTTTTGCGATATAAACGCAGTTCTTGGCGATGAAATGCGAAATCAATATTGGTAATGACTGGACCATAAAATTTAAAACCATAATCAGCATAAATTATATATCGCATAAACGTCTATGCAGTCTTTCATTAAATATCGTAACTAAGTTTTTAATTAATAATCACGTAGTTTTAAAATGTCATTGTCAGTTTTTACAATACAAATCCGCTTAACGATTCAAAAATGAATGCCCGCCAAATACAGAAGGCGTATTTTGTAAAACCGAAAATAAAACGATACGACTTGCACATGAAGTGTGAATTAGTTTTCACATCTTTAATTAATTTTGATTATGTTTCGGAACAATCGGCGCTAGTTCGTTGTTCGTCCTCGGCGTGAATCTGGGTCGTTGGTGATTAGTCTCAAACTGAGAATTTTAATTACGAATCTGTCACAAGCAGATCTTCGATTCAACGACAACGAACGTATGCAACAACCATGCCACGATTCATCAATAGTTTTATAAAATCAGAAACATTTAAAACTTTTGACTGGTTTAATTAATAAATTAAACAGCATACTTAATAATTAGTCTTTTCAAGTTTTTAAGGCACACATATGTTGATTTTTTGCTACCTACTTGAAGGCCAGCAAATTGTGCGAGTGACTAAAGTTTCTCCAGCACCGCTCGACTAGACACTTGGAGAAGGGAGGGTTCAACGAAACCCCAAAAGCAAAGGGTGCACAAATTGAATAAAATATAAGTCACCAGATGAGCACACTTGTTTTTATTTAAAATACTCGAAATTTAGTAAAAAAATAAACAAGTTATTAAATTACAAAAGTTTAGTGCGACCCAGACGGGGCCCAATGAATCGAACACGTAAAGTAATTAAATAAACTTTGTCATCAGGCAAACAATCAAATTAGACTTTTACCGATAAGCAGATCTGCTCCTCGTTTACACTACGCCTTAAAGTAAATAAAGAAGAGCACTTAGTTAACAAAGAACTAAAATAAATAACAACGTCGCGTTAAAGTGAGTCGACAAAATAAGTCAACGTAAATAATTAAAATATTTCCGACCTGGTAACTACAGTGACTTTATAACCACAGTGATGACAATGAGGTAAGAACCGCCATTAAGAGGCAAAATTTTAAATGGAAAAGTATTATTTTTATGTAATTGGAATGAATGCTTATTTATTGAGTTTTTACTGCAGGTAATACAAAATAGACACGTTTACCTTAAAAATACGCAAAATAACTTGACGCCATTATGAGGCAAAGACCACTATTGTCATCATTGGCTACATAAAGTCAGTGAGGGAGCGCCCTCCCACAGTGGTTAGCGTAGTCAATGCCGTAATTCGGCGAAGCGGTTATATCACCAAGTGGTGTCGTGTCTGCAGGTGAAAGTGGATTTCACGGGCGGGGGTGGGCCGTGTTGCTAGGGCTTCAAATTGTTTCAAACGCCGATTTCCAGCCTTTTCTTTCACCCCCAAGGGTTGTTAAGGTTTTAGCGGATGGGTAAAACTACCACTGGAAGCCTGGTCTTTGGACTCTAGGAATAAATTCCGTTTCCGACTTCCTTCAGAGATTCACGTGAAAAGGGAGCACGAAGATTGTAATCACAAATAAACAAATAGACGTGTACGCTAAGAAATCTAGAGGCAAACTGTGTGCAACGCGGAATGCCGCATTCTCCCCAACTATACGCTGAGACGGGGATCGTTACGGGATGAAACCATTTTTAGCCGGGCGACAGAGTGAAATGGAGAGATATTGTAGGACTAACGTAGGGCTTGATGGCGTAATATTGAGAAATATGGTAAAAGTCACGTATGCCAAGCCTGGCCGTTTGATTTCCCACGCAAATAAAGGGCGTTCGGCAAATATTATGAATAACTTAAATGAATTTTTCAACCGTAACATTTTCATTTAATGATTTCATAAATTAGGGGAAAATATTACAAAATGCTATATACTAAGTTAGAAGTAAATAAGTACCCCAAAAATACGGGATGATTCTTGAATAGACCGACAAAGAAAAAATGTGGAAAAAACGGATATCAAAGAATATGAGAAAAATGTTACAGAAATTTTATGTATTTTAGTTTCCCAGAAATTATTTATTAATGAAATACTGTACCCCGAACGACGATACCTCCATGGCAAACAAATAGTAGGCTAAGAACAAAATAAATACAGTTACAATTTAGTTACACCGTTCTTCTATTTTTTGAAAAAATAAGTTGCACCACTTTTTTTCGGAAGAATTTTCTTTTTGTTATCTAAGTTTTTAAGTGAAATGAGTTTTTGTTAATTTCAAATGATGTCCATTTGAATATTATATTGAGCAGAGTTTCGCTAGAATTAAAAAAACTAGAAAACATTAACAGGATATCTTTTCTTTATTTATGACATGAGTAAGGCTGATGCCCTGTCATTTTAACGCCCCAATATCTTGGCGCTCGTCACTCTAGTGCCTGTATTCATAGACAAGTCTTAAGTTCAACTTGAACTTCAAGTCTCACTTGATGTAAAAATCTTATTTCATAGTTGATCAAGTACAACTTAAGTTGTATCTTATGCTAAGTCAGACCCATCTATGTCTTAAGTCATACTTATCAAGTTATTTTCAATTGTAGTAGGACTAAGTCAACGGTAATGAGTTTTCTTTTGCATTGTATGCAATTTTTGATTAATTTTGATTTATGTGGCCATTATTAATTTAAAAAATGTCAACGATACCAATACAGCAAGTCGTGATATTAATAGACGCCATGGCACCAGTGGCTTTTTGTGCGGCGAAGCTTCCCGAAATAGCGCGCTTCAACTCGAATCGGTATTATCTTAACTAGACTGGTCTTAAATCTGGAGAATAACCGAGAATAATCGACAAGTTGTTTATGAAACAGAACCCAGCAATAATAGACATGGGTAGTTCGATTATTTTTGCTGAGTCGATTTCTTTGACTCGATTCCGCAAAAAGATTCGTACTTAAGGAATCGTTCAGTAATTAATCATTGCTAATGATTCATTTATTCGCCAGTACCGTACAAGTTGCGGATTCGATTCTGTAAAAACATTCGTTTGCAAGGAATCGTTAGTAACGAAATCATTCTCTGACAAGAGTCACAAATCTCAATCGCAAACGAAACTGAGTCCCCACTGTTAAAATTTGAATTTCTCTCAGACAGTTGTTAATGTAACCGTAGATTGTGATACCAACGGTACAAAACAGATTTGTCGGTTATTTAAAAAAATTATTTTGGAAAACCGAAGTTTTATTTGGAATATTTTTTCTAAAGTGTCCCAGGATAAAGCAAAGTGCGATTTATGCAAAACTTTACTTGCAATAAAAGGTGGTTCTACAACTAATTTAATTCGGCACATGAGAAATAAACACCCCACAATAAATATTTATGACCTAAAAAGTAGGGTAAGATTGTACGTCATGGCTTACTCCAATTAAAAAATTTAAAAATGACCCCACGGAAAAACACCATCATACAAAAATATACTCTAATAAACTGCTAGAATTAAATGATTTTTATCACTATGAACTTAAGATTCGCAGAAATACATAATTAAACGATTTTATAAATCAATTTTATTTATTGAATTCCGAGGTGTATTTCGACACAAAAATCAATTCCATAACCTCATGTAAACTTGAAGCAAGTGCGCAGAAAGTAAAACTCGTATGTGTTCGAAATTGAATGAATCATTCGGTGGTTCATTTAATACATTTCCGAATTACGACTCGAAGACTCGAAGGAATCAAAAGAGGTTCGAATCTTTTCGCATTTGAGATGATTCATACGATTCATTCAGTACATCTCCGAACTTCAAGTCGAGGGACTCGAAGAATCAAACAAAAATCGAATCTTTTCAGAATCGAGAATTGATTCATTCGAGTTTTACAAAGATTCGTTCATTTCGAACGAATCATTCATGAACGACTCACGTCTAAGCAATAAGTTACACTTTGAACTTAAGTGAAACTCGACGTAGGTGTAACTTAAGACGGGACTATACTGGCGTAGGTTCATTTAATAGTTATGGTTAAATTTAGCTCTACATGCCCTTCCACTATAAAATAATAGAATAAACTCTTCCAAGAACTTTACCAATAAAAAAAGTTTTTAGTGTGTAGCCAACGATCCGACGATCGTTGTATAAAAAGAAATCCACTATTCAGAAATTAGCCGTTGAATTGAAATATTGTTATAAGTTATGTGTTATCAATATAATAAGTTTTTAGTCTTCATAGTGTTTAATGAACTCGCCATCACAAAAAAAAAACATTTACCGAGAAGATCATCTAATGAGTTAATTATTATTCATGCCAGCCACAACTTATTGTTTTAATGGTACTGTTCGGACTCGACGCTTCACAATTGAATATTATGTTTTTATTTTTATTTTTTCCAGTCATAATCATAACTACTTAACAATATCAAGTTAAACTGTAACTTTCGGTTTATTTCCTTAGCGACAATTGTGTAGGCCCGGTTTTTCAATCGCATGTTAAATTTAACCTTCAGTTTACTCCCATAAGAACACAGTTGTCGCTATGGAAATAAACCGAAAGTTACAGTTTAACTTGATATTGAAAAACCGGGCCTTATGGGAGTAAACTGAAGGTTAAAGTTAACATGCGATTGAAAAACCGGGCCTTAGTAGCATACAGTTTATTATTTTGTTTTAAGCTTCATATTAACATCGTTATTTCATCGTTTCACAAACACATTTTTAAGGGTTTCGAAGAAATCACAGTGCAGGTACTTATTGTTTCGTCCGTAGTTAATATTGTATGTCAGCTTACACTCGGACATAATAAATCAATCACTTGAGTTTGGCGTCATAAAACCCTTAGAAAATGTGTTTGCCCGAGAATGAGAAGCCCTTGCCTAACAAAATCTAGAAATTACGGCACTGTCTTGAAGTCATTCATACTGCACGCTTCGGTCCCATTTTACAACCGAGTTTTACCTAAATTAAATCAGTGTGTGCTCCTGTAACTACCTTGTAAATATTTGTGTAAATAAAATTAGTTTTAGTGGCTTGTTGCTAATTATTAATTTCAAATAAAGACACATGACTAGAGTACGTGCCTACAAAAATGCACCACCCAGAAGGGGTCAGGTTACAAGGTTAAAATTTTCACAGTTTATTTCTCTTAGATAAAGAAATAATTGTTTCACTTTGAAAAAAAAAAACAGAATTAAGGGAAAAAATTTAATAATGTGTCACGTCACCTCGGTTAACAATACATTCCCTTACTCGCTGGGGCATGCCCCGAATAAGATGATCGATGTCTTTTTTGAGGTGTCTCATCTCAAGCTTGCTGTATGTGACAATGCAGCTCTTCCAAACTGTTTGCTTCTTGAGGAATACGTCTTAAATATCGATCCATATTATCCCACACTGTTCTATAGGATTCAAATCCGGAGAACGAGCTGGTCAAGGAAGAACTTCTACCTCTGCTTGTTACAGAAAGTTCCTACAAATTTGTGCGATATGGGGTTGGGCCAAGGATGGTTAACTGTATAAGGATGGCTCAATCTCTGAAATCCGTCTGCCGAGCCCACGTGACGCGTGACGTAGCCAACGGACCTACCCCTACCGTCGCGTCGAGGAATGCGAGGGGGATACGAGGGCAGACTAGAGAGCGCGATGGGCGCGGTCTTGTACGCCGCAATTAGGCCGCGATGAGAGTTACCTATTATTGATATACGAAATTATATTTTGCACAAATCATAAGTCAAGAAGAACTGGCGAATTCAAAATTTGGTCACGACATCTGCAGATATTTTATGGAACTAACGTTTTATAAATGTGCTCTGACCTGTGACAATGAAACGGTGTTTGAAAGAAATTATAAATTTGCTGGAATTTGAAATACGAAAATAATTTGTTAAGAGTTACAAATTCTCTGTTGTGCAGATTTCAAACAATGTTTGTTTTACGTAAAACGCCACCATCGGAAATTTAAGTAAGCGAGGTCCGTTAGTGACGTCACGTGTGGAGGGGAACGGGTTTACATTGCAGCATAGGGAATAAAGAATTTAGTATCCTTGGGGTTGGGCATTATTTTGCTAGAAAACTACTCCGGCGTGTTCATTTATCAGAGATAACAGAACGGGCCTTAAGATCTCCTCGATATATCGATGCGCATTTAATCTGCCTCTGATGAATACAATACGGGTTCTGTACCCGATGCCTATGGAACCCCATACCATAACACCTGCTGTTACGCCGCCATGGCCTCGTACAGCAAACTCCACATTGCGTCTCTCTCCACGGAACCTTCTCACCATTACACGACGATAATCTTGCCACAGACAAAATTGGGATTCGTCACTGAACATGACTTGATCCCATTCAATGACCCACTGCTGCCGTTCTTGGCACCACTGAAGTCTGACTACCTTATGCAATTGTGTTAGTGAAAGACGTCGGCACGTTCAACAGGAGTGAAGACCAAACGATGCAATACGTCGGTAAATGGTTCGACTAGACACCCTTAGATCCCTTATCCAATCCGCTCCAATTGCAGCTGAATGGCGAAAGCCAGTTGACGAAGACGCCGATCTTCACGTTCAGTAGTTCTTCCGGGACGCCCACTTCCTGGTCGACGGTGCTGGATGACTTCCTCAGACCATGATGTCCATGCCCGAAGCACCGCAGAATAGCTTCTGGCAATTCTAGGCATTGTTAACGATCAACACTTTATGCTTTCGCAGAAAATAAAGACTACTTTGACACACCAGTTTAAAAAATACGGATAACAGGAGCCTATCTTTTTAAGACAACTCTCACAAAAACCGAAGTTTTTTAATTCTCACGTTTTTATCATCGACTCCTAAGATGTGGATAGTGATTTGGTAAAAGTATCGACCTTGTAACTTGTCCCCTTCTGGGTGGTGCATTTTTATTGGCACGTAGTTTATTAGTAACGGTTTGAGATCGACGTTAAGTGCGACGTTTGTTATGTATATACAAAACCTTTTTTCATTATAATTGCATACAAAAGTTTGTATATCCAAGTGCATCAAATAAAACAAAAAAGTCTTGAATGTCAATTGCCTATAATTTTTTCTATTTAAAAAGAGGATAAAAAAGAGCTTTTCGTCAAAATGGCGAATGAATCGCTACAACAAACTTGAGTTAATTGGGTAAGCTCCCAGTCCGTTGCTTTATCAGAAAGTATTCGAAGGCGTTTTTAATAATTTATTTTTGCTGTTAGTAATTAAGCAGGTTAAAAAACAGGGTTTTAAAAACCCCAATATAGATTAAAAAAAGACTCGCGGTAATGCAGGTAGACGCCGAGAAGTTAATATCAATAGAAGGACTTTTTTGTCTCTTTAATATACGTTACACTGTTTTATAATGCAGTAAAACATTTTGTCCGAAAACGTTTTCGATTCATCAGTGTGTGGCTAGCCGAAACGTTTTACAATACCGTAAAACGTTTTGTCCGGAAACGTTTTTGCTTCATCAGTGTGAACCCAGCCTTAAAAAAACAAATACGAAGATCAGACAAAACACACCCGTCCTTCACCTCGAGATGTGAATGGATTACTACTGACGTTTTGTGAATCAAAAGTTAAATATAGAAAGTAGAATCAACGTAACCGCAGCTGTAGTGCGTGAACTAATGAAGAGCAGGATTCAAACATGAAGTTAACATTTTAAAATACAAAATGCAAAATAAATATTATCACCTCGCTGAGCTTTCCGCAATATATACAACAACGGATTAATGAAAAATGCACGTCCACGTTTTTTTTTTGTTGTGCTTTTTCGCTTGCAAAACAAAACGTTTTAATTTTAATAGTGAATGTTTACAGACCGTAATTAAGCTTCATGCAACATGGATTATTACTGGCTCGGTACTGCGCTTTTGTTACCCTTTATTCCACTGATTGTGAGTTATATTTTTCATATTGTTATTTCTGTAAAGTCTTCGTATTCCTTGCTTCTCCAGATTTAGTACATTTACTGCAATTATCAAAATGTTATCATACACATTCGTATGAAATAATTATACATTATCGAAAATAATTTTAAATTATGCGAAGCTTGAAAGGATGATATTTTTGTATAAAACATCTTTCCATATATTCAATAGGAATGGCGTTAATGAAGAAACCCGATTAAATACCACAGGCTGTATATGCTGAATACAGTAAAGCAAAAACGAATCTACTTACTTTAGCTAGAGAAAAAAAAGCCTTAAAGTCTGCATACCTATATTTTTTCCGCAAGCTTTACTGCCTTTTATTCTTTCAAACTATTTTTCCAATCCATATATTCCCTTCCTAAGATTAATATGACTCTAATTAACCCTTTCAGGCATAGTGGTGTCTCTACAAAACATCATAAGAAAGTTGCTTCATTTTTCTCGTAGTGGTTTCTGAGACCATCCACCTTAAGGTTACTGTATCGAGAAGGTAGCGCCAACTTTCTATCTCTTTTAATTTGGGGTTAATCAAATTCGTTCATAAACTCCTTAGCAACGGTAGCTTGTTGTGTTATCTATCCTTTTTCTTCTTTAGCGTTTCATCGCTTCCTTTTTAATTTGGGGGACGAAGCCGCGGAAATGAATGGCGGTACCTTCTAAATACAGTAACCTTAATCCACCTTCATAATACTCGCCCTCTATGATTCAATAGTCGAACTAAAGGAATAAAATTGAAACTCTGAATATGGGAACTATATTGAAATAAATTTCTTTTGAAATATTGTCGTATTTCGTGGTAAAAACCGAGTGAATTTATTAAGAGCAATATTTTTTATGTTTTCACAATAATCCAATGGTAAGTACGGATTGTCTTATTACATTATAATTTCTTATTTATGATAGCAATTAGTAATAAACATTTATTTTTTTTAATTTTATAAATTTGATGTGATTTAGATGTGGTTCTGCGGTAAAATATTACAACATTCAGAAAATGAGGATGTTACTGTTGCTGAAATACCGTCTGTTATACAACCTGAGAGCGATGAGGAAGATGACTTGCCATTGTCGTTATAAGCTAGCGAAGAAAATCTTTCTAAATGGAGAAAATCTAATTTCAAAGAAATTCCAAATATTTTTCGAGAAGAAGTAGGCCCAAAAAATATACCAGATAATATCATTGATACAGTCGACTATTTTTTACTTCTTTTTGGAATGATTGATGACATTGTGTTCCAAACAAATTTATATGCTGTACAAAGGGGAGATAATTTTGTTCCGACACAGGCCTCCGAACTAAAATGTTTTATTAGTATAAATTTACTAATGGGAATAAAAGATGTGCCTAGTTTTAGAGACTGTTGCTCGACTTAGAGATGAATATATTTCGAATGTCATAAGCCTCAACAGATTCAGTTCACTTCTATCACATATTCATCTAAATGATAATTCGGTAATGCCCACTAAAGGCCAAGATGGATATGATAAACTATACAAAATCCGACCATTCATAACTAAATTACGAGAAAATTTTCAGACCTTCTATGGACCTCCTATGGAACAGGCAGTTGATGAAACAATGGTGAAATATAAAGGCCGTATCTCTTTCAAGCAATATTTACCATTGAAACCAATAAAAAGAGGTTATAAAATTTGGGTGAGAGCAGATATGAGAGGATATGTATGCGATTTTGATATTTATACCGGTAAAGATGGTGAACGAAGTAATGAAACTTTGAGAAAATCTGTGGTGAAAAATTTGACGGAATCACTATCTGGCAAATACTACCATATTTATTTTGACAATTTTTTCACCTCAGTGAAACTACTAGAAGATATGGCAAAGAAAAATTGATATTGTTGTGGTACTTTGAGAGCTAATAGAAAGAAACTTCCAGAATTATTACCTGATAAAGATTTAGTTAGGGGTCAAAGTGATTGGGCAGTGAATGGAAGAAATATCTCTTGTGTCAAATGGAAAGACAAAAGAGTTGTTCAAATTCTTTCGTCCATTCATGATCCAACTGAATATTCACACACAGGTAATGAGGAGAGAAAAGGAAGGGTCTCAATGGGAAATTCAATGCCCTGTAGCCATCAAAAATTACAGGAGGTGCATGGGTTGTGTTGATAGGGCAGACATGCTGAAATCATTATATGGAATTGATAGAAAATCTAAAAAATGGTGGCATAGATTATTTTTCCATTTTGTTGATGTCACTATTGTAAATTCTTTTATTCTTTACCGAAGAAGACCTAATGCAGAAAATTTGACGTTGAAATATTTTCGATTACGAGTGGCGAGTGGTCTTATTGGAGCAACGAAAAAGAGTGTACCTGGAAAAAATCTGTTCTAAAAGAAAATAGGTTCAACCCATATGTGGCACCAGAATTACGTAAAAGTAATGCTTTCCACATGCCAATCTATGGTGGATCAAGACGCTGTGCATTATGTAGCACAGCTGCACAACCTCATCGTACTAAATGGTCCTGTACCACATGTAATGTGGCACTTTGTTTAAACAATGAAAAAAATTGTTTCTTGAATTATCGCAAATAGTAATAAATAGAGAATAGTAATGAATTATTGTTTGAATTTTTTATCTACAGGTAAATACCTATATCACAGTGGTTTGACTGGGTGATTATATCCTGCAGGATAAGTCTGAAGAAGAAAAAATTGAATTAATATATCATATGACTATTTTGAAATAAAATTGCCTTAATTTGTCAGAAAAAGTGATAAATTCTAAATTTTTCTTTTGCGTGACTGAAAGGGTACAATACATTTATGCAGCAGTTGAAAATGGTGAGAGAAAAGCTACAAATAGTGAAGATTTTAAACTTTAAAAAGGAATTGCAAAGAAAAATTTATTCATTTCATGAGAAAAATGAATATTTCAGGACGACTCGCTTTTGACGTCACATTTAACATTATTTTCTTTCTTAATTGTAACCTTCTCATTAATTAAAGATCCAGTATGAGGATCTCGTAAAATATAACAGAAACAAAGGCAAATTCTCAATTTCGAAAATCTTAAATATTTTGCTTATTTATTAAGGTAGAGTCACGAAATTTGGTACTTTCGTATTAAATTCGATGGGCAATCTAGTACAGTCAGAAGAAATTTTGCATTGATAGTTCCGCAGATACGACTGTCTGTTTCTTTTTTCTTATGGGCGCTCTCTTAGAATTTCGTATCATGTAATGTAAAAATAAAATCATAATGCGACGACATGACGCTTATGCAACACACCAGGTATAGAATAAGCACATTTTGAATTTAGTCTAAATGTAGAATATTGCAGACTAGAATTTATACATATGAGTGACAGTCTAACTAACGTCTCTTTATGGGATAAATATAACGTCTACACAAAATGTATGTTTATAGAGTACGCGCAACGTTTATACGTGGTTTATACTAGACGTATATTTTGAAACTAGAAAATTATTATATGTATATAATTATATTATTACAACTACAACTTATTCTAAAGAAGCTGTCAAATGTACAGCGAAGTGTTGAAATTTAATTCAATTTTACCAAGTGTCCGATCGTTTATAGTAATTATATATTTTGAGATCGTTTGTAATGGACAAGAAAGTTCCTTCCACTTTGACTTATAAACGATAACTTTAGTGAGCAACAGTTTAGGTTGAGACATCTCGCGGCGAAATTTATAAGTTACTCTTATTCTAAACTCTCATCTCATTCAGTGATACAATGTTAGTAGTTTTATGGAAAATTTACTATGTAACGTGGGTCACAAGACCAATTTGGATAAATATTTTGAACAACATATTACATCTAAACATTTATTATACTTTTTGGGGTTATATTTTGTTTTTAATGAGAAAATTTATGTTAAGGGCCTACGCCTACATCGCCTACATGATAAGATGGAATTTAATAATTTGATAAACGTGTTTTGCAAGTCGCGACATTTTATTACATGATAATTAACGTATCACTTATATTCTAGGGTAACTAGTACCATTGAAATACGAATATTTTTGGTATGCTATATATCGTTACCAAAAATATCCCTGTCTGTCATATAAAGTGCTCGCCAAAAAGTCGGCATCAAATAGGAAAAATTTTTATTTTTAATTTTTCGAAAAAACTTTTTACGCCAATAATTTGTGCTTGTCTGAAAACAAACCTATTCAGCCCCTATTAGATATACTGAGTGATTTTTACTTAGTTAGAAAATAGCGTTTTTCGAAATTTCCAAAATCCTAAAATTGTTATTTCTTGGAAATTAATAGAGATTTCGACGAGGCTTTTTTACTGTGTATATAACGTTTTTTTCTATAACTTCGGCAAAAATTGAATTTTTCAATTTTTCAACTCTCCACAAAATTTCACATATCAAAACTTAATTTTTAAATTTAATTTAAAATCATTTTAGATGAAAACTTCAAAGATTTGTAATTGGAAAAAAATAGAAAAAGGTATTTATTGCTTCAGATATTTTTTTATTTACCGAAAAGTAATATTTATACATAATCGTAACGTTTTTTATGCAATATGCATGCTTTTGAGGAGAAATATTTTTTTATTGATAATTAACAGGTGTTGGAATGTCTTTTAAAAACTGTAATCTACTCCTATTAATGAACTCCTGTCACAAAACCCCCTAAATGTTCTTTTACAACGACCTAAATGAGGAGAGTTTTCCATAACTTTACCTGACACTAAAACAATCCATAGCCGTCTCTACATAAGGAAAAACTCTCCTCATTTAGGTCGTTATAAAAGAACATGACTGAAATACCGGGCCTTAATATTTCGAGATTTAAATCATGACATTTCATAGTTGACATTGAGAGCACATTTCGTCGGTTTGGAAGAAGACTGTCACAACTCAAAATTAACAGATTTTCAGGGGAAGCATTTAAAAATTTTACTTGATAAGAGGTACTCAGATCTCGGCCTCATGAACTAATTAGAAACCATAATCATTGTATGAATTATAACTTATAAATTTCACATAAAAATATAGACGAATTACAGTTGTTTCATTGTGAAAACATAAAAGGAATGTTTTTGAGTTGTGACAGTCTTCTTCCAAACTGACGGTTTGTTTTGTTGAAGATTGATTGCTAGAAGATTACATCCATGTCCTGCAATGCATTGACATGTTTTTTTTTTTAATTGAACATAGGAATATTTATGTATTGTTGGGAGATATAAAAAAACTCACGGTATTACTAAGAAATATTTACAGAAAACATGCAGCTAAATGATTTTAAGGACTTTTATACGATTATGGGCAGTTCGATAATTTCCATAGCTCGAAAACTAGAAATAGGAGACTGTTCCTTACGATATTTCTGACTGATTCCTAATACTGTATATCTTACAATTGAAAATTGACCTTTCCCTTATTCTTAGATATTTTACATTACCTATAATTTTCAGAATTTTATTGTAATATGTACGAGTATATCAATAACAGCAATAATTTTAAGTTAATTATTTGTTGTAGAATCCAATTATTAGATAATAATGTAACGATTTATTGCTCCTTTCATTCCTTAAAGCAACGTTTAAACGCAGAAGGTGCCTATGTATTTTTTATACAAATTTGAATGCATCGCTCTTGAGGGAATCAAGTTCTATTTAATGTAACAGCACGAAATTCTACTTTACTCGTATTTCGCAGTATTTATTTTTAAGCAAGTAAATGGACCTGTACAAGTCCCGCTTACATCAACGCACACAATGCGAACGTTTAAACCAACCCACACAATTTTTACATAAAATAATCATTTTAAAACACGCTTGGAAGTTTAAATTTCAGTAAATTTTGAGTTCGTTCATGTTTTGTGATTTTTATTATACTAAAGCCGAAACCAAGAGAGTTCTGTTTACATAAAGCTTTTAGCATACGCGATCTCGAACTTGCCAATTTGACAGAGTACGTGAATATTCGCTGTGTAGGTGTGCGAAGTGCAGGAAATAAAATCTAAATCCTCACCGCTTTAGCGCAGGCTATAACAAGCCCTTTTATGCTCGGTTCTATCAAACGCTGTGTATTTAAGCTGTTGATTTCGATCTTTCTCTATGGTAAACATTTACTCACCAAATATAGAATAGTTAATTTTGTTTTCTATTCTGTCATTCACTCGTTCTCCTCGACGTGAACTTTAATTAATTTCAATGACACTAATTGCCGACAAATGTCTCTCAATGTCGTGTATTTGTCTGTGAAATATTTATGTGGCATTTCCTAAAACGGCAATAGATTTAGTTAACCATCGGGTTTTACATGTCCACTTTCATTTATGTGCCTTCCATATTTTATTCCGAAATCAGTCACTTCTCAAAGACTGCATTGTGAAACTTTTGTTTATGTTCAATTTTAGTGACACGAGTATTTCCGAATACCCTCCAACGCAACGATATGATTTTACCGAAATAAATTATAAACTCGTTTTATAAAATTTGTAACTGTAACTAAAAAAAAAAAACATATCTATCTTCTTTATTAGGAAAAGCAACGAATTATTATATAAGCAATATTTTTTGCAAACATATTTATGCTTTACCACCAAAGATGAAGTTACCTTCAGATTAAGGTCTATCAAGAGTAAATATAGTATTTATTTCAATTAATATTATGTTATTATGTTATTTTAACCACGAAACAAAAGAACCAAGCAAAGCCAAAACACAATTTTCTGGGAAACTAAAGGAGTTTTGCCTATTGAGTATACGACTAGGGGGTCTAACATAAATAAATGAAGAAGCCTATAGAGGATGTTATCAATTAAGGTGGCAATAATTATACTACGTACAGAGGACATCAAAATATTGCGATTGAACCTAATTTATCTATATCCAAAAGTTTTTCGTTTCTTAGATATAACCTCCTAAAGAGACAACTTGGAAAATATATTTTCTTGAATATCTCTGGAACGGTTTAAGAGGGTTGAAATTTGATATGTAAGACGACTGAAATACAATAATGGATACATTTTAGACAAAATATAATATTCTTCACCAGTGGCGTAGATCCAGGGTCGTAGGTTATCCTTTTAATAAATAACTTTTTTATTGTCACTTTGTCAAAAAATCTGAAACAAAAACTGAAAAGTTCTAATAAAATTATACAAGAAATCTTCGCCAGATTGACCGTTTTAGAAATATTCAGGTCGAAATATTCCATTACTTCGGAAATTCGAAATTTTTTTAAAATCAAATATGCCTTGACAGTACTAGCTGCTATTTTACGTATCAATACACAACTGTTGCATAGTTTTTCTCAATTTATGAATTAAAAATGTACTCTAGCGATGAAATAACGGGCATACCAAAAATACTAAAGACTAAATTGTAAAGCATAAAGCCTAATTGTTCCTCTATTTTCCCCAAGAATGAGTATCATGCCAGTTATTTCTTTGTTATAGTAAATTTTTAATTCATAAATTGAGAAAAATCTATGCAAGAGTTGTGTACTGATATGTAAAATAGTAGCTAATGTTGCATATTTGATTTTTTGAAAAAAATTCGAATTTCTGAAGCAATGTAATCTTTCGAACTGAATATCTCGAAAACGATTAATCTGGCGAAAATGGAACTAGTTCATTTCTTGTATAATTTTATTTGAACTTTACAGTTTTTGTTTCAAATTTTTCGAAAAAGTGACAATAAGAAAGTTATTTACTATAATGATAATCTACTACCCTGGATCTACGCCACTAGTGAAGAATGTTCTATTTTGCCTAAGACATATTTATCCTTGTACGTCAGTTGTCTTATATAACAAATTTCAACGCTCTATCTTAAACAGTTCAAGAAATATTTAAGAAAATATACTTTCCAAGTTGTCTCTTTAGGAGATTATATCTCAGGAACTAAAAACTTTTAGATATACGAGCCCCTCGTCAAAATAGTTCGTCCTATAGCTTCATACGTCACATATATCTAAAAGGTGGCGAAACAAATAAAAAATCGCCATAGAAAATACAGAAATCGTTATTGTTTGAAATAATGCAACAAATTTGTGAACAATTAACTTAAGCGTCACTAAACTATTTCAATTATTCTTAAGTATTATGCAACTCTTTCTAAAAGTCATGTCATAATAGCTCGTCCTAAAGAAGTTACCATTGAGTATAGTCACTCTTTTGACGAAGAACCTATTCTAATCTTCTAGGAAGAGTGTCAGTAAGCTTTCTGCATGTTTCTGGTGTTATACTTTTCCAAATTTCAATTATTTTTTTACGTAAATCATCTTTTCTGCGAACTGGATGATTACGCAGTTCTCGTTTAATTTTTCCCCACAAATTTTCGATTGGAGATAGATCCGGGCTATTACTAACCTAATCAAGGACAGGAACATTGTTTTTCAAAAGCCATGTTTTCACCACTTTGGCAGTATGACACGTAGCGCCATCTTGCTGGAAGATATAATGCCCGTTCCCTGTTTGTAGTTTCGGGATTGAAGGTATAAGTTGGTGTTCCAAGGTCTCTATATACTTCTATGCGTTCATAATACCGTTGATAAATGTTAACTTCCCAACCCCCTACACCATCAGCGAGCCTGGAAATTTCACCTTTCGTACTAGAAAATCTGGATGGTAAGCTTCCTCCGATCTTCTCAAAACCCTTTTTCTGCTATCTTCAACAGAAACTTCGAAACGAGACTCGTCGCTCCAGATTACAGAACCCCATTGTTGTTTCGTCCATCCGAGACGATTTTTTCCCCATAAAACACGCGCTCGTTTCTGTTTCTGGGTCAACAAAGGCTTTTCCTTGGCCTATAAGTCGATCAATTAATATCAATACCAAAATAAAAATATAAAATTTAACTTATAAAATTTATAATGCAGTTTCTTTGCATATCTGCACAAGTAGATACAGAAACACATTGTTCTAGTGCTTCATCCCACAATACAGCTAACTCAGATGCAGAAGCCCTCCTATTTTTCTTAATAATACCATTCAAAATTCTTACACCTCGATGACTAAATGAAACAAATCGTCCAGTTTTTTTTTTTACATTCCATTGAACCCCGCATGGTATAATTGGCAACAATCGTCTTTATCGTCAAATATGGAATTTTTAAAAATTTCGCAATTGAGTAGCCAGAATGGCCTTCCTTTAAACGCTCTTTAATAATTTTGCATACAGACGCATGTTTAACACTTTTTAACGACCACAATTTGTAAATTACGAAGAAAGTGACAGATTAATAACCTAATTAATGAATATTTGTTTTACTTCCGTCAAAGGTACCTATGATTGTTTTGTTAAATAAGTAGGACTAAGACGAACTATTCTGATTGCAGTATTTAGTGTTAATAATCATGAATGTGCAAATATTTTGTCATTATCTTTTCATAAACCCACTAAATTATATAAATAGTATTCAGCATATGCTATTCTTTCAAAATATCATCAGGCAATACATCCCCGAAATATATTTTTTTAAATTATTTAAAGTTTAACATAAAACTTGCATTAGGACGAACTATTGTGGTGAGGGGCTCGTAGATAATTGAGGTTAAATCGCAATATTTTGATGTCCTCTGTACGTGGTATAATTATTGCCACCTTAATTGATAACATCCTGTAGAAACAATTCAAAATGTAAAAACTGCTCTGGCGGAAAAACGTCCACATTCTTATTCGCAAAGAAACATGCTGCCGCACGACTGACGTTCAACTGAACCAGGTTCAAAGTGCACAAAATCGCATCAAATTTTATGTATGAATGCATTAATTGCCGTATGTCCTTAAGATCCTATGCGGATTTGTTTACTTTGAACCTGGTTTAGTTAAACTTGAGTTTAAACTGCCTTTGTACAACTGGCCCATAGAATGTGTGTTCATAAAGTTAAGAAATCCACCTTATAGCTGTGACTACAGTGACTTTATAACCACAGTGTGGTCACGGAGTCAAAAACCGCCATTAACAGGCTAAATGTCAAATGAAAAAAATAATAGTTTTATGTAATTGGAACAGAAAAAAAAGCGAAAAAAATCACTTACGCTTATCTATTGACTTTTTAGTGCAGGTAACACAAAAAAAGACACGTTTGCCTCTAAAAATAAGCAAAATTAGTTGTCGCCATTAACAGGCAAACGAGATATGAGACTACTGGTGTCCACACTGTGTTCTGTAGCTGTGAACTATTTAGCTCCTCCAGGCTTCTTTTTATTCAAAAACATTAACAAATCATCTCAGAGGAAAGCGTTTTGCATTGGATGAAACACTTAAAGAATCTATGAAACAATATTTTGCAGAGTTGTCGAAGAATTTTTTTCTGAGGATTTGAGACAATTGGAAAAAATATGGAATAAGCACATAAGTGTTGAAGGAAGTTAAGTAGAGAAATAAAGGATTGTTAATGTGATATGTGTTTTTTTCTTTTTCATGGCTAAGTACCTAGATAATATCAAAATACGCTCTCGTAATAAGATAAGGCAATTTTCATGATTAAAATTTAATGAACTGAAATTTAACAAAAATAACAATCTGACTACTGTAGACTACTGTAGACTACTGTAGAAAAACACACAACTAAATGTGGAATAAGAACTCGAGTTACCCTGAATTAAAAAAAGGTTTTGAATTAAGAATTCACACTTTTCAGAACTGTCTGAATTTGTTAATACTTACTACGTTTAGATTAAATAAATGTCTACGGTTTTATAAACGCAAGTCAAGTTTATCTTTCGCCTTCTTTGCATAATACGATTGTGCAAACAATTGTTACTATGGAAATAATCTAAAACTTAAAGTTAATTTGCATAAAAATGTCAAAAACAAAAACATAGCGGTTCCAACTCGGAAGCTATGAAGTACCACTGAAAAATGACCGCGGAAGATTTCAAGTGTAGATAAGAAACTTTTTTCCACTACTAGTACTATAGCCTGTCATTTTGACATGTGTTAGGTTGCTGTGAAAAACAATTTCTCGACCTGAGGTAAATAATTTTTTTATTATTTACCACGGTAAATAATGAACATATTCAAGTTTTTTGATAATTCTGTAACAGTTTTGAAGAGAGAAGCTTTATAGGGTAATTTAATATAACCAAGAGATTATATTTAATGATATTTTATGCATTAAAATTGTCGTTTGAATAAATTAAACTGATTTGAAACTTGAATATTCAAGTTTTTTGATAATTCTGTAACCGTTTAGAAGAAATTATATTTTATGAACTAAAATTTAAAGCACGGTTTAGGTTTATTAATTACGAAACATCGTTTACCGTACTTACTTTATTTAATTAACGATTTGACCTTAGCAAAAAGATTGACGTAATGTTTGTGACAAATTAAAAAATTTAAATCAACTGTCATATCGGTAATACAGAAAACTGTAAATCTTTCGTAATTTGAAATAAATATTTGTTCAAATTAAAATTATCATTTGCACTAGTAGTGGAAAAAATAGTATATACACCACGGTAGAGAAGTCTTATAACCCTCGGGTTATAACACTAGACTTCTCTACCTAGGTGTATAATATACTATTACATGGAGGAGATACACAGAATAATCTTATTTTCATGCTTCAATTTAATTCAATTTGAAATAAACATTGCTATTAAATATAGGTTTCGTATACAGAAGAGGTTAATAAAAGTTAAACAAATCACTGATCATAATTTTTTTTCATGAGATTTTTTTTTAAATTTCACTAAGTAAACATTTGTAACTTACGCTACTTATTTCAAGTAATGTAATACCCATTTCATTTTATTTCAGCAGGAGTTGCAATAGAAACTTGTTAGGAGAAATAACAAACAAATCTAATAGCAGCTAGTAACTGCAAATGAGTTGTAAAAGAAGAGAAACTGTAACGCTTCAAAATGTACTTTAACACATAGAAAAGAGGAAAACACGACCCAAATTAAAATAAACTCCACGTATTCTGAGCTTTCTGCATGCGGGACGATTTATTCTTGCGCCAGCTCTAGTTATCTCCCCGGAATTATATGCAGTGATTTCTAGTTTTATTCGCCAACACGGGCTTCACACCGGAATACTTTTTGCCTCGCTGAATTCACAACGTAAATAAAGCAAATTCGCACACCGAAGGCCATTAAAACGCAAACGAGAGCCTCATAACGTAGTAGCCGTTTGATGAAGGCGAGTCGTTTGTCCAAATTAACGTGCAATTTGCTAAAACTGCTCGCTGACAAATGAGACGCCCAGAATTTCGATTGTAATGAAATTATTGTTTAATAGGTTTTATTGGCGGTTTGCTTCAAAAGCTTTATTGATGTAGTGGAAAATATGCTGGGTAATTGATATAGTTGGCGTTACGTTAACGGACGAAATAATTCGGGAATAATATTTGTGTGCACGATTAATTGCTAAAAGCTCAATTTCTCAATCGCACGTGAATGACTTAAGACTCGTTTATAATTTACAATAATTTTCTTGTCTAGTTCTTACTACAGTTTTTAATTTCTTAAAAACTAAAAAAAACTAAATAGTAGCAATAAAATTACTGAAAAGTTATGGTCGTCGACGTTACTTATTTAAATTGACGACACCATCTTCACAAGTAGCTAAATGTTTTTTTTGCAGATCATTAATAAATACAATATAGAATAACACGGCCAGTTATCTAGGCCAAGTGACTCCTCGGCGTCAATCGATAACGATTAATTTACAAGCACTGTGAGCAGGTATTACAATTACGGCTGAAATAGCAAGCAGAACTAACCAGTAATTACAAAAAGAACTCATCGAGAAATGATAACGAAGCGCAATTTTCCCTGTCCTAATTCTGCCATTTTCACGGTACGTTAAAAATAAAAATTTGCGAACAAAAAAACATCGAAAATATTGTTAGAATTCTTTAGGAAAATTAACTGTTTTCTTTGACTTTCTAGATAAATGTCTAGAGTACCTTCTGCATACATTTTTAACATGAATAACAGAAAACCAGAATTACAGACATACATAATTGCGCCACGGCTCGCTAAATATTCTAATATGTAAAAAATATTTTTTAAATACAGTAGTATACCGCAGTTCAGTAACTTGCATAATTATTAATATTTTATATGCCAACAATTATTGATAAAATTCGATTAACATCAAAATGTTATGGACGTATATGGACAAGATCTAGTTTTAACTGGTTAATTTTAGTTGTTGGACAACACATAAACGTTGGTGGAAGTTCCCAATGCAAAAAGATATTTTAAAAGTAATACCTTCATTCTTAAAACAATATATTAAAATAAATTATCTGAATTCAATCTCTTAATCACAGCACCTGTACAGTTCAATCTACGATACGTATACTGGTGCTTAAAAGTGTTCGAACGAAAAGCAATAAAATCGTTCCAATGTAACCCTTGTGGTAAACTTCCACAGTGCCAGGCGGTCACGCCGGTCGCGGTCGTCCGAATAATTTTAAGCACCAGTGTACACTTACCGCGGAAATCGCAGGTACACCAATCTTTGGAAATGCAACTAAAATTGTGCATTTGTATCATAGCAACCAGAAAACTTTAAAAAAATTAAAATTTAGCTGCCACAGTGTTTTGACATTTTGATAATTTTAAACTTTTTTAAACAATTTGTAAGAAAGATGGCATTTAATAAAATTCGAAAAGGGCAACGATATGATTTTACCGAAATAAATTATAAATTCGTTTTATAAAATTTGCAACAGTAACTGGATATAGTTGTGATACTGCATTATTAAAAATAACGGATGATATTTTGAGAGCTAGTGACAATGGAAAGCTAACGGTGATAGTCACATTAGACTATTATTTTAAGGCATTTGATACCATTGATCATGATATTTTGTTTGCAATTCTTCATTATATAGGATTAAATTTAATCAAAAGTTATTTAAATCTTAGACAACAGTCAATTATATGAATCTGATATCTAAATCTCTTACTTTGAAAAGTGGCGTACCACAAGGCTCTATTTTAGGTCCCATTCTATTTATAATTTACACATCTCAATTGTCCACCGTACTCAAACATTGTAAATCGCATTTCTTCGCCGATGATTCCCAAATTTATTTCTCTTTTCTTCCTTCTGATGTTGATGATGCTTGTATTTTAATAAGTAATGATCTTGCAGCATTGGGCCAATGTTCTCTCAAGCATAAACTAGTTCTAAATCGGAAAAATCATCAGCAATTTTATTTGGTAGATGTAATTCTAAAAAAGAAATCATTAATAAACTAAAAATAAAAGTTGTTAATGTTAATATCAAATTTACTGAGAAGTTAAAGAATTTGGGTATTACCTTAGACTCTAACCTTAAGTTCACGCATCATGTTTCGAAATTGTTGCAACAAGCTTATATGAATTTAAAAACTATTTATCTCAATAGGTACATATTAGATCAGAAAACAAAAATTCAGTTATGTAATTCTTTAGTTTTGAATAGGGTGGACTATTGTGATCTAGATGTAATAAATAAAAATAGATTACAGAAATTACAAAATTGTTGTCTACGCCTTATTTATGGTATTGGCAAGTATTTCAGAATTAGTCTCAAAGTTAGGGAGACTGGTTGGTTGCATATGGAACAAGAATGTTTCACACTTACTGCTTATTTTACAAAATTATTACGCATCAACATCCACCATATTTATATAATTTAATTACATATCGAACTGACGTTCACAATTTGAATTTGCGATACAAAGGTTTATTAACTCCCCCCCGTCATCACAGTCAAATTTAATAAAATTCGAAAAGGGCAAAATTATCGAAAAGTTGGCGGGAGGCATGCCAATGAGAACGATAGATGAGGAATTTAAATGTCAGTAAGACTACAGCATTAAATTCCAAACTAAATACACAGCTTAAATTTTTTTAATTCATACCACTAGATTTTCGATCCTGTACCAGTTTTTCGGCGACAACCGCACTTTTGACTACTGACTCGAGTTAGGATTTTGTTGAACACTCAATATATGCATATTTGGATTATCTTTCAAAAAAATTTTACATCTTTCAAATGTAATGGTCAGTGAAAAACTTTTTTAAGGTTTATTTAAGAAAGTAATGTCAATAAATTTCAATCTAATTAATTAAATTATTTTTTTTGGAAACGCATTAACAAGATTCTCTAAATCAGCCAATGATTTTGCTATATACAATATGCCCCAGGTAACTTTTCCAGCACGAGGGTCTTGCTTATTATTATTATAAAAGATGCGAATTCGGTTAGATGGGATGAATTATTACTAAGTATTAGGGTAGTTATATGAGCCCTAACAACTAAATATTCGGACAGACAGTTATTTTTAAAATATCTGTTAATATTTCTTGTTATAATTATAAAAAAAAAATATTGTATAGATTTGTTTGAAGACATATACTTCCTAATTAATATTTCGTCTATTAATTTTTAAATTGTTTATATTGTGTCAACTTAATTTGATTGATTCAAAAATTTGCTAGCAACTAATTATTCGGACGTCTACCTTTTTACGCTTTAAAAACAAGAAAATCTTGAAAACAAAAACCATAAATCGTTATCGACACAAGTTAATTGTTGATTTTGATATTAAGAACAAAATGTTTAGGAAAAATACGGCCCGTGGAGTGCCAACTAAAAGTGCGTGAAATTATAATTCGACAATATAGTGCTTTTAGATTTTTATTTTCACTTTCGGTTTTCAAGTTTTCGCCCCAAACTTCCATTTTTCTTATTGACCGTCAAGTAGGATTTAGGATAAGTGAATACGGTCTTTTTTTTTCTTTACAATGATATGGCATATGTAATATTTGAGGAGGTGATCTTCAAACCTCAGGTGCAGTATTGAACAAAAATTCGAAAGAAAAGTTAGAGATACCGACGTGTTCGCAAAACGGAACTGAATCTAATGGACTAGGTTTCAAATCTGAAATCGCTTTAGTTAGAGGCCAAACAGAGACATCTGTTTTTGTTTGAATCCCAAAACGCAGTATGTGGCCACCTTAATGTTTTTCAAACCGCATTTTACATTGTTTTATTTCTAAAGGCACTTTTAAACGTGAAACTCGCAGTTCTTGCTTGCAGTTTTCTTGTTTTAACGCTTTTAAAGAGGTTTGAGGGCGTTTTAAACCAAATTAAATGGAAATTAACCTTGTTAATGTTGGTACTAAGAAAAGACGGTAGAAAGAAATGTTCTGATGTTTTGTTTATTTCTTACATTACCTATTATTACATTTGTTAAAGAATAAAAATTTATTTGATTTTTAACTAAATTACTCCAGGCATTCACTTTCAAAAATGCAATTCTTCACATTTGAACCACAAAACGCAGTAAAATAATACAAAAGTACATATCCAAATGTGCTTTTTCTAATGAGATTATTATTGACAGAGAAACTAACTGTTAAACACAAATTTTGAAAAGAAAGGGACTCTTACTTCACATCGAACAAGTTTTTCATCATTATCTTGATAAAACAGTCTTGAACAATGCTGCGTTTTGAGGATCACCTCCTCATTTATTTTGACAGATAACGAAGAAAATTTTAAACAATACATTTTCTTGACAGGCGTATGCTTTGTTTGTAGTAAAAAATAAACAAATTTTCTAATAAATGAATATTTCAAAGAAATTGATTAAAATTATTAAAAATATATCTATTTACAAACAAAATAGGTTGGCGAGGTTGGGATTCGATGTCACATCCTTCGTGTCCAAGGTTCCACCTCATAATTCCAACGTATCATAATAACCGGTTGTCTACTCATGGATTGGTAATCGTGAATCTATTGTATGTCCTCCAAGGTTTACAGGCTTAACCCCTTCGAATTTTCTTGTTTGGGGTTACGTCAAAAATTAAGTTTTCAAGTACATATTTGAAAATGTTAAAGATCTTCGTGAATCTGTGCTTGCAGCAATTCGCAGTATTACACGTCATAATTTTCATAATGTAATCAGAGCGACGATTCGCAGGTCAAAATTATGTTTAGAACGTAATGGGTCAATTGTTCAAACATCCACCGTAAATAGTCTAGTATTTAATTTAACTACGTATTTGTTGTTTATTAATTTTTTGCACGACCTCTATATAATGAGCAATTTTACTCTCTAATTTGAGGAAGGAAAGTGGCTGTTTTACTCCCTTGGGCAAAAAAGGCAATTTAATATTCCGTTTACCAACCATCAGAACCGATGTGATTTTTGTATTCGTAAAATAAGAATGTTATATTGACGATGCTTTGTAGAACCCTCGGGCTACAAATTACACCTCGGGTAAAAATCATACACTTTACTCCCTTGATGTATAATCTACTATTTATGTTTCTTGTATAAGACCTTTTCAAAAATTCTTTCATTCATTTGTTAGGAAATTTGTTTATTTTTACAGTAAACAAAGCGTACGACTGTGAAGAAAATATATTTTTTTAATTTTCTTCGTTAACTGTAAAAACAAATACTACATATATCATTGCAAAGAAAAAAAGAGGACTTTCAATTACACCGAAGTCTACTCGACAATCCATAAGAAAAACTGAAGTTGAAGGTAAAAACTCGAAAACGGAAAATGAAGACAAAAGTCTAAAATCAAGTTATTACAAAAAAAAAAACGAAACGAAATTTGAAAATTATTTTTTTTTTGCTATAACTTTGCTGAACCACATGGAATTTTTTAAATTTCAAAATATGTAGGTTATAACTACTCTAATACCAAAACTAATAGCATTTTCTATTCGCTACTCTATAGTACTTTCAGAGTATCCTATATGATTTTGAAAATACAAAAATTTTAAATAAAGAGACTAATGAAAAAACAGATTATTTTTAGAACGTTTTCACAAAAAAAAAAACATAATAATTCTATGAATTTTCGTCAGATATTAAAAATGAATATTTAATTTGATTTTTCAAAACATTCAGAAGATTCAAATTATGTTAATAATTTCACAAACAGTAAACAATGAAATTATAAAAAAATCAATTGTGTATAACAAAATGATATGATGAAGAATATCTTCGAAACGAGAAAAAATTGGTTTAATTTCCTTAAAATCACTCTTCAAAACGATATGCATTTAATTGCTTAACATTGCCGCACGATATTTTCTCTTAGATTATCTATAATGTGTAAGTACTAAGTACGCAGGAACTGATAAAACAGAATTTTTCAAGAAAGAAATTACGAGCTGTTTCAAAATAAGTGGGCACCATTGCTAACTTTCTTATTTTTGAAGTTACAGAGTTCATCAAATTAGCAAATCTGTTTGCCTTTTTCCGCTGATTACAAATATGGAAACAGAAAAGCAATTGAATGCAAATGGAACACGTTGTATTTTATCATCGTAAATGAAAGAAAATTGAATTCTAGTAATAAGTCTTTATGTAGGTACACCATATTCGAGATAAGTCAAATAACTGAGATATGTGAGCTTTAATTTAACAAAGAGTATCTCCATTATTTGATAATAGTAACTATCCGATTCATTGGCCACCTTTAGTGATGTAAAAATATGATATTTTAAATTATTTTCTACAGCCCTGCATGTATCATACCGTATTTTATCCTAATCTAACTTTATTAGCCAAGTATAGTAAATAACATAGTAACTCCTAGTAATGTAAAGTTGTATTATACTCGTTTTAAAATGGTTACGATGATTTGAAGTTGCATTATTCGCATATTAAAACTTGTGTATTTACAACTTTACATCATTTGAATCATCCTAAAACGCGTATAATAGAACTTTACTAGTTTACTAATAGATACTCCTTGTTAAATTAAAGCTCATATATCTCAGTTATTTGACTTTTTTCGAATATGCGGAAAAGGGCAAAAAACTCGCTAATTTGATCGACTCTGTAGTTCCAAAATAAGAAAGTTAGCAATGGTGCCGACTTACTTTGAAGCAGCCTGTATAAAATAATCTAGAGTTGTCAAATGGCAAGAACGCGGAGAAACGATCAGGACTTATTAATCAATTGTCGAAAAATTCTTCCAAGTAATTTAACGTTTGCCTTGCTACATGAGGACGAGCTAGTTCATCGATTCTTAATTAAGTTTTTCTTTACTGTTACAGTAAATTACTTTTTAGTACAAGTATATTTTCGCAATCTAATAACTCCAATGTCCTGTCAAAAATTATATATAAGATTTAAACAACAATCTATTAAATTCTATCAGACCCCCCTTAACTTGTCAGAAACTTTCCTATAATTTTTAACAAATACGCAACGTCGAAATCACAAAGGACTATCAAATATTTTCTTTGACACGAATACGAGTCCGAAATAATAATAGCGGCAAACGTATCGAGAGCCACTAAAAAACCCGACGGGATACCTCCACCTTTGCATTTACCTCGAAAACCTCATAAATTTTACCACCCTCACCGACTTTCTCGGCGTCATTTCGCTCGAGCGGAACAAACGTGTTTTGGCGGTGGATTGTTCAACGGTGTTATGCGGTTGCTGCCGCCGCTTTGTTACGAAGCGGACGGTCTTAAGTTTGTAAAAAGCTTCCCCAGGGAGTAGTTAAATAGTCATGTCGGGGTTGCGCGTTCAGTAGTTGGATGTACTCGATACAGGTACACCGTTTTTGCAATAAAATGAAACACTGACTAAAAGTTTTTTTTTTTAATTTGTTCAGTAATTTATCACACAGTTGATAATATTACCATGCAAGAAAAATGAAATTTACGTAGCGACTATCATAAGGCTTATTAAAATTGTTACACAATTATTATATACAGTGTCTTTCAAAAAGTCTGCTACAAGAAAGGAGCGCATTGAAATAATCATTCAGAACTAAATCAAATAATCGAGAAATTTTTTTTTTTAATCTGGTGGTTGCCCAACGGGGTCCTAAGTCAAAGACTTGTCAAGACCTCAGGAGCGGGAGTGTATTTGAGTGTGTGTAAAGTGTTCCATGGCTTTGTTACTTCCAACCTTCCAGCCGTTTAAGGGGAAGCAGTGTCGAATTTTATCCCCAACACTGAAGAGTGCCTGAAGTCGATACCGACCACCCCCGAGAAAAATCCCGAGTGCGGTTCGAACCGACGACCATGCGATTGCAAGGCCGGTTCTCTTACCACTGGACCGTTCAGGCGTTTAAGAATAAATTTATAAGATATAAATAATAAATAAGAATAAATTTTGTGTTTTCCTATTCATATTACTTTGGCACTTTACTCCCACCAGTATTTCCTAATGTAGTGTGTATAGAGAGTGATTCACAATAAATTGTGATTTTTCTTATTTTTGAAATAGGAGGCTGTAATTAAATTTAGCTACGACTTTTAATTCTGAACGACTTATTCTTATAACATTTTCTTGTATCTTGTAAAATAAGGGCACTTTACTCTTACATCTTCATTTCTCGGTGACACGCTGTATACCATTCAAGGTAAATTTCAGCTGACATTTCTCAATTTGACTTTAAGGGATGCAGAAGCGTTCAGAGTCAATAAATTTTTATGAAAATCGGTAATAAAAAAAATCCCATTTGTAGCACACTTTTTGAAAGACAAATTTGGATTCTAAATTAATGAAAGGAAAATGAAAAAAACTAATGGGATGTAATCTCATGGACATCAATTAAAAGGCAACTTCTTTGTTTAAGGCCTCAATATTTTGTCGTAATTTTCAACATCATCAGGAGGTTACTACAATTTTTACGAACAAGAGTAAAATAATCGTAATTGTAAGAAAAAATTAATACTTACAACTAGTGATAGATAAATTGAACAACAAATTTCGACATTAGAACAATTTAAATTAGTTCACATGTTAAAATTACGTTAAAATTGTAAAACGACGCAAAACGTTTCTGAGACTCAAATGATTACCAACCACTACGGACAAGAGACCACCACCACATACTTAAATTATGGTCTTCTTATAACAACAAACTGGCCAACAAATTAAACAGAAGAATATTTCTACTAGAATGTCGAAGAACCGAAATTTTACCTAATCATATAAAGCATGGTTACAAGAATGTTATCCAACTTTATCGATGCAGGTTCCAAGAACCTCTCAAGAAACTATACAATTTCAAAACAGGTTAGGAAGAAAAATACTTAATCTAGAAATCAAAATCACACACAGTATTTCTCAACTCAAAAACAACATTCAAAATTTAATTTCAAATGTTTCACAGATTTTACCTTTTGATATTTTTAATGAATGTAAAATTAGATTACAAATTGCTTTTGAAAAGAAATTTTATTATATTAAACATAATAACATACGAAAGCTTCAAATATTAAAGGATGATAGATTTCATAAAAAATTGTTTGTCAACAATAGTAAATGGTTCAAAAATATTTCTCAGACAAAGATCCCACGGGATATATCGGACTTTCTATCCTTCGGACCTAAGCTCAGTATTTCACCTGGAAAAGCCGGACTGGAAAAAGCCGGAAAATTATACCAAACACTGATTAGAGGATTCTTAAACAACAGAGACGGAACAAAGAAAACAGAAATGACCATTTACAAAACAATTTATATACCAGTATTAACTTAACGGCTATGCGAACTGGACATTAAATTAATAATATAAGTCAAGAATTCAGGCAGTGAGATTGCATACCTGAGAAAAGCACAGGGAATACGATGAATGGAAAAAACCAAAAATACCGAAATAAAGAATCGTAGAATTGGAAGTAAAAACACTTGTTGCGTTCGAAAATTATACGTCGAATATGTCTGGAGCGTATGATCTCATCTTTCTCACTCAGGATTTTTAACCTATTTTGTATCTCGCTCATCCGTTTGAAGAAATCTTGTGTTTATATTATTTCCACGACAACTTGCGATCTTTTCACACCCTACTTAAATGTGGAATGTGAAAGATCGCCTGTTGTCATAGAAATACTATAAACACAAGACTTCTTTAAACGGATGAGCGAGATACAAAATAGATTAAAAATCGTGAGTGAGAAAGATGAGATCATACGCTCCAGATCCACCCTATGTATAATTTTCGAACGCAACTAATGAAGAGAAGAAATTGAGATGGTTGGGATACCAATGGACAGGGATAGGCGAGTTCAATTTTTTTTTTATATTTTGCACCCTGATGTGTCAAATATAGGAAATTTTAAAAAATGAATAGAAAACTAGGCGCGTTCCTAAAAGTGCTTCTTGGTGGGGGGGTTGCTTTTGTTAGGTTTCAACAATTGTAGACAAATACAATCGTAAAAATACACTTGAAAAAAAAATCATTTATTTTTAAAACTAATTTGCAACAATAAAGAAAATTTTTATGTAGGTTCCGCATGTTTCGGAAAAAATGGCTTGTTGGGGGGGGGGGGAGCGATCACGAGATTTCGCTAAATTAGAAAATAATTCTCCAGACTTTTTCATAACTTGTTGCCATTTGGCAATAGCCAACAACAAGTTTTCGAAAGAAAATCTGTCGAATCATTTTCAATTTATACTCAATCTCTTGTGTTATTTACATAATATGATAATATTGTCTGTTTCAAAATGTAAAAAACCACCAGACTTGCAATTTACCTCGTGGATACAACCGGCAACGCTGCCGCATGTATCTGCCAGTGACAAACTCCTTTTGATTTTGCAGAGGAGGAGTGTGAGGGTGAAGAAAATTTTGACTGCGTAACTTGAAGATTTTTGCGTTTTTACGGCATCGTATGATTTTAGGCAAAATATGAGTTAATAATTACGACGACAAATTACTGACGCGGATCAATTATAATGACAACGTGAAGTATTAACTAAAATATATCTAGGAATTTTGTTTTTTGGTACCAAAATTCAATAGGTGGTGTTTTTCTAATTTTGAGGCAGACAATAGAAGGGGTTAGAACCATAAGGATCTAAGTGACATAAGAGTTCAACTAATACTTGTACCCTTTTTGGAGCTAAAACTTAATGAAAATTGTTGATATAGTATATTTGACAGTTTATGAATGGCACTACATGTTAACTACATGTTGCAAAAGCAATTGTTTCGTTATGCAATCTAATTAATTAGTATTTCATCTCCTCTTGTAGCAATATCAATGTCAATTCAAAATAATTGCACTTAGATCCTTATTATTCTAACCCTTCCAATTAACATGTATTTAAATGACTTCTGAAAGCTGTAAGCCCTTTTAGGCCCAGTTGTACAATTCGAGTTTAACGTTAAACCAAAGCTTAAATCCTTCACAATAACATGATTGTAATGGACGTTGCTATGGATTTAAGCTTCGCTTAAAGTTAAACTCCGTCGGGCGCGCGCCTTTTGAAACGTAAGAGGTCGCGCTGTATCCATCAGATACATGCGGTTAATAGTATATAATTTTAACTATTTATTGCTGTTTATTTATTTATTATATTTATTTATTTAGATTTGTCTATTTAAAACAAAATATTACTGTATAAATAAATATAAATATAAATATAAATAAATATTGATGTAAGTCAAGCTGTTTCATCCTACTTAGGCTTAACTCGCATGTACCACTTTTGCTGCGATTTTTGAATGGTTTTGTGTGGTTATGGTGTAGATATTTTAGGTCTGACCATTTTGATAACGAAAAGATATGACAAATGAACATACTTATGACTTACGATGAACAAATATGACCGGTCGCGCTGTATCCACCACACACAAAGCGCATCTTCTGCTTCATTTGCTACACTAAAACTAAAAATTTATAAACCACAGTAGTTGTCCTTCGTTGTCAAATGATCAGAGATAGCATACCTAGAAGGGCAATGGTATTGCACACTAAACACAAAAATGGCAGTAAAAATATAAAGCTGTGTATCTGTGAGATACATGCGCGCCCGACGAAGGGTTAATGAATTACTTTCACACAAACCCTTAAGTATTCTTTTAGAGTTGCCTAAAATGAGGAGATTTTTGTTTATTTACTTCACATATTCAAGTCTATTAAGTAATCTATATGATGACTGTAAATTATTTTAATTAATAATTTTCTAATTTTGATTAAATATTATTTTTGACAGTTATAAAAATTATTAAATGATTCAAGTTTCATAAAAGAAAACTGCTTTCTATTTCACAGCACTTTTTGAATACATACTTAAAATAACAAAAATTACTAATTTAATAGTTTTTTCTCATTTTTTTTTTTTTTCAAAATTTATGTATTTAGACAAAAAATTACATTTTAAACAACTTTTTTTAAAAAAAATTATTTATCTTGGTTAGTAAATGCGATTCTGACAATTATTTTCAAGAAATATTAAATTTAAAGATACTGTCACGTGATAACTTTTATTTGGACACTTGTAATGTTTTTTCAACCACCTCAGATTATCAGGGTTTGATTTTACTAAAAAGTCTAAATAAACATGTTTTCCATTTGATGCCGATTTTTTGACGATGACTGTAAAAAACCCTACAACTTTTGTGTTTAAAGTTTTTCTCCAGCTTCTAAAATAAAGCCTGTAGACATGGTGCAAAATAAATTAATAATAAAAATTTATTTGCACCCTCGCTTGCGGCGATCTTATTCGATTTTTTTTTCCTTGGGCAATATTTTAAAATGTACGAACATGAATTTCAATATCTATTTGAATGTACGCGCTACGAAATTGTTCTGCTGAAAATTGAAGACGATAATTTGCATTGTTTTGGGAATTATTGAGCGAAAATGGAAACGCCGAACTTCTAAGGCATTATCTGGAACTGCAAATTAAATTACAGACTAAACAATTAAGCGTGGTTTAGTAAATTGAGTCAAGCGAATCTACAATGTCACCATAGTTTAATTTATTAGAAAATTTTTAATAAGTAGTTCAAGCATAGGGTTAATTTCAACAAACATGTATAAATTACTTTACAGTTTATCATTACATTTCTTGTTTAGAATAGGAACAATTAATTCTATACTATACGTTTAATTGTATATGAGTACTTAGTGTTATTAAATATAGTAATTTTAGCAATTTAATTATGTGAAATATTTTGAAAATTTGGGGAATTATGTTTCTGTAAATTTCAATCCGATCCAAAAAATATATAAAAAAGTATTGCTAGAGAAGTCGGTATGTTAATTTACAAACAGATTGTCTAAATAATCTCTGTATCCCTCTGTTTTGTAGGCACATAATTCACAACAAGATCTTGGAGATAAAAGAAGATACAATCAGACAGGATATATAAATACCACCCCGAAGCATCGAACACCGTCCCATAAAATAGGTCATCTATTGAAAATGCAATTAACACTAGATTAGACTGGAAGTATCGTAATTGTACGTTTACTGGCTGCGAGAGTGCTTTAATTGGAGCGTTTCAAGAGAATCTCAGTCTTTAATCTAGTTTTACTCTGTCCTGAAGTTTAAAATCCGTATAACTAGAAGTGGTTTAGTGATTAATGCGTGGACAAAGGAACCGAATATTTTAAATTGCAATGTACTTCTATTGAGATAGCCAGACAGTGCTGCGAGTTGAAGAAATTATTTGTCACTAAACTAAATCTACAACAGCTGAATAATTCCTATCAGAACAAAAAGTTGTTTTGTCATTCATCTCTTAGACAAAATTGACTGACTCAGTGTGCTCTTAGTTTATTGACGAGATTAAATCAGCTTCTCGACTAATTGTAAGTCGTCAAACATATCGAATGTGGGAATCACAGAAATCAACTTTTGTCGAATCTCGTCCTTTTCAATCATTACCGAGGTGCACATGACACACAAATAGCAAAGGAAAATTTGTTAACGAATCATAAAGTGCTCTAGCAAGAGTACCAGGAATAGAGGATACGAAGACGCAGGAAACAACCAGACTTGTCATCAAAATTATAGATTACCTTTCTTAAGTTATTTTCATGATATGATAACTACATATTTTATTACAAAATGCAGATGTTGACTGATGGAATATTCCAAAACATGATGTGTGCACATAATACTAACAGTGTGAATCCCAAATCTGTAATACCAGTGACTAATCAGTGATACATATAACACGTACAAGGTAAACAGTATCACAAATAAAGAGACAAACGATTAAACACTGATTGGTTCAACAATTTAATGATGACCTTTATAATACGGAAACATGCTAATATAATTTGTAAACATTAAGAATTGGAAATGTGAGTTTATTCCAACTTTAACATGTTTAACTTTAGCAATCTTGTTCTAATGATTGCATTTGTAATTATTTTGTCTATGTTTATTTGCCACTTTTTTTAACGCGATCGCTAACCATCCTCGCTAATGTATTACGACCACCATCTAATTAATAAGAATATTAATGTAATAAAGCACAAGACTAAAAACAATTTTCTTCTAGAGAAATAGAAAACAGAATTAAATTTTCACAGTTAAGCTGTTTCATACATTCTGTCATGATTAGGTATAATTGAATCAAGTTCAAAATTTAGGAAAATTAAAAACTAATCTAATTTCGCTTGTTCGTTGTCCATGTCGCAAAATTGGATTCCTGGTTGAAACCGCGTTGGTTTCTTACCAGCGTTTCGTCCACCGTTGCTGGGTATTTCTTCTGAGCTTTTGCCTCGCTACCGCTACTGCTACTGTTCTTCTTGCTACTTCACTGTTCTCGGTTCACAGAAAACTCTTCCATAAACCGAGAATAATGAAGCAACAAGAAGAAGAGCAGCAGCAGAGATTCCAACTCGAAATTTAGTTTTGAGACATTTAAAACAATCTAGTCTAAAATACAAAATTAAGGGTGACTGACAATTGTACCGTCAAAAAAATGTGAAAGAGAATGAACGTTATGGATTACGGGGAAAATTTTTAAAAAATTCTAGGGAACAGTTTATAAGTAATTAAAAATTTACCTTAAAAGCAGCACTGCGTACAAAATACAATTCCGCGTTATATAAATGCAGCAATAAATTAGAGTATTAAGTTTTACGATTATTATTTTATTGACTACACACAATGTGACCTTGGCACACATCTGAACTTGGTTTGATTACGTGTGTAATAGCTGGGAACGAAAGTCTGCGTTATGTGTGTTTTATGCGGTATAAATAAATGGTATTTAAATTGCAGGGGATGTTTGAAAATCTCAGAAGCTCGGACAGGATTACTAGAAATTGATATAGGTAAAATTACTAATAAGGAATTATCGCGACAATTACATTTCTAAGGAAGAAACCGATATGTTGGTTTTCTCCGAAAATGTGAAACGCTTTATTATATCTTCAATTCATCGCTAGCCATTTTTTTACTTATTAACGGGCGAATCTACTTCGTCATGCAAACTTACAGCTGACTGTAAAAGCTTTCGCCGATGTAAAGGTCGCACGGAGACATAAAACAATAGAACTTTATTAGATACAGCTGCACAAGTTTTAACTGTCGCAGGTGCTATGCCTTTGATTTTCCGTATAATTTTTGATCTCTACTTTCACCAAAAGAGAAAAGAACAACACGAAGTTAATGAATGTTTAAAAAATATATATATGGAACAGTTCATAATTAATTAAAAATGTAATTCAAAGTCGAACAAATTATTCAAAGTCAAAAGAATGCTTGTGTAACGAGGAACGATTTACAACCAGTGCGTTAAAACACAGGATAGAATTTGAATTTTGTTAAACTTTTAAGTGATTTGTGTTAATAATTTGTCCTTGATATTAACGAATTAGTTTCTCATTAAAAGCCACACACAAAACGATATTATAATAATTAACAAACCGAACAGGTTACGGATGTGTTTACTACTGATTACAATGTTTTAAACTCTGGTTGTTATTGCCATAAAATAATTAAAAAATAAACTATTCCTTTATTCTGATTAAAATGCAAAGGAAGCGTAACGCATAATATTGGGCCGCAAAAATATGCTGAAAGGTGTATGACGCGCACGTTAGTTGTGGGAATCTACTTTATTTATAACTAAATTTAAAATAAAATTAAAGAAAAATACTATGAATTCTTAACATGAAGATTTGAAGTGTTTTTGCGTTTTAGTGCTTTGTTTACCTGTCAAAGCATGTGTTCAAAGTGGGGCAGTTTTTATCCTTATTTTATATAATTTATACTTAATTACTTCATGTGATTGCATGCATTTGTCAATAATTTCAGAGCTCGTATTTCTGCTGTTTAAAGTTCAAGTTCATATCCGACGCCACAACAATCACAAAACTATAAACACCTTTTATGACTGTATTATATTTCATTCATCTGCTGTTCTTTCTTAACCAGAGACGTATCGTCGTTTTGTATATAATTTTATTTGTCGAAAACTAAAGCACATAAAATTTCTTTGACATTTTTCCCCATAACGAGCAAAACGCAAAAGTTTAGTTCGTCAATATTGAATTTACAGAATTTAGTGGGAATTTAAAGGGAAAAAAACACGAAAAGAAAGTTTCTTTTTCCTTACGCAACAATTGTAAGTCACTCGGTGTATTTGAATACAAAAAATCTATATACAAATTACTTTATACGCTTGACATAAATCACAGTATTGGCACAGCCCATTAAATTCTGTAAATTCAATATTGACGAACTAAACTTTTGCGTTTTGCTCGTTAACAATGAGACAGATCACGATGAATCAATAGGACGCATTTACCCTGACGTGTGTTGTTTGTTTTTAGTGCTCATTGTGTTATTTGCAAGCCATTAGCTAATTGTATAACATAATAATTGTCATTTTAGGCTTTACTTAAAAAAAAACTATTTAAATTACACGAATAAATCGTGCAATGAATTCTTAAAACGTCGCATGCTTATTTACAGATTTGAATCGCTAACAGGTAATTTCATTGTTGTATGAAAGATATACGAGTATTACATAAGGAAAGTAGAGAAAAAAATGAGAAAAAATATGAATGAAAACTTGATTTACAAAATTTGGTAAACGAATTCTCGTCATCAGTTAACGGTGCAGTTACTCGGATAACAATACGAATTACGCGTTTCGCGTCGCTAATTTTTACACTGAAAATTAGTTTCAGCATACAGGATATAACTTTATTAACACGGATGTCGCTTTACGAAGTTGCAATTAGTCGCGACAAAATTCAAACTTTTCAAGCGTTCACGTGAAAAATAAAATATGAAGTAAATGCAAAGCTCACTTTGAAATTTAAATTCAGTTTGTTATACAGTGAGGTGATAAAATAAGTAATAGAGTCACTATTGCTTCAATACTGATTATACATAAAAAACACCAAGACGTTTTTAAATTTTAGGTTTCGTTGTGAATCTGGTAGTTTAGTTGAAAACGGAATTTCGCTCGTTACTTGTGAGAGATGATGTCAGCGTCAATCTTTTTAATGAAATTAAAAGCTTTTCATTATTTAGCACCATGAAATACAATTATCAAAAAAGATATCAAAAATTCCATCCTTCCAAGTTGAAACAGGAATTCGTGCCCTTCAAGAACCTCTGTTTTGCTCAAATTTTTATAAGTTTGTTCAATTCACCGAACAAAATGGATCAAACGAGTATGATCAGAATGCTCTTCGCCCTATTTATCTTCCATTAAGGGCCGGTCTTTCCATCTCTTAGTAAACTGACTGACAGATGACTACCATGGAAACAATTCATAAAAATCAATCGACCATTCCGAAGAATCAAGTTAATAACCTAACTACTTTAACGGGCAGACGGAAAGACCGGCCCTAAATGTTTCGTCCGCGTATTTTCTAACAGCAAGCGGAAATGCGACGGTGTTCCATCTTGTTGAAACAAAAGATTCAATACCTATTTGGTTAAAGACACGGCTTCCAAAAGCACATGCAAAGTATTCAGTAAAAAATCAATGCGGACCTGTTAATCGTTGGAATACACTTGGTAATGTTAGTATTTTCAATCTTTGAATGAGTGACTGGTTCTCCACGTTCGTGATCCCTAATTGCTAAAGTGGTGACATGGCAATTGACATTGAACGGAAGATCATTGATATATATAGAGAACAAAACCAGACCCTGTACTGAACCCTGAGGAACTCCTACTTGGTTGGCAATATGCTGATGAAATACGTATTGTCAGATAAGAATGAAATAAGTTCTAGCTTATCCCCCGTATCTGACAGTAATTCAGTTCCATAAGTAATGAGTAGTGAGCTACTATGTTAAAGGCCTTCATTCGTCACGAAATAAGACGAATGTGTTACTCTTCGTTTCCATGTTATCCATTATACCCCGTGAGCATTTTTAAAAATAATATTAATAATAATGACTTTATTTCAGAACCAAATAAAACATCTGATTTAAAAAAATAACAAAATTCGAAACGTCTGAAAATCGCTAGGTGCGGTTCATTGAACAGCCGGAACGTAGGAGATTAACATGACTACCCTTAATAATGATATTTTTAATTGAAATCGTATTAAAAACATCAAAAAGTAAATTCAAACATTAATGTAAATTTAAAAATTTAATTAATTACTTTAATTTCAAGTACTGATTTGCCTATAGTTCCTAAGATGTAAAAATTAAATTAATTAATTATTTTCAATTTAAATAAATATTTGAATTTACTTTTTGATGTTTTTAATATGATTTTAATCTAATATGTCATTGTCAAGGGTAGTCATGCTAGGCTAGCTTCCTATGTTCCGGATTGAAAGTGCTCACTCGGTATAAGTCATCAAATAACGAATAGTATACACTGTGCTGAATCTGGGACGGGAGCCGACTTGAGTATAAATTATTTTGTTGCAAGAAATCGTTCAGTCTAACTAATATGACTTTTCAGTTATTTTAGAGAAGAGAAGATAAGTAGGATAGCAATGGGTCTAAAGTTGGAGCAGTCATTTAGAGAACTTTTTTTAAGATGGGAATAATTTTGGAAATTTTAAAATAATCGGGGAAGCCACCTGTGTAAGAGATAGATTTATTATGTCAGCCAGCAGTAGTGAAATGATATCCGATACTGATTTATAATACGAGTGGTAATGTCATAATAATCAGGAGTGGATTTAGCCTTTAGCGATTTTATAATGTCTAAAATCTCTTCTCTTGTGGCAGGCATGAGAAAAATGGAAGTTCCGTTTATGTGGGCTTTGTAAAAAGCGATCTGATGGATGCTCTGTGGTTTTAAGTTTCATCTGCAATATTTTGAAAATATTCATTAAACTCTTTAGAGGAGGGAGAAGCTATTGGGCTCGCACTGAGTTTATCTGTGGTGGAATTTATATTTGTAATTTATAACATGCACAATAAAGGCCACCGCAAACTATACCGAGGCGGGTTGCAGCTCATCGCACTGCAAAAATGCGCATGCAATCGTTTTCATATAATTTATACACAGTTGGTCTGGCCAGGACTACGTATGCGTTTATTGTGAGTAAATGAAGGATAGAATAGTAGAAACCGCATGAGTAAACGAAATAGCTACAAGTTTGTTCGTACAGCAGCTTCTGACTAGTCCGAAACTGTCAGAAGCATGCGCCGATTTAAGTTTCACATTAAATGCAGCTCTTGAAAACGGTGATTAATTCGATGGGCGAATATATTTGACAGTTTCAAACTAGTCAGAAATGCTGTACGAACAGACCTAATATCAATCGACGTACCCTCGCACGCAACATTGTAATATCTCTGTTTCACTTCCACACAAGTTTCAATGGGCCTCTCCTTCATTTACTCACAATAATCGCATACGTAGTCCTGACCAGACCAACTGTGTATAGACTATCGCATATAGCTGACGGGCCGGAGCTGGTCACACCATGCATAAAACGATTACACGTGCATTTTTGCAGAGAGATGCGCTGCGGCTCGGCTCAACATAGTTTGCGCGGACCTTGAGCGTTTAAAATTGTTAACTTTATATTTTAATTTCCATGAATTTTGCTTCGTTAAATTATAAAAGCTTCATAATCTTCCCCGTTTCATTAGATGCATAATGTGTACCAGAAAATTAATGATTATCTTTTAGATTTCTGAATGCGAGGCGATCTTGAGAAGTAGATCATTTAGAAAATTGGTAAACAATTCCAAATTTCGAAAACCAAGCGATCATCTATTTTTCCAATATTGCCGTAAAATCTAGCGAATAAAGTTACTAGCGCTAAGCGTTGGTGTAAAGCTAATTTTCAAAAGTTATTTTTAAGATGTCCACAATTGTATAGTCATAGCCATTAAAATCGTTACCCCTGCATGCCAACCTCACCCTTATTGACCTGCAATGGAAACAACGGTTATCGTCCTCTATTGTAGGGCTATCCCTATTCTTATTGACTCTAAGGGTCCTTCGAATCCTAACGATATACTTGGCCACGAGTGTATCTATTAAGCTTGCTTTAAAACTTTACCAAGGACGTAAACTAAAATGCGTAATTAATATAATTTTAACGTACACAACAATGATACAATATTTCTCGGAATATATGTCACTAAATTTAAATATTACAATTATACAAACGAGCAAAAATAAAAATAAATTTATCGGTTTCACAATATAAATTTTATCAACGCAAATTTTTGTGCGCAGTTTATTAAGTGAATGTCTACACTTTATATTAAAAGACGTTGTTTTGACGAAGTTGTTTTATTTTTGTGTGCTGCTTTTGTACTGACGCCGAACACATAAAAATTAATTGATGTTTTTTATGTTTTGTCCTAACAAGATTGGCGTGAGATCGCTGATGCCCTTTATCAATTTAAATTAGAAACTCAATGCATTAACCACATAAAAATTATTTCAATCTTTCATATAGTTGTTTTCATAAAAGAATAGATCTATGTCATAAATAAAACGCGTCTGGTGTTGCATCAACAGACTTAAGAATCATAACTCCGTCCTTTTTTCTCATTCACCGTTAACAAAGAAATAATACTGAAATAATTGTCGATTGTAACTTCGGCGATTGATTACGCAGAGCTCAAGTTCCGTGATTTTCATATTAAATATTTTCGCCACACAAAAATGTATTACATATGTAGGTATTTTAGTATTGTGTTTTCTATTCCTAAGTATAAAAATGAAATTTCCAGTAGACATGATGATGATTCGGCAAATCATAATTTCTGTAGATAAGCTAAATTTGTGTATGAATTTAGGTGTAGTCTGTATATCTCGCTTAATGATCTCTCCTTTGTAGCTCCGTAGTTACATTAATTTATTTAATGTCCGACTAGACTATTATAACAAAATAATGGATCAGTTTTAAGTCACGTTAGCATTGAAATAATGCCGTAGGGCGTTATTTTAAAATTTTATATTTATAAATTTTCAAGGCACTCTATTATTGGAAAATAACAATATAAATGATTGTCAGTTATCTTTATTAACGCAACCATTCTTGAAAAAGGAAATACTCTTTCTCGTACAGTTCTTTTTTTTGTTTTTGGGGTACAAGAGCTTCCGCTGGCTTTGCAGCCTTCATTTTACCAAAAAATAAATACACAATTCTTAGCAATATATTATCGTTTACGAAAAGTATTTGTATAACGTATTTGTAATACAGGGTTATTCACGCAACCCGTTCATTAAATGTTTTCAAGGAAGAGGTTTAGATAGAAATTTGAAATTTACAGAGCAGATATACATACATATTTGAAAGGGAACTTTTCAAATAAAATAAAATTGACCTCCAGTCACTTCCGGTTATACCGGAAATCGTTATCAACTCGCTCATTTTAAATGGGATGGTTAGGCTTTTGAATTCCACATGAAGAAACATGTAAAATTGCAATTCATTTCCCTATCTGTAAATTGCATCATTTTTGAGATATTTTGAATTTTCTTAAAAAATGTGGATTCTGCTATCTGATTTTCAAAAAAATGTATCACAGCTATTATTAAAGCAATTCTATTTAAAAAAAAAACTTTGGAAGGTTTGAACCTAACTTTTTGGAACTTGAAAAAACAAAATGTAAGAAAACGAAACGAAGATCAGGAATAAAATAGCAAATATGTATAATCAGGCAATGGTGTTAAAACACTATGACGCTAACCCGGAGAGTTGCAAACTAGCGGCTATTTTCTTCAAGATAGTGGAATTACATATACATTAATAATAAGATGACAAGCATTCCAAGAAAAAGGATGATCAAAAACAGTTAAAATTTCTGAATTTACATTTGCAAAACTCTATTTTCTTTGCTTTACTAGATAATTTCTAGTAACAATAAATATCAAAATGCAAATTTTTATCATTTTCTTGCTATCTTAATTTTATTAAATATATTCAACGTAATAAAATTGTAAATTTTTATGAATTAAATCAAAAATGTTTCATAACTCAAAAATTGTTAAAGTTAGGTATAGAGAATGTTAATGTTTGACGCAGCATTTAATTCTACATACGATCGTGTATTAAAATATTGGTCGTTCCATTTGAAAAAAAAGTATTTTTCTGTGTTTGAATATCTTCTAGTGGAGTGGTATATTCTAGACACCCTGTAGCTTAATAGATTATGTTTATGAAATTTTTAACAACCTTAAAGCCTCAACTAAAATATTAGCTGCTACAAATAAGATTGCTTCAATAATACAGTTTCTTAAATGGATCTTGGAACTTCTTCCTTGAAAACTTTTAATGAACGACTTGCGTGAATAACCCTGTATAATATCAATTATAGGTTACGAAATTTATATAAAATACATCCTTGCTTACTAAATAACATCACTATCATGATAGTACGCGTTGTTTTTGTAATGAAATAATAAGACAGTTACTAAAATAGAACTTTACGTAATAAAAACAAAAAAGAATGAAATTTCAACAACCACGATAAAATTTCACGAACTACTAAATATTTTGCCTCGAAATGAAAATGCCGCATCATGAAATGGTAAAAATAAACACATTTACAAATTAATAATCAATTATAAGTGCATTTGCAAATCCCGCTTTATTGTATCGAATACTATCAGTTTTTCATTTTAATTAAAATTTGTGCGTTCATTACGGTTTACGGAAGGCAGGTAACGTTTTGGAATTGTCGAATTTAAAATAGTTTTGTGCGTGGATGGTTTTACATTTGAGTAATATGGCCGCAATCCATTAAATTTATCCGTTGTAATAATTATATACGAAATGAAAAATTCTATATTGTAATTATATATTATGTTGCTAGCAATATTTATGAAAGTTATATGAATAGAGGAGTGAAAATATTCACTCTTGAAAATTAATTCAAAAACATTTTTTAAATAAATGAAACGGTGACAAAACTAAAAATTAATTAAAAGTTCGGTAAATCGATGGTATCACGACATAAGGTAACTAAATCCAATTTTTATCGATATTATTATTATTTACTAACACATTTATTACAAGAAATTAACGAAATAAATAAATTTAGAGAAAAACGTATAACTCTCATACTATCAAATTTCAATTTTTGTGAATACATACTCTCGTGGTACGACGATTTTATAAATTATAGAAATAATGTAAATTTGGAAAAATAAAAGATAATATACAGGTGGACCAAATGTCACTATTTATTGATGAATAAATTAATTTTTCATTAGGTGCCTTTAACAACATTCGCTACTGATTTACGAAATGCTAGTTCCAATTGCGCGTGATGGACTGTTTGTCTAATACAGTCTAAATACAACTAACAGCAAGGGTTTGGATGTAGGTACCCATTTCGTCAGTATTTTACGAGCGAATTTACCACACGATATCTGCTGCGTTGTTTATTTTTCTGCACAACAGACAGTAACACGTGACTTAACGAGCCATTCGTAAATAATTCCTATAATCTTCAATGTTATTTTTTCGTAATTCACGGATGAGTGGTAAATGACCAAATCTTTCCCTATCTATTTTCCATTCCTTCACCCAAATTGAATGTTTTTTTTTCGTAAGCAGCTGCAGCATAATTTCTTCTTTTAACAAACATAAATCCCAATAAGGCCCGATTTTATAATCGTTGGATAAACTGAGCATAACAGTATTCTTGGAATCATGTGACGTAGATATGGAAGAAGGTCACACACGACTGGAATGGACACTTGAATCTTGTGCGATGGAACGCACGTGTAAAGGCATCTGTTGAATCATATTTTTGGTCTTTAATTACATATTTACTACTGTACGATCCAAAATTATTTAGATAAGGAGAGGCTACGAAAAATTAAATCAGAGTCTTAACTTAATTCATACAATTATTAATCTATTAACCATCTGTCAAAACTGAAACGTCATGATACATTTGACGACAGGAGAAAAAAATCTCCTAAATCTTCTAATTCACAATCACAAGGGTTTGTTAAAAGTCTTTAACATGATAACGAACAATATCAATTGCCGCGGGATTGCTTGCTGACCATTCTACAACTTTCAAAATGTTTAAACAACTGACAGATTTGAAGTCAGAAAACAAATGTCAAACTAAAAGTCTTGGATCTAAATAATTATGGATCGCACATCACAATTATTTAACTTTGATCAATAGAAAGCATTTTTGCTGATTAATACAAATAGTTACTTGTTTACCTTAAAATAACAACACGAACAAAAGCATTATATAAATACAGGCTGTTCCATGAGGAACCCGCAATAGTTGGAGAATTCGGGGGACCAAAACAAACAAAAAAAAAGACCTGATTAACATGGAATCAATTTTAACCGTTATCTAGGTATTAATGAAAATGTTTTGGACACCTGAATTAACTAAACACAATGCAACAGTAAAAACGTGTTTATTTTCTATTATAAAGGGAAACGTTTAAAGGAAAATTAAATTAATTAAATAAAATTTTCAAAAATATCACCGTCAACTTCGATACATGCGTCACCAAATATTTGGAGAATAGGTTTAGGGTTCTCAGAGAGAGAATTGACCCTTTTTGTTTATTTGGGTCCCCTGAATACACTGTCCAAATATTGGAGGTTCCTCACGGAATACCCGGTATATTAAATAATAAATGAATCGCTTAACTAATAATAGGGAGTTTTTGCAATAAGTTCCGTTGGAATTTACGTACGTTAAACGATAAACTCGATTTCTGATTGGCTAAATTCATAAGGTTACTAAGCAAAATAACCTTTTACGTAACGTCATTTTTATCCTAAGGTAGTTAGTTAGCTACTATCGATATCATAAAAAAACTAGGACAACTTTTAAATCCAGTAGTCATGCATTTCCATTATTCTATTATATTGAATCCTACTTTATTGTTAAGTCAGTAATTCATATTTGTCATATCAAATTTTAATGTCAATAAGCCATAATAACAATAAGAACTATAAAACTATTGAAACGTTACTTTAGGCATGACTGAAGGAGACAGTTGCAAATAATTTTACATTTATGGTCGGGAATGTTTTACACAGCTAAAAAAATCTTGTCCTAGCTTTTTATGTTAGCAATGGTACTTCCTTCTTTTTCATTATTTTCTTAAATACACTCTTAATTAATTATTCATGTTTACTAACAGCCTGTATATATGTAAATATAATCATTTTCTAACTGAACTTGAGCTAAAAGGCAACATCAACAGATACACCACTCGCATCAAGACACTATTATTAGCGAACTGCTAGAACACTTCGAGTTAATTTGCTGCACACCAAGGTGATGTGTAACGATATTTAATCGACATGCGCTTCCTAATTAAAACAATGATATGAGCTTGAAACGTTATATCATGCGTTCATTCAGGCTGTAAAGTGAGACCACTGACATAAATTTGACAGGACGTCAATACAGAGAGGAAATTTCGGAAGCCGTGCGCAACAGCGACACCAGTTAAATTTAATTTTGTAGTTTGTAGATTTATTCGATTCTAGAAATTATATTGACCTATTTTAAGTAAAATGTGCCTGAACGCGAAGAATAAAACATTAATATCGATTGAAAACGAAAATCGAACGAAGTTCTTATAATAGATACAAATAAGCAATTAACGTATAAGTAATTAAATTTATTGAATCTCTTTATCTTTTCAGTTTGCTAAAGTTCAACTCAACAGTTGAATTACACAATGGTCCGCACCAGTATAATCAACAGAAAATGCGAAAAAAAGCACATGAAGCTTCTTAGCACGACCTACTAGATTTTACCAAACAGCATGGCTTTATCCGGCCTGCGCAATTTATTAGTTCAAGTGTTTCTCCGCTGGCGCCACGTAACTAAAAAAATCGGAAGCGAGTTATATCCGGAACGTCATTTCAGAGCGTCATTTTTCAATTAATGTCAAGCTCATGCAGTTTGTGACAAGTACAGTTGTATTTTCTTATTTTCTTGCTCAAATATAGTTCCCTTGTGTTTTTTTCGTTCGTTATTTAGCGAGGAAAATTTGCTTTAAATGAAATATTGCCCAGGCCGATTAAGAACTCTGTCTCGTGAAATCTAGTAGGTTGTGCTTCTTAATAACTCAAAGCAAAAGTCAAATTTACTGTCATAAGTCATCGTATTTTCTAAATTTACAGTTTTGCTAAAATCAGGAAAATAAACAAGAACGGAGCAAAATTTTATGTGAAGTCAAAACTGTATCGTTTATATGAAATATGGCATCGTGGAACCAAGAAAGCACGTCCCAAGAGAAACAGACCGAAAACAATGAATACACCAATAAACTAAAAGAGAGCACGTTGAAGCTTAAAGCTCTTTATGACTATGAAGAGAAATTGGAGAAACAATTTCTGGATTTGGATAAAAGACTAAAAGAACTTGAATGCCGAATTAGTTACTATTAGTTTACTTCAGACGAAAAGACTGCACCTGCCATTGAATTATGTCAACCAATAAGTGTTTTATGTAAATATTATTTATCGTATGTTTTAGTTAATATGGTTAATAACAACTACAAAATCGAAAACGTAAACGAAGGAATAGAATTAAAATAATGAAAATTGAGTGAGTTTTTTCTAATTTCTTTTAGTGTTTTGTTTACAATATGAATTTAAATGAGTTTATACGGGATTATTCAGGCAAACCGTTAATTAAAAGTTTTCAAGAAAGAAACTGGAAATGTACGGAATAGAGATGATGAAAATTGAAAATGATATTTTCAAATAAAATAGAATTGACCTCCAGTCACTTCTGGCTATACCAGAAGTTGCCTTTAACTGGCTCATTATAAATGATATGGTACATTTTTTGTTACATTACAATTTTGAGTCGAAGATATTCAACAAAGAATAATACTTTTTTTCAAATAGTACTTTAATAGTTTTTGAATTATGAGACATTTTTGATTTAATTCATAAAAATTTATAATGTTAATCTTTTAGATGTTTTTGATTTTGTTAAGATAGCCATGGAAATGCATTTTGATATCTACAGTTACCAACGAAACATGTCATAATGACAGATGACAACAAACGTCAAAATTGAAAAACGTCAAAGTGACAGCTGTCATCATGACGTGTTTCGTTGATCGCTGCGCAACGTGCGAGCCCCCACAGTTCTTACTGGTATTTAGGCTGTTGTAACGTGCCGTTTTTTAAATTTCTTCTCGTGGTTGGCTGTGAATTCTCAGTTGTGAACCAGTCTTGCTTGAAACTGGTGTATATCATAACCTCACGTTTATGGAAGAAAATGTCATAATTAAAAAAAAAGATCTTTACTAAGAAATTTTATTCAAAATTCAAAGTAAAATAATAGTAAGTAATCAAAATATCCACCAATTTCATCGCAACGGGCTTGGATTCTAAGTAAAATTCATTTGCTGACGTTGAAGAGCATACGAGGATTATTGTTAGTTCCCATTATTTGACTTGGCGATTCATGCACATGTTCCCTTACGTTTTCCTTTTTGTCCACTGCTCTATTAACCTAAAATAGAACCTGTCTATCGAAAAAGCTTAACCATCATAATTCAAAGACGTGCGAAATTTGTCATAAGGAAGCGAAAGATTCGGATATTTTTAAGAAAGCTCATGGAAGCAGTCCTGAATAGAATAGTATCCACTTGCCTTCAATTTGACGGTCATTTCGAAAATAAGATTCGATCTTAAAAGTTTAATGCTCTGGCAAGAGAACCATATCAGAACGTTTTCTTAATTTAAAATTGGGGTCGTTCATTTTCAAACGTCAAGTCGATTGAAGCTGGTTCACAATTAACAATTCATGGCCAACTACGAGGAGAAATTTTAAAAAAAGGCACGTTACAATGCTAGTTTAAATTTAAGCTAAAGCTTAAACTCTTAACAACGATTATTTCAACATTTGTTGTAAAGTTAAGCTGGAATTGTATAACTAGGCCTCAAATAAGTATCGCTTACCTGAGATATAAACTGCAGTTATGAGACCGGTATGTCACGTAGCGAAACAAATTGTTTACGGTTAGAGAGCTGGAAGGGAAGGGGAAGACGTATGACAGTTGGATATAGGATAGAAAAGTGTTCCCCTGGGATTATAAATCGACCTATCGTTGCGTTTTTTCAAACAAAAATTTTGGGCCACCCTGTATTTGAATTTTAAAATAAATGGTATATTGTCTAAATAATGTATTTGTTAGGATCAAAGACCGAGAACGCTCAATATACATAAAAAAAGATCATAACGCGTTTTGGTATAGTCAAAAAGGCCACAAAGCGAAATTCGCGTTGAGGTTCTTTTGATAAAATCGACCAAACCGTATTCTGACAATGTGAACATGCTACAATACGTTGTGGACGTTTATTGATGCAGCTATGACGTGATGTAATGCTAGCTTTATACGCATGCAAAGCAATAAAAATTGCACACAAAAACTACAATTGCTCGCAGCTTTACTTCTAAGCAATTTTCATGTAGTTGCAATGAAAAGGATCAATTTAAATATTTATATATCTTATATTTGAATTGTCTTATTGAAGTTAATTAACAATTATCGTTCACACACATTTGTCGATGAACATGCACACAATAGATCTTGCTGCAATACAAAGTGGATCATGAAAAACTTCCTTAAGACAAATTGCAAGCTTTCGTCAACGACATGGCCCACGGATTCATGTAGTACTACATTCAGTTACTTTTGATATTAACGTTTATTTAACGATATTTATACCTTAAATTGATTGATGTTTTACAATTGTGTGTCATAGTTCATCTAAAAAATAAAGGAAAAAAATCACTTTTAATTATAACTAAAGTCTCCAAATAAAAGATCCGTTTAACCACTCACTGGCTAATTATCCAGTCCGTTTACGTCTATATGATAGTTTTTAGTTTTTTTTTGAAATTATATCGTATCGTTAAAAATACAGCGAATAAAAATAAAATGTGACAAAGCTGCTTAAAGCCCCGTTTTCCTCCAAATTCGCCAGTCGTCAGCGACTGGGACCGAGTAGCAGGTACCAATTCGCCCGAGACTTTTATCAATGAAATTAATTGCATCCGTTTTCCTAGCTGCTACCCAGTCGCTGGTACCAATTGGTAGCTGCTACTTGGTCACAGTCGCTAGCAACTCGCGAATTTGGAGGAAAACCGGGCTTAAAATATTGTCGCCATATATTAGAACCTATTTGTTGGAGACTTTAATTATAATACGAGGAGCGTTCAAATATGAGTGAGAATTTAGTTGCCTTGAGCATAGAAAACAATGGATGGAAACAAGCGCTTTGGGTCATGTTCTGGCATATTCCAACTTATCATTAGCAATAATCAAATTCTTCTCATTTACGTCTGCCAATAATAAATTAGCATCTCAGAGAAGAGGTACCGTGTTTTGTTGCACAACACATAATCTTTAAATTTTTAGTGAATGAAAGTGTTTTATCATCTGAAATCTTTACAAGACTTCAAGTCCAGTTAGAGGATGAATGTATGCCCGAGGAATGGGTGTTTGATTGGGCGAAAAAATTTCGAGAAGATCGAGAACCGCGTAGAAAACATATCCCCTGTGAGACGACTGAAAACGTCCTTAACTCCTGACAATGTTGGGACGATTGATCAATTTATTCGGGTTGATCATTGGATAACTGTGAGAAAATTGTCAGAAGAAGTTGTTATAGCTGAGGGAAGTCATTTTCTTTCACCATTGAAACAATTTTTAAATGGCCATAAATTTAGGGATAATAAAGAACTCATTACAATTGTGCAAAACTGGATACGCACGCAATCAAAAATCTTCTTCGAAAATAGTATACGTAAGCTTCCAGAACGTTGTCGCAAGTGCATTGCAGTCGAGGGGGACTACGTTGAAAAATAGTATGTAACACGTTTTTGTTTCATTGATAATAAAGACGTTTTAAACTCATTCTCACTCATATTTGAACGCTCCTCGTACATCAGTACTTTGAGTGCTATGAGAATAAACCCTTGTCGAGGGCGTCGCAGTATTTTAATTATGAAATTAGGCAATCACAAAAAAAAAGTATAATTAAGAGAAATGTTCACAAAGTTCTTTCCACTTTCACGTTATTTTTTTCACACAAACAAAAGAGCACAATTGCCCAACGAATTTTTAAATTTTTAATTAAAAATTTTCCATCTCCTGAATTCCGGACAGGTTGAACAAACTTGCGATCGTGCTCCTTTAAATAAGCCCGCGCTTTCTGTAAATAACCCGACAAGCTGTTTATTACCGGCCAGCAACTCCTTTTTATGCAAGTTTCCCTTTGTTTAGCACGTGAACACAACGATGACTTTCGGAGACCCGTCGGGGGGGAGAACGTTTGAAGAACGATCAGGCGTAATTGAACAAAGGTGTAAAGAATGCAAAACAGTTGTTGCCGAAAGCTGCTGTGAACGTAAAAAAAGCGCGGATTACAACGCGGCGTGCCGCCGAAAAGGTCGAGCTGCGAATTCATCAGCGTCCGCTTTAAACGAGTAAAAAAAGGAAAAATTTTTCCTGTTCAAGGAGTAAAATTTAGTAACGGTGTAACATTTACGAAAATAACTCCAAATGAAATATGAAGTCGATTAATTTTATTCACCACTCAAGTGCTTTTATTGGTGTAAAACCGTACTTTGTATTTGTATTTCTAGAATTACTCAGAAAAAATCTATGATATGAATAGACAAGAATTAATAATACCCAAGAATAAGAAATATTCTAGGCAACCCAGAGCTTTCAGAATCAATAAGTCACCATTGTAACAAGAGTAAAACGCTTCGTTCCTGTGGTGGAGCTGTAAAAATTTGCTTTTTATTTAGCTAGCGGCGGTTAACAACACTAAAAGGCTGGGTTGCACAAAACATTTAAGCAAAGTTTAAATTTAAGCTGAACTTAGACTGTGACAAGAGAGGACGTACAGCATTCTATGGGTCACATCTAAGTTAGGCTTAAATTTAATCCTGGCTTAAAACTTTTATGCAACCCAGCCTCAATATCAAAAACGGTACTCTACAATTGCGCAGCTAAATCATTCGTTCGGAAATTTTAGGGAATCTTTATGCAATTGTCTGTTAAATGTTGGTATCACTGTTGATTTCTTGTAAAATTTCATTAAATTTTTACAAATGCATTGTCAGGTGCCCCCAGTTATCTCTTTAAGGTCTTTCAACCTCTTGGTAAACTAAGTGACGGATAACTATCATGGAAACAATTCATAAAAATCAAGTTAATCACCGGATAACTTTAACGGGAAGATAGAAAGCCCGGCTCTAAATTTGACAACGGAAAGAACGAAGTTACACTTGATAAGATTCCAGGTGTCACGGAAAGCGCATCGAGAAAGTATCCGTATTAACAGAGCCGAAATGAGACATTAAATTTTCCAGATGTAAGTGATCCATTTCAGTTAACAGACCAGATTTATTTCGACTCGTCAAAAATCTGACTCATTAATTTAATAAATGAAGTACAAACATATTTAAGACATTCTGAAAGAATTACTGGAATACATCTAGAAACTAAGATTCTGAGTGCATTAATATTCTATGCAACGGGCTCATACCAAAGGATTTTAGGGCAGGCCTATTAATTTATTGTCAGTTTCACGGCAATGTGCTAGCAGGATAATTAAAGGAGCAACCGAAGCTATTTACGATAATAATGCTGATAACTGGATTACTTTTGCAACAAGAAAAACAGAAGAACATAATTACCTGAACAGAAAAGGATACAACTTTAATAATACCCAGTTGCATCAATAACTTAAATAAAGGGCTTTCAAATAAGAACTTCTCTAGCACGCCATGGAAAAACATGATGTCGAAAACGTATGTCTGTGCATATGGCACAAGTAAGAGGGAAATATAACCTTACTTAAAAAAAAAAAACGCTTGAGATACTCCCAAAGTTGTATTTATTGCCCATAAAAAACTGCAGCCTTTGTAGTGGATCAACGGGTAAACAATTCTTAAATAGTAATGATTCGGTAAGGATACAGCCGTGGAATTGAAACGTGCGGGTCATTATTAATTATTTCTCGAACTTCTGCGACTGTTTACGTTTACGAGGCGTTCCACTACCTGATTTTCTGATCAAACTTCCCGTTTCTCGAAAAAGCGCCACACATCGATTTAGACTTCCTTGAAAGTGCTTGTATTCCATAGTAACTTGAGGAAATTCCGTGCAGAATTCTTCTAGACATAATTGTGGAGAATATGTCCAAGACCCATTAACCGTATTTCCATACATATAAAAATAGGATTCAATCATAAACGATTTCTGCTCTGATGTGAAAACCATTTTTCAGTACAACACGATAGAAATTTTAACCAAAAAATTTTATCTGTCAGTAGTGTCAATTGTATTATTTGACAACGCAAAGTGTACTATAAGCTAAGACATGCCTTTTTCTGTCTTTGTCATTTCATGGCATGCTGCGAGAAGATTTTTAATTGAAAACCCGTTAGATTAATATGTTGATTCTGTTCATGTCTGTAAGGATCGTAAGATCTGGAAGCTTGTAACTCAGTTATTAAAAAGTGACATTCCTCTGTTAGATATGATTTGTCCTAGGTCTCTAGGATTACTCGTAAGTCTCTGCGATATTATCTTAGAGACTTACAAGAAATCGTATCTTACTGAAAACTTCAGAATTCCACTTTTTAATAATAAATTTATTTTCCTACTCCCATCCTTAGCCTCCCATCTTTAAAACACAAATTATCGTATATGTTTCCACGCTGCTAAGTGATCTTTTAAATACACATTGACAAGCTGTGACTTTGTGCGTTTTAGTCACGGCGCGGCGTCACGGCACAATTTCCGAATTTTAGTATTTTTGTGTTGGTCATAGAAAAAGTATAGTATGCAATTCGATTTATAAACTTCTCTAGACATTCGTTTATTAAACACTCGCTTCGCTCGTGCCTAATTAAACTTGTTGCATAATATACTATATTATGTGTGTCTAGGTTAAATTTAATATATTGGTGTCAGAATGCTACTGAAACCATGGCCCAGCTACAGTATCATTCACTGACGTGTATGCATGGCCGTTTCAATTCGACTTTTAAAAATTTTGACGAGTAGGGGAAAGTGGGGTATAACCGGGTAGTGGGGTAAAACCGGGTTTTACTAGAATAGCCCAACAGGTGCTGCTATCTGAGTCTCCCTTCGTTTTCATTCTTGCCACCGGATATTCTACTGATTCCAAAAGAGAAAGAAAAGAGAATCAAAAAGAACAGTCAAAGAAGGGGGAAAACTGCGGTTCTCACCTTAACACCCTACAAAGAAGAACTAGAGAATAATGCGTCCAAACCTAAGCAAGAACTAAAAAAACGAAAACTGTTGTTTGAAAAGGATGGATGAAAAGCCAACGGAAGGTCTCAGAAAAAATCTCGTTCTACAACACAATCAGAAAAGTCAAGAAAAAGTTCAGAAAAAAGTCGTTGAATCCTCTTCTGAAGAGGAAGACGACTGGAAGGCCTCATCAGAAGACGAGGGTGATTATCAGGATCCGGAAGTTTGCTCAATTAGCAACTAGTTCATGGAAACAGATGGGTTTTCAAGAGAGGGGTGGTCCATTTGCACAATTTGTAAGGAATGGTCCCACGATGAATGCAACCTCTATAATCCTGATGCAGCAACAGTAATCATTTGTGATTTCTGCACAAACGTTTTCTAATAAGCCCGATTCTACGTTTCTTGGGGGTACCCGGTTTTACCCATCGTCTTCTCAAAAATCGATTTTTGACTTCTTTCACTAAAATCAAATTTGTGATCTAAGAAGCTAATATTTTTTCAGGTAAGCATAACTTATTGATACACTAGATGTGTACCAAGACTGCCATTGTTATTTTTTGAGCAATTGATATCGTTGAAAATATCTGCAATTAAAAGATAGGACCCGGTTTTACCCCACTTTCCCCTACCTCCCTCAGCGCCTCTTGTGAGTTTTTAAGTAATTGCAGTCGTCATTACGTTACTGCATGGCCCAGCTACATTAACATTCACTGACGTGTATGTATGGCCATTTCAATTCGACTTTTAAAAATTTTTACGAGTACCTCCCTCAGCGCCTCTTGTGAGTTTTTAAGTAGGTAATTGCAATCGTCATTACGTTACTGCATGGCCAGCTACATTAATATTCACTGACGTGTATGTATGGCCGTTTCAATTCGACTTTTAAAAATTTTGACGGGTACTCCCCTCAGCGCCTCGTGAGTTTTAAGTAATTGCAGTTGTCATTACATTACTATAAGTAGTTTTATAGTATCTTTAATAGGGAGCGCTGAGGAGAGTACTCCATGGCATGCTTTCTGGGGACCGAATTTTAGGCGAATTGAAACAACCATACATACACGTCAGTGAATGTTAATGAAGCTGGCCATGCTCAAACTATGCTGTACATATGTATACAAACATTATATTGCAGATGTCCTTTAAATTAGTCTATAATCTAGATTAACTTGTTGAATATTTAAATATTGCAAAATTAAAATGGTTTCTTCTTTCAGATTTGTGACTATGATATGAAAATTTTAGCTATCAGTGCTTAAATTCTGTTCCACACAATAGCTGTGTTCCAAGTTGTGAGAATTTGGCAAGAATTTTAACTGAGTATCAATATTACTTTACTTCACAGTAAGCAATAACTTATGTTTCGGCATTACTTGGTTTTTCTTGTGGAGTTAGATTGGTAATTTCATTAAAAGAGCTATTATTACTTATTTGTTTAATTAGTCTTCCTCCTGTACCATTCATATCTTTTCTAATATTAATGCATTTTCATTTTATTTTTGACAAGCAGTCTCAAAGCACATTGACCATATCCTAAACAATTTAATGTGTCAGCTAATATTTTCAATGTGTATTATATTTTCTTCTTGCTTTAGGTGTTGTAAATGAATTTGTTACCATCTCTAAATGTTTTTCCAGATAATCAACCAAAAATCTTTGTTGTTCAGGTCGTGTTCTTGCTAATCTCTTTTCAGCTCAATTTTATGACTACAAATGCTTTCTTCATACTTAGGTAAAAATTTAGATTGAAAATAAACATAGCAAAAAATTAAGTTACCTTCCATTTCAATAAGTACTACTACCCGACGCTGTTAGGATAATATTTAGCAACATCTCTGGCGTTGTCGCTACGCTAGCTACCGCTAACAACTGATAGCAATACTACAGCGTTTCGTTTTTTCTTTATCTTGACGATAGCAAAATTAGCAACCGTACGGTGTCCCACCGTTGAATCGGTCCAACGTGCTCAGTCAAACGTTACGTTTATGGACCGGTTCACGTTGAATGCAAAGGGTTCGCTTTCTGGACCGCTCCGCTTTAAAGTGCAAAAGGGGTTCGGTTCCAGCTGGAGACGTTGAACGGTTTCGGTTACGGTTTGCATCCCTGCTCGGTTGTAAACAATTTGCTCATACTTTAAAGCTCAACTTTTCGTTCTAGACAAATACCGTGAATATATCTTATTCTGAAACATGCAAAACACACATATCCGTTTGTTGCTAGAGTAGCGTAATAATTAAATGACAGCAATGTATTAAAGCGTGTATTTTATTTTGAAACATAGGTTGTCAAAACAATTATTAACTTCAGCTTGTTTAAATTTTGAAAGAATGGGCAAGAGAAAGATATTTAAAATTGCTTGAGCACAGAGTTCTGCCGGTCCTCAACGCCTTAAATATTGATGGTGACGTTTGGTACCAGCATGATGGTGCGCCGGCGCACAATTCCCAGATAGTCCGAGCCTTTCTAAATCAAAGATTTCCAAACCGCTGGATAGGACGTGGAGGAGCAGTAGATTCTTCCGCAAGGTCACCCGACCTGTCTCCAAACGCTTTCTTTGGGCATGTATCAAAAATAAAGTTTCTAATGGAAAACCTATAAACAATATTGATCATTTAAAAAATAAAATACGAGTGGCTGCAAGAGAAATATGTACCTCTTGAGTATACTATGAAAATCACGGAACTCGAGTGCTGCGTAATCAATCGCCGAAGCAAGAACCGACAATTATTTCAGTATTATTTCTTTGTTAACGGTGAATGAGAAAAAAGGACGGAGTTATGATCAAATGTCGGGAACTTGGTGGGGTCCAAAGTCTAAACGCTTTTCAGGTGCGGCGCGCCTCGATCGTACGTAATGTTATGTGTGAATATTTACTTTATTTCAGTTAGCGAACGCCAGGCGACATCCGCCGCTGACTGTTGTTTACGTATTTTGTACAGTTTTTGCGCTCTAATTAGGTTATTCACCATACAATCCCACCAAATCCCCTAGCTCTAGTTATGATTCATAAGTCTGTTGATGCAATACCAGACAATGACGCAACGGTCTTCTCTTGTGAATAATATAGTATACGAAATACGATAAATTGAATTTTACAATCGCTTAGGATACTGTTTAATCATCAACAACGGCATTTTTGAAAATTTGTTAAATTAGTTTTTGATTTTGTTCCATCACCTTAAATTTATTTTTTCTATGTATGCAATTAATTCCTTAACTTTTGTTTCATTACATTAAATTACATTTTTACTATGTACGTAATTAGTTTTTTTTTAAATTTTGTTCCATTACTTTATTTCTCCTATGGGCAAGTTCGCGTTTACGCTCGGCGTACGCTCTGATCAAAAATGTGAGGGAGAGTGATTGCGTTTCACTGCATGTAAGGTAAGAGTGAGAAAAAGAACTCCGATCGATCCGAGCGTATATGCGAACTCACTCTACGTTTCAAAATAAAATACACGCTTTAATACATTGCTGTCATTTAATAATTACGTTACTCTAGTAACAAACGTATGTGCGTGTTTTGCATGTTTCAGAATAAGATACATTCACGGTAAATAACTATTACAAAAATGTAGTGACTAATAAATACTACTTATTACGCTTATTCGAAACCGTCCAAAATCTTCTAGAACATTCAGAATTATTGAGTATGAAAGAAGTGATAAGAGCAAATTCAAAACTCGTAGAATGGATAGCAGTTTCTTCATTCTACATGATCATTTTGTTCAAATTGAATTACGGATTTTTTTAACTTTGTCGCAAATCTGATTGCTCAGCTCGACTAAAGCTTTCTTAAAATATTTTTGTCTTCTTAATTTTTGTTAATTCTGTATTTTTTAAAGTATTTTCATAGCATTTTGCAAAGTGAAAGTGATTTCACCAAATGACAATACAGAGGAAGGAACTTTGTAAAGGAAAGCTTCTATGTCAATAGATATTTGTTGTCGGTTTAAATTAGCAAATGAAGACGTCACTTAAGAGAATGATCAGAGTTATGCCGAATTTACAGTTGTGTTACTATACCTACAACTTTAGCTACTGCTAAAGCAAGTAGCTTGACTAAATTATTTTTTTGTTTAGTGTGCGTCTACACATAATTTGGAATGCATTTAATAGGAAGTCAAAAGTGATATGTCATCATGAAATGATCCATTTTTATTACAAAAATATATTTTGTATTTAAGTCAAGAAGTATCAGATGTTCTAATGAAACTGGATTCACATTATCAAGCAGCGAACGTATCACGCACGTTACGTTTCGGTCTCCGACAAATATTTTCTTATGTTTGAGTAGTTACTTGTATTCATACATGTACTGAAACACATAAGAAACACAGGTATGTGTTTTGTATCAATATACAGATAACGAATGTTTAACATTAAAGTTCCGAGAAGCATTAGTGTGAGCAAGACATACCATATGGTGCAGCTTTTTTCACAGTCGAACGGACAAATTCATGGTACGAAACGATGTTAATGGGAGAATTGAATCTTGTATGCGACATGCATTCCAGCAAAATATGTATTTCACATTTTTTGTTTAACTCTTGAATACTCAGATCTTACAACATTACTATACCATTTTATAATTTGGCTTCTTCTATAGCATACCTAAACGAAAATATTAAAAAGGAACTATAATAACAATATCTGTAAATTGTCGCGCGTTTAATAGCATACAAGGGGCACCACTGCTTTGCTTCGGCCACTTATCTTTCTTCTTCTACACTTTTTATATATTATTATTTCTCTATCTCCTGATTTTAACTCCAGACATACGCATAGAGAAACGTACTCGTACATGCAGTAACAGTGAGTAACCACAGACAATATTATTTTTGAAAAAACTTGTCAGAACCGAAACGATACGTGGTTGAAACGTTCTTTGACTGATAATTACAATCTACCTTAAACAATATAAATTAAAACAAAAAAAATCAATTTCCTTGTAGCTGCTTCTCGTGCCTGTTTATTTTTATAAATGTTTGCAGAAAAATTCCACAGATTTTTTCTTTAAGACTTCTAAAAATTTTAAGGTTGTTTGTTCGCTCCAACGTGATACCGTTTGGTTTAACTATTACACCCTTGACAAATTTTACTAAATACTTCACTAAACTGTTTTGTAAAGAACGGCAAACTGATGAAGAACTATAAAAATTTAAGAGGGGGTAAGACTTGCTCAAGTAAATAGAAATGCCTTCTATTTACTTCATTAAACAGATCACTAAATTCTTTACTTACTCAAGTACTAAAGAGTACTAAATGATGCCAGTAACTAAATTTAGTACCTTGCTTTAACTACTTATACACGTGTAAATTCGGCATTACGAGGAAAGTGAAGATGTTAAAGAAAGCAGATATGAATATGATGCAAGTAGCCATCTACCTCCAAAAACAGATTTAATGAATTGGCTGAATGAATTTGTAAATCGGAAGCATAAGTATTTTGTTGTAAGAAGAAAACATTTTTCTATTTAAAAATGAGCAAAAGTCATATACAGTAGTCTCTATAACGTGAACGTCTCCTAACATAAACACCCCGAAACGTGAACACCTCGTTTGGGTACTCTGCATGTTCTAAAGCGTGAACCACATTGATGGCTAATAGTCTAAAACGTGAACACTGATATAAATGCATTTAGATGTATTAAGTTTCAACAAGTCAGTAGGTTAATTTTCAGTGTCTGTAATTATAACACATTTCGGGACCACCTGTATATAGGTGTCCGTTCTTCGAGGACAACCATTGGGATCTCAGTTATTTGAAAAGATGTGAAGTCGGTTAAATTAGGGCAACGCTGTGCATTTTTGTGGTGGTTAATAAGCTGACAAGAAAATTCAAATATCTTTTACGGTTTTCAAGATATTTAAAAAATCGCGATTTTTGTTTTTAATTTTTTTAACAAAAACCGTTAAAGATATGTATTTCTAGGTTCGGCATTATTAAGACACTTTTTACAAGGAATTTAATTCTGCCATCGCCTTTATCATCACAATAAAACTTTCTTTTTTCTTACGGGCGTCATCTTGGATTTTTATATTTTTAAGTAATGATTTCTTTTCTGATTACAATGATGTAGCACACTTGATGTTTACAGTTGTATTTAGGATAGAACATCAAAGACGTCCTTCTTACAGAGTGCCTTGGAAAATAAAACAATGAACTAGATGAGTAAAACGAATCATATGCTTTTACTTCAAATTTTTCAATGAAAACTACAAATATTTGAAGAAAAATGAAATTCTATATAATTCTGCCTATAACATAGTAAAAACTTTAATAAAAGGAATTGTATAATTATTTGCAACTGACATTTTTCCACGTACAATTAACCTTTAAAAGAAATTCTAACAGAAGTAAAAGCAGTTGCTTCGTTTTATTCATTTGGCGCAATAATTTTGTTTCTAGAGAAAAAAAAGCCCAGCTTTTATCAGATGCGATTAAAGGTAAGGAATGAAATTGCTTCGAGGTTTTTTTCAACACATACTCTAAATATGTATAATAAAAATATACACATGTATTATAATACAAATATGTAATTAGCATTCCAAAATGTGAACTTTTCGAAAACGTGAACTCACGTTTTCGCGACTGCACTGTAAATTACTTTACAGCGAATAAATTAAAAAACTTCAACATTCTATAAGTACCTCAAGGTCTCAGACCTATAGAGAAAAATTCCAGAAATTACTTTCCGTTTATGATTCTAATTTTCCATGAGAAAGATAGATCTCATATAACATGAAAGACGTTGTCGCGCAGTACTACAAAACGTGTAGGTATCTCCGCATAAAAATGTTTTCATAAATTACATTTTTTTCATAGAAAGAAATACAACGGTGAAACAAAGATTGCCTACGTCACTCTATGTGTGGAGTTTCGGAGTATATTTTTTTTAATAAAGCTTTTATTACGATATAAAAGTTATACGCTGATGAAAGCTTTATTATGTGTAGGCGCCATTCAAGTCCATCTAATATTTCCAGATCTCATATTTACGCTCTTTCTCTAACTAGCAACAAAACTAAGCGAAACTAAGTGACAAAATGGCTTAGTTAAATAAAAATCTGAAAACAATCTGGACTCAAAAAAAAAAACGCTTTTGGCTGCTTGTAACATAATAAACTAGTGATGCGACGACTCGAATAAACTCGCTATCAGACTCGATTCTCAAAGGTACTCGTTCTACTCGAGTAACTATCACAGTCAGCCGATAACGAGTCAACTCGAGTTCGATTCAAGTACTCGAGTACCTACTGACTTTAGAATTGATGGTACGTGTAACCAGCACCTGCATCAATCACTATAATAAACTCTTTCACACGACTTATATTATGACTGCCACGGCAAGCACATTTTTAATATTATTTTATCTGACTGCCACTGTTTAAAAAATTAAATTAATTAATTGTTCAGATTGTACTAGAAATTGAGAATAATAAAATGGATTATCAAAAAATTTGGCTCCGCTAATGGTGAGATGTGTAGACCAAGGATATAATAAGCATAGATGTAATAGTGTAGCGTCATATTGAACAGTACTGCATTGTCTTTAACATAAGAGAGAGAAAGATAGAACAAGCATTCCTCTAAGACTAATAAAGATCACACGATATCAATACCACGTGGTTTGGATCAAATTTGAAATTCTTTATATAACTTCATTTAAAATTTCAGTTTAAAACGAATTTTTTTGATCGGACGGATTTCAATATTTGGAGAAGCTCTATTGAATAAAAGCTTTGGAGAAGTTCTATTGAATAAAAGCTTTGGAGAAGTTCTACTGAATATATCATAAAGCTTTAAATGGCATAATACGTAGCTTTGTGTTATGGATTAACCTAAAACTAAATTAAAAAAATAAAATAAATACGCAGATTTTTTATACACAGTTTTCATCAAGTTTACTGATTTTTAAAATATTGTAATGAAGGATAGAACCATCAAACATAATTTGTATTGAGAAATATTTATTCATAAAGTAATACCAAGTAGCGATTTTTTTGTTATGAGATATTGAAGAGAAATAAATTTGCTAAACAAAATTTTTTCAAATTAAATTCTTATATCTTGAAAATAAAAGACAATCGGACATTGGTGTATAAGAACTTTCTTTATTATTTTATGGTCCTCTGTCGCGTGGTACTATTCATTGTAGTTTTTTCAATGTCACCCTGTATAAATATGAAATTCTTTTAGATTCAGGGCGTAACCTTTTCTTCTGTATTAATTCAATAAAATCTATTTAAGGGTTTTGGGTCCTTTGCACATTCGTAGGTTATAATTTATGCTTATTAAAAAAAATTAAAATAAACTCTGCTCAAATTAAAATTCTTTATTAACAATGTATTTTATTGCAACAATAGTGACTGTTTGTTTATTTAGTTGAATTTAATACAAATTAAGTTCCTATAATGGTTTGTTTAAATACAGTTCTTCCGCTCGATCACAGTTACGTCACACTTTCCCAATTCGAGAAACGAAATCAACATATTCTTTTATCCTTATCTAATACGTATGTTAAAACAATGATAGAATTTATAAATTTGTCATTTTGAGTCGATAATTTTCTGACGTAAGCGCAAAGATCGAGCGGAAGAACTCCACATATATCCAAAACAGTAGAAAATAATTGAAGGCGCAATTATTATTGTAATTTTTGAAAGAAAGTTCTAAATCGTTTAGTTATATCAAAGTAATGTTTATTATCACTTCACCCTGCGTAATTTAATTGATTCGCGTTCATTAATTTTTAGTGTCAAACCCCTGTATTTTGCTAGACTCCGATATGTTCAACCTTGCGGGTTTTATAAACTCTCCCCAATTTAACGTTGTTCGTTTTTATAAGCTGTCTTTAAAAAAAAATTGAAATGCGTCATACAACGATGAAAATGGAACAACAATTTTTTGTGAAAACGCGAATCCAAATCTGATACAAAAAATAGCTTTCTAATTCTTTATCCCACATATTCATGCTTGATCTTAAATGATTCGCCATGTAAATACTGGCTTCTAATTTTAATTAATATATTAAAATGCAAAAATTATAAACTAATATTAAATATCTCCTCAACCGTCAGTAATTGGTATAGGAAAGTGTGTAGCCAACTGAAAGATAATTTTATGGAACATAAAAATAATAGTGTTCCATTTAAAAAACAAAAGTTATTACCCTTCAATTGTTGTTGAAATGGAAAAGTAAATTTTGTTATTGCGGTAGATACTTTCCACTTAGCTTGTATCAGTAGCACATCTAGTAGTAGTATCTGCTTTCTAACTTTCTTGATTAATGAAATATTAATTATAAAACTTTAGTATGTATTTTCCGAAAACCATAAATGAAGCCTAATATCTTGAAAACTTAGGTACTGGGAACCCTTATCAAACTTATTCTAAAATAACATGACGAACTCAAATTCGTTATAAAACATACGGTGTTTCATTTAAAATGACGAAGTTATGTACATATCGTACAGCCAAACTGAGACACCGTGTACATTTGAAAATAATTTTAAATTATACGGAGCTTTTGTATAAAATATTTTCCATATATGTATTCAATTCAGTTATTGAAGAAACACGGTTAAATGCCACAACCTGTATAGTGGTTCAATATTAGATTTGTTCGTGAAGACGTTCTAGTTCTAATTCGGAACTGTTAAAATCAAATGCTCACCGAGATAATTACCAATTTTAACAACGCTTTCAAGTGTACAACTTCCATGAATAGCATCATGGATTTGAAGGTTCCGAACTAGAACTAGTCCGGAACGTTTCCACAAACAAAGCTATTATTGTAGATATTTGAATTTCGTAGATTTTTAATTACTGACCCAATAAGGTTTATTGGATAAGAATTTTGGACAAGAGTTTTCTTTATTAAATTTAAATTGCCATAAACGAGAAGTTTATCTGAAAGTAAAATAGTTCGATCTGTGAAGGAAATAATTATTGCACAATTTATATGTATACAAGTGAAAATTAATATGTATATTAGTTTGTGATACAATTTTCATCGGCCTACTTTAGGATAATTTAGGGAAAATATGATGGTTTACTTTTAAATATTTTGCAATATTAGTCCTAATTTCTATAGAATTTTTATTGACAATTTTTAAAATTCCGAGTAGTGATTATTTAATTTCACATACTTATCTAGTTATTACCGTTATCAAACCACATGATTTCCTAAGTAACTTTGTTTCTGTCATTTAATTTTCAGAAAACTATACTATACCTAGGTACATCGATAAAACTTTGTTTATGTGCCCCAAAAGTAGTTTAAGAGTAATATTTTTTGTTATAAATTTTCATATTTAAAATAAGCTGATATCTAGAATTCTAAAAAGTAAATAACTGATGATGAATAATCGATCAGAAAGAGATTTTGTATAACCCAGAATTTCAATACGTCAAAATGAAATTCAAGTCTTATGCCCGTATCGTTCTTAAAATTTAATTACACGTACTAAATTCTTGTTTGAAAATAACTAACATATCTACCCAAAAAGTGCAACAAAAACAAGAAAATTGTTTCCGATAAATTCGGCATTCTATTAAATTAAATTAAACGTTGCGCTTTCCGATAACAGAAAGAGAATGATTCATTACGTAACATGATAAGAAACTCGTCAGAATGTATATGTTACCGTTAAAGTATACAGGGCGATTGAAATTCGAGGGCTAGCATGGGGATCTCGCTTATTATAAGAGATAGAGAATCGGTTAAATAGAGGCAAAGTTGCCAAATTTCATGTTGATTAATAATCTGTTAAAAAATTTGAAATATCTCGAACGGTTTCTTCAGAATCGGAGAAAAACGAAAAATTGCAATTTTTGAAAATCGGACATAACTTCTTTATTTATGATTTTTTCCAAAATCTGCGAAAACATTCCTGAAGCAACTTTTTATGCTTGATTGAATGACGGACGTACTTTATTTCTAGAGCGATTCGTTTCTGTTTTCCCAGAGCCAACTTAGACAGGTAGATAGCACATTTTTTTCTGAATTCATTGGTATGCCACTCTTGCTATTTTATTTTGATTTTCATTGAGAAATTTTGAAAAAACTGAAATTAAATTATGTGCACACATTAAGTTAGCTTAGTTTCACACATTAAGTTAGCTTAGATTCAATTGTATGCTTCGTAGCCAACCTTCGTTTAATTGGTTTGTCATTAAATACAGAGTGGCGTATCCAAATGAAGAGAAACGTGATATGTTGCGTATGTTTTATTGTCACAACGAAATTCCATTACAAGTGCTCAGCGGTATTTAGAAACTTATCCGGAAAGAATCCAGCCAAGTATTAAATATTTTTCCAAAATTGGATAACAATTTGGTACAAAATGATACAACGGCTAAGTATTGCGGAAAATGGAAATGTCTTCGAACAAATGCTGTGATTTTTTTTCTCTATTCTATTTCTGTACATTCTTTTGGAATTTCAAATGTATCATTTTGAAGGAAATTGTTATCCAACTTCAATACCTAATATATACTTGATTGAATTATCTTCGGATAGGTTTCTAAATACCACTTATAGTGGAATTTTTATGGCAAATAAAAAATGCGCAACATATCACGTTTTTCTTCATTTCAATATGCGATTCTGTATTTAATGACAGACCAAACAAAGGTATACGTATCCTTGAATACGCAGTATACAATTGAAAGTTAAGTTAATGTGTTACATGAATCTAAAATCAGTTTTTTCAAAATTTCTCAATGAAAATTAAAATAAAATGGCAAGTGTGGCATACCTATGAATTCAGAAGGAAAGGTGTCGTCTATCTGTCAAAAAAAAATGAAGTTGGCTCTGGAAAAACAAAAACGAATCGTTCTAGAAATAAAGTACGTTCGGCATTGAATCAAGCGTAAAAAGTTGCTTCAGGAATGTTTTCACAGATTTTGGAAAAAGTCATAAATAAAAAAGTTATGTCCGATTTTCGAAAATCGCAATTTTTCGTTTTTCTTCGATTGTGAAGAAACCGTTCGAGATATTTCAAATTTCTTAACAGATTATTAATCAGCTTGAAATTTGGCAACTTTGTCTCCATTTAACCGATTCTCTATCTCTTATAATAAGCGAGACCCCGTGCTGGCCCTCGAATTTCAATCACCCTGTATAATTCCGGTATTAATAAAATACCGATCTACGGTAGTTAAATTATAGAATAGTTTTGCTATTTGATACATTAACTAGTTATTCTATATACTGGGTGTCCCAAAACCCTCGTTTGAGACTGAAACAGTATATAGAGAGGTGCAAAAGAAAACTTTTTTCAATACTTTTTTCCAAAAGTCAATAATAAAGGAATTATAAGCTCTGAAAGAGGGTTGGAAAATATTGTTCTTTTGGCAATATCTTCTAGATCCTTAATAAAGTTATGAAACTAACATTTTAAATTCAGGTATAAGGCACCTAACTACGCAATTACAACGTATTTGTTAGATCCTCCCTCCTTTTTAAAGGGTAGTTTTAGGGGGTGACTTTTCAGTATTTTATTGACTTTTGGAAAAAAAAGTATTGAAGAAAGTTGTTTCTTTTGCGCCTCTCTATATACTGTTTCAGTCTCAAACGAGGGTTTTGGGACACCCGGTATTACCTAGTTATTCTGTAAAATAACGTAGTTGTACAAAATAAAGTATAAAATAAAATAAATAAATAGACGGGACGAAGATTATAACTTCAGGAATTAGATAGGTCTCAGTAGCTAGATATTAATAAAAAAAAAGAAAAATATATTTTCAAGAAATGTTAGAAACACATTTAAATATACAATTTTTTTTGTCATTAAGGACACTTAACCCTTCTTCTGTAACTCATAACGACAATCATTAAGTGACATATTTTGACCAATCAGTCATTAGTCAAAATATGTCACTTAACGATTGTCTCGTGATGAGTTACAGAAGAAGGGGGTTAGAATTATACCTACAGTAAATTATTCTTTTTGCACAAGCATTTTTTGATTCGCATTGTTTTGTGCAAGCATATTTTTTAAAGCTTTGTCCTGTGCCAGTTGACTATGGGCAGTTGCCACTGGCCGCAGGTACATCTTTTTAGAAGGAACTTCTTCAGCGGATTTACGAAAACCAGTATATTTTAATGTATTTTTGCCATTTTTATAATTTGTTTGTTGCCCTTTCATAAATTACTAATTACTAAAACTTCTAATCTAATTTCTCAAGTTATAATCTTCGCCCCGTCTATTTATTTCATACTTTATTTTGTATAACTACGTAATTTTACAGAATAACTATAGTTAAAGTATCAAACAGCAAAACTATTCTATAACTTAACTAGCGCAGATCGGTATTTTATGAAATATGTAACTAGTTATTTCATGAAATATCGGATTACACGCTTTAACGGTGGTAACATTATTTATACTGAATACTGAATTGACCGCACAGAAAAACGCAAATCACAACTTCATAAATTACAAATTTAGTAATTTGCAATTAACAAGAGCGTGTCTACACGATTACTTCTTATGCACACAATCAAGAAAAAAAAATCTGGTAATTACTATCATCAGGTGAAATGAAGTTTAAAAAGCTGCACGCACATCTCGTTCGCTCCCAAAAACGTGATTCAATTTAATTATTATCGTATACATAATTAAATTAATCATAGACTTATAGTGGCTATCAATTTTTTGCTAATGGAACGGGGGAGCATTTTTTTTCTGGGACTTCCGCAATATGTTAAGTGCTGTTGTGCTTAATTACCTTAAAGAGAACCTGAATTTTACTATTCCTGTAAATAGGTGTGTTATCCAGTCTATAAAAAAATAAAAACACTAGCACCATAAATAAACCAAAAATAAAATGTTGGTCGAAAACTAGGCACGCGAGATCGCGATCTCCACGCACGTCAAGCGTACGCACTCCAAGACGCCGAGATGCACACGCCAAGGCAGCGCCAAAACGAATGAGCTCGCTTGCGGCAGAGCTCTAAGCGTATAGCCGTATCGACCGTACCACCAACCACCCGTATTGTTGCATTTACATATAGGCTCGCTGCGTCTCGTCTTTTTGATTTGCAATTGTTTCCGATCTTTTTTTTTTCGCGAATGTTAATTTTCTGGCGCCACCACTGATGCGATTGTAAATTTCACTTTATTGTTGCTGCCGCTGCTGCTCCGAGCAGGCAAGCATCGTTACTAGCTTGTTTATTATTTCTCTGGATTTCTTCGGAGTAGCCAAATTATTAAAAGCATTGTTCTTACAAAAGTCTACTTCGAGATGAAGCTTTTTTCAACTTCTTTTATTGTTTGGTGTTAGAATGCAAACATTATCTGTAAGTTTTTCTTCCGAATTTCTGCAAGTAATGAACTTCTTTACTTAAATGCTAGAGACACAACAGATAGTGTTTTGGCCGGATAACCGGATACCGGATAGCCGGATATAGGTCCAAACTATTCGGCCAAATTTATTCAGCTTTTACGCAAAGAGAACGTGTCAGAAACTATGACTGCGATCACACTATTTCTGTTTACTGGCATTTTTAATTTTTCATAATCATCTTTTCTTCATATTTACAGCCGGTTCTTATCCGATGAAATTTGTATCACAAAATCTTTTAAGCGGACACTAAATCATTTTTCGATGGCCAATTTCTAAATGTAACGTAATAATCGTTTAAGAAGAGGGATGGATATTCTTTACTTTCGTGAAAACTAACTCAAGATGACTTCACTGCAGCAGCACACCAAGTTCGATCATACCACCGGAAGACATATTCGTTACGTCCGTTTGACGATTCCCAACGACTTCAATCACAGCAATCCGAGTGTTAAAGATGGCGTCTTCGTCGAAAGCTTCGACCAGGTTCAAGATAAGACGCTGACGAATGGCGATAATTACACTAATCGCGCGCGAAAACTCGATGATAGTTACATCGAGCAAAACCCAATCTTCAATGAAAAGTTCCAAAACACTCCAGTCCAGAAAAACGCAAATAGTAGCAAACGCCAGCCTGTAAGGGAAAAATACATTGAGGAAGCCTCCCAATACCTACAGTGTACTGAAACAACCTCTGCTCTGCTCAAACTTGAAAAACCCGCTCGTGAGAAATCGGACTCGTCGACCTGCCCGAATTTGAACAAATTTATCAGCGGCGACGGTAGGGTGGGGCCATGGAAGAACGAGGAGGTCAACGGTAAAAAGGTGATGACGAAGCAAGACGAGGAGCAAAGGAATGAAGAAATGCTGAGTTGGCGAGGCGTAAAGAATTGAAAGAGAAGGAGAGGGAATGGCAGGAACAGCTAAAGCCTCAAAGACAACAACAAAGTGAAATCGAATACGAACTGTGATTGGAGAAAAAGAGAAGACTCAGTTTAGCCAGGAAGAACGAGATACAAGAAAGGATGACGAAGGCTGAGGAAGACAGACGACTACGAGCGGAGAAAAGTTTGAAAGCGTACGAAACGTGGCTAAGTGCGACGAAAAACAAATTCAAGAAAGAGAATCAACAGTCACCTGGAATGACTCAAACAAATTGCTGACAAGAAATCAATCGTGAATCATCTGACGGAAAAACAAAACAAAATTGGGACATCATGGATGATAGAACGTGACGTATCTTTTCATGTAGTATTTTTACTCATCATTTCATTAATTTGTACGTGTTAATAAATAAAGGAAAAATTATCTGAAAAAAAAAAGATTTAGTGTCCGCTTAAAAGATTTTGTGATACAACTTTTCTTCCTTACCACTAAAGACTCCAATTAAAAGATCCGTTTATCCACCCAGTTGTACGTTACTCACCGTTCGCGCTGATGCACTGTAAATATCAATTGGTTGACTGGCCAATTAACCAATACCGTTTACAGCTGCATATATGATATATAGGTAACTTGTTTTATCTAAAACAATATTCCTCGATTTTTTCTTTGAAATTAGGTAGGTATCTCGTCACGGTGAATTGAATACTAACGGTGGCAGCATTCAAGTGAGATAGAGAGCCGTTACGTCATCGCATACCCGCTTCTCTCTCTAATACAACTGTCAACCGTGACAGTTAATATTGGTTAATAATTGTGTAAAAGGAGGAGCGGGTTTGCGATGACGTAACGGCTCTCTATCTCACTTGCCGAAATGTTGCCACCGTTAGTATTCAATTCACCGTGGGTATCTCGTTTCTTATTAATTTTATGCATTTGTGCAATTGTTATTAATAATATCTTATAATACAAGTGCATAAGAAAGCCTTTAAAGCACGCGCGACGCGAAGCGGAGCGCTTTTAACGGCGCAAATACTTTAAAGGCTCTTATGCACGTGTATTATACGATATTTTTTATTATACCTGCGCTAAAATGTGAAAATTTGAATGACATTAAAATTTAAATTCATTTTGTAAAGTTGCCCGTGGATCGCATTTTGAATCGTTAACGTGGAGATTGTATGTGTTGTTTCCTAGACAACTTTAAAACACGGCGTGCTTTAATCGCTCTTTTTCGCACGCTTTTTAGTTTTAAAAACAGAGATTTTTGATTTTGATGCAAGTATAATAAAAAATTGATTATTAAATGATTTTCTTCTGTAAAATTTGTTCTTTTTGCTGTAAATATATCTTTAAAGCGTGAAAATGGGCGTTCTACATCGCAACTTGTCAGGGGTGCTTTCTCAAAATATATTTGTAAATCCTTATGCTCACTTACATCCGGTTCATTTGAATTATTAATGATTTTTAATAGTTTCACTAAATCCGAAATAAATATAGAAGAGAAGAAAATACCATAATAAAGAAAATAACATCTGAAGATAGACCAAAGGGGAGGCAGAAAATGAGATGGGAAGACCAGGTTATTAGGGACATTAAAAGAATGGAAATTGTAGAATAGAGAAAAAAGATAATAAACAGGAAGGAATGGAAGAAGATAACAGAGAAGCACAAAAATTTATAGAAAGGTAGAAAGGAAAAAGTGGAGAGGAGTGACTTACCACCCACTAAGAGTAATACAAGGTCAGAAGAGCTCATCTTTGAGCGGCTCCAATTCCGTCAGGAATGTGTAGCCTATATATATACAGGGTGATCAAAGTTACTGCCGCACTATTGCTAACTTCGTTATTATTGGAGCTACGAAGTGGTTCAAATTAGCAAAACTGAACTGTTTTCACTCAGGATTACAAGGGTGATATGAAGAAAACAATTGCGCATCGCATTCTCAAAATAATTGCTGTCAAATGCGACGTTCAGTGAAAAACCTTTTCAAAGTTTATTTAAGAAATTAGTAGTAACGATAATAAATTTCAGTCTAATTACATTTTTTGTTCTTTTGGAAATGTGTCAACAAGATTCTCTAAATTAACCAATAATTTTGCTATATTACCTTCATTAATGTCGATTGGTAAACTATATTATCAACCTAAAGATAATACATTTTTAATTTCTAATAGAAAGTAACGTTAATTAAATTTCACAGACGATTTTTCATTATTGTTAAAAAGTTTTATTTGATTTTGTATTTTCAAATTCAAGTTTCTTAATATTACTAGATTTTATATGATTAAAGAATATTTTAATTGATTAATTAATTAATAATATGTTGTATTAAATTTGAAATATTTTCTGGAAATAAAATAGTATTATTTTTTTCTAAAACGACAATTTCATGGTTTGTGATTTTAATTTCAAAAGTTAAGTATGTATTCTACTTCCCAATATTTTTATAAAATTGAAAATTTTGTTCCTGATCCTGTGATGATCAGTAACTAAAAGCGTATCCAAATGTTTCGTTTTGAATGAAATGTGATTGAAAATTAGTCCAAATTTTCTGCAATTGAGGATGTAAATTCTTTGGTTTTACCATATGATTTTGAAAATACAAAAATTTTAGATAAAGAGACTAATTATAAAACGGATTATTTTTCGAACTTTTTCAGATAAAAGAAAAAAAAACATGATAATTCTATAAACTTTAACATGAATATTTAAATAAATTTAATACCTAAAAATATTTACTAACTAACTAACTAACCCCCAAGTTTATTTGGCATTGTTTCGCTATGAAACCAAATAATCATTTTTATATATCTAGAATAATAACGTTTTTCAGATTTATGTTGGCTTAGTGCATACATGGTAGTAAATCAATTTGTTTCAGCGTATTTCACCTATTCTTGTAAATTTAGTTTAAGTCACGCAGAAATGGATAGCTGAAACGCCTTTAGAAATTCCTTGTAAATTTTGTCAGGTGTTTCATTTTCTGCTAATTTACCGATTACCGGGCCGAACTATCCGGTAATCTTAATTCGCGCTACAACGAAAGGATCGTTCGTTCCTAGGTTTATTGTATCTTCCTGTTATATATTCATCCGTTCTTAAAATGCCTAAACCCTCTGTTGATTAAACTAGATTCACACACTCACGCACCAATAGACGGTTTCTTGTGATTCTAAAATCCTATGAAACATAAAATCTGCACGTGTTCTCTCAAACTCGCCCTAAATTACCACCACACGGACAACCAATCACGACCTTAATCATTACTGAAAGCCAATCACATTTTTTCACCCCCACAATTCACAGATAATTATTTTCACATTGAAATGTTTTAACTTCCTCTACACAGTCCAAAAAGTACAAACTGTATCCGGAGTAAAAACATTACACACAAAGATAAACGCAAATATTCACACGGAGATTTACTTAAGTTTGGCACCACGAACATGTGGTGGTAATATTAGATTTAAGTCATTAAATTAAATTTAAAATTAACGCATTTTTTATTCACACCTATTTTTCAAATTAACTGGTTCACCGAAGTTTAAATAAAAGTGTCTATACGGCCTTACAATCCGTGGGCGATGAACCGACACCAACATATGGTCCTTCGAGCCGGATACATAATAATAATATTAATAATAACGTTTATTTATTCATCATTCACAGTTATGAGGTTGACATATAATTGTTTTATGAATTACTTATTTCAAATTAAGAAAACTAAAGAAAAACTGCATAACACTAAGTGCATTTCAGACAAAAAACGTATTTGTAAAGTTTTCATAAGAGAAGAGCCCTGCGTCATAAATAAAACGCGTCTGATTTGCATCATCAGACACAAGAAGTATAAGGGTGTGGGAACAAAAAATTTGATTGGGCATTAGTCAAAACCTTAGTATGTAATGTAATGCAATTAATTTTGTCGATTTGGTTGAATGGTCACAATTATTATTGCCATTATATTTTATGATGCACTGCCTGTTGGAAATTGATTTTGTTAACGAATTTAGGAAGAAAATTGAAACAAGTTACTTTTTACGAGAAACTAAATGACTTATTAAAATTTTAATTCCGAGTAACCATTCACGTCTAGAGTGACATTTTAATTAAGCTACAGTGTGTTTGACGCATTGAAAGGGGAAAATTAACTGTTGCGTTTGTGACTCTAACCGAGTAAATAACCGAGAAACTTACCTCGACTTTTCCTGCTGTATTATAATCTTGTACGCAAATGCTTTGATAAGAAATGAAACGAAATATCAGTCAGTAATAGCTCTGTGTAATTTAAGCCACTATCAATTAATTAACGATTAAATTTATCTTTAATAAAAAATCGATTTTCTTTTTTGCAATGTAAGGAGACTTCGGCGCTTTTTCACTAACGCGATTTCTTGTTCCCTACACACTAAAAAATCAACTTGTCTTCTGCAACAATTTTTTTTACACAATTTTGGTCTCATACTATTTAAAAGAACTAAATTATTAGTCCTTTGTACCAAAAATTATGCTAGTTAACAATGTGCGTCTCTTGAAGAAACGAAATTCTAGTTATCAGAACCAATAAATTAGTTTTTTCCAATTTCAATAATTTACTGGGTTGCATGTAATAATATTTGGTTACGTGGAACTAATTGTTTTTAGAGTGTAGGTAATTTTTACAGAACTTTGACTCGTTCGTTAATTTTAATAAAATGTAATTTCTTTTTTATGATTTTATTACCTAATATTCATAATTAATAATACTTTTGAATCTGTAAGGTAATTATTATTTTTCCAATAACTTTTGTAAAACTTTACATTGATTCATCGGTTCGCTGCACGATTAATGATTGCTCTATTTGGAAAAATTTCCAATCGTGCCAAGAAAGATATTATTCCAAAACAATTCGATGTGCTAAGTGACTTTCAAAAATTAATTATTGTTACTTAAAATTTATATTTAGTAAAGGTGACCCGTAAATTTGGATACAGATTCAGTGATAAGAACTAAGCATAAAAGTTTATCTGAACATGTAGGCTCAGACGACGCTTTCAGAAGATATGCACTTCAATTTTTACTATACAGTTTGTTACAAATTCGAGGCTCATCGTTGGGATCTCGAAAGTGGTAAGAGATACGAAGTCGGTTAAATTAGGCAAAGTTGTATATTTTGGTGCTGAACTATAATTCGTTTTTATAAATCTTCTACGATTTGTAGTTTTTGAAATATTTCCAAAAAACTGAAAAACGTAATTTTCTTTCTTGTTTATTAAGTATTTCGTGTTTTCTTTAAAATAAAATTTAATCGAACCCTAAAAGCGTAACAATATTGAGTGTACTGTCTTAACGTTACAAGTGTTTTTGGTATACTGGCGACTTTTTTTATTTCTCTTAAGAGTGACAACAACAGGGGTGGGTATGCGGCGGTCATCCACTGATCTTCCAAAAAAAATGGCAGAGAAAGTTTTGTCCGAACAGTAGCTCTTCTTGAAGAGTGGGAAAACATTACACAAGAAGATGTCTCTAACTGCTTTGAAAGTTTACCACGCTTACTAATATTTGAATTTCCCCTAAAAATTATATCAAAGACGCCCTTTCTAATTTTTTTAAAACATGATTAATCATCTGAGAAAGTATTTCACTCTATGTGATCAAAAATTAATGAAATTTTAGTCTGTTGTATGAACTGAAGACAAGCTCTGTATGGTTTTAATTGTTTGCGGATTATAGAAAATAAGAAAACGATAAATGCAAGTCGCACACACATGTCGGCCTAAAGAAATAAAAATTATATAATGAATGCTGAACATCTGTTAATATTTTCATCAGGTTCTGATGCAAAGAATGCAAGCACATTACTATGGTATAACTGGATTCAGAAATTGTTACGTTTACTGGCTTTGTTTAATGCAACATCGCATGCACGCATTGAATACCTATATAAATTAATGCGTAAATTCACGTCCAAATTGTGGATAAGTTAGTGTTAGAACACTGCTTACCAAAGTAACGTATATCACAACAATAACCTACTTATAAGAATTCAAAATAGCGCATATTGTTAAACAAACCATAACAAACAGCGTTTACAAGACCTTATTGATAGTCATACCCGTCCTATATTTGTTGGTTGCTACGATTTACTTCCTGATTTGTTTGTGCATCATTAATTGAAATATAAAATTGTTATTTATTTATTGTTTGGGCAGTAGCGTTGATAACTAGGCCGAATGTACAGTAGAGTGATGTGTAGAACTAATATTTCTCAATAAAATTTTAAATTAAGAAGTAATCCTTTCAGACTGGTATTACGACAAGGCAGACAAACAGGCGGGCAGGCAGGTACGACGACGCTCAACTTAAATGATACTCCTGTATGCGAACCACACCCTTAAGAACATTCAGCGTAAGGGCTACGAAACTGTCAAATGGTATCATTTAAGTTGAGCGTCGTAGTACACATATCAATAGTTTTATTGAAACTTGAAAAACAGCAGAGACAGGCTAAATTATAAACTAAAAGATATTAAACGAAATCGTTCTCTATACCACACGTCTATTCACTGTATACAGGGTGACTGTTAATTAAACCAACAAAATGAAACCACGATAAGAAGCGATGTCCGAGAGTATGGGAAAAATGTAAAAAAAATCTTTCTACTTTAGTTTTCGAGAAATAATTAATCAAAAACTATCCCCAAAACGACGATGCGCTCTTGGTTAGAAGTCGAAGAGCAGATGAACGAAATAAATGCTGTCATGAACGTTTTTTATAGTTTTATGATTCTGCGGCGGGACTTCGTGAACTTGACCTTTAAGTGGAATTTCACAACTCCGTTTTTAGGTCAACGCTCGACGTGAATACGAACTCGAAAATATTTACTTGACAATGCATGCAGCAAATTACCTGAAATAGATTATTCCACGCAAAAGAATACCAACATTTTGAACACCTGGTAAACAAATAAATCAGTAAACTCATTCGTAATCTGTTTCGAATGTTAATTATTACAATTTCGTTTTGTTTGTAACACAAATTTATTAAAATTTTAAACAAATTCAAGACACGTTTACAACTCCACATGCCGCGCTTTTCGGCGCACTAGTTGTAAATCGTTCCTCGTTCTACCGTACGCAGCATTCATTTCACTTTCAATTAATTGAAACGTGGTATTCCCAAAGGGTCTAGTGCCAAATTTTGCTAAATTCGTATTTTTCTATAAAAGGGATCTATGTGCCTTGCTGGACACATTAGAAAAGGTTCTAAATGTCTATCTAATGTGAAAATATTTTATATAATTATACATAGATGACTCTCTCTCTCTCGCGCGCGCGCCTTCAACAACAAGGGCCATTTTCCTTAATTTTCTAGGAGTTACGTTTTTTTGGCACTTAGAGCCTTTGGGAATACCATGCTTCAATTATAAACTATTCCTTAGAATTTTTTGAACATGATCCCGTAATCTATTACATTCATTCAGTACACGATTTAATTAGAAACAGGACGCATATCACCAACGAAGTTTAAATCAGCTGTACGTAATAAAGTTTTTATACTTGGCAATGAACTTGAGGTCTAATAAATCGTTTAATATTTTCGGAGAAAACGGATTCGTTTAAGCAATTCCTTGCAAATGTAATCATGTAATCATTCTTTTGTGGCAATAATTATTTGTTACCAATTAGTATTACGCATAATACTAACGACGTTTAAAACATCAGACTGTATCCTAATAGTTTTATTGTCTTCCTGCGATAACGAGACGAACATTTTACTATCAGCTGCCTATCGCGCCGTGTATTTGACCCCTGCGATCACAAGATTTAAATCCTTGCGATTTTTTTATGGACGAAACGGTTGGTACATTCCGCTCTAGTAAATAATCCACACGAATTAACAAACAATTATTTACACAATTATTTGCGAATTTATTATTGCGGATCTTGATTTTGGGATAATTTTTTAATTAATTATAAAATGTTCACAAGAATGCTTTAAATATTTTCCCCGTAATCTGTGACATCGATTCTCTTATGCGTTTTTTTTTTTTTTTCGGTACAATTGTCATTCACCCTGTATTCTAGATACAAGGTTCATATGAAAACTAAAGGATTTAAGACAAGAGTGCGTAAAATATGTGCGTATGTTTTTAAATTAAAATGTGTATGCTATAAACAAACACCCACTGAACTGTAGTCCGGGGCAATGCACTATTGCTTTTACATTTCAGTCGGTTCAGTTGACGCAAATTACGCTAGAAATTAAAGCGGGTTACAGGTACAGTTTGTGTACATTTTTTTAAACTCAATAAATATGAATAATTTATATTTACTTTTCCTTTATGAGAATATCTAAATGTATTTTTTACATTTATTTGCTAACTTCCGGAATGGTAAATAAATACACTACTCAAAAAATAAAAGTATCCAGTGTTTCTTATTGGTGTTTGTCTATAATTCAGACTATAGAAGTTTTGAAATAGGAATCAACAGCTTAGAAACGGGCTGGCGTTACTTTAATAAGACTCCTAGATCAGATACGAATAACTTAAATAATGCTTACTTTAATATTTTGGATTTCCTGCGAAACCTACAATACTAATTTTTAATTAGGTTGGTAACTAGTTACGTCTAAGTAATAATGGTGATCTGCCTTGCTTAACGGTTTTTGTTTTTAACAAATTGTGTTGTGTCCTCTTAAGATTTTAATTCGATTTCAATTTGCAATTTTTCGATATGACGTTATATTGCTGTGATAAAATGTTCTTAGCTTTCTACCATATTCTCCTAGTAAGTTAACTGTTTATAAAATATTGTAACCACGTTTTCTTGATTCATTGTACTTTACAGCCGGTCCTGATGAAGTAATAAATTAATTACCAAATATTGACGAATGTAAAAGGAGTCTTATTAAGCAACACCTGTCCGTTTCTAAGCGTTGATCCCTATTTCAAAATTTCTACAGTCTGAATTCTAACGTAGTAACGGCGTTACTTCTTGTCCAATTTGTCTGTAATGGCTATACAACAAAGAAATTATTTTTTTCGTGTAGTTGACAGAAAAGTGACACAATCCTCCCTATTCTGTAACTCAAATCGAATCGAAATCACTGAATTTGACATATCGGATCGTAATGTTGTTTGAATTAGTTTGCCGTAATTCTGCTCCATTTCTATATTACAATGTTTTACAGAGTGTTAAATAGCTGATGTGTTCTACCTTCTTTACAGAATATCACAGACCATACCCAAAAAATATAATAGAGACTGAATATTTTGATTTTAAAACATTTCGATTCCTGTCATGCATTTCGATTCGATCCGAAAAAAGTTACAGAATAGGCCTGAATGTTTAATCATAAATCGTGAAGAAAAGTGGGACTTGTCTTGTTAGCAACACTTTTCTTCACGTTTCCGTTAGCAACACTTTTTTTCATTCATTTTGACGTATCAGAGGTCGAAGATTGATTGATTGATGTCACAGATTGATGTTTTGTTACTATGTCAACAAATGCTTGACATACCTTGATGTATTATTATTATTCGTCGACACTCTCATAATTTTAGCGTTATTTTCGTCAACTACACGAAAAAATAGCATGATCTACACGTTAGAAAAGTGAATTTCCATGTTCGTGTAAATTTGATCCACTCGTGAGCTAACGCTCACTCGTGAATTCAAACATTTACACTCACTGGAAAACTGTCACTTTTCTAAACTTGTAAATCAATATACTATTTATGTTTCTTCTGTAGATAATAATGTATGATTCAACAAATTTCAGGTCCCAGGCGACTGTGGAAAAAAGACTCACGTCTTAACTTAGGACAGACGTATTTGGATTATAGCGCTGCGCTGTTTCGCTAAACGAAAGTAAACACCAGTCTGAAGCTCTAGAGCATAGGTTCTCAAACTAATTTCGTCTACCGCCCACTTTGAGAATCAATTATTTTCTAGCGCCCCCAAAAATGTTTAACTTTACCACATCTTAAAAATCACAATCGCAATCATTACTTTTAATAACTAGTTAAATTATAGCCTGCCATATATGAGTCTTATCTTGTTTCCCCCAATTTTCTCTGTGCCCTTTACCGCCCCCCTGTAGGCCTCTAGCGCCCACTTTGAGAAAGACTGCTCTAGAGTATAGAATACAATTGACATTTCTCGAATCTTATTTAGCTAAATTTAATGTAGTAAGTGTATTATAAACAATGATGAATCGTTGGTTTTGTGGACATTCCAGAATTTTGTAAAACGACTCTGTGCGCCTATGGGCCAGTTGTACAAAGGAGGTTTAAACTGACGCTCAACTGAACCAGGTTCAAAGTGAACAAAATCGCATCAAATTTTATTTATGAATGCATTAATTGCCATATGTCATTAAGACCTTATGCGAATTTGTTTACTTTAAACCTGATTCAGTTAAACTTGAGTTTAAACCTAATTTATACAACTGGCCCTATGACATACAGCGGTCATATTTAATGACCAGTTTGGACGAGAAACGACTGTTAGTATGACTCTCTTCTGTTACTTGTAACCCGTTGGTCAATAGTTAGCATGCACGTACTACGTAAGGGTGCGTTCGACATTACGCTCGAGGCACGCTCTGAGCAGAAGTGTGAGGGAGAGCGAATGAGCTTCAGTGTATGTAAGAGTGAGACAAAGGAAGACCCCGAGCGCTCCGAGCGTGATGTCGAATGCACCTGTAGTAAACTTCAACGGCGACAGACACAAGAGGCGTTTTTTTGTGACACATTGGTTTGAAACGTTTCAAACCAATACATTTTAGTATTACAACGGTGACTTCACACACGTAACTGGTTCAAAATAATTGATTCTGGTTTGAACCGCGCTCGGAGCTCGGTTTGAAACGAGTTCGTAAAGTTGTGGAGGGGTAAAAGGACGAATTATTAATTGTAGGTTAGGTGACAGGTTATTGCATGTGCTATTCCAAAATCTATTAATAAGTAAATAAATTCACATTATGTACAGGAATGAATTATTGAAATAAGACACAAAGGTTGAACGTAACCAAATTTCTTTCTTGTCATCGGAGTGGAGATATTAAAAAAGTGGCTTTCTTTACTTTTTTGCGGGAAATAAAGATCCTTGAAAGAATTTCTTGAATTTCGAAAACATTTGTTAAGATCCGCAAAATAAATGATCTTCCTAAACGTAAGTAAACTTTTAAATGGATACCATTTACCGCCAAACCGAAAAGTATGGAAGTTTATGTTTCAAACAAATGCATTTTCTTGCTATATGAAATAGTGATGTCACAGTTCAAAATGGTTCAAACCAATGAACCAACCGTGTTTAAAACGTTGTGTCACAAAAAAACAAGAAGCACTTGTCTAAAAATCTGCAAAAATTTTTGGTGGGGGTTCATCAGCGACATGCCCATTGACTGTTCCTTCCCCTCACCCTTTCAGAAACTTTATCTGCAAAAATTTTTGGTAGAGGTTCATCAGCGACACGCCTACTGACTGTTCCTTCCCCTCACCCTTTCAGAAACTTTGTGACTGCAAGGAAAGAGCCTTAACCTACAAATAGTACTCGTTTCGCATGGTCCGTGTTCGTTTCTTACATTTTGACGACTTTAAACTTGTTATATCTAATTCATTAAAAAGCAGAAAGTTATTGTCATTCCAGTTTTCGAATCAGACGAGTTCTTTTTTTGAAAATTCGAAAATAAGATGCCCACAACGTTTCTAGAAAAGTAAGTATTAAAATATGAGTGTTATTTTTCGTTTTAACTATATTATATATGAATTAATTTCAGGGTTAATTAATTTGACGAAGTGACAACCGGAAGCTTTTTCTGCTGGCTAAAAATTAAAATAAAATAAAATAAAATTATGTTTTGCTGTGGACCCCATTGGGTTACCCCTTGCTGCAATTATGCAGTACCAATCTTTGGGATGATGCTTCCTTTCACTCAATGTTCTGGTCCTTGCACCGTGCCACGTGCTGTGACAGTTTTGGCCGCTGGTGCCTGCTGCTCACCATTTTCCTGTGCTGTGGCGTATAACAAGCGTTAACAAATAGTCCAATGAGTCTGTGGAGAATTAGGAAGTGTTTTGAAAATAAGGATATTAAAATGTTTGTAACATTGAAGATTTCGAAACAAATTATTATGTCTGGTTTAAATAAGTTTAATGTAAATAAAATATTCATACTATCGGTTGTACCTACATATATAATTTCTATCTTTTGATTAATGTTTATTTCTTCCCATTTCTTTGGCACATGAAATTTGTATTTCTTTTCCATTCGTTTTACTTAACTACTGAGCAAGTTTTTTTTAGAAATCTGTAAAAAAAAATAATTTTAAAATACTGTACTGTATTACATAAACAAAACAAAACTTGCAGTGGCGGATCTTTGAATGAATGGGGAATTTAGTTTTTATAAATAGGCCCGCAAAATAACATCAAATATAAAATCAATGAAGTACTTATTTGTCAATTAAATGATGTCAATTGATGTGAAATGAAATTTTCAAAGGGTCCTGATAACTAAATGCAAAATAAATCGAAAATTTTTACAGAGACTGATAGGTGTGTAGGTATATATCCAGAATGTCTATTTTTCATTTAATTTTTTCTTTTTAATTAGCACCCACACTTTGCCCCAAGCACCCAAGCTTAACAATGTTTCTATTTTCGCTGTGGTTAATATTAGTGCGCCTATGCGTTTTTCATTTTCCACCTCTTTACGTTAAATAATATTTAAGTTACTTTTGAACTCCACTGAACGTTGTTAAAAGCTTATAAAACGAATGCAAAAATGTTTAGTTTTGTGCTTGCAATATTCTTATCACTATAAATAAAAGAATATTAATTTATCCTCTTAAATTTGTAATAAATAATGTGTTGTGTAGTGTTCCCTACAACTGAAACATTTAATACCTACTGTAAGGCCCAGTATTTCATTCGGAATTTAACTTTAAGCTTCGTTTTATTTCTACGGAAACAATTGTCTTTACAATTATTACTATGGGAATAAAACGAAGCTTAAAGTTAAACTCTGAATGAAATACTGGGCCTATAAAATCACATTACACATTATACTCTATTCAGGTGAGAAAAGCACGCGACTATCTGTGACTTTTTTAGTCTTTATATTGATTGGCTGTAATAGATTGTCATTGCATCAATGACAGATATAACATTAAAGCAAGTTTCAATAGTTTACAAAAATTACAATAAAATGTTTATTGTGTTTATGTTTCATAACTTTTTAATGACTTTTTGAACAAAATGGAGGACATTTAGCTGACAAAATCTGCATTCAAAAGTTAGGGTTGCCATTTAAAAAAATTAATGATGACGTCACAGCGGAAAAACAAATACCGATCGAGAAAAGATTTTTGCAATAAAAGGTGTCTTTTTAAAATTAAAAATTTACCTGTTTCAGAATTTTGCGAAAAAACATTAAATAAACAAATTATGAGCTTGCTGCGGGACTTTATCAGCACCGTGTATGTTGTAAGGTAAGCCGGAACTATTATATTTTACTTAGCGCTGACATCTGTAGAGCAAACAATATACTGGATATCTCATAACCAGAGACTCAGAAAAGATCAACAGCGCGTTTTCGACCCCCACTCGGGGTGGAAAATATTGTTTCTTTAGCAATATCTTTTAGATCCTTTAAGTTATCATTCTAATATTTGAGACTGAGATATAAGGCACCTAACTGAATATTTACAAAGTATTTACCAGTTCCTTCCTCCCTTTTAAGGGGTAGTTTAAGGGGGCCACTTTCGGTATTTTATGGTAACAAAATGCAACAGATGTATGCTAATTTTTAAACCTCAATTACTCGAAAACGGTTCGGTTTATCCTAATTCAACAAGAGAGCCTTCTTGTGCCAAATAATTTAAAGAATATTGCTTTCACAAATTCTTAATGAAATACGTAAAAAATAAAAAATTAGGAATAACATACTGGAATGTCACCCCCACAAACTACCCTTTAAAAAGGAGGGAGGATCTAACAAATACGTTGTAAATGCCCATTTAGGTACCTTATACCTGACTTTAAAATAATAGTATGATAACTTAAAGGATCCAAAAGATATTGCCAAAGAGACAATATTTTCCACTCCTCTTTCAGGGCTTATAACTCCCTTATTATTGACTTTTGGAAAAAATATATATATATGAAAAGGTTACCTTATTTTTTGATGTCTTATTCGCCCTTTCAATCTCCTCCGTACGTTATGAGACACCCTGTATAATTAATTTGAAACGATATGTGCTGGTTTCAACTGAACTTTAATTGATATTAAATAACATTCGGTAAATGGGTTCATTCGCTGTCAGTTTATCGCTTTGTTTTATACGGTCGCGCTATAAAATGTGCCTCAAATTAAAGTTTTTGCCGTATTACCCCTATTCGTTGCTACTTATATTATTACGTTCGTTACAAGCCTCTTAAATGAAGATAGGGGCTTATGTGAGCTCAACTGTGGAGGATGTCCAAAAGTATGGACTAAAAATGAGTTTGATGAATTCAGGCTATAACTAAGGCTGAGTTCGTTTTTCCACTCACTGCAGGGATGGATCAAAATTAGAGTGAGAGCGAAGCTGTTTTGACACATGTAAAAGTGAGATAAAAGTGCAAAAATAGTAAGTAGACTGAACGGAGTTGAAAAAACTAACTCAGTCTAATAGAGATTAACTTCATCTACTTATTAGTACTTACAATTAGTAAAGTGCAGTAAAGTTAAGCACAGTTTAAAGCGGACGTAAAGAAATAGCTAATTTGTCAGAATAAAATATGAGGCAGAGTCCAATGAAAACCTTAAAAGTTGCGCTAAAAACTGTACCTAACGAAAACTTGATTTACACGTTGGAAGAAATATTATTTTTGAAATGTATAAACTATAAAATAATTACTGTGCTTAACTTGATTGCACAGAAGTATACTTTAGGAGTATACCGACAGATGTTGTCACACTCATGCGTGTAAGACTCAGTTTTAAGAAAAACACAAAAACCTAAGTAATTATTTATTTATTGATTAATTCATTTATTGACGTGAAGTAATTTAAGGGTTCATTAGATTGATTCTCTATTTTAAAAAAAAACTATTCGCACCCGCCGAAGAGCTGTACTTAACTTTACGGTTTATCAGTAAATCCGTCACAGCGACAAGTGTGTGAACGGTCAATGATCAAAACTGATTCAACTACAGTAACGTCAACTTCAACATTTCAGGGCGTCGACCATCATCATTAGATTAAGACTGGAGTTCGGGAAAACGCACGCAACTCCGTACAAGGGCTCTTTCAACTTTAACATCATTGCCCGACACTAAGGCCTGCTGTAGGTTGTGCAATGAGAACCAAAGGAAACCGCACGAGGTTCTCGTCTCACAGTCTTCTACGGTAAACCGCACACAGTAGCTTTCAGGAATGCGTTAACTATGTAACCACACTAGTGTAGGTTGTGCAATGAGAACCAAGGGAAAACACACGTTTACTACACACAATACTACCTCGTGCAGTTTTTTTTCTCTACTGGAATTCCCCGGTTAGGAACCACTTGGTTTCCTGTCCTGCTGTAGGTTGTGCAATGAGAACCAAGGGAAACCGCACGAGGTTCTCGCCTCACAGTCCAAAATTAACAAAGTAAACATAAAAAAAATAACCATCCTATATGCGTTCATATAACCTCGCAACAAAATTTTATTATTTCGCATGCATTTAGTGCGAGTTTGGTTAAATTCTACACACGACATCAACCGAACGCATCACATCTTGCGTCCGGTTAACGTCTGTCGGTGCCCTCTGTAGTCCAGGACTACTTTATCGAGCCTTCTGTTTAAAACCGATTAATAAAATGTGATCGAATAAAACATTATTCAGGATTGGTTGGGAATAAAAAATCGCTTCATCAAATTGTTAACAAACTTGAAAAACTATCTAACACTTGGTTGAATTCTCTCTGGATAACTTTCTAAATACCGGTAAGCACTTGTTATGGAATTTCGTTGTCAAATAACAAATACGCAACATGTCACGTTTTTCTTGATTGGAATGCACCATTCTGTATTTAATGACATGCCAGTTAAACAAAGGTATGTGTTTTCTTGGCTACGCAGTATACAATTAAATAGAAGCTCACTTAACGTGTGCACATGAATGTAATTTCAGTTCTTCCAAAATTTCTCAATGAAAATTAAAACAAAACAGCAAGTGTGTCATACGAGTGAATTCAGAAAGAAATCTATCTCCAGTCTAAACATAAGAAGAAATGAAGTTGGCTCTGGAAAAACAAAAACGAATCTCTCCAGGAATAAAGCAAGTTCGGTGTTCGAACAAGCGTAAAAAGTTGTTTCAGGAATGTTTTCATAGATTTTGAAAAAGATCATAAATAAAGAAGTTATGTTCGATTATCGAAAATCGAAACTTTTAGGTTTCCTCCGATTGCGAAGAAGCCGTTGGAGGTATTTCAACTTTCTTAACAGATTATTAATCATCATGAAATTTGGCAACTTTGCCTCCATTTAGCCGATTGTCTATCTCTTATAATAAGCGAAATCCCCATGCTGATCCTCGAGTTTCAATCAGCCTGTATACTCGGTACAGGTAAAGTCCCGCCCCAAGCTCATAATTTGTTTAATTCAATGTCTTTTATAAAATATTGAATCAGATAAATTTCCATTTAATTGACAAGAAGGACGATCATGATATATGTACATGAAAACGTTAGGGTTGTCATTTATTGATGGCCATAAAATGATGACGTCACAGCGGAAAACAAATGCCGATCGCGAAAAGATTTTTGTACTAAAATGTGTCTTTTTAAAATTAAAAATTTACCTGTTTCAAGATTTTGCAAAAACACGTTAAATAAACAAATTATGAGCTTTGTGCAGGAGTTTATCACCACTCTGTATATTTTGTGTGACACGGACAAACATTTCAATAGTAACAATTGTAAAAGCAATTGTTCCTATGGAAATAAACTAAAGGTTAAAGTTAAACCATGATTAAAATACCTGGCCTAAGAAAGTTATACTAGACATCATGTGGCACAGAAGAAATACACACTCACACACATTTTTTAAAATGACATTCAAAAATTTGTAAGTTAAATTGACATTTAAAAATTTAGGTATAATCAAGGACATGACATTTTTTCCACAGCCAACCTAGAGCTGTCAGATTTTGCCTGCAAAGTTACGTACATACAATCATTAATAAAATAATCATGATTTATGTTGGATTCTTTTAGCTCTCTTTTATGTTTTGGTTATTTTACTGTCTCGTGAAATCTAGTAGGTCGTGATTTTAGCATAGTATTTAAGCAAAAATATTCATTATAAAAGAAAACTTTTTGTGCCTTAAGACGATATTTACTTTCCTTTTAGCACTTTAGAAAGTTTTATTATATTATTTAATCTTGAAAAGCTGTCGACCATAGAATGGCGCTGAAGATGTCCGGAGTATAATGTTTATAAAAAAAATTATAGGCAGAGTTTAAGATCGATCCTTTTAACTAACTGATACCATTTAACTATGACGATTGTTATCTATCATTCTGTTTATTATTTATTTATTATCTGTGCTTGATTTGTGACCAATTAGCATTAACCGAAGTACGCTTAACGTTGTCTTTTCTCCTATTTTTTATACCCATTTGTTTTACTAGCACACAATTTGACAGTTTAAACTACTTATACGTGTACACGCTTGTTACTTTTTTTTAAAGAAATTTTATAAATATGGTATAACTACACCTTACAAAAACTACACATAAAATGCATTATTAAATGAAAATTTACAGTAGCAAATCGATGGACAACTCTGAAATTTATTAAAGGTATGACGAGAATAAAAAAATCACCTTCTTAAATTTACTCAAGTGGTACCAACACGTAACGAAAGCTTCGGAAGCGGATAATTATCCGTGAATTTAAACAAGCCTCCAATTATTTTCGAGATAATGATCAGTAAGTCGCGTTAGCTTGAACAGATTTTATCTCCCGCAATCTGCCCTTGGCAGACGTAAGATTTTAGCGATGTGTTATCATAGTATAGGGATGGGAATTTTAGGTATTAAAATTATTGAAAATAGGTAGGTAAAAAGGCAAAAAAGAATTACATTTTGGGACACAAAAGTCACATTTTAGGCAAAATAGGTTAAAAGAAATACTTAACGAAAAATTCAAAATTGTAGCGAGCGCCCAATTTTTCGAAGCGCCCTCTCTTAGGGGCTGAGTTTCTAGGGACAGTAATTCGGACAGTAGAAATGATAGTAGACGTTGCCGGACGGGTTCTGATTCTTTTTCATTTCTTTTTTGTCTTTTTGTTCGTGAAAACCTAATTGAGTTTACTGTAAATTGTGCATTAACAATAAATCCTAAGTGCTAAGGCTCTCTGCATTTTATTTGAACTAGATTTTCGAGTCTAAGCATCTTCCGAGGTTACAAAATTTATTTCACAAAAGAATCTACGTTTATTTTTGACACTTTTAAGCTCGCGTCGTAGTAACAAAAGTATCAACAAAAGACGATGCTGCCGTATTTAATCAATAAAACCAACACTAACTTACCCTTATATCTGCAGATAAATCAAGTGCAAGAAAGAAGATAGGATGTGTACAACCCGTATGAAAGGACTCTCTACGGGCGCGTAATTGAACGATCGCCTATAATTTATCTAAATCACCGATTTAACGCGCCTCGATGATATTCTTAACTATAGACAACGTTTGTCATTAAATTAATGGAAATCAGTATTTTCTTATTTTTTAAATTGCAATGACCAATATAAAGAGTGTCCACCGAGGGTGATTTCCTTTTCTAGCGATTGACACTTGATATAGGCAAAAAAATTCAAACGCTGTTTTTATCCAATCGAAAAGCTCCATAGGACAAAATTACTCTCTACTTTACAGAGTGTTTATTTATGGGATGCAGAATACAACAGTTTTATTTCTAATGGGATATCCTATTTTCCTCAATCATTCTTAAAGTTTTTCACCTATTGCCTTAAAAATTGACATATGGGGGTAGCAGATAGAGACCGCTACATACGGTAACATTCTTGCATTTAAACTGCTCTAACTTTTTTTTGTGAGTAGACTTATGGAACTTTTATTTTAGCTTTGAATGCAACGTGGTTTTTACGATAGTATACACGTTTTCTTAAAAGAAAAATAGGAATAAATGTACATTGTTTTGTAGTGTTTTGTAATGACATTATATTGTTTACGAAATATCTGAACATACTTTTTATAACCATTATTTATCGGACAAGACAAAATGGAACATATAAATACTATCGTAAAAACTACGTTACATTCAAACTAAAATAGCAAATATTTCGAAAATGGTTAACTTTAGCTCTATTGAACAGGTAAGTAAGTAATATTTATTCGTTCTACAGGTAGAATAAGTCAAAACTCATACTACAATGATACATTGATTACTTAAATCTATCAAGAAATTTATTTTCACTATAAAACTTATCATTTAACAATATGTTTTTAACTTTAGATTTAAAACATACATTGTTTAAATTTTTTAAATCCAATGGTAGAGCATTATAGAGCTTTATACCAGTATTAATAGGTCCGTTGTAAGTTATGGCCATATTATACAGTGATCGCCAGATAAGTCGGGCCATATGGGAAATTGTTTTATTATTGACTTCTCAGAAAAATTTATTCTTTATGAAAGTCCCTGCATCTTCCCAAACTCAACATACACTTATCAAAATTTGAATACCTGTTGTCATATACCGAGGAGATGAAAGTATTTGAAATCGACATAAGAGTAAAGTACCTTTATTTTTCAAAATACGCGAAAATATTATTTGAAAAAGTTATTAAGAATTGTTCTGAGATCTTAAATATGAAATCTCGGTTGTCTAGAAAGAAAAAAATATTTTGGACAAAAAAGTTAAAGATTTATGGCATGAACGTTATTGATCATAATTTCTAGTTGGTAGAAGAGCGAAAAAGAAATTCCAGAGTATATTAATATCACACCTGAAGAAACGTCCATCATTACCCTTTCAAAGTTCTACGATACACACGTCACACGTTGATTCAAGAAAAATTGAAAAATATGGAAAATTTCTTTTTTTCAACGTAGGCTGCAATGATTTAATATTTGAGATCTCATAACATTTCTGAATAGCTTTTTCAAATAATATTTTTGCGTATTTTGAAATATAAAGGTACTTTACTCTTATGTCTATTTGAAATATTTTGATCTCCTCGGTATATGACAACAGGTATTCAAATTTTGATAAGTGTATGTTGAGTTTGGGAAGATGCAGGGACTTTCATAAAAAATATTTTTTTCTGAGAAATCGATAATAAAAAAATTTCCCATATGGCCCGACTTATCTGGCGATCTCTGTATAATTTGGGAAGAATAACATTATGGCGGGTACTATAAGGATGGATAGCTCTAGTATCCAGATCGCTTCGATTTGAGTGAACATAGCATACAAGCTGCAGAATATATAAAGAAGCCAAAGGGAGAGTATTAAGTTTAGCAAAGATAGGTCGACAGGAATCTCTAGACGAAGTCCCTGTCATACAACGTAGTATTCTTTTTTGCGCAAGAAATACTGTATGAAAAGCAGAAGAACTATCCCAAAACATAAGACCGTAGGAAAGTCTAGACTGAACTTCTGAAAAGTACATTGTCCTTAGGATGCAGAATATATAAGCAAGCCCAAGGGAGAATATTAAGTTTAGCAAAGATAGGTCGACAGGAATCTCTAGACGAACTCTCTGTCATAAAACGTAGTATTCTTTTTTGCGCAAGAAATACTGTATGAAAAGCAGAAGAACTACCCCAAAACATAAGGCCGTAGGAAAGCCTAGACTGAACTTCTGAAAAGTACATTGTCCTTAGGATGGAAGCATCGGTTACTCTACGCAGCATACAGAATTGAATGGTGTTCAATTTAGAAACTAGTTGTCTCGCATGATCTTCCCGGGTGAGAGTATCTGATAGTTGCAATCCCAGAAAAGGTATAGTATTTGCGAAACGCACAAAGTTATTTCCAACATTTGAAGCCTCCCGACTCGTTAATCCGCCTTTGGCGTGTATGGAAAAACGCCTTTATCTTTGAGAAATTCAAGAAAAATTTGTTATGGCAGAACCAAGAATACTGCGCTGGACCAATGAACTTGCAAGTTAACGTACACCTGATTCCAAATGGCTTGAAGCAATAAAAGAAGTGTCATCCGCATACATTGTAATAACAAAATCACTATTTAATTCAATGTATATATATCATTAACATAAATCATCGTAAAAAGTAGAGGATCCAGGACAGAGTCCTGTGGTGCTCCAATTGTAACTGGTAAAGGATCAGATCTGTAATAAAGCCGAGAGTTGTTTTCTGTATATCTAACTTCCACCAACTGGAACCTATCACTTAGATAGGACAAGAACCATTGGGCGACGTGTCCTCTGATGCCCTGTAGATTAAGTTTCTCCAAGAGACGAACGTGCGATACGCAATCGAACGCTTTAGAAAGGTCGCAAAAGATACCAATAGGGTGTTGTTCATCATTGGTCAAATTAAGCACTTCGTTATAAAATTCGGAGATGGCCGTTGAGGTATATTCACCACTACGAAAACCATGCTGTGAAGAAGATATTATATTGTGTTTAGTCAGAAATGACTCCAATCTGACGAATATCGCATACTCAAATATTTTAGAGATGCTGAAGAGAAGAGATATTGGGCGGTAATTAGTTAATTCAGAGGTACCTACTACCTTTCTTGTGTACTGGTCTCACAATAGTGGTCTTGAAGCAGTTTGGGAAAACACCAGTCCGGAAGGATAGATTTAACAGGTAAGTAATAGGTTTTATAAGTTCATATCTAAATTGTTTTATTATGTTAAAAGGTATACCGTCGATGCCAGAAGAGAATTTACTTTTAAGATTAGAACAGATATACAATAATTCAGTTTCGGAAAATTCATAGCCTAAATGCGCTTGGAAGTATTAACCGATACAGCAGAAATACTATTGACAATATCGTTGGGGGTGGATTCAAAGTATTCATTGAATTTATTAACGATGACAACGGGATCACAAACGATCTGTGTTGGACTTATTTGAAGAACTAGCTGATAGGTTGTTGTAATACTCTTTCTTTCAGTTATTACATAAATGTCGATAGGCTTCTTTCCGACAATTATATGCATCACATAAAATAGGATACTGATTCTTTAGCACAAATAAATCATTCAGATTGGTGCGAGCAATTTTAATTTCCTCACACATCCAATTGTAAGACGCGAGATACGGGAAAGGGTGATTTAAATTTTGATAAAAATGGCTTTCAACAAATAACCAAAATATTACAATTTATCCCTCTTGGACTTTTCTTACCCTTTGTTACCCAAAACTTTTACAGGCCGAATCGAGACGCTAAGGGCGACTCCTTTGTGAGTAGCGTTCCTGGAATTAGTGGAAAAATAGCCAGGAGTCGTTCCGTCGCTCTCCTTGGACTCGGTATGAGTTTTAGCCCTTTTGATCTTCGGACTTACTACTTTGGAATTGTTGGATTTTCCTCCTCTCCTGGATAGGTACTTTATTTAATAAAAGGTTCTCTAAATTCTACTGTGAATAATAAACGAAATTCGGAAAGTTTAACAAATAAAATTATATTGGAAGTAAATTTGTATTATTACACATTAACAGAGAATAATAGTAAAAAAAAAAAAAAAAATTACTAAAAAATAACCCGAAACTCGTCCAGGAGGAAAGATGGTGCGGTACATTTAGAAAAATGCGTTTCGTTACTAATTGACAAACTTTTAAGCCGAAAAGACATGGAACTTACCGGGGACGAAACTTAAAGGATTTTTCTCGTATCCGTAACTCAGGAAAAACACTAACGATTTAGAATTACGAATATTGATTCGTTAGCGAGCGAATTTATTTTATAATAACTGACAAAAAAAACTACACGAAAACCGATATCAAATTCTGAAAAATTAAATCCAAAAATACAACCGAACTTAGAACAAAAATTAATTAATTAAATAAAATTTCGACGAGAATTTAACACGCAAAACTAAGGGCAACCGGGAACTCTCCTGCGCGCGGCTTCTCTACTTAAGCCCTCGCCACCGCCCTCGAACCCGGAGTGGGATCTTTTTCAAATTCAGCATGCTTTTGAAAAAGTTCGTGGTTGATTCGGGCTTTTAGCGGCGAGCCGCTTTCCACTAGGTGGCGTACGCGTGTTGCTTTTACCATTTTTAGCCACGTGTCGCGCGGTCAGAGCCAGAGAAGCTGGTCGCATGGTTTCTTGCTGATCCCTTAAAATTGAAAACAATCTTATCTCCGTAACTTAATATTTTCTCTAGTTGGAGAGCACGTTCTAGACTACTGAATATAATATGTTTTTCCTGCGTTCCGATTTCGTGAGATCAAGTGAAATTTTTAAGAAAGAATTTATAATGATAATTTGGAAATTTCCCTACGCATTTTTCGGGTCCTTACACAATGATTACGTGACGTACGTGCAGCTGTTTTTACGATTGGAAAGCAGTTATTACAAAGTTTGAAGAAAAGCATCAACTTGATCATTGAGATCACAACAGTTGTACATATGGTCCCATGTTTCGACCATTGATTCGCAAGTCCCCTTATACCCATTACTTCTAGCTTGTAGCACAGTAGCTTGTGATCAACAGTGTCGAAAGCTCGGCTGAGGTATGTATATGTATTATAATAATTAATATAATTAAACTAGTCAAAGGCTTTAGCATTGTTAACGAAGTAGGTAATGTATTGTAAACTTTCAGTGCTTAGTTCAAAAAGAGTGGTGTTGTGCTTGGGAATTGAGAGACTATTACAATTTCTTGTTTGTACTGATACACCGGATGTAAATAGTTCTAGCATTATCTAGGAAATTGCGATATAATAAATCATAATTACACCGCGGGCGCACAGTCATTAAAAATAAATAAGTTAAAGTACGCGGAGTGCGCACGTTTGAACCGAAGAACTGGCGCACATCATCCTTTCATTATTCAGAGGCAACAAATCAACAACGGCCGAAATGTTTTTACAAACATATTCTTGACTCCTACGCCAAGTCGAGACGATATCGTGACAATCTTGTTAACTCATTCCGCTATGCATCACTGCAACGGGTTACCTAACTAAATCCCTCAAGTTTTCAAAACCTCATGAACGTGTTGATTATTAAGTATTGTTAGTGTTTATCTGCTCTTCCCAGAAAATTACTCGTTAAATTGAACGCAGTAAACAAAAGATTATTTTGACGGATGTCTCTTGAAGTACTTTGCTGGAACTTAATTAACCGTTCACATTCCACCAAGGAATTAACCCTAGGATACATAAACCCAGCCTCCCAGGCCCACAAAGGTACTTCATTTCTTATAATTTGTTTAAAATGTTTTCAATCGAATTGACCGTTTAGATATGCTCTAAACTCGCTTTTGTTTAGTTCTCTTCTAATCCAAAACCTTTCACATTTTTTCAGAATTTGAAAAAAAAAATTGTTTTCATTACTAATCTACAATTTTACTTATTTCGTCCAGACCCATCTAATAGAATCTTGTATAAAACAAATCTCTTCTTATCCTTAGCTTTTTAAATTTTTATAACTTGTCAGAGACGTGTTTATATCAGTCAAAAATTGATAAGTATTACATGTAAAAATAATATTATTTGTAAGGAGCACAGTATTAGAATGTGCACCACTTGTTACTCTGAAATATAAAATGTCTACAACTGTGTTTACATATACATTTATAAACTTTATTTTGTAACATATACCTGCAGATTTTACTTCAATAAATGTTTTTCCATTGCAACCTAATATACCGTGAATTTATTTTAACATAAAACATTGCTGTTACGTACAAACCTGAGAATTCATACCAACATTTACAATTTGTAAATTAAACTAAATAAATAACAATAGATCATGAATTGACAGCTGTCATGAATGTATTCTGTTATTAGTGATTTCGATATATTTGTATTTAATTACATTAAATAAGTTTATTCTTGTTTAAAATAAGTAAACTTAAAACATAAGGAAAACAGAAATTCTTTAATTCAAAACAAACACCACAACAAGTTTTCAAAACTTTCTTCATTTACCTCCATGCAATATCTTAAACGATTATAAAAGTTGTTAATTGTGTTAGTTACTTGTCGAGAGGTAATTCTTCCTGATACATGTTCATCACTAACTTTCTTTGCCTGACAGATATTCCAAATTAAAATGGACAAATTTTATTTGATATGACATTAGAAACCTTAACGACGACGATCATGCAACGACATTTTTAAAAATTGGAATTAGTTTCCATAGTAATATGAACAGCAATGTTTCATATTAAAATAAAATCACGGTATTATAATAGACAGGCCTCCGCATTTGCATGATCCAGGTGATCATGTAAATGCCTGTATTGTACTGCTTATGTATCCTAGGGTTAAAAAGTATACGGCTATTTAAAAAGTTAAGAGAAAATGAAATTGTGGAGTGAAAACAAAAAACCGTCGGCATGTCAGAGTTTTTACTTTTGAATGGAATAATAAACATTTATTGATTGAATTTAATTAAAGTTTCTTATAAAAATTTAAAAAATCTCGGTCGTGCTGTAGGTATCGATTATTATTTTGTTTTAAATCGTTTTCATTGCTTGTTCTTTCGTTCAATGTACCGTCGTGATCATAAAAATCGAGACTGACAGCATTTGTCATGTATTTGTCAATCTATAAAATCTCATCCATCTCATTCGATTCCAAAGAAATAAATATTCTCTATGATTACTAATACTAACACCTAATTCAATTGCAGTTGCTCGATTCCGTCTTGCAATAGCGTTTGAAGTATTTTCTTCTGAATTGCTTTTGATTGGGGTATTTTTATTTGATTTGTCAAAATAATATTAATGTCAAAATGACAGAAGTTCATTTTGAAGCACGCTTCAATTAACTAAAATTTAAAATGTACTTATTATTATTTAACAATATATAAATAACAATAAGCAAGGGGGTCAGACAAGGTGACGCGCTCTCCGCCACACTGTTTAATGCTGCACTAGAGTATGTGTTACGGAGGATCAAGATACACGAAGTGTATTGGAACAGTCCATATTTGAAGGGGGACATTCATGTGCCCACGTTTCGCCACATACAATCAACATAATACGAAACAATCTTTATTCCTTACTGAAGTTCCTTATTCAAAGGGCCTCATATAAATCTCACTCCCGGGGCCCCGCAACAATTACAAACATTATTCCTTACTCAATTTCCTTACTCAAAGGACCCCATATAAATGTCACGCCCCGGACCCCGCAACTATTACAAACCTTATTCCTAACTCAAGTTCCTTACTCAAAGAGCCCCATATAAATCTCATGTCGGGCCCCGGAAGTATTCCTTACTGCGAACTTCCAAATGTTCCAATTTTTAGTTCCATAGAGTGGAAATCCAGGCTTAATCCAGACGGCACCAGAGCAAAATTCCATCCGAGAACTCACAGTTCACCCAATTGGACTTCTTCGCACGAAACTTCAGACATGCAGACTTTATTGAGGCAATATATTCGCCCTCTGCTACCATATTGTGGATCTGGAGGTTTCTCAGTAAAGGGGCAATGATAATACGTCATAATTTTAACGCAAATTTATTACTGCTGCTGCCATATACTTTACAACTCTTTAAGCTTGTATACGAATAAGCATAACACTAGATGGAATGAAATTACCTGCTAGTATAGCTGCAAGCGACGTGTCAATCGCTGGTCATAGCATAGGTCATAGCATTCAAGTCGATATGTGTTTAGCAATTTCCTCGATCGAAATATTTTAGTTTTGTAAAAACCAAAATAGTAGAAAAGGATTTAAAGCAATTAAAGATTGTCAACTGGAGGGAAAAGGCGAAGAACAAGAAAGAATGGAGAAAAATAATAAATGAAGCCACGGGCCTGCTAAGCTCGAAGTGCTAAGATATATACATACATATATAAACCAAAATAATTAATAAACTACAATAATTGTTATACATTAGTCCCATTCCATTTCAAGACAATTATTCATAGGTAGGTAGACATCATTATCACATTTGCCCCAAACCATTAAAAAAAATCGCTCGCTATGCACTAATATTTTCTGGAACAGCCTGTATAGTTGAAAATAATTTTAAAATGTGCCGCGTGATGTCTATTGTCTAGTATAACTTTCTTATTCTTTCTTTCTCTACTTGTTATTCCTAGAGGCTTCACAGAAGAAATACACACCATTGGGACACCCGGTACATACAGGCTGTTACAAATTCGAGGCTCACCATTGGGATCTCGGAAACGGTAAGAGATACGAAGTCGGTTAAATTGGGGCAAAGTTGCGTATTTTGGTGCTGAACAATAATCCGTTCTGAAAAATCTTCTACGTTTTGTAGTTTTTGAAATATTTCAAAAAAACTAGAAAACGTAATTTTCTTTTTTATTTTTTCCTGAAGTTATTATTGCAGGGATCATAACAAAATTAATACATTCTACAGGCACTTTTTTAAGCTCTTTATGATGATATCATTAGATTTTACTTAAAACGTTTCGTCTCGTTCTGACCATCATCAACTTCATTTTTTCTTATGGGCGCTATATTGGATTTTAATACCATTGAATTGATCTATTTTTTCTGATGCTTTTCCATGTATCACACATCCCTATCTGAAACAGCTGGAAATGCAAGAAATTGTTGAAAATAACACTGCAAAGAAAAACATGGTATGCAGTGAAAACAAAAATCAAAAAAGTTTGATATACCTTCGGAGTTTTATTTCGTGTATCACAAGAGCTGATTTTAGTAAAATTTTTAGATCTAAAAATGAATGTTTTTGAATCCAAGAATGACGTAAATTTAAAAATTTATTGTGGTCTTAACAACAACAATTTAGTAATAGCAAGAGAAATTTACTTCCAACAATGACGATGACGCAGTATTTAATTAGTTTCGTAATTAAATTATACATTTTTATGATTAAAGCAAGAAAGTATTACAAGAAATTATATCTTTAAAAATCTCTCTTTCTTATAAATTTAAAAATGTATTGTGCTAACAACAATTTAGTAATAGCAAGAGAAATTTACTTCTGATAATGCCCAGAAAGATGCCATCCACACAGAACAATGTTATTAAGTTAGATAGAAACATTGCACTTTATGGATATTTTCGTAAAGCTCGAAGGACGTATCGAGATCGCCTTAATGATGATGAGAATGAAGAATTATTAGTAGAGGTAGTTTGTACTTGACGTTTCAAAATCGTTGTCATTTGTCATTGTTTTCAGGGCCAGGTAGATTACATAAAAATAGTTACTTATAAAATGTATAAAATTATGAGACTACAAGAAAGAATGTTTCCTCCTTTTAAGATACGAGTTTTCTAAAGACATACATAATTTTTTTTAAATTTTCTTGCTTTAATAATAATAATGTATAATTTTATTACAAATCTAATCAACTATTGTTTTGTAGTTGTCTTTCTGGATATTGTTGGAAGGAAATTTCGCTCGTTATTACTGAATTGTTGTTGTTAAGACCACAATAAATTTTTAAATTTACGTCATTCTTGGATTCAAAAACATTCATTTTTAGATCTAAAAATTTTACTAAAATCAGCTCTTGTGATACACGAAATAAAACTCCGAAGGTATATCAAACTTTTTTGATTTTTGTTTTCACTGCATACCATGTTTTTCTTTGCAGTGTTATTTTCAACAATTTCTTGCATTTCCAGCTGTTTCAGATAGGGATGTGTGATACATGGAAAAGCATCAGAAAAAATAGATCAATTCAATGGTATTAAAATCCAATATAGCGCCCATAAGAAAAAATGAAGTTGATGATGGTCAGAACGAGACGAAACGTTTTAAGTAAAATCTAATGATATCATCATAAAGAGCTTAAAAAAGTGCCTGTAGAATGTATTAATTTTGTTATGATCCCTGCAATAATAACTTCAGGAAAAAATAAAAAAGAAAATTACGTTTTCTGATTTTTTTGAAATATTTCAAAAACTACAAAACGTAGAAGATTTTTCAGAACGGATTATTATTCAGCACCAAAATACGCAACTTTGCCCCAATTTAACCGACTTCGTATCTCTTACCGTTTCCGAGATCCCAATGGTGAGCCTCGAATTTGTAACAGCCTGTATACATTAGGTGACCATACACCAGCATTCATTCATGTCATTCTTTCCTTCGACACTCTTTCACTTCAAGAAATTGAAACGAAACAAATCCTGTATTATTGTAACGAGTGGTTTTTTAAATCCGACGTCAAGTTAGCTGTGAAACAATTCATTCATAGCTGTGAAACATTCACAAATGCCTCTTCAAGGCCTACTTTGACGTCGGATTTAAAAAAACACTCGTTATTAGTGGGTTAGAACAGGATTTGTTTCGTTTCAATTTCTTGAAGGAAAAGAGTATCGAAGGAAAGAATGACATGAATGAATGCTGGTGTATGGTCACCTATTCACACATTAGTTACAAGGGAAAGCCAATTTATGTAAAAATAGTTTAACAAATTCACTTCAAAAATCTCAGAAACGATAAACTTTTATACGACATCAAAATATTACAATTTAATGTAATATATCTAAAAGAAAAAAAATTGTCAAGGTCGGAACGACTCTTTTTTTTTTTTTTTCTTTTTTTGGTGGGCCTTTGAATTTTGTTCCCAAGGAAAATATTGTTCATTCATAATTGGCACATAGTTCATAAACTGTTCGGTCAATTTAAATCAATAAAACAGTTTTACAAAGTTAGTAAATACCTTTCTGATTTGAGGCAACTTGAGTATTTTGCAACTTTTTCTTGTTGGTTCTCACTCGTATCTCAGAAAGAAAAAAAGATAAGGATAACACTTTTTTAGATCTGTAAAACTACATCAAGAAACCATCGAATAAAAAAAGAATCAATTTGTAACCCTGTTACTTTATGAGGAGTGACAATATGTATAATACAAATGATAACTTGGCTCATATTTCGTGATATGTACTCAACTATGTTATATTGTCTTCACCCAACGAATAACACTTTTTTTTTTTCGAATAATTAGGTTAAATTCTTTTGAATTCACGAATTTACGAAAAACTTTCAATTTTCTTTGAGCTGAAACTCCTTGAATAATTTAAATGCAAACATTTCTGCAAGTAATAGCCGCACGTGCGTGTATCAGAACAGTTACCAAATCTTAAATCGATTTGGATAATTTGTGCAATTTATTAATAATAACAATTTCCATGAGCTTACCAAGTAAAGCTGATAAAGCCACAAACATAAAATGAAGTGACTTGAACAAGTTTTATCAGCTTATTAAAATTAACGCGCAATAAATCCATCACTAGATTCTACAATTTTACGTTAGCTTCCATTTGTATTGCAGATGATAAACTATAAATCATATACCATATCTATGTGTAAATAAGCTCTTCTAATATTCAGTCCTGGCTAAAAGTATGCAAGACTTAATTTAATAATAATAGTTGTTATAAATATGGTATCATAACAGCGTGGAATGCATAGCGGTTTATTTTATTAATAACGCTGGGCCTTGTGCGTTGAATTTATACGAATGTGCCGACGGACATAACCATGTTTATTTTAAAGGTAATATAATTAGTAAATGATTCACTACCTGTGTGGATCTGATAGGATCTGGCTTTTATGCATTCAGCTTGCAGATGTTTCGAATCTAAGAAGTTGTAAGATACATACTTTGATATATTGGCAACACGTACCTGGTAAAGCATAATTAAAACCGCAGCAAATGTGAATTCTTAGTTGTTGAAATAATGCTTGTCGATCAGCCAGCGTTAAATAATTGAAAATTAATAAATGTCCTGTTATGCAAGGAAAAAAGCAGCCAGTGTTAATATTCATTTCATTTCGTTCATTCTATGAAAAAAAAGATTTTTTAGTACAATATTAATCATGCACTATATTTACAATTGTTTCTAAATTTCATTATCCACACCTGATCAGGTAAATAAATTATATTTGAGATTTGAGCTCCCACAGAATACCTGCCACCATAATCATTAAAGGTTGGTACATTCTGGACGAGCATGGGTGTCCTATGATTTATAAACTTTTTAATTGGTATATTGCAATATTATTTTATGTTTAACTCATACACAGTATTAATATTATTGCTTTCCCATAATAGCTCCATTTTATTCAATTCAATTCAATTTTATTTCGTCCTATACAAATTATGTTTGGACATGTCATTTCACACATTTAGATGTATAATACATAATACAAAAAATACAAAATACAGTACAAAACATATGCACAAATGGATACAATTAATACAGTACAGTGTATACATGCAATGTATAAGTAAACTTTAGATTAAATGTGTTGTGTGTTGAACATAATTTAGTAATAAAATTTCAAGATATACAAGCTTATCACTCAAGTGACAGCAACGAGTAATTATAAAGAGTCACATAAGAATTCCTCAACTGAATAATAGCATTTGTCAAGTAGTAAGTTCTTAACCATTCTCTTGAAATTGCGCAAATCAAGAGATTTAATTTCATTTGGTAATGCATTGTAGAATCTTACCCTTAGCGCATTCTTTTTCGAGGTAGATAATCAAAAATATGGCTCCCTGATATCGCTGTAATTATGAAAGTCTGAATTTGTGTTGAAGGTCGGTTTCATTTTGTGAACCTCCAAAAGAGTCACATATACATACAAAGAGGCAAGGTAGAGGCAGAATTTTTAAACATTGAAAAAATGGTATGCAATGTTCACGACTGTGAACATTAACCATTAATCTAATAGCAGATTTTTGCATAATAAAAACTTTTGAGGCCTGAGAACACCCCCCCCCCCCCACTGCAGTAAGCCACACCTTAAATGCGATTCAAGAATGGCATGATAACAATTTTTAAGATTTTGAGAATTAATCTGACATTTTAATCTTCGTAAAACGAAATGCGCAGTTGATAATTTATTAGAAATATAGTCAATGTGACTAGCCCAATTTAATTTTTCATCAAAATAGAAGCCTAAGACTTTTGCAAATTTATCAGACGGATATTTCTTGTTTAATGTAAAACTCAAAGTATGAGTTTTATTTTCATTAAGTTTCAAACTATGCGAAGAGAACCACGTATTAGCTTTATTTAGATCAAGACTTATCTTTGAAAGTAGGCTATTGAAATTGATATCTGAGGCCAAAATAGAAGTATCGTCAGCGTAAGATATACAAAAGTTTGGAAGCATATAATGAAATAGATCGCTTAAATAAAGTGTAAAGAAAACAGGTCCGAGGACACTCCCTTGGGGAACACCACACAAAGTAGGAATTAAATTGGAGCGCTTCCCATTCACCAGAGCGCATTACAGTCTATCTTTGAAATAAGATTCGAAAAAATTCAATTTATTATAAATTGGAATACAAAAGGTGACATAAAATACCAATGAATTAATTTATCTTAAATGTAAACCGATTTAACATTCTCTCGTGTAACGCTCATGAAAGCTGCTGTGAACTCATTTCTTTTTTTACGCCGAAGCTTAAAACAATCGCACTGCAATATGTCACGTATATTTCATTTAATTGGGAGCCTCACTTCCACTGGTCTACATTAGTCATTTTTTTCTCCTAATCGTTATCTCATAGTTGAGATTAGTATTTATAAAAGTCGGCAAAAATTCAACAGCATCATCGTCTAATAGAGAGTGATAGGAGGCGAAAAATGAAAACCAAAGCTGCCGCTCTTTGATTATAAACTTACAGCTACAAATGAAAATCGTAATTTTATACTTTTTTCAAATAAAGTAAATGCATTTTTGTTTATTAATACAAAAATATGAAAGAAATCGTATATGACTTTGAATATATTTTCATACATGTTTAAAACTATCTAAAGTATCAAAGTTTCTAAAACAAAAGTTATGAATAAAGTTGCAGAAAATTTAAACTTATACTCTTATTTTATCGATAAGAATGATGTTTTATCAAAATCACAAAATTCTATTTTTCTCAGTGTGGTATACGAATGGTAGGTAGTTTTAGAACTTTGAGAGACTTATTTTCGACAAAATATCCTGAACGATTTATTCCTTGTATTAGAACTATTCAAAATAGAAATATTCAAAATTTACTTCAGAAAGCTGAAATTATGGGAATTTATTATGCAGCTTTCTGAAGTAAATTGAGCATGAACTGAAATCAATCATGATGTTGAGAAAAAACCATTAGTACCTACCTAACACTGCAATAGAAGTAGCTGGACGTTTTTTGTTCCGTATTTAAAGTGACAAAAGAACTTAAGTGGGTACAAACATTTTAAAAATAATCGTTTCCATTAAAAATTTTGATATTCAAATAAGTTTTATTCACAGAGATGTTCACTAAACATAACTTCTTGCTATGAGGAACAACTTGCTATGTGTAATGTTGGTTGCCTAATTAGCCAATGTGTTTTTTTGTAAAAGTATACATAGCTGATATATACACTATGTTTCTTTTTTTCATCTACACACCCCTGTATTTTTTTTTTTTTATTTATTAACGGATCAATTTTTAATTTTCACCAGATATACAGCCTTTTAAAACAGACATTTTTCAATTCTGAAAGCTCTTGTATTGCAAGCCACGGCTAGTACGATTGAATATTGTGTCCTAGGCCTCCATGGCTTGTAAAACTACGAAATTAAATTATTTAAATTATGTATTTGGAAGTAAGCGTTGGAGGAATATAGAGAAACTGTTTTATTTCTTAGGACCACTGTAAACTTTGAATAATTCCCATTATCCTAAACATATACCAACACCGTATAAGTAAACAGTTCCATAAATAAATAAACTTGGAACACATTAACTTTGTATAACTTAAAATATTGAATTTCTTAATCTTAGTTTTTTGCGCGAAAGCATTTACTTTTCCTTTCGACAGATTTCGTTAATTTTATGTCGTACGTTTCCGTCATCGGATACGTGCGCGAAAATTCAAGAACGCCATAATCTGATAGAGCTTGGAAGTAAACCCGCACCGCGGTTTGTCAGACCCTCGATGTAATCTAAAATCGGCAAGGTCGTGTTCAAACAGTTTGCATAAATATTTGCCTATAAACAAAAACATAATGCCTGTGCAAATTTCTAAAGGTGATTACACACGTAACTGCATGCTTGACAACCATGCATGATGAATCCTTGAGCGTCTGTAGGATAATTTTGCACAAGCATTCTAATTGTACAAGTGGCTTGAAGATTGGTTGCTTTTTCAATATGCATGCTTGAAGAAGACGCGCTTGCGCAAGTAAAACTGAACATGTGTACCAAGGTTTCGCAAGCTTATGCAAGTGAACATCAGCCGTGAACTCTCTGTTGTAATCAGGGTTCGGAAGTAGTAAATAAAGCAAAATACTACGTTGAAAACTACACGTAGTTCTTATTATTTACTACGTCTCTATTATGTTGAATAAACTACGTTAAAAATTACTTCATTTTCTATGTCATTTACATTATTTCTTTGCCGGAGTCTATTCTAAAATTGAATTAAGTCAAATTTAAACTTAATTAAGCTATTTAAGGTCCAATTTTATAAATGCAAGATAAATTTACACTGGTTGATTCTTGAATATACCTACAATAAAATAATGACGAGAGAAGAGACTTCAAAAAACATGGGAGAAATGTTAAACAAATTCTGCGACAAAGATTAAATTAAATCCTTAAAACCTGTATAAGTCTGCATAATACATTTTGTGTTTAAGATGCATTTGCAATCTCCTGAACTGGGCTGCGGCTGCGACAAACAAGGAGATCTTCTTACAAGTAATGAACGACTGCTTATCTGAGGGAATCTTCCCTGAGATATGGAAAAAAGCCAGGCTAGTACTGGTGGAAAAGCCCAAGAAAACACCGGAAGACACGCCGTCATACAGACCGATATGACTGTTAGACGTAGCGTCCAAACTCCTGGAAAGGCTAGTGAAACAGCGTCTGGTAGAGGAACTGAACCGTGGGCGCATCTTACATGACCATCAATATGGGTTTAGAGCTGGCAAGTCGACCACAGATGCTTTAAACACACTCTCCGACATCGTCAAGGAGACAAAAAAGATGGCATGGCAACATAGGCATTTCTGTGTTATGCTAGCGCTGGACATCGAAAATGCTTTCAATTCAGCCTCCTGGCCGGAGATAATAGGAGCCCTAAAGAAGGCAGAAATCCCAAACTACCTGGTGAGGATTCTCCAATCATACTTGGAAAATCGTAAAATCATTACACCCTCCGGGGAAGAAATAGAAATGACGTGCGGCGTTCCGCAGGGTTCTGTTCTCGGACCGACCTTGTGGAATGTACTATATGATGGTTTGCTAAGACAAGACCTGGGCCAAGGCATTAAAAAAATTGCCTATGCAGACGACCTGGCAATAGTAATTACGGCCAAGACTCCTGAGATGCTAGAAGAACGTGCGCTCTACGCGATGGAAAAAACCAAACAGTGGCTAGAAGATCACGACTTGAGGCTGGCCACGAAGAAAACCGAAATGATAATTCTCGCTGGACCCCGGAGACTGAAGACCTTAACGCTAAACATCGAGGATGTCACAATAAACAGCAAACCGGAGATTAAATATCTGGGAGTATATCTGGATAGGGACATGAGGATGACGACCCATGTTAGGAGAACGTGTGGAAAGGCGAGCAAAACAGCAATGGTGCTCGCACGGCTGATGCCAAATGTAGGAGGGCCGAGAGCCCCAAAGAGAAAGGTCCTGGCTGGCGTAGTTATGTCAAGGATACCTATACGCAGCGCCGATTTGTACTCCTGCAAGTATAGACACTATGAGGGCCTACTGGAAGCAACAAACAGAAAAATGGCCATCCGAATAACCTCTGCATACAGAACGGTCGCCACGGAGGCGATCTTGGCGATCGCAGCCACTCCACCAATAAAGCTGAGAGCGGAGGAACGGTCGGGCCACTACTACGCGGAGACTACAACAACCGCAGAGCCGCAAGAAACCCTCATGGTTAAATGGCAGAGAGCATGGGACTCCTATCATGGGTGGACGAACACTTTCATCAAAGACCTGAGCAAGTGGTGTGGTAGGAAGAACGGAGACGTGGACTTCCACATGACAGGACATGGAGTTTTCAGCAGTTATCTGCATAAAATCGGAAAACTAGACAGTGATGCCTGCTGGTACTGTCGCGAAATCGACACCGCAGAGCACACCATATTTTATTGCCCGAAATGGCATGATATCAGGACTGCAGCAAACACTAAATGCGGGAAGACCATAACTACCGCAAACATAGCGGACATTATGATCGCCAATGAAGAGCAATGGCTACACGTCGCGGACATGTTGAGAAACAAAATGCCGCTGACGAGAAAGAAAGGGAGAAGCTGAGAAACTGAAGAACTCTGGACTGGACACAGAAACAAGAAATACAAACCCCAATATATGACTTGAAAATAAACATCGAACAGAGCGAAATTTCTGACGTAATGCTGAAAGGCAGATTCCAGAAATCAGCTGCTGCTACAGAGGAGTAGGAGTTTTAGTTGGTAGGTGCCTGTGCTGTAGACCTTTAGAAAGGCTACGGCCGGGTGAATCCAACACGTCTTCGGCTTGGAACCACCGCCGATGATGTCTTTAGAAGATTTCTCCAAACCTCTCACAAAAAAGAAAAAAAAAAAAGAAGGTGGCGAACGCTTAGCTGCAAACTCTAATAGGCGCCATGCATATGTCTGCGTTCAACGCCGCCTGGCGTGGTGATTTGTGAATTAGTGATATGAAAATATTTCTTGAGACTTATTGCATGGGAATAATGTCACTCTTATGACAATTTACGATTACTTGAGCTTCCTGGTATTGAAATACATTACAATATTCAAGTTCAAATGTACGCTAATAATTTGAAACAACTCGTATTTTCATACCACTAATGCACAATATGGTCATTGGTGGCGCTGGCTTCGCATGTGCATGGTCCCTATAAGAAAACTGATGAAAGTGCCGATGACGAAAGGGGGAACAGTAGCAGCATTGAATGTAATAGTACTTGTTATTATATTTTTATTAAAAAATATATTATATAAATTATATTTTTATTTTCTCATTTCCATGTTCTCCTATATTCTCCTATTTTTTTAAATAGAATCTTCTATACTTTAGCTTTAAAGATCTGGCAACCCTGGTTCCAGGGTATGACAAAAATGAAAAAAATCATTTCAGTATTGGTTAATTGGTTTGCTCATTATTGATTAAGCAACAATCCAACTTTACAATGGCATAAATTTCCAGCAATAAAGACTTTTTAATAAGATTGATTTTGTCATCCAAAGTAAGTACTATTTAAGTGAATTTTGAGGAACGGTGCTGTTGTTTATTAAAAATACCAGGAAAACTGTTAATTGTGTAAAGTTTTGTTCTACGGGTTTCAAAGTACAAGGTGTGTACTTACATTTTACATTAAAAAATATATTAGATCTTTCATGGATTTATGATAAATGACTTTCATTCAACACGCTTCTTTTTGGCGATTTTTCTAGTTTAGTTAAACTTTTAACATATTTCCCCCTCAAATCCCTTGATGACTTTTGTATCAATAAATAGCTTACATTCTGTAGAATTAGAAATTACAAGTTTTAGCTGCTAGTTTTTGCAACTTTTTTTTGTATTTGAATTATTTTCTGCCGGTGTCGTACGCGCTGCATAGCAACTCGATCGGTTTATCGGTAAGTTCATCGTTTTAATATCTACACGAGAATTTCTATCCCGCTTAAATTCTTTATTTATATATACTTATATATTTTAATCACTTTAATTTTGTCTTCGAAAATTTGCATATTTGCAAGTCATTAGTATTGGAAATAAATTAATAGAAAAAGTGTTAATAATTAAGAATTCCATCAAAACTTGATTGTGTACAGTGTTTTTATCATGAATTTCAAAATACAAGGTACGTATTTAGATTATTCTATTATAAAAATATTAGATCTTAATTAATTAAAAACTAATAGTTCTAGAAAAGCAAAGACTTTTACAAATAATCACTTTTCCTACAGTTCAAATTAATTTTTTTTTCTGTATATAATATTATTTTGTTATTATTTAATATATATATACAGAATAAATATACTTAGTTTTTCGTTAGATATGCCCTAATTATTTTTGACGCTCATTTGTATGAGGAACTACTGTGTGACTCAACGCCATCTATGAAATTTTCATATCAAAATATGGACAAGAAAAAATAAAATTGACCTGTCAGAGGATATTAATCGAAAATGAACATTTCCAAAAATAATGAAATTTTTCCAGACTTTTCTAACGCACTGTATACTTGTGCACATATAAAGATATATACAGAACAAATAAACTTAGTTTCTTTCATTAAAATGCACTAATTAAGAGTTTTGTATTTTTGTCGCCCGTTTGTATATACGCGGAACCACTGTGCGTAGGTTCGAATCCTACCAGAGCCATGGATGCTTGTGTTGTTTAAACGTCTCAGATCCAGCTAAAATTTACTCTGTGAATGGCAAGATGAGCTTCAAGTAAACTCGGCCAGCAGATTTGGCGGGTACTGCGCAAAGCTAAAAGCAACAGAACACAACATAAAATTTCTAAACTTATTAGATCATGCGTGACTGATGTAATTTGTCAACCAAGGGTGAGTATGCGTGTTGGTATTTATTTTTGCGTGAAGGAATCTGTAACATATATGTACCGGGTGTCCCAACGGTGTGTATTTCTTCTGTGGAGCCTATAGGAATAACAAGTAGAGAAAAGAAGATTGAGAAAGTTATACCAGACATCACGCGGCACATTTAAAAATTATTTTTAACTATACAGGCTGTTCCAGAACATGGTGGTGTATAGAGAGTGATTTTTTTTAATGGAAAACCCTGCATAGTTTTATAAATTTAGATGTTCCTTAAAAATTTACAGATTTTGAACTTATGTCTCTCTCTGATTATGGAAATGACACAGACTTACGAAAATATAACAAAATATTCTTAGAACTTTGGACTTTATGATAATATGAAAAAAGTTAAAATATCTTTTAGAGCAAACAGTACTTGTGAAGCACTCAGTATCTAATTTTTTTAATGGAATGACCTATTTTTATTTCAGAAATGGGTAGTTCTTAAACTTAGCTTTCTACTGATATCAGGTAATATATCTTTATTTTTAAGATTTGTTTTACTAGAAATATTGTTTTTCATATAGGCTCTACAGAAGAAATACACACCATTGGGACTCCCCGTACATATGTATGTTATAATGTTATAAATTTCAACGTGTTTTATGTAAACTTCATATTTGAATTTTCTTTTTAAGCTGCAGATATTTTATTTGTATTTGTTGCAAAAACTGAACGAGAAGACCGCAGTGGAAATAATTAATTATTGCAGTGAAACCACTGTTGCTACAACAAATTGCATATTTACAAATGTATAAGGCTGTTGGTTTCCACAACAGCAAGCTCGAATGTAAAATATATAAATACAGATGCATGAAAAGATAAAGCGCCGTACTATTAAATCTTATAGTAAAAACGTATACCTAATGCATAACGTGTAAAACCCACAGGAATGCGCTGGAATATGAATCGGGTCTTTATGAATATGTTCCTTGTTTTCAGCGACGTGGTTTATAAATATCACGGGAGCATTTATTGCTGCATTTCTTTCTTTGAAACGTCGCCGTATATTTTACCACAACATTATATTCATACTTTCCGTCTTCGGAGAGAAGCTAGTTTTGACCAAATAAATCCACCTATTTGATTAATCACCGCTAAACATCCAGACTTAAAAGTAATTCGAAACTATTAAAAGTATAAGAATTGCAAGTAATAACGATCATATCGAAATGAAAAATGAAGTCTGAAATTTTCTTTAGATCGCGAAATTTCTTATGAGTCATCGCCGTCCGTTCGCATTACAAAACGACCTGTCTGAACTGAAGCAACTCCGAAAACAGAAGTGAAGTTACGCTATTGTGAGCGCAATTTGGATGTTAGCCAGCTATGTACAAGGAGCTATCATCTTCTATGCGGATTCGAACTGTAATATTTTATCTGAACAGTTAAACGATAAACAGCAACGTACATACAACGATGGCGGTAAATTAATAACAATGCGCGCTGAATTAACTATTTGAACACTCTTGCCGCCCCACTCGGTAAATTACTATGACTAATTAAATCGACTGTATTTGCGGTGATTACATCCTTGCTCTCAATTACGACGTGTCAAATCAAGCAAATTAAACTTAAACATTATTCAATTTTTAACCCTTTAACACTTAATATGTATTCAATGAGTTAAAAACATTAAAAATGCGATCAAGTAATTCTAGGAAATCACTGCTTTGATTGTATATTGATTTTTAACATTTTTACAGCATTTTAAATTTTCAGTGGGTCGTAACTCATTTTTTTAAATGGAACCTCATGTGCTTTTTAGCCTAGTACATTGGTACAAATATAAACGATTTATATGTTTCTAGATTGAAAAACAAAAAAGTTTTTTTTTCCTACTTGTCATGGAAACCAAAATTACAATAAGATACACATTCGGACTCGTAATGATCTGCAGATTCCAAATACGTAAAAATATGTGTTCAATTTAAAATAAGAAAGTTGACATCACTTCCGACGAAACCAGAAGTCCTATCGTGCATAACAGTATGTCAAAAAATTTATTTTTTCGCTTAACTTATTCTTTGCAAATTTCAAGTAAATAGATTAAAAAATAAAAATTCTAGGAAGGCGAGCACATGGCATGGAACACCCGGTATATCCATAGACTAAATTTCAAAAAGAATACTTCTCAAATAACAAAGTTATTCGACCGTTCCGGACTTTGTACTAACCCTGTATATATATTTTTCCCATGCAACGAGTCAACCTTGTACGAGCCCTGCACCAAAAGTATTCGCCTACCTCTCTTTGGTAAAGAAAGAGACAGTTAATTAGTTACTCAGTGATAAATTATTTTTCGAGAATAATAATAATAAGTAAATATAATTTTATATAATTTTAAATAAAATTTTGATATTTAAATTCTAATAATGATTTTATTTTCAAAAACAGCTACAACGAATACTTTTGACGCAGGGCTCGTATATTGAATGTTAATTTAATCACATATTTTATTATCCTGTAAAAAAGAGAAGAAAAGTTTATCGTCGACCAACGCCCTTTATTTTAAACAATAGAACATAAAAGTTTTCATAAGACTAAATCCACTTACTCATTACGCGCTACTTGGCAAGTGATTTAACGTGACAAGTACTCGGCGAGTACTTGTGGAAGTAAAAATCAAACCGTACGCATTACTCAGGCACTTCCGCGTAGTTTGCAAGTTTGATGCCCGGTAACATAAAGGTTAGTTACCAATTGGTCACAGTTAATTAATGGATAACACACTACTCGGCACTTGCTAAATATTGGCCAGTACTTGATAAGTACCGCGTAATGAGTAGCCGGCTTTATTCACAAATCACCGGCGCTGAACGCAGAGATGTGCGTGGTTCCTATAGTGTTCCAAAGCGTTTAAACAACTAACAGATTTGACAGGAATCAGAGAACAAATGTCAAACTCAAAGTTTTGAATCAAGTTAAAACTCTGATTTTATTTTTCATAGCCTCCCCTTATCTAAATAATTTTGAATCGCACCGCGATTCAGTATTTTGAGTGAAACAAAGCACACTTTAATTATTCCGGAATACTGTTACGAATTCGGGGTTCTAATTAGTATTTCTATTGCTTCTGTAAACTAAAAAAATAACGAAAAGTTTTAATCGCGACATCCTGCGATTGCTTTTTGACCTAACACTGCATTAGGATTGACAAATTGAAGCCAGTTCGCTACGTAATAAGTCATCCCATACAAGGCGGCCATGCGTGCTGTCAAAGCATAATAAAAGTTTTAAAAATTTTGTTGCATGTCGGTTTTAGTTGCAGTGGATTCCTCGAGCTGTTGCGGCCCTATTTGGGGCCTCGTCAGCAGAAGCGTAGATTGCAGTGGAATTCACGAGCTACGCTTCTGCTGATAGGCCCCAGATAGGGCCGACACAGCTGTACAGAGGATGCTCGAGGAATCCACTGCAATAAAAACCGACTTGCAATAAAATTTTCAAAAAAAAAAATAACGTTAATCGCATTTAAAATCGCTCACTCTAAACTTTTCCGTTCAAGAGTCTATGTGCAAAATAGGAAGTAATTAAATTCTATTCTTTAAATCTGCATGTCAATTAAAACATCATCCTTTTGGAAGCTTAACATTAGCTAGCAGTACAACTCTCTCGCGCACGCAAGTCCTTAATAAACTCTTGCCGGCGCGTCGTCGAAATGACGTCCTTTCTACGTTTCTACGAAGTCCATTTAGGCGCCAAAGAGCAAACAGTTAATTTAATTGGGAAGCGCCGAGCTACATATGACGCTTAATTACTTTAGCATCGAAGATTGGGTTAAATTCGCCCTTAACCGGTGGCGGTTGGCAGCCAACCTCTGCTGGCCCGGCTCCTTTTGACACTATCTCTGATTCAATTTATAAACCGTAATTTATTATTAGCTGAGTTATTACTGGTACGTTTTTAGAATCTCGTAAGAGTATTCTGTCCGATCTTTAGTTTATTGAACCGATACGTCTTATTTTCTAGCCAGAAAGGTTAATGAAACAAATTTAAAAAAAAAACAATTCTTATGACATGACAGTCAATTTCTTACGTTTTGCTTTTCCTAATTTATAGGAATTCATTTTCTCGGTAATAACTTTCGCAATTTTAAGATTTATATTATTATATGTGAAAGAGAATAATTAATATGAATCGAGACATTCTCATCATTAGATTCTTGGTGGCACTTTGAATGTCATTTCACTGGAGGTACGAAGGATTTAACATTTAACGTGAACGATTTAGACAATAAGAACAAGTGTAAATAATAGAGCAAACAGTTCAAGTAAACAGTTATAAAAATGGGGAAATACTTGGTCGTACTCATGGAGTCGCTCGATCCAACGTGCCACTTGTCCTTCGGGATTTTTGAATCGAAGGAGCTACTTCTGTGCCGCATGGTCCGTCCTTAATAAGAAATGTCTCCCCTATAGATATTTATAAAAGTGCTTGATCGACTTCACCATGGCCAAGAGTTCTCGTCGGGTGACACAATAGTTTCGCTTGGGTTTTGACAGCACTTTACTAAAGTAACCAATCACCTTTTCTTGCCCATCTTGGATTTGAGACAGCACTCCATGAATACCAACATCGCTAGCATCTGTGTTTAGAATAAATTTTCCTTATGGAAGGGGGTAGCCCAAAATCAGAGCATTTATCAGATATTGTTTCAATTGCTGGAAAGCAATCTGGCAGTCTTCAAATGGCCGTCCTTCGTCTGTTAATTCCGTCAACGGTTTGACCACATTTGCAAATCTTGGAACATACCGCCGATAATAGGTACAAAGTCCCAGAAAGCTTCTTATCTAATGCCTGTTTTAGCAGCCAACCTCTTACAAATTGAATTTTTGCCGAATCTATGGCTATGCCATCACCACTGACGATATGGCTCCTTTCGAAACAGGTGTCATTTCTAGGGATTGAGCTTCTTCAGATGGTCTTCAAACGTCTTCCCAACCACGATTATGTCGTCAAGGTATACCATGCAAGTTTTCCAAGACAGTCCCCTCAAAATGGTTTCCATTAACCTTCGAATGTTGCTGGGGCATTACACAATCCAAATGGCATGACTGTAAATTGCCAAAGACCTGTACCAATAGAAAATGCGGTCTTCAGGTGCTAATTCCACTTGCCAGTACCCACTCTTCAAATCCAGTGTTGAGAACGCCTTTGATTCGGCCAAAGTATCCAAAGTATCGTCGATGCGGGGTAAAGGGTAGCTGTCCTTCTTAGTGACATTATTAAGTTGGCGATATTCCACACGGAACCGGATGGAACCATCTTTCTTTTTCACCAATACAACTGGTGATGTCCATGGGGTATTCGACAGCTCAATCACGTGGTCCTTCTCCATTTCTCGGATGATTCGTTCGGCTTCATCGCGTTTTGTCAACGGTAACCTCAACGGCATCGATTTTTCGTTGCCTGTATCTATTTTATGTTGGATCACATCAGTTCTCCCTTTAGATTCAATCTCCATTTCGAAAAGATCTTGATAGCGCTGCTATTTCCTGTTCCTGCGTCAGATTTTGAGCAGGTGACATCATGACTTCCAACAGTTTCTTTGGTAAGTTGGATCTTTTCGTATCCGCTTCGGATATGCGGGAGATAGAAGATACCATTGCACAGCTCCCCAAAGTTGTACCTTTCTTGATGTTGACGGGATAAGAATTCACATTCATTATGCGAACTGGCACTGTCTCTTTTGCCATCAACAACATCTTTCCGACTAGAATTCCCCGTCCAACCTTTTGGTCGTCGTTGCTTGGTTCCATCAGCACTATCTCTCCTTTCTGGAAGGCGCCATCTAAATTTGCATTTACGATTATTTAAGTTCGACTTTGTGACACAGTATTTTCAGCGAGAAGAACACGTGCTGCTACATCTTCTCCTTGGTGTAATACCAGCTCTTCGTGGTTGATTGTCATGACACTACGCTTTAAATCCAACTGAAATCCATGGGTGCTCATGATATCCATTCCAAGAATGACTTCATCTTCTATTTATATTACCAGAGCACGATGTCTAATGGTTGTCTGGCCGATTTTGATGTTGACACATATTTATGTCGCGCAATATTTAATTATTTATACGGTGGCGGCGTTAGCCTTGTTCGCGGAAAGTTATGACTGATTCTTCAGCGAACAGAGCGAGTTTTATATCTCCGTAGACATTCTGGAGTCAACTGTAATGTATCGGATTCTCCTTCGAAGGATCTGGCGTCGCCCTGGAGATGACCAGAGCTCTGGCGATGACATCATGCCTCATGTCGTCTCGCCCGACGAGCTTTGTCTCGCTAGGCCCGGCCGTCACAATAAAAATCAATGTATTGAAACACTATTTATTCTAACTGTATTGGCCCAAAATCAAACCTGGGCAGTTGTAGTCGGTTTATGGCTTCCTTAAGAAGTGAGTTAATAAAGAATCTAACGTTGGTCCAACCATTCAACCTCGGCAAAATCATTAGATTCAAAGTTTTAATGCTTGTTATTAAGATTTGGATCTGCAGAGTTCTAAGCTGTAAAACTTATAATCCTCTTCTCTTGGGGATCTTGAAGCTATATAGCAAATGCCACGTCCACCTTTCTGTAATGCAACCCCTTTGATGCTCCTTCGATTCTCATTCTTTAATTAAATTGAAGAAAGCACTAGTTTTAATAGAAAGCCAGAAACTAAACAAAAACTATTTAATAAAAATACTCATTTAAAAATAACTTAGGCCCGGTTTTACAATCGCAAGTTAACTTTAACTACCAGTTTACTTCCATAGTTGTGATTGTAAAACCGGGCCTTAATCGACAGAGAACTGCACTATAATTTTATGAAACCAGCAACAATATTACGTAACTCTTTTTTTAAATATAAGTAACTAATAATGCACCTCTAGACTACTCTTGTTGTGTTTAAGTGAAAGTCATCAATCATGGGCGTGTATCTGTTACCGCATAGTTATCAGCAATTTTTGTGGTATTGTAAATGGAGAACTTGCCGAGATAATCAATCAATTCTGCACATTTATTTAATAACAGTAATTATGTGTTACGATTATTATTTCTCAAAGTATGTTTAAGGTATTACACTGAAAGTTAATTGAATGTAATAACTTGTAAATTCAAAAGTATGGAAAGTACAAGATTATTAATAATTGGTGAGTTAACATATTTCTTTTTAATAATACTAATAATTGTTAATTAAGCTTGTTAACCTCAATAAGACCACTCAAATATAAGACACTGTAAAAATATGTACTTACATTCAGAAATTGAAAATACATTTTACTCAAAAGAATTAAAACGTTTCAGAAATACTCACTCGCTGGATTAGGATACAGAGATGACTGTAAATCACAGATCACACTTTAGAAAATTAGGAATTTTAACAATTCCTTCCCTATACATTTTCCAGTGGCTGATTTACATGTAACAAAATTTCGGTAACTACCAAACAAACGTTCCAGAAAGTCAGCTTTACAATATCAGAAACAAAATAAACGTTTATCTGGACTTTTTAAGAGTAAATTAAATAAGGACAAGTTTAAATTATTACGGGTCGAAAATGTACAATGCGTTGCTATCGATAATTTAAGTCTTATGCAGTGTTTAGGTCATTGGTTAGGAACTACTTAAAACTAAAATGCTTTTATTCTATTGAGGTATTTTTCATTATTGACTTCAGTGGTACGATCAATTAACATTTTCCATGTTTATCATTTCTCTATTCTATTCTAATCTGTATTTATATATATTCATGACATATAAAACATTAATTAATTAAATAAATAACTAGATAAATTATATACGAAGGAAAATAATTATTATGCACTGCAATTTCTGCAGCTAGGTTCTATTATAACAGTGCTAGACGAAAATTGATACTTTGGCAAGATTAAAACAGAAATTATGCAAATATAGTGAGGAATTCAAATTGAGATAAAATTTTTATATGACGCATGCAGTCCCGCGCATGTTCTAATTTTCAGCGTATGAATAATACTTGACATAGTCGCAGCTAGTTTAAAGTTAAAAATTGTACGCAATAAATTAAATTCTTTGCAATAATATGTTATGAAAATTCTGATATTTAAATGTATCAACTACAACTATCATTAAGTAACTGAAATTATATGATGTAAAATATAAAACTTATGGCCGAATACACCAAACACTTTAATCGAGCTTAAATTGAGTCAACCTTTATAATGACATTTGTATCGCTGGGTCGCAACATCGTACGACCAGTGACATTTGAAGTTTCACAACACTGTATAAGTCACATTCTAAGAGCGAATTGTACCAATATAATTCAGCTCTGAACTTGGTTCTATCACTATGACGACAATTGTCTTTACAATTATTGCTATGAGAATAAAATGAAATTCAAAATTAAATTATGTTGATACAACTCGGCCTTAGTGACGCTCAAAATTAAGCTGAGTTAGTTTGTTCGGTTCATACGGCCGTAAGTCATTGGAAGTTGGGAAACTATTTTTAATTTTATCGAAATTTTTTAAAATATACTCTGAACTGTCAGCACAGTCGTGGTTCTCATTCCTCCAACATGTGGGCAATAAGAACAAATTCCATTTTTATTTTAAAAGAATATATTATAATTTTTGTTAATGACAGGAAGAAACAGTTAATGACAGCAGAAAATTCTTGAAAGAATACACTTTATATATATTTTTAAATACATTGATTTTTCCTTAAGTGGCTTTCATTCCCCCCGTCTCTCCTACGAAGAAATAGATGAGAAACGCAAGTAAAGAGCGATTGACGATTTCTCGTTCGGACTATTTGAAAATCAAAAGACTGACACAAGGAAACAAGAAGTTCTAGAAAGGGTTAGGGGAATAGAACGAAACAACATGGATATATTATAAGGAATAAGATGAGCAATAAGAATCATGAAATGCGCAGGAGTGATTTTTCATTTATATTTTTTTGTTTACCTTAATCACTTACTGATGAAAAACGAACTTTCGTTATGTTTGATTAATAAAAAATATTAACCAAAAATCAAATAATTAAGCCCAATTCGAAAATATCAGTGTTAAGATTTAACATTTGAAGTTGTTCTGGAATATTGTAAACAAGCACAGGATTTGCGGAAGTTAAACTTTCTTGAATGTGCATTGGCAGCAACAACGTTTAGGTGTAGGTGCAATAAATTTTGAGTTAACACTTGGAATTTGGATACAAGAAGTAAATCCCATAAGTAATAAAGACGTTCATAAGTGTCAGCATTATAACAGTTAGTTTGAAACACTGAGTGCAAGTGGAAGTTCAGTCGGAGTGTACATAATACCCAGCTCATAATTAATTCACATGTCTCCGAAACGTTCATTATTTATGATAGTTGTTAGAGCAAGTTAGAACGAAACTACTCCGCGCTCTGCATAGAATTACTTCGAACACTTCCATTTCGGTTTTGTTTCCTTCATTTTATTTATAGACAGCGAAATTTGAACTTATTTACATACAACTTAAGAGCTTTCGGAAGTAAACGATCCGATGTTTTATTTTCATTCAAATTCTCCTTCGAATAAATCAATTAGCGCAGGGGATCATAAACACATTCAGCTAACGGCATTTATACAGGCACGCTTGAAGTCCCAATAAAATAATAAAACTTAGGCTTCAACTTAATCCTGGCTTTGTAGTGATGTACCAAACAAAAGCGGCGTATAAATTTTTGCTTGATTTAACTCGTCGAACTGAGATCTCGTACCAGGATCACATAAACGTGTAGGGATGTACAAAGCAAAAGTGGCTTAAAACTTTTTGTTTGATTTAACTCGTCGAACTGAGATCTCGTACCAGGATCACATAAACGTGTAGGGATGTACAAAGCAAAAGTGGCTTAAAACTTTTTGTTTGATTTAACTCGTCGAACTGAGTTCTCGTACCAGGATTACATAAACGTGTAGGGATGTACAAAGCAAAAGCGGCTTAAAACTTTTTGTTTGATTTAACTCGTCGAACTGAGATCTCGTACCAGGATCACATAAACGTGTAGGGATGTACAAAGCAAAAGTGGCTTAAAACTTTTTGTTTGATTTAACTCGTCGAACTGAGTTCTCGTACCAGGATTACATAAACGTGTAGGGATGTACAAAGCAAAAGCGGCTTAAAACTTTTTGTTTGATTTAACTCGTCGAACTGAGATCTCGTACCAGGATCACATAAACGTGTAGGGATGTACAAAGCAAAAGTGGCTTAAAACTTTTTGTTTGATTTAACTCGTCGAAATGAGATCTCGTACCAGGATCACATAAACGTGTAGGGATGTACAAAACAAAAGCGGCGTAAAAATTTTTGTTTGATTTAACTCGTCGAAATGAGATCTCATTCCAGGATCACATAAACGTGTAGGGATGTACAAAACAAAAGCGGCGTAAAAATTTTTGCTTGATTTAACTCGTCGAACTGAGATCTCGTACCAGGATCACATAAACGTGTAGGGATGTACAAAACAAAAGCGGCGTAAAAATTTTTGCTTGATTTAACTCGTCGAACTGAGATCTCGTACCAGGATCACATAAACGTGTAGGGATGTACAAAGCAAAAGTGGCTTAAAACTTTTTGTTTGATTTAACTCGTCGAACTGAGTTCTCGTACCAGGATTACATAAACGTGTAGGGATGTACAAAGCAAAAGCGGCTTAAAACTTTTTGTTTGATTTAACTCGTCGAACTGAGATCTCGTACCAGGATCACATAAACGTGTAGGGATGTACAAAGCAAAAGTGGCTTAAAACTTTTTGTTTGATTTAACTCGTCGAAATGAGATCTCGTACCAGGATCACATAAACGTGTAGGGATGTACAAAACAAAAGCGGCGTAAAAATTTTTGTTTGATTTAGCTCGTCGAAATGAGATCTCGTACCAGGATCACATAAACGTGTAGGGATGTACAAAACAAAAGCGGCGTAAAAATTTTTGCTTGATTTAACTCGTCGAACTGAGATCTCGTACCAGGATTACATAAACGTGTAGGGATGTACAAAGCAAAAGCGGCTTAAAACTTTTTGTTTGATTTAACTCGTCGAACTGAGATCTCGTACCAGGATCACATAAACGTGTAGGGATGTACAAAGCAAAAGTGGCTTAAAACTTTTTGTTTGATTTAACTCGTCGAACTGAGTTCTCGTACCAGGATTACATAAACGTGTAGGGATGTACAAAGCAAAAGCGGCTTAAAACTTTTTGTTTGATTTAACTCGTCGAACTGAGATCTCGTACCAGGATCACATAAACGTGTAGGGATGTACAAAGCAAAAGTGGCTTAAAACTTTTTGTTTGATTTAACTCGTCGAACTGAGTTCTCGTACCAGGATTACATAAACGTGTAGGGATGTACAAAGCAAAAGCGGCTTAAAACTTTTTGTTTGATTTAACTCGTCGAACTGAGATCTCGTACCAGGATCACATAAACGTGTAGGGATGTACAAAACAAAAGCGGCGTAAAAATTTTTGCTTGATTTAACTCGTCGAACTGAGATCTCGTACCAGGATCACATAAACGTGTAGGGATGTACAAAGCAAAAGTGGCTTAAAACTTTTTGTTTGATTTAACTCGTCGAACTGAGTTCTCGTACCAGGATTACATAAACGTGTAGGGATGTACAAAGCAAAAGCGGCTTAAAACTTTTTGTTTGATTTAACTCGTCGAACTGAGATCTCGTACCAGGATCACATAAACGTGTAGGGATGTACAAAGCAAAAGTGGCTTAAAACTTTTTGTTTGATTTAACTCGTCGAAATGAGATCTCGTACCAGGATCACATAAACGTGTAGGGATGTACAAAACAAAAGCGGCGTAAAAATTTTTGTTTGATTTAACTCGTCGAAATGAGATCTCGTACCAGGATCACATAAACGTGTAGGGATGTACAAAACAAAAGCGGCGTAAAAATTTTGCTTGATTTAACTCGTCGAACTGAGATCTCGTACCAGGATCACATAAACGTGTAGGGATGTACAAAACAAAAGCGGCGTAAAAATTTTTGCTTGATTTAACTCGTCGAACTGAGATCTCGTACCAGGATCACATAAACGTGTAGGGATGTACAAAGCAAAAGTGGCTTAAAACTTTTTGTTTGATTTAACTCGTCGAACTGAGTTCTCGTACCAGGATTACATAAACGTGTAGGGATGTACAAAGCAAAAGCGGCTTAAAACTTTTTGTTTGATTTAACTCGTCGAACTGAGATCTCGTACCAGGATCACATAAACGTGTAGGGATGTACAAAGCAAAAGTGGCTTAAAACTTTTTGTTTGATTTAACTCGTCGAACTGAGTTCTCGTACCAGGATTACATAAACGTGTAGGGATGTACAAAGCAAAAGCGGCTTAAAACTTTTTGTTTGATTTAACTCGTCGAACTGAGATCTCGTACCAGGATCACATAAACGTGTACGGATGTACAAAACAAAAGCGGCGTAAAAATTTTTGCTTGATTTAACTCGTCGAACTGAGATCTCGTACCAGGATCACATAAACGTGTAGGGATGTACAAAGCAAAAGTGGCTTAAAACTTTTTGTTTGATTTAACTCGTCGAACTGAGTTCTCGTACCAGGATTACATAAACGTGTAGGGATGTACAAAGCAAAAGCGGCTTAAAACTTTTTGTTTGATTTAACTCGTCGAACTGAGATCTCGTACCAGGATCACATAAACGTGTAGGGATGTACAAAGCAAAAGGGGCTTAAAACTTTTTGTTTGATTTAACTCGTCGAACTGAGTTCTCGTACCAGGATTACATAAACGTGTAGGGATGTACAAAGCAAAAGCGGCTTAATACTTTTTGTTTGATTTAACTCGTCGAACTGAGATCTCGTACCAGGATCACATAAACGTGTAGGGATGTACAAAACAAAAGCGGCGTAAAAATTTTTGCTTGATTTAACTCGTCGAACTGAGATCTCGTACCAGGATCACATAAACGTGTAGGGATGTACAAAACAAAAGCGGCTTAAAACTTTTTGTTTGATTTAACTCGTCGAACTGAGATCTCGTACCAGGATCACATAAACGTGTAGGGATGTACAAAGCAAAAGTGGCTTAAAACTTTTTGTTTGATTTAACTCGTCGAAATGAGATCTCGTACCAGGATCACATAAACGTGTAGGGATGTACAAAACAAAAGCGGCGTAAAAATTTTTGTTTGATTTAACTCGTCGAAATGAGATCTCGTACCAGGATCACATAAACGTGTAGGGATGTACAAAACAAAAGCGGCGTAAAAATTTTTGCTTGATTTAACTCGTCGAACTGAGATCTCGTACCAGGATCACATAAACGTGTAGGGATGTACAAAACAAAAGCGGCGTAAAAATTTTTGCTTGATTTAACTCGTCGAACTGAGATCTCGTACCAGGATCACATAAACGTGTAGGGATGTACAAAGCAAAAGTGGCTTAAAACTTTTTGTTTGATTTAACTCGTCGAACTGAGTTCTCGTACCAGGATTACATAAACGTGTAGGGATGTACAAAGCAAAAGCGGCTTAAAACTTTTTGTTTGATTTAACTCGTCGAACTGAGATCTCGTACCAGGATCACATAAACGTGTAGGGATGTACAAAGCAAAAGTGGCTTAAAACTTTTTGTTTGATTTAACTCGTCGAAATGAGATCTCGTACCAGGATCACATAAACGTGTAGGGATGTACAAAACAAAAGCGGCGTAAAAATTTTTTCTTGATTTAACTCGTCGAACTGAGATCTCGTACCAGGATCACATAAACGTGTAGGGATGTACAAAGCAAAAGTGGCTTAAAACTTTTTGTTTGATTTAACTCGTCGAACTGAGTTCTCGTACCAGGATTACATAAACGTGTAGGGATGTACAAAGCAAAAGCGGCTTAAAACTTTTTGTTTGATTTAACTCGTCGAACTGAGATCTCGTACCAGGATCACATAAACGTGTAGGGATGTACAAAGCAAAAGTGGCTTAAAACTTTTGTTTGATTTAACTCGTCGAACTGAGTTCTCGTACCAGGATTACATAAACGTGTAGGGATGTACAAAGCAAAAGCGGCTTAAAACTTTTTGTTTGATTTAACTCGTCGAACTGAGATCTCGTACCAGGATCACATAAACGTGTAGGGATGTACAAAACAAAAGCGGCGTAAAAATTTTTGCTTGATTTAACTCGTCGAACTGAGATCTCGTACCAGGATCACATAAACGTGTAGGGATGTACAAAACAAAAGCGGCGTAAAAATTTTTGCTTGATTTAACTCGTCGAACTGAGATCTCGTACCAGGATCACATAAACGTGTAGGGATGTACAAAGCAAAAGTGGCTTAAAACTTTTTGTTTGATTTAACTCGTCGAACTGAGTTCTCGTACCAGGATTACATAAACGTGTAGGGATGTACAAAGCAAAAGCGGCTTAAAACTTTTTGTTTGATTTAACTCGTCGAACTGAGATCTCGTACCAGGATCACATAAGCGTGCAGAGATGTACAAAACAAAGGCAGCGTAAAAATTCTTGTTTAATTTAACTCGTCGAACCGAGATTTCCTACCAGGATCACATAAGCGTGCAGAGATGTCCAAAACAAAAGCGCCGTAAAAATTCTTGTTTAATTTAACTCGTCAAACCGAGATTTCCTACCAGGATCACATAAGCGTGCAGAGATGTACAAAACAAAAGCGCCGTAAAAATTCTTGTTTAATTTAACTCGTCGAACCGAGATTTCCTACCAGGATCACATAAGCGTGCAGAGATGTACAAAACAAAAGCGCCGTAAAAATTCTTGTTTAATTTAACTCGTCGAACCGAGATTTCCTACCAGGACCACATAAGCGTGCAGAGATGTACAAAACAAAAGCGCCGTAAAAATTCTTGTTTAATTTAACTCGTCGAAACGAGATTTCCTACCAGGATCACATAAGCGTGCAGAGATGTCCAAAACAAAAGCGCCGTAAAAATTCTTGTTTAATTTAACTCGTCGAACTGAGATCTCCTACCAGGATCACATAAGCGTGCAGAGATGTACAAAACAAAAGCGCCGTAAAAATTCTTGTTTAATTTAACTCGTCGAACCGAGATTTCCTACCAGGATCACATAAGCGTGCAGAGATGTCCAAAACAAAAGCGCCGTAAAAATTCTTGTTTAATTTAACTCGTCGAACCGAGATTTCCTACCAGGATCACATAAGCGTGCAGAGATGTCCAAAACAAAAGCGCCGTAAAAATTCTTGTTTAATTTAACTCGTCGAACCGAGATTTCCTACCAGGATCACATAAGCGTGCAGAGATGTCCAAAACAAAAGCGCCGTAAAAATTCTTGTTTAATTTAACTCGTCGAACCGAGATTTCCTACCAGGATCACATAAGCGTGCAGAGATGTACAAAACAAAAGCGCCGTAAAAATTCTTGTTTAATTTAACTCGTCGAACCTAGATTTCCTACCAGGATCACATAAGCGTGTAGACTTGTACAAAACAAAAGCGCCGTAAAAATTCTTGTTTAATTTAACTCGTCAAACCGAGATTTCCTACCAGGATCACATAAGCGTGCAGAGATGTACAAAACAAAAGCGCCGTAAAAATTCTTGTTTAATTTAACTCGTCGAACCGAGATTTCCTACCAGGATCACATAAGCGTGCAGAGATGTACAAAACAAAAGCGCCGTAAAAATTCTTGTTTAATTTAACTCGTCGAACCGAGATTTCCTACCAGGACCACATAAGCGTGCAGAGATGTACAAAACAAAAGCGCCGTAAAAATTCTTGTTTAATTTAACTCGTCGAAACGAGATTTCCTACCAGGATCACATAAGCGTGCAGAGATGTCCAAAACAAAAGCGCCGTAAAAATTCTTGTTTAATTTAACTCGTCGAACTGAGATCTCCTACCAGGATCACATAAGCGTGCAGAGATGTACAAAACAAAAGCGCCGTAAAAATTCTTGTTTAATTTAACTCGTCGAACTGAGATCTCCTACCAGGATCACATAAGCGTGCAGAGATGTACAAAACAAAAGCGCCGTAAAAATTCTTGTTTAATTTAACTCGTCGAACCTAGATTTCCTACCAGGATCACATAAGCGTGTAGACTTGTACAAAACAAAAGCGCCGTAAAAATTCTTGTTTAATTTAACTCGTCGAACCGAGATTTCCTACCAGGATCACATAAGCGTGCAGAGATGTCCAAAACAAAAGCGCCGTAAAAATTCTTGTTTAATTTAACTCGTCGAACCGAGATTTCCTACCAGGATCACATAAGCGTGCAGAGATGTCCAAAACAAAAGCGCCGTAAAAATTCTTGTTTAATTTAACTCGTCGAACCGAGATTTCCTACCAGGATCACATAAGCGTGCAGAGATGTACAAAACAAAGGCAGCGTAAAAATTCTTGTTTAATTTAAGTCGTCAAACCGAGATTTCCTACCAGGATCACATAAGCGTGTAGAGATGTCCAAAACAAAAGCGCCGTAAAAATTCTTGTTTAATTTAACTCGTCAAACCGAGATTTCCTACCAGGATCACATAAGCGTGCAGAGATGTACAAAACAAAGGCAGCGTAAAAATTCTTGTTTAATTTAACTCGTCGAACCGAGATTTCCTACCAGGATCACATAAGCGTGCAGAGATGTCCAAAACAAAAGCGCCGTAAAAATTCTTGTTTAATTTAACTCGTCAAACCGAGATTTCCTACCAGGATCACATAAGCGTGCAGAGATGTCCAAAACAAAAGCAGCGTAAAAATTCTTGTTTAATTTAACTCGTCGAACCGAGATTTCCTACCAGGATCACATAAGCGTGCAGAGATGTCCAAAACAAAAGCGCCGTAAAAATTCTTGTTTAATTTAACTCGTCAAACCGAGATTTCCTACCAGGATCACATAAGCGTGCAGAGATGTCCAAAACAAAAGCGCCGTAAAAATTCTTGTTTAATTTAACTCGTCGAACTGAGATCTCCTACCAGGATCACATAAGCGTGCAGAGATGTCCAAAACAAAAGCGCCGTAAAAATTCTCGTTTAATTTAACTCGTCAAACCGAGATTTCCTACCAGGATCACATAAGCGTGCAGAGATGTACAAAACAAAAGCGCCGTAAAAATTCTTGTTTAATTTAACTCGTCGAACTGAGATCTCCTACCAGGATCACATAAGCGTGCAGAGATGTACAAAACAAAAGCGCCGTAAAAATTCTTGTTTAATTTAACTCGTCGAACCGAGATTTCCTACCAGGATCACATAAGCGTGCAGAGATGTACAAAACAAAAGCGCCGTAAAAATTCTTGTTTAATTTAACTCGTCGAACCGAGATTTCCTACCAGGATCACATAAGCGTGCAGAGATGTACAAAACAAAAGCGCCGTAAAAATTCTTGTTTAATTTAAGTCGTCAAACCGAGATTTCCTACCAGGATCACATAAGCGTGCAGAGATGTACAAAACAAAGGCAGCGTAAAAATTCTTGTTTAATTTAACTCGTCGAACCGAGATTTCCTACCAGGATCACATAAGCGTGCAGAGATGTACAAAACAAAAGCGCCGTAAAAATTCTTGTTTAATTTAACTCGTCGAACCGAGATTTCCTACCAGGATCACATAAGCGTGCAGAGATGTCCAAAACAAAAGCGCCGTAAAAATTCTTGTTTAATTTAACTCGTCGAACTGAGATCTCCTACCAGGATCACATAAGCGTGCAGAGATGTCCAAAACAAAAGCGCCGTAAAAATTCTCGTTTAATTTAACTCGTCAAACCGAGATTTCCTACCAGGATCACATAAGCGTGCAGAGATGTACAAAACAAAAGCGCCGTAAAAATTCTTGTTTAATTTAAGTCGTCAAACCGAGATTTCCTACCAGGATCACATAAGCGTGCAGAGATGTACAAAACAAAGGCAGCGTAAAAATTCTTGTTTAATTTAACTCGTCGAACCGAAATTTCCTACCAGGATCACATAAGCGTGTAGAGATGTCCAAAACAAAAGCGCCGTAAAAATTCTTGTTTAATTTAACTCGTCAAACCGAGATTTCCTACCAGGATCACATAAGCGTGCAGAGATGTACAAAACAAAGGCAGCGTAAAAATTCTTGTTTAATTTAACTCGTCGAACCGAGATTTCCTACCAGGATCACATAAGCGTGCAGAGATGTCCAAAACAAAAGCGCCGTAAAAATTCTTGTTTAATTTAACTCGTCAAACCGAGATTTCCTACCAGGATCACATAAGCGTGCAGAGATGTCCAAAACAAAAGCGCCGTAAAAATTCTTGTTTAATTTAACTCGTCAAACCGAGATTTCCTACCAGGATCACATAAGCGTGCAGAGATGTACAAAACAAAGGCAGCGTAAAAATTCTTGTTTAATTTAACTCGTCGAACCGAGATTTCCTACCAGGATCACATAAGCGTGCAGAGATGTACAAAACAAAAGCGCCGTAAAAATTCTTGTTTAATTTAACTCGTCGAACCGAGATTTCCTACCAGGATCACATAAGCGTGTAGAGATGTCCAAAACAAAAGCGCCGTAAAAATTCTTGTTTAATTTAACTCGTCGAACCGAGATTTCCTACCAGGATCACATAAGCGTGCAGAGATGTACAAAACAAAAGCGCCTTAAAAATGTCTGTTTAATTTAACTCGTCGAACCGAGATTTCCTACCAGGATCACATAAGCGTGCAGAGATGTACAAAACAAAAGCGCCGTAAAAATTCTTGTTTAATTTAACTCGTCGAACCGAGATTTCCTACCAGGATCACATAAGCGTGTAGAGATGTCCAAAACAAAAGCGCCGTAAAAATTCTTGTTTAATTTAACTCGTCGAACCGAGATTTCCTACCAGGATCACATAAGCGTGCAGAGATGTACAAAACAAAAGCGCCGTAAAAATTCTTGTTTAATTTAACTCGTCGAACCGAGATTTCCTACCAGGATCACATAAGCGTGCAGAGATGTACAAAACAAAAGCGCCGTAAAAATTCTTGTTTAATTTAACTCGTCGAACCGAGATTTCCTACCAGGATCACATAAGCGTGCAGAGATGTACAAAACAAAAGCGCTGTAAAAATTCTTGTTTAATTTAACTCGTCGAACCGAGATTTCCTACCAGGATCACATAAGCGTGCAGAGATGTACAAAACAAAAGCGCCGTAAAAATTCTTGTTTAATTTAAGTCGTCAAACCGAGATTTCCTACCAGGATCACATAAGCGTGCAGAGATGTACAAAACAAAAGCGCCGTAAAAATTCTTGTTTAATTTAACTCGTCGAACCGAGATTTCCTACCAGGATCACATAAGCGTGCAGAGATGTACAAAACAAAAGCGCCGTAAAAATTCTTGTTTAATTTAACTCGTCGAACTGAGATCTCCTACCAGGATCACATAAGCGTGCAGAGATGTACAAAACAAAAGCGCCGTAAAAATTCTTGTTTAATTTAACTCGTCGAACCGAGATTTCCTACCAGGACCACATAAGCGTGCGGAGATGTACAAAACAAAAGCGCCGTAAAAATTCTTGTTTAATTTAACTCGTCGAACCTAGATTTCCTACCAGGATCACATAAGCGTGTAGACTTGTACAAAACAAAAGCGCCGTAAAAATTCTTGTTTAATTTAACTCGTCGAACCGAGATTTCCTACCAGGATCACATAAGCGTGCAGAGATGTCCAAAACAAAAGCGCCGTAAAAATTCTTGTTTAATTTAACTCGTCGAACCGAGATTTCCTACCAGGATCACATAAGCGTGCAGAGATGTCCAAAACAAAAGCGCCGTAAAAATTCTTGTTTAATTTAACTCGTCGAACCGAGATTTCCTACCAGGATCACATAAGCGTGTAGAGATGTCCAAAACAAAAGCGCCGTAAAAATTCTTGTTTAATTTAACTCGTCAAACCGAGATTTCCTACCAGGATCACATAAGCGTGTAGAGATGTCCAAAACAAAAGCGCCGTAAAAATTCTTGTTTAATTTAACTCGTCAAACCGAGATTTCCTACCAGGATCACATAAGCGTGTAGAGATGTCCAAAACAAAAGCGCCGTAAAAATTCTTGTTTAATTTAACTCGTCAAACCGAGATTTCCTACCAGGATCACATAAGCGTGTAGAGATGTCCAAAACAAAAGCGCCGTAAAAATTCTTGTTTAATTTAACTCGTCAAACCGAGATTTCCTACCAGGATCACATAAGCGTGTAGAGATGTCCAAAACAAAAGCGCCGTAAAAATTCTTGTTTAATTTAACTCGTCGAACCGAGATTTCCTACCAGGATCACATAAGCGTGCAGAGATGTCCAAAACAAAAGCGCCGTAAAAATTCTTGTTTAATTTAACTCGTCGAACCGAGATTTCCTACCAGGATCACATAAGCGTGTAGAGATGTCCAAAACAAAAGCGCCGTAAAAATTATTGTTTAATTTAACTCGTCAAACCGAGATTTCCTACCAGGATCACATAAGCGTGTAGAGATGTCCAAAACAAAAGCGCCGTAAAAATTCTTGTTTAATTTAACTCGTCAAACCGAGATTTCCTACCAGGATCACATAAGCGTGCAGAGATGTACAAAACAAAAGCGCCGTAAAAATTCTTGTTTAATTTAACTCGTCAAACCGAGATTTCCTACCAGGATCACATAAGCGTGTAGAGATGTCCAAAACAAAAGCGCCGTAAAAATTCTTGTTTAATTTAACTCGTCGAACCGAGATTTCCTACCAGGATCACATAAGCGTGTAGAGATGTCCAAAACAAAAGCGCCGTAAAAATTCTTGTTTAATTTAACTCGTCGAACCGAGATTTCCTACCAGGATCACATAAGCGTGCAGAGATGTACAAAACAAAAGCGCCGTAAAAATTCTTGTTTAATTTAACTCGTCGAACCGAGATTTCCTACCAGGATCACATAAGCGTGCAGAGATGTACAAAACAAAAGCGCCGTAAAAATTCTTGTTTAATTTAACTCGTCGAACTGAGATCTCCTACCAGGATCACATAAGCGTGCAGAGATGTACAAAACAAAGGCAGCGTAAAAATTCTTGTTTAATTTAACTCGTCGAACCGAGATTTCCTACCAGGACCACATAAGCGTGTAGAGATGTCCAAAACAAAAGCGCCGTAAAAATTCTTGTTTAATTTAACTCGTCGAACCGAGATTTCCTACCAGGATCACATAAGCGTGCAGAGATGTACAAAACAAAAGCGCCGTAAAATTACTTGATTAATTTAACTCGTCGAACCGAGATTTCCTACCAGGATCACATAAGCGTGCAGAGATGTACAAAACAAAAGCGCCGTAAAAATTCTTGTTTAATTTAACTCGTCGAACCGAGATTTCCTACCAGGATCACATAAGCGTGCAGAGATGTACAAAACAAAAGCGCCGTAAAAATTCTTGTTTAATTTAACTCGTCGAACCGAGATTTCCTACCAGGATCACATAAGCGTGCAGAGATGTACAAAACAAAAGCGCCGTAAAAATTCTTGTTTAATTTAACTCGTCGAACTGAGATCTCCTACCAGGATCACATAAGCGTGCTGAGATTTTCTAATCATAATCGAGGTAATAATTCTTGTTTAATTTAACTCGTCGAACCGAGATTTCCTACCAGGATCACATAAGCGTGTAGAGATGTCCAAAACAAAAGCGCCGTAAAAATTCTTGTTTAATTTAACTCGTCGAACCGAGATTTCCTACCAGGATCACATAAGCGTGCAGAGATGTACAAAACAAAAGCGCCGTAAAAATTCTTGTTTAATTTAACTCGTCGAACTGAGATCTCCTACCAGGATCACATAAGCGTGCAGAGATGTACAAAACAAAGGCAGCGTAAAAATTCTTGTTTAATTTAACTCGTCGAACCGAGATTTCCTACCAGGATCACATAAGCGTGTAGAGATGTCCAAAACAAAAGCGCCGTAAAAATTCTTGTTTAATTTAACTCGTCGAACCGAGATTTCCTACCAGGATCACATAAGCGTGCAGAGATGTACAAAACAAAAGCGCCGTAAAAATTCTTGTTTAATTTAACTCGTCGAACCGAGATTTCCTACCAGGATCACATAAGCGTGCAGAGATGTACAAAACAAAAGCGCCGTAAAAATTCTTGTTTAATTTAACTCGTCAAACCGAGATTTCCTACCAGGATCACATAAGCGTGTAGAGATGTCCAAAACAAAAGCGCCGTAAAAATTCTTGTTTAATTTAACTCGTCAAACCGAGATTTCCTACCAGGATCACATAAGCGTGTAGAGATGTCCAAAACAAAAGCGCCGTAAAAATTCTTGTTTAATTTAACTCGTCGAACCGAGATTTCCTACCAGGATCACATAAGCGTGCAGAGATGTCCAAAACAAAAGCGCCGTAAAAATTCTTGTTTAATTTAACTCGTCGAACCGAGATTTCCTACCAGGATCACATAAGCGTGTAGAGATGTCCAAAACAAAAGCGCCGTAAAAATTCTTGTTTAATTTAACTCGTCAAACCGAGATTTCCTACCAGGATCACATAAGCGTGCAGAGATGTCCAAAACAAAAGCGCCGTAAAAATTCTTGTTTAATTTAACTCGTCAAACCGAGATTTCCTACCAGGATCACATAAGCGTGTAGAGATGTCCAAAACAAAAGCGCCGTAAAAATTCTTGTTTAATTTAACTCGTCAAACCGAGATTTCCTACCAGGATCACATAAGCGTGTAGAGATGTCCAAAACAAAAGCGCCGTAAAAATTCTTGTTTAATTTAACTCGTCGAACCGAGATTTCCTACCAGGATCACATAAGCGTGCAGAGATGTACAAAACAAAAGCGCCGTAAAAATTCTCGTTTAATTTAAGTCGTCAAACCGAGATTTCCTACCAGGATCACATAAGCGTGCAGAGATGTACAAAACAAAAGCGCCGTAAAAATTCTTGTTTAATTTAACTCGTCAAACCGAGATTTCCTACCAGGATCACATAAGCGTGCAGAGATGTACAAAACAAAAGCGCCGTAAAAATTCTTGTTTAATTTAACTCGTCGAACCGAGATTTCCTACCAGGATCACATAAGCGTGCAGAGATGTACAAAACAAAAGCGCCGTAAAAATTCTTGTTTAATTTAACTCGTCGAACCGAGATTTCCTACCAGGATCACATAAGCGTGCAGAGATGTACAAAACAAAAGCGCCGTAAAAATTCTTGTTTAATTTAACTCGTCGAACCGAGATTTCCTACCAGGATCACATAAGCGTGCAGAGATGTACAAAACAAAAGCGCCGTAAAAATTCTTGTTTAATTTAACTCGTCGAACCGAGATTTCCTACCAGGATCACATAAGCGTGCAGAGATGTCCAAAACAAAAGCTCCGTAAATATTCTTGTTTAATTTAACTCGTCAAACCGAGATTTCCTACCAGGATCACATAAGCGTGCAGAGATGTACAAAACAAAAGCGCCGTAAAAATTCTTGTTTAATTTAACTCGTCGAACCGAGATTTCCTACCAGGATCACATAAGCGTGCAGAGATGTCCAAAACAAAAGCGCCGTAAAAATTCTTGTTTAATTTAACTCGTCAAACCGAGATTTCCTACCAGGATCACATAAGCGTGCAGAGATGTACAAAACAAAAGCGCCGTAAAAATTCTTGTTTAATTTAACTCGTCGAACCGAGATTTCCTACCAGGATCACATAAGCGTGCAGAGATGTACAAAACAAAAGCGCCGTAAAAATTCTTGTTTAATTTAACTCGTCGAACCGAGATTTCCTACCAGGATCACATAAGCGTGCAGAGATGTACAAAACAAAAGCGCCGTAAAAATTCTTGTTTAATTTAACTCGTCAAACCGAGATTTCCTACCAGGATCACATAAGCGTGCAGAGATGTCCAAAACAAAAGCGCCGTAAAAATTCTTGTTTAATTTAACTCGTCAAACCGAGATTTCCTACCAGGATCACATAAGCGTGCAGAGATGTACAAAACAAAAGCGCCGTAAAAATTCTTGTTTAATTTAACTCGTCAAACCGAGATTTCCTACCAGGATCACATAAGCGTGCAGAGATGTACAAAACAAAAGCGCCGTAAAAATTCTTGTTTAATTTAACTCGTCAAACCGAGATTTCCTACCAGGATCACATAAGCGTGCAGAGATGTACAAAACAAAAGCGCCGTAAAAATTCTTGTTTAATTTAACTCGTCAAACCGAGATTTCCTACCAGGATCACATAAGCGTGCAGAGATGTACAAAACAAAAGCGCCTTAAAATTTTTTTATTAATTTAACTCGTCAAACCGAGATTTCCTACCAGGATCACATAAGCGTGCAGAGATGTACAAAACAAAAGCGCCGTAAAAATTCTTGTTTAATTTAACTCGTCAAACCGAGATTTCCTACCAGGATCACATAAGCGTGCAGAGATGTACAAAACAAAGGCAGCGTAAAAATTCTTGTTTAATTTAACTCGTCGAACCGAGATTTCCTACCAGGATCACATAAGCGTGCAGAGATGTACAAAACAAAAGCGCCGTAAAAATTCTTGTTTAATTTAACTCGTCGAACCGAGATTTCCTACCAGGATCACATAAGCGTGCAGAGATGTACAAAACAAAAGCGCCGTAAAAATTCTTGTTTAATTTAACTCGTCGAACCGAGATTTCCTACCAGGATCACATAAGCGTGCAGAGATGTCCAAAACAAAAGCGCCGTAAAAATTCTTGTTTAATTTAACTCGTCAAACCGAGATTTCCTACCAGGATCACATAAGCGTGCAGAGATGTCCAAAACAAAAGCGCCGTAAAAATTCTTGTTTAATTTAACTCGTCAAACCGAGATTTCCTACCAGGATCACATAAGCGTGCAGAGATGTACAAAACAAAAGCGCCGTAAAATTCATGTATAATATAACTCGTCGAACCGAGATTTCCTACCAGGATCACATAAGCGTGCAGAGATGTACAAAACAAAAGCGCCGTAAAAATTCTTGTTTAATTTAACTCGTCGAACCGAGATTTCCTACCAGGATCACATAAGCGTGCAGAGATGTACAAAACAAAAGCGCCGTAAAAATTCTTGTTTAATTTAACTCGTCAAACCGAGATTTCCTACCAGGATCACATAAGCGTGTAGAGATGTCCAAAACAAAAGCGCCGTAAAAATTCTTGTTTAATTTAACTCGTCAAACCGAGATTTCCTACCAGGATCACATAAGCGTGCAGAGATGTACAAAACAAAAGCGCCGTAAAAATTCTTGTTTAATTTAACTCGTCAAACCGAGATTTCCTACCAGGATCACATAAGCGTGCAGAGATGTACAAAACAAAGGCAGCGTAAAAATTCTTGTTTAATTTAACTCGTCGAAATGAGATTTCTTACCAGGATCACATAAGCGTGCAGAGATGTACAAAACAAAAGCGCCGTAAAAATTCTTGTTTAATTTAACTCGTCAAACCGAGATTTCCTACCAGGATCACATAAGCGTGTAGAGATGTCCAAAACAAAAGCGCCGTAAAAATTCTTGTTTAATTTAACTCGTCAAACCGAGATTTCCTACCAGGATCACATAAGCGTGCAGAGATGTACAAAACAAAAGCGCCGTAAAAATTCTTGTTTAATTTAACTCGTCGAACCGAGATTTCCTACCAGGATCACATAAGCGTGCAGAGATGTACAAAACAAAAGCGCCGTAAAAATTCTTGTTTAATTTAACTCGTCAAACCGAGATTTCCTACCAGGATCACATAAGCGTGCAGAGATGTACAAAACAAAAGCGCCGTAAAAATTCTTGTTTAATTTAACTCGTCAAACCGAGATTTCCTACCAGGATCACATAAGCGTGTAGAGATGTCCAAAACAAAAGCGCCGTAAAAATTCTTGTTTAATTTAACTCGTCAAACCGAGATTTCCTACCAGGATCACATAAGCGTGCAGAGATGTACAAAACAAAGGCAGCGTAAAAATTCTTGTTTAATTTAACTCGTCGAACCGAGATTTCCTACCAGGATCACATAAGCGTGCAGAGATGTACAAAACAAAAGCGCCGTAAAAATTCTCGTTTAATTTAAGTCGTCAAACCGAGATTTCCTACCAGGATCACATAAGCGTGCAGAGATGTACAAAACAAAAGCGCCGTAAAAATTCTTGTTTAATTTAACTCGTCAAACCGAGATTTCCTACCAGGATCACATAAGCGTGTAGAGATGTCCAAAACAAAAGCGCCGTAAAAATTCTTGTTTAATTTAACTCGTCAAACCGAGATTTCCTACCAGGATCACATAAGCGTGCAGAGATGTACAAAACAAAAGCGCCGTAAAAATTCTCGTTTAATTTAAGTCGTCAAACCGAGATTTCCTACCAGGATCACATAAGCGTGCAGAGATGTACAAAACAAAAGCGCCGTAAAAATTCTTGTTTAATTTAACTCGTCAAACCGAGATTTCCTACCAGGATCACATAAGCGTGTAGAGATGTCCAAAACAAAAGCGCCGTAAAAATTCTTGTTTAATTTAACTCGTCAAACCGAGATTTCCTACCAGGATCACATAAGCGTGTAGAGATGTCCAAAACAAAAGCGCCGTAAAAATTCTTGTTTAATTTAACTCGTCGAACCGAGATTTCCTACCAGGATCACATAAGCGTGCAGAGATGTACAAAACAAAGGCAGCGTAAAAATTCTTGTTTAATTTAAGTCGTCAAACCGAGATTTCCTACCAGGATCACATAAGCGTGCAGAGATGTACAAAACAAAAGCGCCGTAAAAATTCTTGTTTAATTTAACTCGTCGAACCGAGATTTCCTACCAGGATCACATAAGCGTGCAGAGATGTACAAAACAAAAGCGCCGTAAAAATTCTTGTTTAATTTAACTCGTCAAACCGAGATTTCCTACCAGGATCACATAAGCGTGCAGAGATGTACAAAACAAAAGCGCCGTAAAAATTCTTGTTTAATTTAACTCGTCAAACCGAGATTTCCTACCAGGATCACATAAGCGTGCAGAGATGTACAAAACAAAAGCGCCGTAAAAATTCTTGTTTAATTTAACTCGTCAAACCGAGATTTCCTACCAGGATCACATAAGCGTGCAGAGATGTACAAAACAAAAGCGCCGTAAAAATTCTCGTTTAATTTAAGTCGTCAAACCGAGATTTCCTACCAGGATCACATAAGCGTGCAGAGATGTACAAAACAAAAGCGCCGTAAAAATTCTTGTTTAATTTAACTCGTCAAACCGAGATTTCCTACCAGGATCACATAAGCGTGCAGAGATGTACAAAACAAAAGCGCCGTAAAAATTCTTGTTTAATTTAACTCGTCAAACCGAGATTTCCTACCAGGATCACATAAGCGTGTAGAGATGTACAAAACAAAGGCAGCGTAAAAATTCTTGTTTAATTTAACTCGTCAAACCGAGATTTCCTACCAGGATCACATAAGCGTGCAGAGATGTACAAAACAAAAGCGCCGTAAAAATTCTTGTTTAATTTAACTCGTCAAACCGAGATTTCCTACCAGGATCACATAAGCGTGCAGAGATGTACAAAACAAAAGCGCCGTAAAAATTCTTGTTTAATTTAACTCGTCGAACCGAGATTTCCTACCAGGATCACATAAGCGTGTAGAGATGTACAAAACAAAAGCGCCGTAAAAATTCTTGTTTAATTTAACTCGTCAAACCGAGATTTCCTACCAGGATCACATAAGCGTGCAGAGATGTACAAAACAAAAGCGCCGTAAAAATTCTTGTTTAATTTAACTCGTCGAAATGAGATTTCTTACCAGGATCACATAAGCGTGCAGAGATGTACAAAACAAAAGCGCCGTAAAAATTCTTGTTTAATTTAACTCGTCGAACCGAGATTTCCTACCAGGATCACATAAGCGTGCAGAGATGTACAAAACAAAGGCGGAGTAGAATGTCTTGTTTAATTTAACTCGTCGAACCGAGATTTCCTACCAGGATCACATAAGCGTGCAGAGATGTACAAAACAAAAGCGCCGTAAAAATTCTTGTTTAATTTAACTCGTCGAACCGAGATTTCCTACCAGGATCACATAAGCGTGCAGAGATGTCCAAACCAAATGCGCCGTAAAATTTCTTGTTTAATTTAACTCGTCAAACCGAGATTTCCTACCAGGATCACATAAGCGTGCAGAGATGTACAAAACAAAAGCGCCGTAAAAATTCTTGTTTAATTTAACTCGTCGAACCGAGATTTCCTACCAGGATCACATAAGCGTGCAGAGATGTCCAAAACAAAAGCGCCGTAAAAATTCTTGTTTAATTTAACTCGTCGAACCGAGATTTCCTACCAGGATCACATAAGCGTGCAGAGATGTACAAAACAAAAGCGCCGTAAAAATTCTTGTTTAATTTAACTCGTCGAACCGAGATTTCCTACCAGGATCACATAAGCGTGCAGAGATGTCCAAAACAAAAGCGCCGTAAAAATTCTTGTTTAATTTAACTCGTCGAACCGAGATTTCCTACCAGGATCACATAAGCGTGCAGAGATGTACAAAACAAAAGCGCCGTAAAAATTCTTGTTTAATTTAACTCGTCGAACCGAGATTTCCTACCAGGATCACATAAGCGTGCAGAGATGTACAAAACAAAAGCGCCGTAAAAATTCTTGTTTAATTTAACTCGTCGAACCGAGATTTCCTACCAGGATCACATAAGCGTGCAGAGATGTACAAAACAAAAGCGCCGTAAAAATTCTTGTTTAATTTAACTCGTCGAACCGAGATTTCCTACCAGGATCACATAAGCGTGCAGAGATGTACAAAACAAAAGCGCCGTAAAATTCTTGTTTAATTTAACTCGTCGAACCGAGATTTCCTACCAGGATCACATAAGCGTGCAGAGATGTACAAAACAAAAGCGCCGTAAAAATTCTTGTTTAATTTAACTCGTCGAACCGAGATTTCCTACCAGGATCACATAAGCGTGCAGAGAAGAACAAAACAAAAGCGCCGTAAAATTCTTGTTTAATTTAACTCGTCGAACCGAGATTTCCTACCAGGATCACATAAGCGTGCAGAGATGTACAAAACAAAAGCGCCGTAAAAATTCTTGTTTAATTTAACTCGTCGAACCGAGATTTCCTACCAGGATCACATAAGCGTGCAGAGATGTACAAAACAAAAGCGCCGTAAAAATTCTTGTTTAATTTAACTCGTCGAACCGAGATTTCCTACCAGGATCACATAAGCGTGTAGAGATGTCCAAAACAAAAGCGCCGTAAAAATTCTTGTTTAATTTAACTCGTCGAACCGAGATTTCCTACCAGGATCACATAAGCGTGCAGAGATGTCCAAAACAAAAGCGCCGTAAAAATTCTTGTTTAATTTAACTCGTCAAACCGAGATTTCCTACCAGGATCACATAAGCGTGCAGAGATGTCCAAAACAAAAGCGCCGTAAAAATTCTTGTTTAATTTAACTCGTCGAACCGAGATTTCCTACCAGGATCACATAAGCGTGCAGAGATGTACAAAACAAAAGCGCCGTAAAAATTCTTGTTTAATTTAAGTCGTCAAACCGAGATTTCCTACCAGGATCACATAAGCGTGTAGAGATGTCCAAAACAAAAGCGCCGTAAAAATTCTTGTTTAATTTAACTCGTCAAACCGAGATTTCCTACCAGGATCACATAAGCGTGTAGAGATGTCCAAAACAAAAGCGCCGTTAAAATTCTTGTTTAATTTAACTCGTCGAACCGAGATTTCCTACCAGGATCACATAAGCGTGCAGAGATGTACAAAACAAAAGCGCCGTAAAAATTCTTGTTTAATTTAACTCGTCGAACCGAGATTTCCTACCAGGATCACATAAGCGTGCAGAGATGTACAAAACAAAAGCGCCGTAAAAATTCTTGTTTAATTTAACTCGTCGAACTGAGATCTCCTACCAGGATCACATAAGCGTGCAGAGATGTACAAAACAAAAGCGCCGTAAAAATTCTTGTTTAATTTAACTCGTCGAACCGAGATTTCCTACCAGGATCACATAAGCGTGCAGAGATGTCCAAAACAAAAGCGCCGTAAAAATTCTTGTTTAATTTAACTCGTCGAACCGAGATTTCCTACCAGGATCACATAAGCGTGCAGAGATGTACAAAACAAAAGCGCCGTAAAATTCTTGTTTAATTTAACTCGTCGAACCGAGATTTCCTACCAGAATCAAATAAGCGTGAATAGATTTACAAAACAAAAGACGCTTTAAATTTCTTGTTTAATTTAACTCGTCGAACCGAGATTTCCTACCAGGATCACATAAGCGTGCAGAGATGTCCAAAACAAAAGCGCCGTAAAAATTCTTGTTTAATTTAACTCGTCGAACCGAGATTTCCTACCAGGATCACATAAGCGTGTAGAGATGTCCAAAACAAAAGCGCCGTAAAAATTCTTGTTTAATTTAACTCGTCGAACCGAGATTTCCTACCAGGATCACATAAGCGTGCAGAGATGTACAAAACAAAAGCGCCGTAAAAATTCTTGTTTAATTTAACTCGTCGAACCGAGATTTCCTACCAGGATCACATAAGCGTGCAGAGATGTACAAAACAAAAGCGCCGTAAAAATTCTTGTTTAATTTAACTCGTCGAACCGAGATTTCCTACCAGGATCACATAAGCGTGCAGAGATGTACAAAACAAAAGCGCCGTAAAAATTCTTGTTTAATTTAACTCGTCGAACTGAGATCTCCTACCAGGATCACATAAGCGTGCAGAGATGTACAAAACAAAAGCGCCGTAAAAATTCTTGTTTAATTTAACTCGTCGAACTGAGATCTCCTACCAGGATCACATAAGCGTGCAGAGATGTACAAAACAAAAGCGCCGTAGAAATTCTTGTTTAATTTAACTCGTCGAACCGAGATTTCCTACCAGGATCACATAAGCGTGCAGAGATGTACAAAACAAAAGCGCCGTAAAAATTCTTGTTTAATTTAACTCGTCGAACCGAGATTTCCTACCAGGATCACATAAGCGTGCAGAGATGTCCAAAACAAAAAGCGCCGTAAAAATTCTTGTTTAATTTAACTCGTCGAACCGAGATTTCCTACCAGGATCACATAAGCGTGTAGAGATGTCCAAAACAAAAGCGCCGTAAAAATTCTTCTCTAATTTAACTCGTCAAACCGAGATTTACTACCAGGATCACATGAGCGTGCAGAGATGTACAAAACAAAGGCAGCGTAAAAATTCTTGTTTAATTTAACTCGTCGAACTGAGATCTGCTACCAGGAACACATAAGCGTGTAGAGATGTACAAAACAAAAGCGCCGTAAAAATTCTCGTTTAATTTAACTCGTCGAACCGAGATTTCCTACCAGGATCACATAAGCGTGCAGAGATGTACAAAACAAAAGCGCCGTAAAAATTCTTGTTTAATTTAACTCGTCGAACCGAGATTTCCTACCAGGATCACATAAGCGTGCAGAGATGTCCAAAACAAAAGCGCCGTAAAAATTCTTGTTTAATTTAACTCGTCGAACCGAGATTTCCTACCAGGATCACATAAGCGTGCAGAGATGTACAAAACAAAAGCGCCGTAAAAATTCTTGTTTAATTTAACTCGTCGAACCGAGATTTCCTACCAGGATCACATAAGCGTGCAGAGATGTACAAAACAAAAGCGCCGTAAAAATTCTTGTTTAATTTAACTCGTCGAACCGAGATTTCCTACCAGGATCACATAAGCGTGCAGAGATGTACAAAACAAAGGCAGCGTAAAAATTCTTGTTTAATTTAACTCGTCGAACCGAGATTTCCTACCAGGATCACATAAGCGTGCAGAGATGTACAAAACAAAAGCGCCGTAAAAATTCTTGTTTAATTTAACTCGTCGAACCGAGATTTCCTACCAGGATCACATAAGCGTGCAGAGATGTACAAAACAAAAGCTCCGAAAATCTTCTTGTTTAATTTAACTCGTCGAACCGAGATTTCCTACCAGGATCACATAAGCGTGCAGAGATGTACAAAACAAAAGCGCCGTAAAAATTCTTGTTTAATTTAAGTCGTCAAACCGAGATTTCCTACCAGGATCACATAAGCGTGCAGAGATGTACAAAACAAAAGCGCCGTAAAAATTCTTGTTTAATTTAACTCGTCGAACCGAGATTTCCTACCAGGATCACATAAGCGTGTAGAGATGTACAAAACAAAAGCGCCGTAAAATTCTTGTTTAATTTAACTCGTCGAAATGAGATTTCTTACCAGGATCACATAAGCGTGCAGAGATGTACAAAACAAAAGCGCCGTAAAAATTCTTGTTTAATTTAACTCGTCGAACCGAGATTTCCTACCAGGATCACATAAGCGTGCAGAGATGTACAAAACAAAGGCAGCGTAAAAATTCTTGTTTAATTTAACTCGTCGAAATGAGATTTCTTACCAGGATCACATAAGCGTGCAGAGATGTACAAAACAAAAGCGCCGTAAAAATTCTTGTTTAATTTAACTCGTCAAACCGAGATTTCCTACCAGGATCACATAAGCGTGCAGAGATGTACAAAACAAAAGCGCCGTAAAAATTCTTGTTTAATTTAACTCGTCGAACCGAGATTTCCTACCAGGATCACATAAGCGTGCAGAGATGTACAAAACAAAGGCAGCGTAAAAATTCTTGTTTAATTTAAGTCGTCAAACCGAGATTTCCTACCAGGATCACATAAGCGTGTAGAGATGTCCAAAACAAAAGCGCCGTAAAAATTCTTGTTTAATTTAACTCGTCAAACCGAGATTTCCTACCAGGATCACATAAGCGTGTAGAGATGTACGAAACAAAAGCGCCGTAAAAATTCTTGTTTAATTTAACTCGTCGAACCGAGATTTCCTACCAGGATCACATAAGCGTGCAGAGATGTACAAAACAAAAGCGCCGTAAAAATTCTTGTTTAATTTAACTCGTCGAACCGAGATTTCCTACCAGGATCACATAAGCGTGTAGAGATGTCCAAAACAAAAGCGCCGTAAAAATTCTTGTTTAATTTAACTCGTCAAACCGAGATTTCCTACCAGGATCACATAAGCGTGCAGAGATGTACAAAACAAAAGCGCCGTAAAAATTCTTGTTTAATTTAACTCGTCGAACCGAGATTTCCTACCAGGATCACATAAGCGTGCAGAGATGTACAAAACAAAAGCGCCGTAAAAATTCTTGTTTAATTTAACTCGTCAAACCGAGATTTCCTACCAGGATCACATAAGCGTGTAGAGATGTCCAAAACAAAAGCGCCGTAAAAATTCTTGTTTAATTTAACTCGTCAAACCGAGATTTCCTACCAGGATCACATAAGCGTGCAGAGATGTACAAAACAAAGGCAGCGTAAAAATTCTTGTTTAATTTAACTCGTCGAAATGAGATTTCTTACCAGGATCACATAAGCGTGCAGAGATGTACAAAACAAAAGCGCCGTAAAAATTCTTGTTTAATTTAACTCGTCAAACCGAGATTTCCTACCAGGATCACATAAGCGTGTAGAGATGTACAAAACAAAGGCAGCGTAAAAATTCTTGTTTAATTTAACTCGTCGAAATGAGATTTCTTACCAGGATCACATAAGCGTGCAGAGATGTACAAAACAAAAGCGCCGTAAAAATTCTTGTTTAATTTAACTCGTCGAACCGAGATTTCCTACCAGGATCACATAAGCGTGTAGAGATGTACAAAACAAAAGCGCCCAAAAATTTTTGTTTAATTTAACTCGTCGAAATGAGATTTCTTACCAGGATCACATAAGCGTGCAGAGATGTACAAAACAAAAGCGCCGTAAAAATTCTTGTTTAATTTAACTCGTCAAACCGAGATTTCCTACCAGGATCACATAAGCGTGCAGAGATGTACAAAACAAAAGCGCCGTAAAAATTCTTGTTTAATTTAACTCGTCGAACCGAGATTTCCTACCAGGATCACATAAGCGTGCAGAGATGTACAAAACAAAAGCGCCGTAAAAATTCTTGTTTAATTTAACTCGTCGAACTGAGATTTCTTACCAGGATCACATAAGCGTGCAGAGATGTACAAAACAAAAGCGCCGTAAAAATTCTTGTTTAATTTAACTCGTCGAACCGAGATTTCCTACCAGGATCACATAAGCGTGTAGAGATGTACAAAACAAAATAGCCCTAAAAATACTTGTTTAATTTAACTCGTCAAACTGAGATTTCCTACCAGGATTACATAAGCGTGCAGAGATGTACAAAACAAAAGCGCCGTAAAAATTCTTGTTTAATTTAACTCGTCGAACCGAGATTTCCTACCAGGATCACATAAGCGTGCAGAGATGTACAAAACAAAAGCGCCGTAAAAATTCTTGTTTAATTTAACTCGTCGAACTGAGATCTCCTACCAGGATCACATAAGCGTGTAGAGATGTACAAAACAAAAGCGCCGTAAAAATTCTTGTTTAATTTAACTCGTCGAACCGAGATTTCCTACCAGGATCACATAAGCGTGTAGAGATGTACAAAACAAAGGCAGCGTAAAAATTCTTGTTTAATTTAACTCGTCGAAATGAGATTTCTTACCAGGATCACATAAGCGTGCAGAGATGTACAAAACAAAAGCGCCGTAAAAATTCTTGTTTAATTTAACTCGTCGAACCGAGATTTCCTACCAGGATCACATAAGCGTGTAGAGATGTCCAAAACAAAAGCGCCGTAAAAATTCTTGTTTAATTTAACTCGTCAAACCGAGATTTCCTACCAGGATCACATAAGCGTGTAGAGATGTCCAAAACAAAAGCGCCGTAAAAATTCTTGTTTAATTTAACTCGTCGAACCGAGATTTCCTACCAGGATCACATAAGCGTGTAGAGATGTCCAAAACAAAAGCGCCGTAAAAATTCTTGTTTAATTTAACTCGTCGAACTGAGATCTCTTCCAGGATCACATAAGCGTGTAGAGATGTCCAAAACAAAAGCGCCGTAAAAATTCTTGTTTAATTTAACTCGTCGAACCGAGATTTCCTACCAGGATCACATAAGCGTGCAGAGATGTACAAAACAAAAGCGCCGTAAAAATTCTCGTTTAATTTAACTCGTCGAACCGAGATTTCCTACCAGGATCACATAAGCGTGCAGAGATGTACAAAACAAAAGCGCCGTAAAAATTCTTGTTTAATTTAACTCGTCAAACCGAGATTTCCTACCAGGATCACATAAGCGTGTAGAGATGTCCAAAACAAAAGCGCCGTAAAAATTCTTGTTTAAATTACCTCGTCGAACTGAGATTTCCTACCAGGATCACATAAGCGTGTAGAGATGTCCAAAACAAAAGCGCCGTAAAAATTCTTGTTTAATTTAACTCGTCAAACCGAGATTTCCTACCAGGATCACATAAGCGTGTAGAGATGTCCAAAACAAAAGCGCCGTAAAAATTCTTGTTTAATTTAACTCGTCGAACCGAGATTTCCTACCAGGATCACATAAGCGTGCAGAGATGTACAAAACAAAAGCGCCGTAAAAATTCTTGTTTAATTTAACTCGTCGAACCGAGATTTCCTACCAGGATCACATAAGCGTGTAGAGATGTACAAAACAAAGGCAGCGTAAAAATTCTTGTTTAATTTAACTCGTCGAAATGAGATTTCTTACCAGGATCACATAAGCGTGCAGAGATGTACAAAACAAAAGCGCCGTAAAAATTCTTGTTTAATTTAACTCGTCGAAATGAGATTTCCTACCAGGATCACATAAGCGTGTAGAGATGTACAAAACAAAAGCGCCGTAAAAATTCTTGTTTAATTTAACTCGTCGAACCGAGATTTCCTACCAGGATCACATAAGCGTGTAGAGATGTACAAAACAAAAGCGCCGTAAAAATTCTTGTTTAATTTAACTCGTCGAACCGAGATTTCCTACCAGGATCACATAAGCGTGCAGAGATGTACAAAACAAAAGCGCCGTAACAATTCTTGTTTAATTTAACTCGTCGAACTGAGATTTCCTACCAGGATCACATAAGCGTGCAGAGATGTACCAAAACAAAAGAGCCGTAAAATTATTGTTTAATTTAACTCGTCGAACTGAGATATCCTACCAGGATCGCATAAGCGTGAAGAGATGTACAAAACAAAAGCTCCGTAAAAATTCTAGTTTAATTTAACTCGTCTAACAGAGATTTCCTACCAGGATCACATAAGCGTGTAGAGATGTACATAAGATAAGAGCCGTTAAAATTATTGTTTAATTTTTCTCGTCGAAATGAGATCTCTACCAGGATCACATAAGCGTGCAGAGATGTGCAAACAAAAGCGCCGTAAAAATTCTTGTTTAATTTAACTCGTCAAACTGAGATCTCCTACCAGGATCACATAAGCGTGCAGAGATGTACAAAATAAAAGCGCCGTAAAAATTCTTGTTTAATTTAACTCGTCGAAAAGAGATCTCCTACCATGATCACATAATCGTGCAGAGATTTACAAAACAAAAGCGCCGTAAAAATTCTTGTTTAATTTAACTCGTCAGAACTGAGATTTCCTACCAGGATCACATAAGCGTGTAGAGATGTACAAAACAAAGCGCAATAAAAATTCTTGTTTAACATTTAACTCGTCGAACTGAGATTTCTACCAGGATCACATAAGCGTGTGAGATGTACAAAACAAAAGCGCCGTAAAATTCTTGTTTAATTTAACTCGTCGAACTGAGATTTCCTACCAGGATCACATAAGCGTGTAGAGATGTACAACACAAAAGCGCCGTAAAAATTCTTGTTTAATTTAATTCGTCGAACTGAGATTTCGTACCAGGATCACATAAGCGTGTAGAGATGTACAAAACAAAAGCGCCGTAAAAATTCTTGTTTAATTTAACTCGTCGAACTGAGATCTCCTACCAGGATCACATAAGCGTGCAGAGATGTACAAAACAAAAGCGCCGTAAAAATTCTTGTTTAATTTAACTCGTCGAACTGAGATCTCCTACCAGGATCACATAAGCGTGCAGAGATGTACAAAACAAAAGCGCCGTAAAAATTCTTGTTTAATTTAACTCGTCGAACTGAAATCTCCTACCAGGATCACATAAGCGTGCAGAGATGTACAAAACAAAAGCGCCGTAAAAATTCTTGTTTAATTTAACTCGTCGAACTGAGATCTCCTACCAGGATCACTTAAGCGTGCAGAGATCTACAAAACAAAAGCGCCGTAAAAATGCTTGTTTAATTTAACTCGTCGAACTGAGATCTCCTACCAGGATCACATAAGCGTGTAGAGATGTACAAAATAAAAGCGCCGTAAAAATTCTTGTTTAATTTAACTCGTCGAACTGAGATCTCCTACCAGGATCACATAAGCGTGAAGAGATGTACAAACCAAAAGCGCCGTAAAAATTCTTGTTTAATTCAACTCGTCGAACTGAAATTTCCTACCAGGATCACATAAGCGTGCAGAGATTTACAAAACAAAAGCGCCGTAAAAATTCTTGTTTAATTTAACTCGTCGAACTGAGATCTCCTACCAGGATCACATAAGCGTGCAGAGATCTACAAAACAAAAGCGCCGTAAAAATTCTTGTTTAATTTAACTCGTCGAACTGAGATCTCCTACCAGGATCACATAAGCGTGCAGAGATGTACAAAACAAAAGCGCCGTATAAATTTTTGATTAGTTTATCTCGTCGAACTGATCTCTCGTACCAGGATCACATAAGCGTGAAGAGATGTACAAACCAAAAGCGCCGTAAAAATTCTTGTTTAATTTAACTCGTCGAACTGAGACCTCCTACCAGGATCACATAAGCGTGTAGGAGATGTTCAAAACAAAAGCGCCGTAAAAATTCTTGTTTAATTTAACTCGTCGAATCGAGATCTCGTACCAGGATCACATAAGCGTGTAGAGATGTACAAAACAATAGCGCCGTAAAAATTCTTGTTTAAGTTAACTCGTCAAACTGAGATCTCCTACCGGATCGCATAAGCGTGCAGAGATGTACAAAACAAGAGCGCCGTAAAAATTCTTGTTTAATTTAACTCGTCGGACTGATTTCCTACCAGGATCACATAAGCGTGTGAGATGTACAAAACAAAAGCGCCGTAAAAATTCTTGTTTAATTTAACTCGTCAAACTGGATCTCTACCAGGATCACATAAGCGTGTAGAGATGTACAAAACAAAAGCGACGTAAAAATTTTGGTATAATTTAACTCGTCGAACTGAGATCTCCTACCAGGATCACATAAGCGTGTAGAGATGTACAAAACAAAAGCGCCGTAAAAATTCTTGTTTAGTTTAACTCGTCGAACTGGGATCTCCTACGAAGACCACATAAGCATGTAGAGATGTACAAAACAAACGCGCCATAAAAATTCTTGTTTAATTTAACTCGTCGAACTGAGATCTCCTACCAGGATCACATAAGCGTGTAGAGAAGTACAAAACAAAGGCGGCGTAAAAATTTTTGTATAATTTAACTCGTCGAACTGAGATCTCCTACCAGGATCACATAAGCGTAGAGATGTACAAAAACAAAGCGCCGTAAAAATTCTTGTTTAATTTAACTCGTCGAACTGACAAGGATCTCCTACCAGGATCACATAAGCGTGTAGAGAAGTACAAAACAAAGGCGGCGTAAAAATTTTTGTATAATTTAACTCGTCGAACTGAGATCTCCTACCAGGATCACATAAGCGTAGAGATGTACAAAAACAAAAACAAAACAAAAAGCGCCGTAAAAATTCTTGTTTAATTTAACTCGTCGAACTGAGATCTCCTACCAGGATCACATAAGCGTGTAGAGATGTACAAAACAAAAGCGCCGTCAAAATTCTTGTTTAATTTAACTCGTCGAACTGGATCTCCTACCAGGATCACATAAGCGTGTAGAGATGCTACAAAACAAAAGCGCCGTAAAAATTCTTGTTTAATTTAAATCGTCGAACTGAGATCTCCTACCAGGATCACATAAGCGTGTAGAGATGCTTACAAAACAAAACGCGCCGTAAAAATTCTTGTTTAATTTAACTCGTCGAACTGAGATCTCCTACCATGATCACATAAGCGTGTAGAGATGTACAAAACAAAAGCGCCGTAAAAATTATTGTTTAATTTAACTCGTCGAAATGAGATCTCCTACCAGGTTCGCATAAGCGTGTAGAGATGTACAAAACAAAAGCGCCTTAAAAATTCTTGTTTAATTTAACTCGTCGAACTGAGACCTCCTACCAGGATCGCATAATCTTGTAGAGATGTACAAAACAAAGCGCCGTAAAAATTCTTGTTTTAATTTAACTCGTCGAACTGAAATCTCCTACCAGGATCACATAAGCGTGTACAGAAGTACAAAACAAAAGAGCAGTAAAAATTCTTCTATAATTTAAATCGTCGAACTGAGATCTCCTGCAGGGATCACATAAGCGTGTGAGATGTACAAAACAAAAGCGCCGTAAAATTCTTGTTTAATTTAACTCGTCGAACTGGGATTTCCTACCAGGATCACATAAGCGTGTGAGATGTACCAAAACAAAGGCGCCGTAAAATTCTTGTTTAATTTAACTCGTCGAACCGAGATCTCCTACCAGGATCACATAAGCGTGTAGAGATGTACAAAACAAAGCGCCGTAAAAATTCTTGTTTAATTTAACTCGTCGAACTGAAGATCTCGTACCAGGATCGCATAAGCGTGTAGGGATGTACAAAACAAAATCTCCTTAAAAATTATTGTTTAATTTAACTCGTCGAATCGAGATCTCCTACTCGGATCTCATAAGCGTGTAGAGATGTACTAATCAAATGCGACGTAAAAATTCTTGTTTAATTTAACTCGTCGAACTGAGATCTCCTACCAGGATCACATAAGCGTGTAGAGAAGTACAAAACAATCTCAGCGCCGTTAAAATTCTTGTTTAATTTAACTCGTCGAACTGAGATCTCGTAGCAGGATCACATAAGCGTGTAGAGATGTACAAAACAAAAGCGCCGTAAAAATTCTTGTTTAATTTAACTCGTCGAACTGAGATCTCGTAGCAGGATCACATAAGCGTGCAGAGATGTACAAAACAAAAGCGCCGTAAAAATTCTTGTTTAATTTAACTCGTCGAACTGAGATCTCCTACCAGGATCACATAAGCGTGCAGAGATGTACAAAACAAAAGCGCCGTAAAAATTCTTGTATAATTTAACTCGTCGAACTGAAATCTCCTACCGGGATCACATAAGCGTGCAGAGATGTACAAAACAAAAGCGCCGTTAAAACTCTTGTTTAATTTAACTCGTCGAACTGAGATCTCCTACCAGGATCACATAAGCGTGTAGAGATGCTTAACGCGCAAAACAAAGCGCCGTAATAATTCTTGTTTTATTTTACTCGTCTAATCGATATCTCCTACCTGGATCGAATAAGCGTGTAGAGATTTACAAAACAAAAGCGCCGTAAAAATTCTTGTTTAATTTAACTCGTCGAACTGGATCTCCTACAGGATCGCATAAGCGTGTAGAGATGTACAAAACAAAAGCGCCGTTAAAACTCTTGTTTAATTTAACTCGTCGAACTGAGATCTCCTACCAGGATCACATAAGCGTGTAGAGATGTACAAAACAAAAGCGCCGTAAAAATTCTTGTGTAAGTTAACTCGTCAGACAGAAATCTCCTACCAGGATCCATAAGCGTGTAGAGATGTACAAAACAAAAGCGCCGTAAAAATTCTTGTTTAATTTAACTCGTCGAACTGAGATCTACTACCAGGATCACATAAGCGTGTAGAGATGTACCAAAAGCGCCGTAAAAATTCTTGTTTAATTTAACTCGTCGAACTGAGATCTCCTACCAGGATCACATAAGCGTGTATGAGAGATGTACAAAACAAAAGCGCCGTAAAATTCTTGTTTAATTTAACTCGTCAGACTGGAGATCTCTTACCAGGATCACATAAGCGTGTAGAGGATGTACAAAACAAAGCGCCGTAAAAATTCTTGTTTAATTTACACTCGTCCAGAACTGAGATCTCCTACCAGGATCGCATAAGCGTGTAGAGATGTACAAAACATAAAGCGCCGTAAAAAATTACTTGTTTAATTTAACTCGTCGAGACTATGAGATCTCGTACCCAGGATCACACATAAGCGCCGGTAGAGATGTACAAACAACAAAAGCGCCGTAAAAATTCTTGTTTAATTTAACTCGTCGAACTGGAGATCTCCCTACCAGGATCGCATTAGCGTGTAGAGATCTTACAAAACAAAGCGCCGTAAAAATTCTTGTTTAATTTAACTCGTCTGAACTTTGAATCTCCTACCAGGATCACATAAGCGTATATGAGATGTACAAAACAAAAGCGCCGTAAAAATTCTTGTTTAATTTAACTCGTCGGGCAGAGATCTCCTACCAGGATCGCATAAGCGTGATGGCAAGATGTACAAAACAAAAGCGCCGTATTAAAATTGCTTGTTTAATTTAACTCGTCGAACTGGGATCTCCTACCAGGATCGCATAAGCGTGTAGAGATGTACAAAACAAAAGCATGTAAAGAATTCTTGTTTAATTTAACATCGTCAGACTGGGATCTCCTACCAGGATCGCATAAGCGTGTAGAGATGTGCTAAAACCAGCGCCGTAAAAATTCTTGTTTAATTTTACTCGTCAGACTGAGATCTCGTAGCAGGATCGCATAAGCGTGTAGAGATATACAAAACAAAAGCGCCGTAAAAATTGCTTGTTTAATTTTAACTCTAATCGAACTGAAATCTGCTACCAGGATCTCATAAGCGTGTAGTGTTGTACGAAACCAAAGCGCCGTAAAAAATTCTTGTTTAATTTAACTCGTCGTGAACTGAGATCTCCTACCAGGATCGCATAAGCGTGTAGAGATGTACAAAACAAAAAGCGCCGTAAAAATTCTTGTTTAATTTAACTCGTCGAACTGGGATCTCCTACCAGGGATCCTCTAAGCATTATGAGATGTACAAAACAAAAAGCGCCGCTAAAAAGTTCTTGTTTAATTTAACTCGTCGAACTACAGGAGATCTCCTACCAGGATCGCATAAGCGTGTGAGATATACAAAAGTAAAGCGCCGTAAAAATTCTTGTTTAATTTTAACTCGTCGAACTGAGATCTCCTACCCAGGATCGCATAAGCGTGTAGAGATATGTATACAAAACAAAAGCGCCGTAAAAATTTTCTTGTTTAATTTAACTCAGAACTGAGATCTCCTACCAGGATCGCATAAGCCAGTAGAGATGTACAAAACAAAAGCGCCGTAAAATTACATGTTTAATTTAACTCCCGTCGAACTGAGATCTCCTACCAGGATCGCACTTAAGCGTGTAGAGAATGTACAAAACCAAAGCGCCATGCATAATTCATGTTTCATTGCTCGTCGAACTGAGATCTCGTAGCGGGATCACACCGTGTAGAGATGTACCAAAACCAAAAAGCGCCGTAAAAATTCTTGTTTAATTTAACTCGTCGAACTGAGATCTCCTACTAGGATCGCGCATAAGCGTGTAGAGATGTACCAAAAACAAAAGCGCCGTAAAGAATTCTATTTAATTTAACTCTCGTCGAACTGAGATCTCCTACCAGAGTCGCATAAGCGTGTAGAGATGTATAAAACAAAAGCGCCGTAAAAATTCTTGTTTAATTTAACTCGTCAGACTACGATCTCCCTACCAGGATCGCGCAAGCGTGTAGATAAGTACAAAACAAAAGCGGCGCCGTAAAAATTCTTGTTTAATTTAACTCTCGTCGAACTGAGATCTCCTACTAGGATCGCATAAGCGTGTAGAGTTATACAAAACAAAAAGCGCCGTAAAAAATTCTTGTTTAATTTAACTCGTCGAACTGGGATCTCCTACCAGGATCTTGCCGGCGATATGAGGTTATACAAAACCAAAGCGCCGTAAAAATTCTTGTTTCAATTTAACTCGTCGAACTGAGATCTCTCCTACTAGGATCGCATAAGCGTGTAGAGATGTACACAAAAACAAAGCATAAATAAAATTCTTGTTTAATTTAACTCGTCAGACTGGGGATCTCCTACCAGGATCGCATAAGCGTGTAGAGATGTACAAAACAAAAGCGCCGTAAAAAATTCTTGTTTAATTTAACTCGTCAGACTGAGATCTCATAGCAGGATCACGCCGCGTGTAGAGATGCTCTGCTTACAAAACAAAACTTAAGTAAAAATTCTTGTTTAATTGCTCGTCGAGCTGAGGATCTCCTACTAGGATCGCATAGCGATGTAGCGTGTAGAGATGTACACAAAAACAAAAGCGCCGCTAAAAATTCTTGTTTTTAATTTAACTCGTCGAACTGAGATCTCCTACCAGGATCGCATAAGCGATGTAGAGATATACAAAACAAAAGCGCCGTAAAAATTCTTGTTTAATTTTAATTTAACTCGTCAACCGTTCTTGTTTAATTTAACTCGTACCAGGATCACATAAGCATAAGCAGAGATGTCACATAAAACAAAGCGCCG